>CM026065.1:20267041-20867041 GCA_014839685.1 Anableps anableps
AAATCACGATTTTCATTCAAGAAATGTACAAGTGAAGAATTATACAGATATTAAACATGGGTTAAACAAACAGAACTGTTTCTTTCACCTAGTGGTGTTTGCTCACATCTTGTAAATGATACAGGTACTTTACAGTACAGAGTTTGTTTTTTTCTTGTCAGTTTATTGAGGGATCAGGTTATGAAGAATCAAAGTTTCATTGGTACAATTCTGTCCTCTTTTCTAATATAGCCATAAAGGATAAAGAACAAATTACAAAGACAATACAAAACAAAGAATAACATAAAATGAACATGAACATTCCATTATCCCACCCACCTCCCTTTCCTAGGACTTACATTTTATCACACCAAGGGTTAAAATCACACCTTCTTTCAGTTCATGATTATCAATATATTGAAGAATAGGGTTGCCAAAGTCTATTTGACGCTGCTCCAATCTGTATTGATAATGATAACCGTATTTCTCCAGAAGCAAGAGCCTTACCATTCCTCCAATCACAATTTTGACCGATGGAACTTATTTTTTTCCAGAATGTCAGAGCAAGCTTTTTCGCTATGATAAAAGCCTAAGATAAACAGTTACTGCTGAAGTTTATTTAAACTGGGGAGAGCTGACCAGAAACTCCAAATACAATCAGGAATGGGTCTGGTCTCAGTTCTGTATGGAACATATCTGATAGAGTTTTGAATCAGAGTTGTTTTTAAAGGACTCCTACTCTGAAATTTTTCACTCTATAGCTGTTTTTCTAGTTTTTTCTCTGGCTACCCCACATGGGTAAAATGAAATGCTGGTGTTGCTAAAACACTGAAAATGTTCACATGTATGATGAACAAGATTTTCTTTATCATTTTAAACAAAATGTCTAAGAGGAAGAAGAACTGACAAGATACCACTAGTGCTATATAAAGCAATAATTCCATTCCTAATATACTAGAATAATGCTAACTGACCAGCCAATTGGGGTAAGGTTGTCTAAACACACTTATACATGTAGTACATACCCTATGATTAAAAAACGCCCCCCCTTTACCCTCTTCATTAGTGCTTTCAAGCCCAGTTTCAAACGTGAAGATTAAAAGTGCTTCAGCACTTTATTGGTGGGACCATTACTTAGAATAGTTACCTCCATGATAAATATGCTTTGAAGTTTTCAGCCGCTGTGATGTCCATCTGGTGAGTTATCACCAGTTTAAAAACAGCTATTTTTAGCACCTACTGGCAGTATCCAAGGTAAAATAAAGCTATTACTTCGAGCTAGGTCTTAAATTTACTTATTGCTATGTCACTGTGTATATGGACATATAGTCCCATAAGTTTGGCTAAGAAAGCAATGTGGATTTTTTTAATTTACAAAGTTTACCTTAAACACACTCGGTATATAGGGCATTTCCTCAAAGAATTGCAGAATCATAATAATTCCTTAATATCTCTTTTTATTTGTTCAAATAAAAACATTTTTCAAAAAAAATTATATGTTTAGTTAAAAATAGAAAAAAAACCTGTTATTCTGACTTCTGGGGATGATGTATAAAAATGTTTAAAAGGAAGTTTATCTTTTATTGTAAACCTTTAGTTTGAGTAGGTTTATTTAACGGGGGAAAAAGTAATATATTAAGAAATCACTGGTGCCACACCTATTGCACTGCTAACAATTCCTATACAATAAATGTAAAAGTAGATTCTTTATTCTACTTTACTATTTTAAATTGATCAGTGTCAGGGAACTTTTAATTAGCCAATTTATGACTTCCTGCTATGAAAACAAACTGGAAACTGACAAACAAGGCTGGATAAAAAAAAAAAAACACACAAACAAACAAACAAACAAACAGAAAAAAAAAAACAAGTTTATTTTGCTAAGGAGCATGAGCAGGATGGTAACAACGTAAAAAAAAAACCCCCTCCACAGCTCACTGTTAGAGAACTTCAGTTCATAGGTGGGGTCTTAGGAGTCACCCAAGTCTCCATAACAGCAATCGACTTTAAGGCTTTTCAAAAGATCTTACAAGGGTACCAGTACTTTTGTAGACTGCTGTATATAGCTCAAACAGGGGGACCAGTTTGTTGTCCCTTTTGTGTTTGTTGCTTTAAAAAACAGTATTCAAAATTGGCAATAGATTTTACCATGTGAGAAGAAATTGTAAGTCTGTGACTCATATGCTGCTCTAAAACATTAATAAAAAGCTGGTTAGAAAAATAGAGTTCTCTTCAAATGTATTGTGCTCCTTACCAGATTTCTTTTGTTTTTTGCCAAACATAAATGTTTTCAAACATCAAACACAACTTAACATCAGGCAAAGTTAACCTGTTGTAAAAACAAAGGCAGTTTCCATAGAGTACATTGAATATTGTTGAATTCACTTATTCAACAACGTGCGAGGGGTTAAAAGGGTGTCTGGAAGAAGAACACAAATGCCTGTCTCACATTTCACACTATCCCTAAGACTAGAAAAATATTCTGAGGATCAGCAAGACAAAAGTAAAACTTTATATAAGTGAAGCCGTGTTACATTGGGTGTAAAACTATCAGCATTTCAGAAAATTGAACATCATCATAGCAGTCAAAGATGAGGGTGGTAGTGTGATGGTCTGGGGCCAGCTTTGGTTATTCGGGATCTCAGGGTTTCCCTCAGTGTGTTTATAAGCCTGGCGGCCCACCAGGTTAAGCCAGGTTTATAGTTGGACACATTGAACTGGCCACCGAGGGGACGCACACCAATCACGCCATCCCCAACCCCTGGTGTTCATCTCCAGTGCTGATGCAGTCGCCTGATCGTGCTACCTCAGAATTCCTTGTAACTCAGCACAGATCGAGGCACCCCACCTTTTATACTCAAACTTGACGATTTGGAAGGTGCTCTTGCCGACACAGATAGGCACTGAAAGTATTTCTTGGAAATACTGCATTCACTTTGACAAATAAAAACCAACACAAACCTGCAAATCCAAACACTGCACCACGCTGCAGACCTTACGAATGATTGTCTGTTTGCCTTTTTTAAAACTCTATAGCTGGTGTTTAAGTATTCTCAATAATGTCTTTCAATAACATCATTACCTAGCCATATTTTATTAAAATTCCTTGTCAACTTTAACATTTTTTATAACACAAAAACATGATAAAAACTTGTAACACTGCGCTGGCACCAAAACCATCAGGCTTAACAAATTTCTGGGGGAAACCCTGGGACCTGGATAACTTGCTTTGATTGCTGAAACCATGAAATCTTTTTCTCAAGCAGAACATTTGAAGGCTATCAGTTTTTGACATTAAAGCTGAGTATGTAACTTTGTACAGCTCCCGACCTAAAACAACAATCAGAGCCAGGAGGAAGGTCAGCGCTGTCAGTCAACTTCATTACTTGCTGCTAAATGTGCTAATGGCGGAGAAACAACTCACCCTTACAGGAAAACCGTTTATCCATTGTCATCGGTGGTCATGCTAGCCAGCCTGACTATTCACACAACAGTCTCTGCGATCTGCAGCAGCAGAGAGCAAGGGGGGTTGAAGGAGAGGGGAGGTGAGCAGTGGCACTCAGACAGTGATTGACAGTGTTAAGACCCCCGCCTCCTGGCTCTGATTAATTGTTTCTAGATGGCAATGGGAGCTCTGCGGAGAAGGCAGAGGAGCCTCGATTTTTTTCACAGATTATCTGTCTCATACCATTCTATCACGGCATAGTGACAGTTTCGATAAATATGTAAAAAAATATTTTTTATAAAAGTTACATACTGCAGCTTTAATCTCAAGCGCACTTGGGTTATGCTGCAGGACACAAAGCACACCATTGAATCTAACTTTGAAAGAGTCAAACAGCCTAAAGTAACGGTTTTTGAGTAGCATAGTTAAAGTCCTGGACTTAAAACCACATTGAGATGCTGTGGCATGAGCTTGAACATGCTGTCATGCTCGAAAAACCTCCCAATGTGACTAAACTGAAACACTTCAGTAAAAAAAGAATGGACCAAATTCCTCCACACAGATGGAAAAAGGACTCTGGTAACCACATACAAGGGTTGCACAACCAGTTATTAGGCTTAGGGGGCATTTTGTTTTTTCACAAATGTACTGCTTGGTTTGCCTAGCTTTCTCTCCTCGCATATGATGTCATCTGTAAAACTGCTTTTAACATTTACTGAGAATATCTCTGTCTGACAATAAAAAACTGCTTAATTATCCAAACATTTAAGTATGGACAAAATACAGAATGCATCTGTAAGGAAACAGCATTGTAACACAAACTGTTCCATGTTTAGAGAACCAAAAGTAGCTAATATAAATTATATTGCTATTTTTTTTATTAAGTAAACAGCTAGATAAATTGAAAAGCAGATAGAACAGTAGACCTTACTGTAATCCTTGTCAGTTTCAGTTCAAAATAGGTGTGCCCAAGTAAAAGTGTGGAAGTAATTTTACACATAGCAAGAACAACATTTATGTTCCAGTTTGCGACAGCGGCTGTAAAGCCACTCCTACGGCTGTTTTCATCACACTCAGCATCATTTCCGCTTCATCTTCAGATTTTGTGCAAGATCATCCTCCTGGTGGTGCAGTAGTGACTATATGTCTTACTCTGAAATGTCCCATCTCTCAGGCAGCAGAGCCGTGGTTACACATGAGCCCAGCCAACCAAGAAAAAAGCAATATGGTTACTAAGGTGCACAGCATGGACACCGTCCTAACAGAAGCCTTCTGGACATAGATGTCATTTCAAGAGTGCAACCTGAAGGTGAAGAACAACGGGAATGCCCCAAAAATGTTTCTTCCTCCCAACAAATCCTCAGAGTCACCCCTGCAATGTAACCCCACAGTGGTCGCACATAACCATTGGTCACATTGAAGGAAAAGGACCAGAAATCAAATGGGGGAAAATGAGGGTGTAGGAAACATCTGCTCCAAGAATCCAGAGGACCAGGGTGCTGTTGAGTGTAGAAAGTATGGATGTTTCCAACAAGACCCACCAACTACCACATGATATCCGAATCACCCCCACTGCATTTCATTATCGAGGGCCATGGGACAAAACGACATAAAGGAGAAGATGTCTTGGTTACTTACTTAAACACCCCTTCTGTCCATGTGGGATTTATCTGATTCATTTGTTTTGGTTTGGTATCCAGAGCTGCTGGGAGGGAAACCTTTAATCTTCTTACCTGTGGACGAAAGGATGTTTTTGTAGATGTTTGAGGAGAAACAGAAGTTGCAGATAACAGAACCTGAGTCTGTGGAAGACATGACGGCAGCAGCCACGGCTCCGATTCCAATGATTGATATGTAGGATGGGGTGAGGTACTGCAGAGTGAGGGGTAGGACGAAACTGTGCTCCCCACGGATGTAAGGAGGTGGAGAGCCGTACTGTGTCAGGTTCCAGTCTGGACAAGAGAAATCCAAAACATTAACATATTTAAAAAGATGCTTTACTTCACTCATGCAGGTCCAAGTTCTTATGAACCTGAACCCTGAATATTCAGTATATGACTGATATGTACAGAGTCCCATTTAAAAATATTAAAAGTGTCTTCTGCCACAGAATCTCACAATATCATTTGTGTCATAACTTATTACAACCATAAATTCAACATATGTTTTGGTATTTTAAGTGACAGACATACAAAAGTAGTGCAAAATTATAAAGTGGTAAGAGAAGGAACCACTGATTTTTAAAATATTTTTTTAAAATAAGTAAACTGTAAAGTGTGTGTTGCACTTGTATTCAGCACCTTCTAATGTGATATCCCTCAATATAATCAGTCCAAAGGAATCAATTTCTGTTAGAAGTCACTAAATTAGGAAATAAAGTCCAGCTGTGGATGATTTAACTGGAGCATATGGAACTGTTCTGTGAAGGCATCAGAGGTTTGTTAGAGAACGTTAGTCAACACACAGCTACGAAGCACAGCAGACGGGTTAGCAGTAAAGTTGTGAAAGAAAGTGTGCTGGTCAGATGAGATCAGATGTATCACAGAAGTTTAATACTGCACTTCACCCTGAAAATCATCCCCATGGTGAAACATGGAGGTGGTAACATCATGCTGTGGAGATGCTTTTCATCAGCAGAACAGAACCGGTCAGATTTGATGGAAAGACACATGGTGCAAAAGTTAAGCTCAAAATTATTCACATGCCTGATTTAGATTTAAAATAACTTTTCATTTAATAAACAACTTTCTTCTCTCAGCAAACCATATTAATACTTTGGAATTAATTAACTTTAATTTGAAAGAGTACTTGTGGAGGGAGATACAGATTAGGGTGATCACTAGGAGGGTTTCCAACATCAAAGACTTAGAGCTCATTGTATTTGTAAATGCAAATGAACACCAAATGAATGACTTTTGGTTGTCAACAAAATTAAAACCATCTACTGTTTTCCTTCCATTTAACAATTATGCACTGATCTGTCACAAAAAAAATCCTAATTAAATATTGAGGTTTGTGGCTATAACATGACAAAATGTGATATTACCAAAGGCTATTGATACTTTTGCAGGCAAATTATACCCGTGCTATGGCTAGGATGACTACACACACCAAACACAAAATTGAGCTGTAACAGCACTGGAATAACACAAATGCACCACATCTCATCTTTCTGCTACTTATTTGAATATACCTGTACTGCTCTCTCTCTTGGGTTGTATTTGTAATAGTCATGTGGAGACTATTTGCAAACACTGCCGTTTTTATCTATATTATTTAGTGGTGTTTATAAAAACATGGCAAAATTTGGGTAATTTCAAACCTACATTTTAATTTGACTTCTTCAATTCAGAATCATGATAAGTTACCCTTTCAGAAAAAAACTAAGACTATTGTAGCTGTATATAAACAGACCTCTGATGATCACAAATAAAGGCAGTATCGGCCATTTTACTAGATACTTCATGGTTTCTTTCTTGCTAAACTTTGGCATTTATACAAAAATGTGGTTTAAAAATTATGCAAAGAGTTGCCAGAGAAAGGAGATATGAGTCTGAGTCATCATTCTTAGTGAAAAGCTGATCAGGAGATGTAGGTTGCATTTACTTGTTACCAGTTAACATGCACATTGCCTTTATCTTAGTTCTTACCTGTGGAGGCAGCCACAGCCCCAACCAGAGCAGGAGGGATTCCCAGAATGGCAACCAGAAATGCTGCTGCAAAGCAGGTTAACTGGGCTGTGCTTGATGAAGAGGCAGACAGCGTCCTCTGGTGGAAGCTTTGGAATGAAAGACTACCAAGACCCTTAAAACAAGTGGCAGAGGCAAAGAAAATAAATTTTAGACAAAAAAAAAGAGCAAGAGCAGCAAAAATCAAAGAGGAGAATTCACATGCACAGTACTGGATCAGGTCAGAACAATGCCTTGTTGTAAAGAACCTGATAAGTAGCCAAAAATTATTTTAAAAAGACTCATGCTGAAAAGCCATTGGTCAATAAAGCTACAGACGACACCCACCCCAAAGCCAGTGGTTCAAAAATAAACTTCAGCCCTCTACAGTTGGCAGATTATCAGTGTAACCTAAAAACTCCATCTGAGTCCAGTTCTGTCTGCCCACATCTGCTTTTATGGCCTGCTGTGTTTAAACAGGCCTCACATAGCAAACTAATTCTGTCAACTTAATGAGTAAAGTCTGTTTGGATCAACACTGTTACTTCCACTGTGTGTTTTTTATACAAATCTAATCAAAACAAACTGAACTACTGTATTTTGTTACTCCTTTTTTATAATCTTAACCACCTTTGGCAGCAACAACTCATATTCTGCAGTCATGTTTATCATTTTGATCACACAGTGTTAATATGTTTAACCAAGTTTTCCAATTTACAGGCATTCTACGGTGACATTTATGACCATCTGTTCCACAACTGAAGCTTGACCCACACTGGGTCATACAAAAGGGCAATGACCCCAAATACAGCAGCGAATCTACAGGAGCATGTCAGAAAAAATGGTTTTGCACTGGCCCAGTCAAAGTCAAGACCTAAACTTCATTGAAATTCTAGAGGATGGGCATAAATAAAAGCTCTAATCTAGAGATGCACTGATCAGAGTTCATATTTACCTGAAGTGTGACCTAATCAAAGTACAATAACCCAATTAAATTAATTTCTGTAAACTTTATCTTAATTTAGTGAAAAAACAAAAAAAAAAAAAAAAAAAAAAAAAAAATATATATATATATATATATATATATATATATATATATATATATATATATATATAGTTCAGAGTTTGTTAATGGAACAGCTGTATAGTATGGACAAAGGTATACACAATGAGTCTGACTCAAGAATCTGATCTCTTACAAAGATTGATGTTGCCTTTTTGTTTTTTTCTGGTCTTGAGTCACAGCAATATATTTCCAGGAATACATTAAGTACTGTATAGGCAAGAGTCTCATGTAAAATGTTACAGTGGATTGAACAAAGTGCACATAGTCCTGTTAAAGAAGAACGATTCAACACCAGAAAATAAGCTGAGAAAATAGCCTTTTTTTCTTTTTGAAGCTTTTTTCTGCCAAACCTGTACAGTCAAGAAACCCCTTAAATAGAACTTGTCTGACATGATGAATGCTAAAAGATTCAAAAAGCAACCCATCATAACTTCAATCTAAAAGAAATTCAAGAACAAATCAGGAACAAATTCATCTGTATAGATGTTACAAAGAATAGGGTTTACAAAGCCTTTCTAAGGCCTTTGGACTCCCATGAACTAGTTAGGGCCACTATCCAAGGATGGAGAAAACATAGAATAATGATAAACTGTTGCAACAAGGGTGGCCAGAATTATTAAGAGGGCATTGGCAGCTTATTCAGGAAGTGAAAAAAATAACCCCCAAAAGATCTAAAGCACTGCAGGCCTCACTTGTCTCAGATGAAGTCAGTGTTTATGATTCAACAACTGATTACAAGTTATTGCAAACATTTGATTGCAGCTGTTGCTTCAAAGGGTTGATATTAGGTTTAGGGGCAAATACTTTTTCACATAGGGTCTCGTTGTTTTGGATAGTTTTTTTTGTAAAAAATTAATTTAGCATTTAAAAACTATTTTATATTAGCTCAAGTTATCTTAGTCTGGTATTAAAATTTGTTTAATGATTTGAATCATTTAGGTGTGATGAAAAAGGAAAATCAAGAAATGTGTAAATGAGAAAATGTATTTTCACAGCACATAATATGCACAATGTTAGTCACAGGATTAAGATAACCTAATATATCAATATATTTATTTTTTCAATCTTAAAACCTAGGGTTTCTGGAGATGTTTCATCTTTAGCTAGACAAAAAACAACAAATAAACATGCAACAACACTGTGTCTTTAAAATGGATCATAGTAATGAAGGAAGACGAGGTAACTGTGTTTATTTGAGAATAAAATTGCTCCGTTCTGAACTCAGTTTGGTGTAAGAAGTGTTGTAAACTGTCAGGCTAGATAACAAGATTTCTCTTCAAAAGAATTTCAGTGTAATTGACGTTGATACAACTATCTGAAGAAACACATGGCCCTAGAAGTGAGGGGGAGGGTGAAGTTCAGTGTCTGCACCAGTAAAATCAGCTGCTTAATAGCAGTGTTTTCGGCAGACTAAAAAGGGGCTGTAACCCTGCCACATTTTTTTGGTTACCAAACTTCTCAAAATTGTGTCAGTTGATGAAATAAAAGGCATATGCATTATATTAGGCCCAAAGTTAAAGAGGAACAATACACTGATCAGCTTACCAGCATTAAGCAGTCATCAATCCACTTCCAGACTCTATCCTTATCCAGACTTCCAACCCAAGGATCTTGATATGTGTGGTTGAAAGCTGTCTCAGCAATGCTAGCAGATGTTTTGTTCAGTAGAAGAAAGGGTACACACAGCCACTGTCCACAGATCAACAGACACACAACGAGCTCATCAGACTACTGGCACCGGATGAGAGCAGCAGGAAAAAACAAGAGCCACAGAAATGACACAAGACTTCATAACCTGGACGTGCTTGTGAAATTCTCCACACTTTTAGCACTCTTACAAATGTGACTACCAACACTTACAAACACTCTGGTTTGTTTAAAAAAAAATAAGCAGGACACAAGCCTGGCTCACAGAACAGTCATGGACAACAACAAAGAGTTATTTATAATAAACCACATTAGTTGACTAAATAGAATAAAAATAGCCTTAAAATCATTTAAAGCTCATTAAATGCTGAAGCAGAAAAGCATACTGTCAGATACTGTACTGTAAGTGTTGGTGTTTGTAGTAAATATCCCTCCTACTTACCAGACTGAGGAATGCGAGGGTGAGCTGGATGACGTCAGTGTAGGCTACTGAATAAAGACCTCCCAACAGAGTGTAGACGATAGCCACAGCTGCTGAGATCCACACAGAGTAGCCAAAGTGTAAGTCCAGTATCACGCTCATAGTTGCTCCTATTATAGAAACACAGATATGTTAAAGATACTAATCCCTCTACACGCATCCAGTCAAAAAAAGTTGTATTGTTTTTTTCCTTGCCAAACCAGTACAGCACCTTGCAGAAGTAATCATACCATTTGTACTTTCAAGATTTGAAAACTTGTCCACAGGGGCTCTCTGTCCAGTCTGACTGAGTTTGAGCTTTTTTGCAAAGATCCAATATTAATTAATTAATTAATTATTGTATTAATATTGCTGTTATGGTCGATAACCAATGTTTATATATATATATATATATATATATATATATATATATATATATATATATATATATATATATATTATATATATATATATATTTCATTACCCTTTTAAAACGCCATAAAAAAATTACCACACCACTGACATTGCTTCTCTGCTTCAGTTAAACATCCCTTAATCTTGTGCTTGTAACACTATACTTGACCAAATAATAAGAAATGACCAACCCCCTCCCCTCCCAAAACACATAGACAAACGGCAACACAGATAGAAATAAACACTGGTTATTAATATCTACCCAGCTTTACTTACGAGACCGATACTGACAAGCTAAAAAATGAACATCGGTCGATACTGATATTAATGCTGATATATCATGTATCCCTAGTTTCTAGATATGCAAGGTGGTTGTGACATGCCCCAAAACACTTTCAGCTGTAACAAGCAGCAAAAGTTGGTTCTCCAAAGTATGGACTCAGAGGAGCTGAATTCAAGCATGCCACACGTTTCAGATTTAAGTTTGTAAAAGTGTTGAAAACCATGGAGCCTTTTCCCTTCATGTGGGCATTATGTTCTACTTTGTGTTGGTCTATTATAAAATCTCCATTAAACACATTGCAGTTTGTGGTTTTAACATTGGAAAGTGGGGAAATAGTTCAAGGGTGTAGATACTTTATGGTGCTGTGTACTTACCCAGTCCTAGCAGAGTGCAGGATACCCAGAGAACATCCACCAACACACATGGCAGCACGAGAGCCCCACTCAGCACTCTGCCATACTTTTCCTGGAAAGGGTCCATCATGGTGACATATTTCTTTTCCCTCATTGGCTTGGCAAAGAAAAGACCACCTAATGCAGGGGTTGAAATATCCTCCATTGTTCATTGTATTCATTCCCTAATGGCTAAATAAAATCTTTAATGGAAATGTTTGGATTGGCCAAAAATGCACAGACACATGTGTTTGACATTAAGATCACTGTCTCCACTTGCCTCTGTGGTCTTACCTATAATGAAGGAAACTGAGTATTGTATCGGCATCAGAGCCCAAATCAAGCCCATTTTGGGAGTGTACACGGCTTCAGCAACACCCAGGATAAAACCTCCTCCAACCCATGTGGCTGCACAAGCACAACATGCACTAATTAAGCAGAGTAGTCTGTGCAAATGTAAAAAACATATGCTAGCATATGGATTTCGAGAAATATGTTTATATGTCCTTGTCAAGGGCATGCATTTAACAACAATATGGGGTTGAAATGTTGAATATAAAGCGCTCTTCCATCTATTTTTGGGATGAATATACAGCAAAGCAGATTTTTAAAGATGCAAAGTTGATGCACGAGTTCTAATTCTTTTGTGAATTGACTCAATCTACTCAGGTTCAAAATATACATACAGTCTCCAATCCAATATACAGATACATCAACTCAAACTGGGTTAGATATTAGTTTATTATTTAATGCAGTGAAAAAACACTTGTTTTTAAGCATAGTCCCGGTGTCAGTTCTCAGCCTTAAAAGAAAAGAAATGGTTTGGATGTTCAAGAATATCCCAGGAAACACCAAGGTACAAGCCTATCATATACTGGAAACCACTGGAAGATTGGTCTTAATGTCCACAGTGAAGCGAGTATTACACAAACATGGACTGAGTAGATGCTGACCAAAAAGAAGACCCTGCTTCATTACCTTAAAGCCTTAAATTGGAGCTTCCTGCAGAGAAAATCCAAAAGCCTTCTGAAGAAAAGTTTAATGGACAGATGAGACAAACCTTGACCTTTCTGGTCTCAATGATAACAAGATGTTAAAAAGGATTCAAGTTAGGCCTTTTAAATCTGAGAACACTGTAGTAGCGGATTAGTATGGTGGTGGTAGCATCATGCTGTAGAGCTGTTTTTCTGACAAAGGATTTGTGCCTAAATATTACATAAATCTTTCTTCTGACTGGAAGTAATATTATAATTCTGGTGCAGCCCAGTCAGAGTCCTGCCTTGAATTTGACAGAAAGTCTGTGGAGAGAGTTAAAGATTAGGGTGATGACAAAGAGGCCTTCTACCCTCAAAGCTCATGATAATACCAGAGGAAACATGCAAAAAGCTGCTCAACAGTAATAAGAATGTATTGATTGCTGTAATGCCAATAAAGATGTTTCCACTGATTATTCAAAAGGGTATAAATAATTTTCACATAACCATTTCTCTCAAATATGACTCACAAATATGTTCAAATCTGTGATAGGGGGCACTTTTCCTTTGCAGAGATAATCTATCCCACCTTGCAGGTGTGGCATATCAAGATGCTGATTCGACAGCATGATTATTGAACAGCTGTGCTTTAGGCTGGTCATGATAAAAGATCACTCTGAAATGTGCTGTTTTACTTTATTGAGGGGGGAGGGGGGATTGAAAACCAGTCAGTATATGGTGTGACCACCATTTGCCTCACATAGTGCAACACATCTCCTTTGCATAAAGTTGATCAGGTTGTTGATTGTGGCCTGTGGAATGTTGGTCCACTCCTCTTCAATGGCTGTATGAAGCTGATGGTTATTGACAGGAACTGGAACACTCATATACTCCGACCCAGAGCATCCCAAACATGCTCAATGGGTGACATGTCCGGTGAGTATGCTGGCCATGCAAGAACTGGGATGCTTCCAGCTTCCAGGAATTGTGTACAGATCCTTGCAACATGGGGTCGTGCATTATCCTGCTGCAACATGAGGTGATGGTCGTGGATGATGGCACAACAATGGGCCTCAGGATCTCGTCACAGTATCTCTGTACATTCAAAATGTCATCGATAAAATGCACCTGTGTTCGATGTCCATGACATATGCCTGCCCATACCATAACCCCGCTGCCACCATGGGCCACTCAATCCACAATGTTGACATCAGGAAACCATTCATCCACACAATGCCAGGTCAAGACCCCAAAAAGGATGACGAGCATGCAGATGAGCTTCCCTGAGACAGTTTCTGACAGTTTGTGCAGAAATTCTTTGGTTGTGCAAACTGATTGTTTCAGCTGCTGTCCAGATGGCTGGTCTCAGATGATCTTGGACGTGAACATGTTGGATGTGGAGGTCCCGGGCTGGTGTGGTTACACGTAGTCTGCGATTGTGAGGCCGGTTGGATGTACTGCCAGATTCTCTGAAATGGCTTTAGAGATGGCTTATGGTAGAGGAATGAACATTCAATTCATGGGCAACAGCTCTGGTCGACATCCCTGCAGTCAGCATGCTAATTGCACGCTCCCTCAAAACTTGCAACATCTGGGGCATTGTGCTGTGTGATAAAACAGCACATTTCAGAGTGGTCTTTTATTTTGGTCAGCCTAAGGCACACAGTTTCAACTTTACGCACAGAGAACGTCAGAGGTCACTAAATCAATCAATATAAGAAAACTTTCTGTCAGATTATCACCTATGATCTGCGTTACATTGCATTTTTTTTTTTTATTATTAGTTTAAAAGTAATCAGTTACTTATTCGAGTTCAAAAAACAACTTTTGATCCCAAGTTTTAAAAATGGTGTCAGGAAATTAAAATATTGCTCACTATTGATGACCCATTGCAAGGTTGAATACACAGTATTTTTTTAACTGTGGAGTTGATGACAAACCGGAGTTGAAATGTCAGTGGAAATGATCAGTGCCTGCTATTCCTTTGTTAGGTTAGTCTAATGTCCCTTTTTTTTGGGCAGACAGCTTTTACTTGAATGAGTTTACTGCAGTTACAATAACACATTGGTTTGGCTTTGTGTTAAAAACCTTTCAAAGGTATAATCATTCCTCTTTCTTATTTTTGCTTAATGGCATTTAACTCTGCAGGTCGTCCCTGAAATTGTGATGCACAGAATCACAAGTTCAAGTGTAAACTGTGTCCCAGAGAGTAAACACAATAAAAACATGCATTATCTGCAGGATTGTTTATTAAAATGGCACAACACTATTGATGTATTCAAGAAAATATGCATTCTGTGGACAAACTTAATGATATTCTAGACTAGGGAATACATTCAACAATACTTTTACTTTCAATACTTTAAATATTTTTTTAAAGCAAGTACTCACTTATTTTCACTCAAGTAAAAATGTTAGTGAGGTGCTTTTACCTTTACTAGAGCACATTTTTATCAGTTTATTTATTCATTTACTTAAGTACAGTGTTTGAATACTATCTCCACCACTGCTAATCAGTATCTTGATATGCCACACTTGCAAAGTGGGATGGATTATTTCTGCAAGGGAGGAATGCTCACTATCACAGATTTGGACAGATTTGTGAACAATATTTGACAGAAATGGTTATTTTGTGTTTATAGAAAATGTTTTAGATCTTTGAGTTCAGCTCATGAAAAAGCACATTTAGGTTTTCCAATGGGACAAAGATCTCAAGCACACATCAAAACTGATTTTGGAATGGATAAAGCATGAATAAATAGATAAAGCAAATAAATTTTACACCTTTTCTCAGTTAAAGATGACTCAGAAAGGTTGTAAAGTTTATATTTTTCAATTTGATAAATAATTAAGACATCTGTGTACTAAACATACATGCTGATTCAAATAAAGTAGCTGTGTAGTTAAATGACGTATTTCATAAATTAGTGCAGACATCTTCAGGTTGTTTTATGTTTCAGTTTCAGTTTTAAAGCTTGTTTCTTTCTGGTCAGTTTAGCAGCTTTAGAATTTCCCTGCTCCTTCAGTACTTTCTGTTTTATCTTTTCAGCTCCTGTTCAATTATATCTTACTTTCTGTAAGTTCACCCCTTAACTGTCACTCCCAAAACTGACTTATGTTAGACAATAGTTCCATGAGGACACTGGTGTCCTCATGACAGTTAAGAGGTTAATATATGTTTAGGATCATTCATGTTGTCTCTATACCCTGTAGAACATAATTTCAACAGGGTTACTGCGCTGTGTTTCACAGAACCACCTACCTGTCATGGTGAAAATTCCAACCACCAGGCTGATATTCCTGTCTCCAAGCAGCACCACCTCAGTCCTGTCTCCACTGCTCTTCCTCTCGGCTCTCCTGGACTTTCGGGCTGCCCAAACTCCCGTGCCTAGGATCAGGATGTAGAACAGTACCACCGCAACCACACCGGAGACATTAAGAGCCATGGCGGTCTGCTGTCATGGACCACAGTGACGGGTGGATGGGATGGCTGGGTAACAAAATACAAATAATGTACACAGTGCAAAAGTGTGCAAGGACGAAGGTCAAAAACACAGATAGGAAGTCAAAATCTGTGTTGGAATGAATTTTGCTGGCATGCTTTGAACTTGAAAAGGAAAAGACAAAGTTCATCTGTGTAATTCCAGAAATGACTTTTCAGAGAATGTCAGAAAATCACACACGACTGATTGATGTTTTTGGTTAACAAAGCTTATACAAGAAAAAAACAGACAAAGATCCATCATTTCTCATCACAACTTACACACTGTAGTCAGCTAAAGTTTTTGGTTCACATTTTTTTTTAGAACTAATGCTGGCTATTAACACAAATGATACCATGACAACAGTTGTATTTCAATCCATTTTAAACACTGTCAAGTCAACTTTCCTCCATTGGGGGGAGACTTTCTAAAGTGTTTTCAAACAAAAACAGTTAGCTGCTACTCATTTAGATGCTTTTTACCTTTCAAAACAATACTGATAAAACAATGGAACTGAAAAGGGAGCCTAAACATTCCAGATTATATCAATGCCAACAGGGAGGCGATAATGACAAAGGAAGAATTTCTATAAAAGTAAAAAGAGACACTAAAAGCAAAGTTAAAAAAAAACAAAAACAAACTTAAAGGCCTTATTCCATCAATATTAACCTCTGTCAATATTTTATGAGTTTTTGACCACAGAATAAGATTTTGACACCAGCGAAACAGTTGCTGAACTGGTTTTGCAGAAATATCAACAAATCTGTGACAGGGAAACAGAAGTAGCAAAAATCTCACCACTGGGGAGCAGCATAAGAAGAGGAAGAGAGCTTGGCTGTTCCTAAGGCAGCTTAATAGCTCTCTGCTAAAAAGTAATCAATGAAGAAAACTACAGCTAGCTACAACTATCTTTTTTTTTTTTTTTGGAAGATAGAGTGACTATTAGACTATTGAGACGATGTTAATGGTGTTGTCTGGACACGAGTGGATGAATCCAGGTGTATGAGGGACTCAGGATGCTATGAGAAATGTGTTTTTGATGTACTTATCTTTGTCCAAACACATCAAAATTTTAGACATGTTCATTTTAGGGGTGCACCGACTGCAGTTTTCTGGCCAACCATTGATCTTTGAAAAGCTTGACCTGTCGATTACGATTTAGGCCAATACCAAATTTTTTGTCTGAAAAGTCGCTAAATATTGCGACAAAAGCGCAAAGTTGGCAACAGGGGGGTGACTATTGTTAACCACGCATGTGCAGATCTGTCAGTCAGCCCTCTCTCACGGCAGAGCAAAAGGGGACAGTATCTGATTTTCAGACCCCTGCGGAGGTAGATAAGATCGTGGATAAGATCAGTTTCACATGTAAGTATCTTCTTATCATGTGTTAGCAGCATGAGCTGGAAAGAGCACATACGTTTATCAAACAACACGGCATTTAGAAATTAAATAAAGTTACGGGTTATGACAACATTATAGTCGCCTCCTTTGGTGTTGGTACTGAAGTTTTTTTCAAAATCAGTTTGTTTGAAAACCCCGACTTCAATTCACCCATGTTCAGGAAACAGTCTTCATAAAGTGTGTCTCTCTCATCCTTCGGGAGTAAGTGGAAACTTCCAGCAGTTTTTGAGCTCCCTCGGACATAACAGCTCCCCTTTTTAGTAGCCATCCTCTTCTCAAGTGGATTAGCCAGATATGCTAGCACGATTTAGCCCTTAAATTAGCCAGTGTATCAGCTGGGGGGAGAAGGAAGGCTGTTTGCTTGATAGTGTGCTCTAATTGGAGAATATGAATTATATGAAGATAAACTGTTCTCTGATTCGTCCGTATTTGAGAAAAGAAACAAAGCTGACCGCCTATGAGCAGGAATTTTGATACCAGCTCTTGACATTCTCATGGCCTCATCAGTGCACAACAGATCATATTATACCCCCAAAACCACAAAAAAATTAAATCTGTTGTCATGACCCGTTTAACCCCACATTTTTCACTGTTCTTTTTCTCTTATATTATATTATATATCAATCAGATAACCCAATCTCTCTCTGTGAGCCTTAGCATCTGCGTCACTAAAATCTACACAAGGTGTGAGCATCAACGGCAGTGAAAGTCCAACTGGCTAAATACATTTATTGTCGGCATGCTTGAATGCATTGCACTTCAAATATAACGGCCAATTAGATACTCCATCCAAGCAGTTTTTTGTGATTGTGACATTGCAGCTCTACTGTAATTTCATTTGAATTTGATTGTCCTGATAATTGTTTAGATTTAATAGTAAAAATCTAAAACTTTAAAAATTTTTGCAAAGCTAACCCTATGGCAAAAAACATAGCCTTAAGATTCAAACAGCAAACGTAAGGTGTGTGCTCTGCTCATATGACCAATTTATCCATGTGCTGGGAATAAAAATTTGCAACAATGTTTGACTTATGTAATTATTAATAATTATAAATACTTTTTTATTAACAAAATTATTAATAAGATTGAAATTTCTTTAGTTGAATCAGGGTACCATCCAGAATGTCTGGAATCATAAGTCAAACTTCTCAGTCTCTCATGAAGGAAGGAGTTCAGATCCACCGGCAGAAGAAACTGTTCACACAATGAGCAATGATCACTGAGATGCTTATTTCTAACTAAGTCTGAGAATTTATTAACAAAATAACCCAACTTTACAGCTGAATTATCCCATAAAAACTTCTTTCTCTTACTACTGGCATGCAATCTAACTACTGAAGAAAAGCTAAAGGAATATAATGAATGATAAAATGGGAATCAAATCAGATTAATGAATGAACTATGATAAATGAAATGGAATACTGAAAGATAACTTCAAAACTAGTTAAAACAAGAAAAAAAAGGAAAAATCAGATTTGCAGAACCACAAATGCACCACAATACTATCATAAAACGTAGCTCCCATAGGAGGAGATGACATCAGGTCGAGGGAGACACAGTCCAGAGACAGAGTTGCCCGTTTTTGGAACAAAGACTCAGAAAACTCGACCATGTGCTTAGTGCTGGCTGTAAGCTAGACAAAGAAACGTGGCTTTGGGCCCTGTACAACCGCAAAATGGATATGCATTTATTAAGAGAAAAAAGAAAAGAAGAAAGATGAGAATGAGCGATAGGAAGCAGGAGGTGGAGAGGAAAAGAGATTGGCAAAGAGGGAGCCAATGAATTCTAGCAGCACTGAATTCAATTATTCTTGATCCAAACAGTCTCTTAACATGTGACAACCTTAAACCAGCATAGCAACAAAATATCATAAGAGTATCACAGCATATAATCAGCAAAGCATTGAGCAAACATGCAATAGAAAGCCGATTAAAAATAGCCTTACTTTAAACACCTAATTCAACCCAGATAACGGAACGGTCTTACTTATGAGTCAGTCAGTTACTCGGCCAAGACAAAATGTCCAGAGGTTTAAAGAAAAATGATGGAAAAGAAGAAAAAAAAACTTGTTCTTGTCCAGCAGGTGAGCTGGCGTCTCAGCAAGGGTGCTTAGCAAAACCGGAGGTAATGTCCTGGCCAGCAGGTTAGAAGGAAACAGCAGAGTTATTGTGTCTTTGTCAAAGGTTGACTCCCAAAGATGAGGCTTTTGGAATTCAGGTCTTGGTTTATAGTGGTCAGTTTTTATCTTGTCAGTTCATATAAGGTCGGAGTTTTATTGCAGGGGGGAGGGGAGATTTTGGCAGAAATGTCTCCAGCACAAAGAATGCTTAGGAATGTGATCTGATCAGTTTGTGAGTAAAAATGGAGTCCAACACATGGATACTGTTTTGATCTTCAATGGCCAAGCACACTTCTTGAATGAAATGGTATTCCTAGACCAGCAGAGCAATGCACTTTATTTTATTGACAGACTAAACTGTATCATCAGGTATTTGTTTTAGCAATGCAAACCACAACATATTTCAGTTTTTAAGAATACATCTTTTTTTCTCCTTTTAATTATAGTTTACAGCTACTGAAAATTAAATGTTATTCCTAAAGAATCTGACTGTTTTATCTAAGTGCATTAATGGCAAGTTGAATTGAAGGAAGAAGTGTGGAAGAAAAAGGCGCACTAGCAGCTGTGATTGCATTGCCTCAGTGCTGTGGTGAGCACAGAATCCGGACTGAAAGACATCAAAGCGGTTTGTCATTGTTAAGAAGCTGCTTAACTGTTGAAGCACAGTTTTTTTTCAATAATTTTACTGATGAATGGAAGGTTAGAGACTGGCCTGTAATTCTGCAAAAGTGATGTATCCAGACTGTTCTTTTTTAGCAGTGGTTTGATAACTGCTGTTTTTAGAGCCTGGGGGAAAACACCTGATGAGAGGGACGAGTTTAGTATTTGAATGCAATGACAGGCAGAACTTTCTAAAGGAAGGTTGTTGGTAGGATATCAAGACAGCAGGAGGATGAGTTTAATTTGTTTTAAAATTTCTTCTCAGTTTTCACGGTTGAGTTGGTGAAATTCAGCCATTTTGTCTGCATTTGTTATGTTTGGGCATAGCAATGGTACTGGATTACACATGGATGTGCCCTTTAACCCTGTAATTTTTTGAATTTTCTCTGTAAAAAAGTTGGCAAATTCATTGCAGGCCCTGGTAGAGTGGAGTTCTAGTGGTAAACAGGAGGGTTTGTCAACCTGTCAACTGTGGCAAACAGGGCACGAGTGTTGTTGATGTTTTTGTTTATGATTTCCACAAAAAATGTTTCCCTTGCATGTTTTAGTAATGAGTGATAGCTTCATAGCCTCTCTTTGTAGATTTCATTGTAAACGTGAAGTCGAATACCCTTGAGAGGATTTTGAAGTGAAGCCCATTCAAGAGTTTGGAGGGAATTCACAGTGTTGAATTGCAGCTAGAGTCAGAGCTTCAAGAGACATGACATCCAGGACATGAGGTACAGGTGACAAGCATCTTAACTAGGCTAAGGACAAAAAGAAGTGCACACTGACCCAAAGTCCTCTTATAAGAATAAAGTAAATTTTGTATTTCACCAAGAAGAGAGGCAGAATCTAAGTTACTTGAGATTCAGTATGACATTTCACAATCAGTGATGATGTCAGGCCATATCATCTACTGGTGTTGATCCACTGTGTGATATTAAGACCAGAATCAGCTGTGAACCAGGAAATTTTAGAGCACAACATTTTTGCATTTACTGACAAGATTTATGGAGACGCTGATTTTCATTTTCTAGCAGGACTTGGTTCCTGCTCAAGCTGCCAAAAGTATCAATACCTGCTTTAAAGATCGTGATATTACTGTGCATGATTCCACAACAAACAGCCGTAATCTAAACACTATAAAGATTCCTACGAGCTATTGTTGAGAAGAAGAGGAGACACCAGAACCAGATCAGCTGCAGTTGCTATTGAAGCAGCTTGGTTTCTTAGCATCTAAGCAGAGCCCTAATAATAATAATAATAATAATAATAATAATAATAATAATAATAATAATAATAATAATAACAACCTTTATTTAACCAGGTTTGGCCCGTTGAGATCAAAAGCTATCTTTTACAGGAGGGACCTGTCCAAGACTGACAACATACAGAGAAAAAAAAACCCCACTCAGTTACACCACATAGGATTACAATAAAACATGCAAATGACTCAAGTAAATCAAAATGACTTATTTCCATGATAGGCTGCATTATTGCTGAAATTCATGCAGAAGCAGTGCCAACCAAAAATGGAGTGAATACTGTATAGTAAATGAGCATACTTTTCAGTATACTATTTCTGTTTTTAAAATATTTTTAAGTTGGTATTACGTAATATTGCACTTTTCTAATAAACTGAATATTGGGGTTTTCCAATACAGCCGCTACCATCCAAAGTAAAAGCTTCAAATGTCTCATTCGTATGGAATGACTTAATGAGTATCACTCTTTGAAATGAATTACTTAAAGAAATGACGTTTCTGAGGACATTCTACTTTACTAAGATTCGCCTGTATGTTTCATAAATATATGTTTGTTTTGCTGTCTTTTCGGTGAATTCACACGCTGAAGCTTAGAAAGAGCGGATATGACTGACAGTTTGGTAAGTTTTCATCATCCTTCTCCAGTGGGGATCAGTAAAAGTTGTGAAAGAACTTGCTAATTTATAAAAGTTCAGACTTAGCGTGTCTGCGCAACAGCAGCTCTTATGGAAAATTCCATATCAGCAGCATCGCCTACTGACAACTGAACTTTACTTACTGCTGTCCGTTGTCTCCTTCCTCCACTCTGCTCTACAACGCTGCTGATGCTGCTGCTGACACTTGAAACGTCCCTCTTTCTTTGAAACCCAGCGCCTTCTATTGACATTATTTTTAACCCACTGTACTTTTACCAATTAAAGATAAAGCAAGAGAAAAGTCTGTTTGTAGAGTCAGTTTTAATCAACATCAGACTTAAGACTCTTATGAGTGCGAAAAAGCGGATCGACTCCGGGTGCGCGCCTGTTTCTGTGGCCGGTGTTGTGACAAGAAGTGCCAATTGGTGAAAAGAGGACCCGGCGGGAGTGCGCGCAGACCGTGAAAGCGCGACGTCTGTCGTTTAAACGTAAGCTGCTTGACCTGAGTGGTAGGGCGTTTAAAATAATGGCCAGTACATCGATGTTCACAATTTTGTCAATTATTTAGAGATGGAATTTTTTTTTTTTTTTTTTTTAAGGTGAAACGCGTAAAAATATAAGAACGAAGAAACAACAAAATGACATAGACAGAGAGGAAAATTGCAAACTTACATTAGGCTGCTATGGGACAGGAGATAAAATGCTGCAGAAGACCGTCAGGTTCCTGAATGCCCCATTGCTAAATTGCATTTTAATTCTGCCTTTTACATCTGGTCTTTCTTCAGGAAACACGCCCATGTTTGCGATATTTCACAGTCACATAGAGGAACTACATAACGCGTTAGTGTGGAAAATTTCCACCTCTTATCAGTTCTCATAAACGGATGGTTCTGTTGAAACATTATTTTGAAAGAGAGGGATGGATTCTTAAAGGACTGCAAAGAAAAGAGGAGCAGCATATCCGTGGATTATTCATCATTGCAGTTAATACAGTTAATAGTGATTTGTAGGCTATTTACCCAAGGACTTCAAACTGTTCACGTAAGTTTGAAGATACAAAATATAGGTGGAAAAATTGGATTGTTAAAATTAAAGCCTATGAAGAATTTTGTACTCTCGTGCCCCCTGCAAAGGTTAATAAACTACATTAATGTGCGAAAAGTCCTGGACCACGCCCCATTGTTTTATTATGTCCAAAGGATAACCCTGAAAGAAAACATCAACACCAGCTTGTTTGTCCATGCAGAAGAAAAACGTCTCTAAAGCATTTCGCCGCAGCCAAAAAAAAAACAAAAAAAAAAACTTCTGAGACCCTCACAACACCCACACCCACTAATATTACAGCCATCCTGAAAGTAAAACGCTTAATTTTAATGTTCTGCAAAACTTAAGGCGGACTTGTTTATACTTTAAAAGTTAAGTACTGTAGATCAAAACTTCTAAATAATACATTCTATTAAACTTTAATAAAAAAAAATAAATAAATGTGTGAATATACAGTACAAGAGTTTAATACAGGTAGAAATCAGAACTACAGCTGTAACTCATGCACACCCAGGGCTTGTTTTTCACCCAGTAGCAAACACCCAGTGGAACTTGTTTTTCACCCAGCTCATTATACCAGCTACTTCTCATGAAAACAGCTAAAAATGTTGTTAAAGGATTAGCTGTTGAGTTATGCCACTGATGACTTCCTGAAGGCAAAGCTTCAAAAAGAGCAGGACTTTCTTAAAGAGACAGAGACCCAATTTCAAGGTGTTAAATTGCAATGTCAAATTTCTTTGAAGTCATATTTGATATAGACAGAATTTTTATAACAACATAGTTACTTGATAGTGCTATAAAATGATTCTATGTGCCTTGAAAACACATAATACTGCCCCTTGAAGAGTTAAACTGATGTTATGAAGTGATCAGTTGTGGAGTGACACCAGATTTGAATGATACTGAAAATAGCATGTCTGGTTTTAACAAATGAGCAATAATCTCTTTGCACAACAAACTTGCAGGTCTTTTTATGATTACATTTACATGAAAAAAATACAAGCGGTGTTAAAAAGTGTTTACAGTCCAATCATCAAACAGGGAAAAAAAGCATACACTAGTGTCAAAATTCAATTTCTTAGGATAGTTGCTGCTTGCAAAAGTGACCTTTTTGTGAATTACAGTATTTCCACATTATACAGATCCATCTCGATAAATCTGAATATCACAGAAAAGCTCTTTTTTCAGCAATTCAATAAATGAAACTCATATTGTAAAGATTCATGTTGAGGGTTTATTAATGTTAATTTTGATGGTTATAGCTTCCAGATAATTTGAATAATCCAACCTTCAATTTCTCAGAAAATGTTAAAATAACATGACCAAAAAAAAAAAAAAAAAAAAAGAAAGAAAATCCCTTTCTATTCAGAAATTTAATGTTATGATCTATGCAATTACAAGAAAGACTGCTGACTTGAGAGTTGTCCTTAAGATAGTCATCGACACTCTCCCAAACCTGGCTGTTGAGAACGCTGTATCCAAGCATAGTTATGGAAAACTAAGGGGAAAGAAAAAGTGTGTTAGAAAAAGGTATATAAAGTGTAGGATTACCTGCAGTCTTGAGAGGATTGTGACACAAAGCCCTGTCAGCTATTTGGATGAGATTCACAAGGTGTTTACTGTGGCTAGAGTCAGTGCTTCCAGACATGCACACAGACATGTTAGGGCATGGGCTACAACTGTCACATTTCTTGGTTTAACCTGCTCTGGAACTAGAAACAGAAATGTCTTACCAGTCAAAAACAAGGATGTACCGCTAAATTTTAGAGCACTGCACACTTCCCTATTGTTAACATTTGTGGAGATGCTCATTTCATTTTCCAGCAGGACTTAGCACCTTCTCACACTGCCAGAAGTACCAGTACTTGCTTTATTGACAATGGTCTCATTGTGCTTGGCAAGCAAACCTACCTTGCCTGTCCTATAAATATGTTTATATGAAATATATGCTAATATCAGTGCCAATGTGCAACTCCTTTCCTTTGGTAGGTATGAGGCTATGAGTTTTTTTAAAATTTATATTTATTTAAGGTTTATTTTCTTTTTACAAAATCTGTATTTCAAATGGCTTTCTCGTTAAAACTTATATCTGAAGTACTTCCATTTCAGTGATGTATGACAATAAACGTTCATCAAAAATTTTGATGATATCTAAACTTACAGCAATTGTGCATATTGTGGAATCTGTTTTTATTGTTCCCCCTCTTTGACATCCTACCTCCCAGTCAAAAAGGCCAGACCTCAGCCTCTTCAGCAGCTGGTGGTGTTCAGCTGCTGCTTGGCTGCAGAGCCATCCTCGCTGGTGTCTGAGAGTTTAACATCTGAAGCTCTCGCTGTCTGTGTTTCCTTGCGTTTGATGTCAAACACATCCCACTTGTCAGACAGCAGGCCTTTGCTGAAAATTATGGATGCCAACCATGAAAAGAACACAATGGACACCAGTGACATGAGCATGATCGTTGTGCGGAAGGGGAAGAACTGGGTTAACTTCCCCTCCTTGTCCAACCGGCAGCCGGGAAATCTAATGGCGGGCGGGAGGCCAATAAGAGGCTCGCCGCTCAGCACCCTCATGACAAAGCCCAGGACGTAGCCCACACAGACTCCATAACCATTAGACACCTTAAAGAAGAGGACGCAGACCAGCTGAGGAAACATTATGGTGTAGGACATGTCCACACCTACAAGCCAGAAGACGAGGACGCTGCTGTCCAGGAAGGTGAGGCCAGTGCCAGCTAGACCCACCACTACCACCGAGATCCGGATCACCCACTGCATCTCATAGTCTGAGGCCTGAGGGAGCAATAACATAGGTGGCGAATTGGGTCACGGCATATGAGCTCAAGGAAACCAACATTAAAGTGGACTATTGCATGCAGCATTCCTTTAATGCTGAAATAGTATTATACCTCAATGTTTCTTCCAACAGATCTACATTCCTCTGTATAAACTGTAACTGAGTAACTAGATAAAACTGTAGGTACTTTTCAGAATGTGAATGAATGCAGTTCGTTTTGTGTGCTGCACTATTTAGCAGCACAATCTGTTGATGTAGTGAGCAGTGATTTTATTAAGGGGAATGTTTTTTTTCTCGTAAAATATTGGTCTTTGGAAGGTTCTATAACGTTTACTAATATCCAAAAAGTCAGTGTTCAGTTTTGCAATAATTTTCGTTGTGACTCTTGTTTATATAATTTGTATTTTTAGCTAAGAACCCTTTTAAGCCTATATTTTTGGCCCCTGTCAAACCTTTTGTGTCTTGTAATTATACTTGTTGAAGTTTTCCACATTGTTAATTTGATGTATTTTATGGGGGTTTATGTGATGGAACTGTATGCACAGCCTTATTGCTAAGTCAAAGGAAAATTACACATGGTGTTATTAAATAAAACACTGGAAAGTATGGTGCTGATTTGTATTCAGCCCCTCTGAGTCGATACTTTGTAGGACCACCTTCCACTACCACTACAGCAGCAAGTCTTTGGGGTCTGTCTCTGACAGCTTTGTAGTTCTAGAGACAGAATACAGAAAATTTTGCTCACTCTTCAGTGCAAAGTATCTCAAACTCAGTCAGATTGGATTTAAAGCGTCTTCAAACATCAATATTCAAGTCTCAGTTGAGTTTATGTCTGGACTTTGACTGGCCCATTTTCAAACATGAATTGTAGCTCTGGCTGTATGTTTCGTGTTGTTGTCCTGCTAAAAGGTAAATCTCTGCTGCAGTTTTAAGTATTAACAGCCTCTAAAAGGAAGGAATTTTTGAAATAAAAGCCAATTTTTTTTAGATATTTTCTGTCATTTGTAAATTCTTTTAAGGAAAAAAAGTGAGGAGAAAAAAATCAATTAAAATCGGAAATAGAATTTTGTACAAAAAAATATTGGAGATTTTATTTTTAAGCTATATCACCCAGCACTTGTTATGTGACAAAATGGGGGGAAAAAAATCAGCTTTTTGTACCTACTAATAATTAGCTGACACAAAACCTGCAGCACAGGCTCCTGAGGAGGACCTCCAGTGTTTCAACATTCTCACCTGCTTTCTGATGATATTCTTGTAGATGTTTGATGAGAACAACGAAGCCGAGGACAGCAGGGCTGAGTCCATGGAGGACATGACAGCCGCAGCAACAGCTCCAATCCCAATGACAGACACATAGGTGGGTGTGAGGAACTGCAGTGCAATAGGGAGAATGGATCCTGCTTCGTCCCGCTGATATGGGGTGGGTAATCCATATGTGGTTGAGTTCCAATCTGGGCATTATTGGACAGAACATTTTAGGGACACTAAAAGCCAGGAAGAAATTATAGAGATATTAACAGCTTAGTAGAAAAATCCTCTGTCTTATACAATAAGCCAGAGGATTTTGTATCAGACATTTCCACAGGTGAAAGTTAGGGATTTGTACCTGTAGACGCAGCCACAGCCCCGACCAAAACAGATGGGATACCCAGCACCAGGCAGAAGGCTGCTGAAGCGAAGCAGGTCACTTGAGCCTGGGTGTAAGATGAGGAGGACAGGATTCTTTGGTAAAACGCCTGGTAGGCCAGTCCACCCAGAGCCTGCCACAAACACAGTTTAGGCACGATGACAGGAATTAGCTTACACAGAAATACAGGAGAACAGGAACAGACATGACCCCCTAGTGCTGTTATGCTTGGCTGTTTTCTCACCAAATGAAAAGCATATTTAAGTCAACAACTGGGCTATATTTCATTTAACTGTTGAGCTGTCAGGAAGTAACATTTCTCCACCCGAATCAATGTAGAACCTTCTTCCAAGCGCCACTCACCAGCAGCATGAAGTCGTCAAACCACTTGCCGGCCTCATTGAGCTCCACTGTGCCCACCCAGGGGGCCTGGAAAGTCTGGTTGTACGCCGTGAGCGAAATGTCGACGGAGTGTGGGTTGGTCAACAGGAAGGGAACGCACACCCACTGTAAAGACAAACACACAAATAATCCTAGTAATGGCCCAGCTAAGGGAGACTTTAAGCCTAAGTAACTAAAATTATAAATCTGAAGAAGAAAAGAAGAAGCTCTGTTTCAAACGATCTACAACATTTTAATGTCAGGTAAGGTTTGAATAGATTCTTTACTGTTTTCATTCAGTGTTGAAAAATGTCATTTTATCAAATCGCACTATCTCCATAACTGTTCCTATCTAGCTATAAAGAGTTTAATATTTAAGTATGTAAAATGGAAAAATTACCAGAAGAGTAAATCCATCACAACTCAATACAAATAATATCAGTCAATATATATATATATATATATATATATATATATATATATATATATATATATATATATATATATATATATATATATATATATATATATATATATATATATATATGGCGAATGTCTCAAACAATGGGGACCAGAGGATGAGGTGCTGGAGGAACCGTCATGGGAGGATAAGCCCCTACATGGGATGTACCACCGACAAATAACTGAAGTGGCTGATATCAGGAAATCCTACCAATGGCTGGAAAAAGCTGGACTCAAGGACAGCACAGAGGCACTCATCCTGGCTGCACAGGAACAGGCCCTAAACACCAGAGCAATAGAGGCTCAGATCTACCACACCAGACAAGATCCAAGGTGTAGATTGTGCAAGGAGGCCCCTGAGACAGTCCAACACATAACAGCAGGGTGCAAGATGCTGGCAGGGAAAGTGTACATGGAACGTCATAACCAAGTGGCGGGCATAGTGTACAGAAACATCTGTGCAGGATATGGACTGGAAGCCCCGAGATCAAAGTGGGGCACACCCCCAAAGGTGGTGGAGAATGACCGAGCTAAGATCCTGTGGGACTTCCAGATCCAGACAGACAAAATGGTAATGGCGAACCAACCGGACATCGTGGTGGTGGATAAACAACAGAGGAAAGCCGTTGTGGTGGATGTAGCAATACCAAGCGATTGCAACATCAGGAAAAAGGAACACGAGAAACTGGAGAAATACCAGGGCCTCAGAGAGGAACTGGAGAAGGCCTGGAAGGTGAAGACCACAGTGGTGCCTGTGGTCATCGGGGCCCTCGGGGCAGTCACCCCCAAACTGGAGCAGTGGCTAAAACAGATCCCAGGAACAACGTCAGACATCTCAGTCCAGAAATGCGCAGTTCTCGGCACAGCCAAGATACTACGCAGAACCCTCAAGCTCCCAGGCCTCTGGTAGAGAACCCGAGCTCAGAGGTTGAGAAAGACCACCCGTGGAGGGTGAGAAGGGAATTTTTTTTAAAATATATATATATATATATATATATAAAAGACCTGGACTACTGGTTTAAACCTGCAGGTTAGTGTTTACGCACCAGGCTGACAAAAATGAGGATTAATTGGATGACATCTGTGTAGGCCACAGAGTAGAGCCCCCCCAGCAGAGTGTAAACGATGGCCACCACTGAGGAGATGATGATGGAGTAGATGTAAGGCAGGTCCAGGATCACTCTCATGGTTCCACCTGGAACAACACAGTGTAGTGATGAGCGCTGAAAGACTGACATGAACAGCATGTTTGTTTCTGTGGGTACATGCAATGTTTACTATGAATGTTTAATTAAATGGCTGTGTTAGAGTCGCAGTATCTCACACAGACACATACAGATTTGGATATATTCTTTTCTGTTTTTACACATGGGCTAATATATTGCATTAATATTGACATTTTAACAAGAAAATCATCATAGATTAATTTGTGTTGGCAAGAATACAAATTACATTTAAGGCCTGGTGACTACAGTTAAACCTCTAAATGCTTGCAGAATCCGAAGTAAAGCAGGACGTCAACAGAAAAGTTACAACAGAACCAAAAAAATAAATAAATAGAGGCATCTTACTGATTATACCACTTTTTTCACCCTCTTGGGTGCATTAACATTGAAATACTGATGATTTAATAAAAAGCATTTAAATTAAGTATCTAGAAAAACAAGTGTAAAAAGTAAAAAAAAAGAAAACAAGTGCATAAATAAAAGACATCTTTTTACTCAAGGCAAGCAAAGCATCACTACCTTCACTGTCTCTTCTCCCAAATAGCCATGGATCCCCGTGCAGAAGCCTGTAGCCACACCACAACAAAGCTCTTAAACAGAGAAGTGTCAGATCTGCACCATCTATTGCCATTCACCACCTGGCGGATAGTTCACCTCTGCCCTCCACTTGCTGATTCTCCCCACCACTCTTTCTCAATTTTCGGTCTTCCCCGCTGGCTTTGATTAATCATATGGCTTTGGTTCAGACTCTTCACCCTCACTGTACAATCAAAACTGTGCAGATGCGCCATAACAAGACAGTGCCTTACAAAGGTTTTCATACGCCTTCTTTGTCACTTGTTGAGGATACATGTTTTTCAAAGATTTTTTAATATTAAAAATCCTTAAAGAGTAGCATGTCTTCGTATTCACCCGCCTTTACTCTGTAGTAAATAGAGCCTACCTGTGTGTAATTTAATCTCAGTATAAATCCAATTATTCTATGAAGGTCTCAGAGGTTTGTTAGAGAACATTAATGAACAAACAACTTCATGAAGACCAAGGAACACAGAAGACTGGAATAAAGTTGTGAAGAAGCCGGGTTAGCTTATAAAACAATACCCGAAGCTTTAAAAACCTCCCGAAGCACTGTCCAATTTGTCATGCAAAGATGGAAACAGTAAGACACAACTGTAAAGCTACCGAGATATGGCTGTGTGGCTAAACTAACAGCCAAAGCAAGGACAGTAACTCTGGAGGAGCTTCTGAGATCCACAGCTCAGGTGGGAGAATTTGATACTGGGGGCAATTACCAGTTGAGCCTTTCTGGCCTTTTGGAAGAGTGACTCTAATGAAGTCATATTATGACCTGGAGGGGTTTACGCTTTTGGTTTTTACTTGTGTTAAACTTTTAGGATTGTTCCTATGTGCTGAGTTGCTTTGTGTGTGCTGTGGGCTGTGTTCTGTTCTTGGTGCATTTTAGTTTTGATTCTTATTTGTAGTGTTACCCTTTTTTCCCCTTTGGTTTGTAAATTATGTGTTCTGTTTCAGCCTCCTTCACTAGTTTCCATTAACCTTGAAATTGTACAATTTTAAATAACAAAAATAAATTTCCTTGATGGAAGCAGGCCGTTTTCAAAAAAAATATTCTTTTTCGAGAAAATGTTTTGGCGCTAGGGTGAGGTGGTTTTTTTGGCCGTATCGAAATTGGTTTATTTCGTAATTCTGCAATGGAAACATTTTTTTTTTTCGCAACACATGAGTCACATGATCAACAACCGGATGTTGCCACTGGCATAAACCATGAAGAAGACGACAACAGGAAGTAGTTGGAGAATCATGGTGCGGCATGTTTTTTAATGACTTATCGTGTGATCTGCAGCAGTCTAGTTTGTTGCGTTTCCATTACAAAGGTGTGCTAATCTTTGTTGATTTTCTGCTAATGTCAATAAAAACAATTTTGCGATTGTGGTGTTTCCATTAAATAAGGAATTAAATTAAAACCACATGTGAATAAGCTTGTTCACGCGATAACTCAGTGCCTCTTGGCCATTTGGGCAGCATGTGGGTTGCAACTTCTGGTTGGTTTGTTGGCAGTGAGTGTACTGCACGAAATGGAGCTGTTTGTGTGCATGCTGCAGGGTGAGTTCTGGACACTTTATTGAAGGGTGGGGTATCAGTGTTGTAGAGAACTGGTCTGTTCTTCCAGCTTGTTCCAGCTTGTTGCTGAGAGGACCCTTATTTTGAAGGTGAGAGGTCCAGTATCACTCCCAGGTTGTGTGGAGCTGGAAGCTCATTTTTTATTTGAAACTTTAGATCTGATTTACGTCCCCATTTTTCTCTTAGGGTTCCTCCTTGAAACCCAAGATTTAAATAAATCATTAACTATAGCCACCAGATTTTTGCCTCTTCATTCCTTGGTCATTTATTGTTACTCCAGGGCTGCATCCAGTAGTTGAGTTTAACCGGAATGAACATGAGTTGACCTGAAGCGTTAAAATGAATTGCATCTGCGCAATCTGAAATCCTTATGAACTAAATCGAGACTTGACCTAGTAATGTCGGTATGCACATCCAGATCCAACTGGGTTTTAGAGTTATTTGCTATGTAACTTCTCATATGATGGGCATGATGTAACATAGTCACTGCATCATAAATAGTTTCTGGGAGGTGTGTTTACCAGATATAGAACTGCAGATATAGAATCTGTGCTGTTACTCCTATGTGCATTATGTAGGAAGAGGAAGGGTGAAAGATTCAAAGACTTACTGTGCAGTAGCAGGGATGGGCCTACATGCCCCCTGTGTTTTTAGATCCTTGCCCCACTTACAAACCTCTCGCATCTGTCCACATACACAGATACACACAAACACACACTCTTCTTTAGTTCTGTCATGGTACAGACTTCTTCCCAGCAGAAATGTGACACTAAGTGAGAGATAATAGCATGCCGACATGTGACAGGGCAAGAAAGTGTGTTTAAAAAGTTGAGAAGGCGCTGGAGCTAAGCCATCGCACACATGCACACTCTCTCCAGCAAAGCAGAAGTTCAGTTTACACTATACTAACAGTCTATAGGCAACGCTCTGGTGGGACAGTTGCTCTGTGCACTTTAAAGTGATGAGTGTTTCTGTGCCTGGGTGCAAATGCAAGTGTATGTCAGGGATCTGTGCGTAACTTTTCCAAAAACAACACAAGGTATCAGGTTAAAGGTTAAAACTTACCAGGTCTCCTCATTATATATCTCTATGGACAAAAATGACTGCTTACATATCAGTAGCTTTGTGAATAGAAACAGATTTAAGGACATCAAACACTGGTAATAGCTTGCTCTTGACAAATCTGTTTACAAACATTGTGTGTGTGGACAAAATAATTATGTTTGGTGTCATGCAAATACATATGCATTGAACTTTTTTCTCTTTTTGTTTTATTTCAACCTCAAATTGTGTTTTATTGGATTGTATGTAATAAACCAACATAAAGCAGTGTAAACCTGTGAAAAACAAGAAAAAGACACAAGATTTTTCAAAATGTTTTACAACTAAAATCCTAAAAGTGTGGCGTCCATTTGTGTTCAGTGGCTCAGAGTCTAAAATTTGTTGGGCCATCGTTTGCTGTGGCCACAGATGCAAGTCTTTTGGGGAATGTCCATCAGTCTTAAAACATCTAGAGAGACAGATTTTTCAGTTTAGTCAGAATGGATGAATCTAACTAGAGGGCTTTCTTTCAATGCTTCCTCTTGTGGCTTTTTTTTTTTTTTTTCCCAAGAATGGCTTTATTTTTGCCAAGTTTCTATGAAGACTAGATTTGTGGACAGCCCGACACACAGTTGTCCTTTTTAATAACTTCTCGCGCCTGAGCTGTGGATGTCCAGCAACTACTGCAGAGTTACCATGGGCCTCTCCATTGCTTCTGAGATTAATGCTCTCCTTGCAACTTCTGTCAGTTCAGGTAAATGGCCATATCTTTGTAGGTCCAGGGTGTACCTCACCTCTCGCCCAATGACTGCTGCACCACTTTGCTTTATTATTATCGAGTATAAAAACATGTTAAAAAAAGAAAAAAAAACCATTCAGGACTATTTTTACCAGTTCAAGCTTATCAGTAAATTATTCCAAAAACTTCATACTAATTGATCATAGAAATGTCATACATTTTTTTGGGCATATTTGTGTTTTCAAAATGTAAATTTTAAAACTGTTATATAATTTCAGAAAAAACAATTTTTGTTACTTAATTTTTATTGACTGTGAAAAGACACTTGTACCTACATAAACTGAAAGGCCACTCAAAGAGGAAGAAGCCATTACTCCAAAAGTGACATAAAAGCCAGGTTAAAATTTGCAAAAGCTCTCAGATACAAAGACCTTTGTTTTTTGGAGAGATGTAATTTGAGAAAACTTGTTTGGCTGTGACAAATGGGTCTTCCAAATGGTTATCACACCACTACTATGTTACCAACAGTGACTTAAGGACAACAAAGACAATGTTTTTAGGATAAGTTATCACAATTGGACTGATCTCAGTCCAATAGAATCTTTCTGGGGAGAGCTGAAAAGCTGTGTGTGCATGTGTGTGTGTGTGTGTGTGTGTGTGTGTGTGTGTGTACAAAGCAGCCTACAGACCAGACTCAGTTAAACCAGTTCTGTCATAAAACAGGAAATGTTTCGTTTAATGTCAAACAAAGAGAAAAACTGTCTCTTTTTATGTGTGTATAAATATGTGATTTCAACTGTATGCAGAATTTATTTATCAAACAACTAAACTGGCATTTTAGAAATAAATCATTACTTCATCAACTGAGTGGAGTGTGCTTAAGCAAAACACATTAATTTAAGCTTTTTTTTTAGTCATATCTCAAAATATAGTATCTTGTAGGAAGGTAGAGTTTGAGGACATTTTGCATTGTAACAACAACCTAAAATAGTATATGTAGACAAAGTATCATAACACTAAATCAAAACAGAATATATAAAATTACTTTGTGTTAGATAAAACTGACTCTGAAAAGATGCTGTTTTTGATTCAAGTTTTCCCTGCTTCTATTTATTGCTCTACATCAGAAAGCTGTCTGAATTGTGCTGGTACTGCCAAGCTGTTTTTCTACTCTCTTGTTTACGTACAATATGTACCCTGACGTTTTGCCGCCTACATGATCCTCGAGGTATGCTCCAGCACACATAATAGTGTCTAACCTTTTTAACAGCATGAGGTAACGTACCCAGGCTGACAAGCGTGCGTGCCACCCACAGCACATTGGCGTTTGTTTGCAACCTGTGTTTTGCTCAGTCTTCACGGAGAGATAAGAACATCCTAGATGTTCATTTACGAATGTTTTCTAACAAACTTCTGAGACCCTCACAGCACCCTCGCATTTATACTGAGATTAAATTACACATGGATGATATTTACTGATACAGTGACTTCTAAAGGCAGTAGATTTTATTTTGGGGTCTTACAATGAAAGGGGCTGAAAAAAAGCATCCCACACTTTTCAGATTTGCCATGCATCCTTGCCTTTCACAGTAATACACTTTACTTTCAGTTGGTTTATGTCATAAAAATGAACAAACCGTTTTCCCATTTTGTTCAAGTAATGTGCAGAAGTGCATCTCTGAGTTATTCTTAGTAGGATGATGCCTTAAGGATGTATAATATGAACAAACTGGACATTGTTCAAGTCACAGTAACTCCTTGAACCTCTTTGGGAGAAGACATCCACATTTGCAAAGCCACAGTGCTCTCTACTGGACAGAAAGTATTACAGCATGTATAGCCTTGCACTTTAAATTTATTCAGTCAAACAGAACTTGGTTTGATTTTGTATGGTCTTTCATCAATAGCTGTTATACCAGATTGGGCTTATGGTTACTTTGGGAATTACCCAACTGTACAGAGCTATATTCACAAAACCAAAACAAACAAAGAAAGAAAGAAAGAAAGAAAGAAAAAATTCAAATTCAATTCAAATATACGTTTTTGTTCCCAAAGGGAAATTAAATGTTGTAACTCAAGTCATTAAAGAATTATTGTAGATGGTGATAGTGATGGGCAGGAAAGATCTCCTGTAGTGGTCTGTCTTACAACAAATTTGAAGAAGCCTCTGACTGAAGACACTGTTTTTCAATGACAGTCTCATGAGGAGGAAGGTCAGGGTTGTCCATAATTTTCTTGATTTTATGTAAAGTCTTCCTGTGCACCATCATCTCCAGAAAGAAAGAAAGAAAGAAAGAAAAATTGAAGCAAGGAAGAATCACACTGAAAAAAGTTATTTCAAACCAACTTTTAAACGATTACTTAAATTAGTTACAGCTAAATTTATTAGTTTTACTTACTTATAATTCTAATTTAAATAAAACCATACGTTTTTATTTAAAGTAAAAAATAAAATTTTTTCCAGGATTGTGAATGAACATCTAAACAAACTAAAAAGAGAAATTATTCCAAAGGCCAATTTTTCACTGAAATTCAACTCGGTCTTTCACTTTGGTAAAACCTGATGGTTTGAGTGAATTCCAAGTAAATTTGTTCTTTGGACTTAGTTAACTAAAACACTCTTAGTTTTGTTACACTCAATTTTGATAAGTTATTTCAACTTATACATTGCAATCAGTGCAATAAAACACAATTTCTACATATAAATAATTTAAAATTGATTGCTTATGTCCTCATTCAAAATGCTACTCAATAAACCTTCACAAAAATAAATTGTTGTATGGTACATGAAGGCAAAACCAAATGAAGCTTGCAGGAACTTTGAAGAACATTAGGCTGAATAACAACAAAAGTGAATAAAACCATTGGAATTTGTCTGAGCCATAAGATCTTTGATAGTTGTGTGTGTTTCAGTCCATTACTCTGACTCTATTCTAAGTCAGCACACAAACAATGCCCCTTGTAGTATCATGAGGAGCAACATAAACTTGTATACTGTCAATTTGACTGTTATCAAATTAACATGGTAGCTGTGCAATGTAAAAACTGATAAGAACATGTTGAGAAAAGTCTTCAACTTCAGCAAAACATCCACATCTTCTAGCCTGTCATTTATCAAGAATGCATACTGTGTAAAATGCTCATATAAATCACAACATAATTACGAAGTGGAAGAAACACAACTGTATTCATCCTGCCCGAGTCAATACTTTGTAGATCCAGCCTTTGCTATAATTACATCTGCAAGTCTTTTGGTTTTTGTTTCCTCCATCTTTGCATAGTCTGAGATTTCTGCCCATTCATTTTGGCAATGAGCTCTAGTTCACTCAGATTTAATAGAGAGAGACTCTAAACATCAATTTTCAAGTTTGGCCATAGATCCTTGATTGGCTTTAGGTCTGGACTTTGACTGGGCCATTCTACCATGAATACCCTTTGATTTAAACTATTCTTACTGAAAAGTATCCTCCTGTATTTAGCGTCATTCATCCTTCCAATAACACTGACCAGCTTTCCTGCCGTGCTGAAGAAAAGCATTTCCACAGCATGATGCTGCCACCATCCAATTTCAATGTGGAGATGACATGTTCAGGGTAGTGGAGTGTTTCTTTTCTGTGTCAATTTCCCCCAGGGGGACAAATAAAGGTATTCTTATTCTTCTTCAACACACTGTGATATGGCACCCTGCAGATTCATTTAAACAAGAAATTTAAATTTTGGTCTCTTCTGCCCAGAGAAAGTTCTTTAACATGTTGTAGTGCTCTCTACATGGCTTGTGACAAACTGCAAATTAAACATTTTGGCTTTCAACGATGGTTATCTTCTTGCCACTCTTCTATAAAGGCCAGATTTATTGAGTGCGCAATAAGTAATTGTATTTTTTTTTCTTTAATAATAAACCAGAAATATTTGAAAACTTAGATACAGTATTCTGTAGCAGGTTAAAATATTGGATTTCAGCAGCTCAGCAGTTTCATACCTCTTTAACATTTTTAGGATTAAAGTGTTTTCAGTCGGTGACGTAGATGCATACACTCCTTTACACAGTCATATAACTGCATCATCTACAAAATATGGTTTTTGTTGCAGAAAGAAATAAGGCCATCCATCCATTCATTGTCTATACCTGTCCATTGTCCACTGCAGAAAAAAGTAAGGCCTTGAAATAGAAAAAATAAACAGACGCTGCTGTGTATGTTTAGGCAGCTAATGGAGTCTCTTGAACTTGAAAGTGTACATACCTGTTAAAAAGCCAGATTTTAGTAAACAAAGAAAAGAGACAATGAAGAATAATTTCAAAACTTTTTCCACTTTTAATGTGACATTTATATTATACAGTTTAACTAAAAAAACAAACAAACCATTAATTAGGCTGAAAAAATGTAAAATGAGTGCAATAACTTTGATAGATAAGTCTGCACACTGTTAAGCTAATACTTTGAGAAATCCTGAACTGAATTTCAGCATTCAGTTTTCTTGGGTACACACATAATAGCAATTATAGTGAATTTAAATAATTCAAAATAAAGTTTAGCCATTGTTGTAGGATTTTGCTGAGAGGTTCATGTTTGTGTCCTTTAGTTGAAACAATAATTCTGCGGAGGTTATTGTAATGGAAAAATTTCTGGTATGCCCATTCTTGGGTTTTAACAAAGTGCTCTAATTTTTTATTACCCCACTCATTCTGTGACCCCTGTGTTTTAGTTATTTAGGGGGAACAACATTCCAGTCTTATGGCAAGGAGATCTTGTCACAAATGTCTCTGGGAGTAGTGCTATGTGACCGAAGTGATGTTTCACAGCGGGGTACTCATAAATACCTTACCCTCCACACTATTTAGAGTGGAGGGCTTTTCTTCCTTCTCCTTTAAAGATAAGATGATGCCCACATACCAGTATAAATATCTGTCTGTGATTCTGTTCGGGGCTCTGTTTCTCTGACTTGTTCAGGGACAGAGACTTCAAACACTGTATGGCTTTCAATAAACGTATTAAGACAAAGTCCGGTCTTTCTCTTATTCAATGAGTTGTCTTCTCTCCCTTCTTTGAGTAAGAAAATCCATGACATTATAAAAGGATTAAACTGTACAAATATATCAGTCAGGACATATGGAGCTCTGACATGGGCACCGTGAATTGCAATAAACACAGATGGGCAGCTCAGGATGAGGATTAGAGACATCTTCCCCCCTGAGGTCCAGACACTGGTGGTGGAGGTGGATTGGAGGCCGAAGGAAGGAAGGAAGCCTGATGGAGCCGAGAGAGAACAAGGGTGGAGAAGGCAGTTTGTAGCTCAACTGGGGAGCAGATGGGGCCATGGATGGAGGGCCTTATAAGCAGAGACTTGCACAATGATTGGCTATGACAATGCATGGCCCAATGCTGATAGGCTGCAGCAGAGGCACATGGATGAGGCTGGGGAGAGTCTTCCAGTTTGAATTTATGCCTAGGCTTCATTTGCATAGTGAAGACATCATAACTGAAGAAAAATCAGGGACATTAAAAGAGCCCAATCTTTGTCCAAAATAAATATACAGGCAAGATATAAAGAGGATATAGAGAGGATGACAGGAACACCGAAGCAGCTGTAGAGGTTTCTGGTAAATACTAACTGTGTTTTACATGTGAGCACAATATGAATTCTCCATATGTCTGGACTCAGAAGTAGGGTTAACAGACTGAAGCTTTTTCTTCCAAAGAAAACATTCAGGCCTAACTAAAGTCTTCCAAATCCTTGTGGGAGAATGTGTTGTAGTCTGATGAAAACAAATTTGACCTTTTCTGCCATAATTCCAAAAGGTATCTTGACACAAACCACAATATGCATCATGCATGAAATAAGCACAAAACCCACAGTGAAACATGGAGGTGGAAGCATCATGCTTTGGAATAATTTTCATTTAGATGGAATGGAGAAATTTGTCAAGGTGAATAAAATTAGGAACAGCTTCAAATACCAGACTGGTTTGATCAAGAACATTCAGGTGTCTGCTAGATAGCTGAACATGAAGAGGGATTTAAATGTTTAGCATCATAGTAAGTATGAGTATCCATACAATATGTTCAACAAAATGGCTTTATCAGAGGAAAATGTAAGTTTTAGAATGGCTGAACTAAATCTGACCAAAATATCCGTGAAGTCACCAGAAGAGGGCTGTGGACACGACATGTCTTCTCCTAAAGTAGACACTGAGAACTTTTGCAAGATAGAGTGGGAAAATATTGCCAAGTAAAAAGGTGGGACACCATAGAAGACAGCGGAAATTCAGTCTAACGCTACCTCTATAAAGTATTTATTTATGGGTGTGCACACTTACTCAAATCGGTTATTGCAGCTTTTATACTTTCAACTTTTTTTCTGCAAAAAGATTTGCTTGGTTTAACAGTTTAAACATAAAATTAAAGGTAATGAAACATCATGTTTTTTGCATGTAGAAAACCTAGAATTTAAAAAAGTAGGTTTAAAGTTTTCACATTCACTGTACTTTGTTAATACTACATACCTACATTACTAAACTCTAAATTATTCCTTATTATAAGTGATTAATTTTCCAGTTATACAATGTTGTCTCTTGGAGAATTTTGGAAAACATTAAGCCAACAGGGATGGAGATCCTTCCTGAGACTTGTTTTCATTTTTTGCACCATGTCACCTTTTTACAAATTAACTATTTCCGTCAAGCTCATCCTCATAGTATACATTTAAAAACAATAATATTTGTTAGTTAAGGCACTCTTTATGTTAAGTTCACAGTACATCAGGTTACGTTTATGTTCACCTATTGCATGCTTTTTTGCTATCTTTTGTTGTATTTTTATGCACTCAATCTTAAACATGATATTGAAGGGTTCCACTGTCAGAAACTGCTGGCTGGGATCCACACTGCCAGCTTCTGGAAGCAACTGGAGCAGCAGTGAATGGAGTGTGAGAATTGAAACTTGTCAGTACTACTCATATTCCTGGAAGTTTTAGGCTTTGACTGGGCAGTGAGGATGTATTATATATTTAATATGTTAGTCTGCTAAATTATTATTTCACATTCTTTAAATGCACAGTCGCTTTGCTGCCTGTGTAATATTCAAAGCATCACAATTGTTTAGCTTTGAAGTGATTTTTGATATGACAGGAATACTGATATTCCATAAATTCTTTGACATGTTTCAGAGTAAGTAAACTACAGTCCAGGGCGTCCACCTCATAAACTTCAGCAGCATTAACCTCTCTCATCTTCCAAACCACTCAAATTAAATACCATTTTAGAACAAATTTATAAAGCTTAAATTAAAAATACAAAATAAAATTAAATACATGTTGGTGCGGGAGACTTATTAATCATTAAGTTAAAGACCAGCTTTCATGAAAACATTTTAAGGCTAATACAACAGTCTGATGTTTCTAAAATGACCATCCTTTTACATTTCTTTGGTTTGGCCCCACTTATCATCATCTTCAGCATTTGACAGGGATGTTGTTCAAACATGGCATAAAGCTGTCACCTGGTGGTTGTGCCTTTTTCACAAGAGAAGGTGACAATTTTAACAAAAATAAGATTCAGCTAAACTGTGTGCCATCAGACCCAACAGTCATGAATCTCACTGCCAACCTGACATTATTAGGAGGGATCACTTCAACATGTTGGTGAGGAAGTGTGAGGCCACAATTCCTGCAGCTAGGATGAAGAACATGACCAGCACCGCCAGACCTCGCCGTAAAACCAGCTGCGTCCCCGACAGGACATCCCCCACTGTGGTGGTGGTGGATTTACTCTGCTCTGCAGGATGGGCCTCCTGGTATACGTGGTCCTCCTCATCACGACAAGATGCTGCGACACCAACCTGGCTCTGGTTACAAGCTGAAATTTAGATTTAGTTTTCAGTACTAGGATACAAGTTCAAAGGAGTAAAACACTAAATAAGATTAAAACCACTTAATAAATGTGCTTGTTTAAGTGTTTTATGGGCTTCAGGTCAGTTCTCCTCTTTACTGATTTGTACACCTACATGTTGAAATTTTGTTCCTTCCTAATTCTGTTTTGTACCCATAAAGAAACCTATATACTTGAACCATTCCATGTTAGTAAATCTGTCTTTGTAATTAAGTATTTCCATAAGCAATAGATAGAAATAGACCTAAAAATGCTCAAATCTCACATATAATCTGATGTAAGTACATGCTGATTTCTGAAACCTATATCACACCTTATTACTGTTCGTTTTTTGCTTTTATATGTATTTGGACCAGTTCACTATTATGAAATAAGACAAACTGTGACTCTTGATCAAACCAAAATAGCTCTGAGAGATCTCCTGCTAGTAGATACTATGTATTGGAGTCATATAACCACTTTTCCCTACACAGAAATCCTCTACATAGAAACCTAGTTTAACTTATCAGTTGTCAAAGGAGATGCAAAATGCCTCCCTGGCAGGTATGACTTGGTAGATAGAAATATCGTCACACATCTCTATTTTTTACCCCAGAAGGCCAGGGATGAAACAACAAACACTGGAAAAATACAAAATTGTGAAGGGGAGGAATGACCAAAACATTTTATTTCTGTTTTCTAAGTTAGAAAAGAAAATTCTAGAATATCCTTGGAATCATTTGCATATTTGTGAAAATTTCATAAAATAAAATGAAATAAATGCAAATTCAAAAAACTCAGTGGGAAAAAATATCATCTGGCAATTAGCCACTGTGTGCCTAACAATCTTTGTAGTGGTGTATGAGAGGTTTGAGTGAGGCTTGGTAAATGTGATTTCGAGTGTAAAAGCACTTTGTGTGGTAGATATGACTAGAAAAGTGCTATGTAAGTTCATACCATTCAATTTACTTAAAAAGTGTAAGGATAAAATTTAGGCCAAGATGTTGGTTATCCAGTAAAATAAATGTAAAGGACCTCATTAATCTCCAACATTAAAAATACACAAACTACAGTAAATGTACAAAAACGCACTGCTTTTATTCAAAGAAATCACAAAGGAATCAGTATTATCCAACTTTCTCTTTTACCAACCTAATAAATTTGAATCAAATGTGTTTTAAAAATTATGTTTCTGATTAATTTTATTAAGGGAGATAGCACTATGCCAGGAAGTTGGAGAAAGGGTAACAAACAACAGCTTCGACAGCCACAGCTTACACGACAATTGAAAAATTTGACCACATACAGTGTGGTTCAAACATCTGTTACTCACATCTCCCTGAAAACTGACATACAGCTAAATTTCTACTTGAAATGTCTTTTCGCAGTGGAAATTCCATGCACATATTATATAAAATCAGACAGGAAAAGTGCAAAAACTAGCCCTTCCTATTGACATTATAAGTATAAACATTATTATCTCAATGTTATTTTTGCCCTAGGACTCTCCAACGAAGAGCAGCACCACACATCAGACTCCTGAACTGATACAAGTGGTGATAAGTTTGTGTTTTCCAACTCACCTGAATTTTCCACCTTGGTCATCTCTTTTTCTTCTTTACTCTGGACTCCTGCCCTCACAAGAGCCTGAGCAAAGACATGAAGCTTTTGTTAAAAGCGAATTTTAAAAGGATTATCTTTTTAAATCTGTTTCTTATTTTTGAACTGGACTGCTGTGATTTTAGTGCTCATCTGTTTTGCAGACATTACTCAGGTAAAGGATGAAGGAAACATTTTCATGGGGGAGTGCCCATTTGAAATGGGTTTTCCATCATTCTAAAAAACCTCCAATTCTACAACTTTCAAGAAGTAGATAGAAAAATTCAGATAAATATTTTCATGCTATAAGCTTTCCACACATCTGCCCAAGCTTAGGCACCGTCAAGACTGACCAAGACTGCATCTTGATATCCAGAATGTGGATTGTATTTTGAGGGTCTGGGTGAGGCTTTCTGGGGTGCATCAAGAATACAATGCATGCCCTTAATTTGTGTGATGTAGCTTAAGACTTCCCAGTGGAAGGCGGTTTCAACCATGATCAGAATTTCCATGGTGAAATTGTGGTACTTCATTATCATGGTGTCACCATATCAGTGTTGGTTGGAGGAGCATGGTAGCAGCAGAGGTAGCTTATCTTAGATGTTGGGCTGATATTGACTGGCATGGTTCTGATGATGACATCTAAAAACAAAAAGACTTTACGGCGCTGCTAAGACAAATATTTCACATTTTCTGTGCCATGACAACAACAAAAAAAACCATGCTGCTCCATGCTCAGGTCTGTTACGAACAGGTATCCAAGAAGAGTGCAGACCTCCAAATTATGTATACAGTCTAGATCCTGGGAGACCGAGGGAAGGTGTGAGATTTTTAAGGCTGTATTTTCAATATAAAATGTCTTTTTTTATTTTAACTACCACCTTTTTCTATGAGAAGCACTGGCATTGCCTTTAGTGATGAGCAGTGCAGATGACATAAGATCTGTGTAGGCAAGGGGAAAGTGTAAGTAGCAGCTCAAAAAGGCAACACAATTCCTCAGAGCCTCAATGTAATCAGCTCACAGCGTTCAGCAAAAAATACAGACATTTTGTATTGTGCGTGCATGTTTCTTTCTGACTGCTCTTGCTGTCATGTGCAAACAGTGCCATGAGCCAAATTTAAATCATTGCAAAGGTAGGCATGCTCTGCAGAGCTTAATGCTTTTCAGAAACCCTCCCTCACCTGCATCCTTGCATGGTGTTGAAAAGCTGACGGAAATGCTTATGGTGTTTCCTCTTCAACAGTAAAGCTCAAACTGTTGTTTTAAGCTCAGAAACTTGGGTTGTAAAATGTATGTTGTTTGGTAGAGAACATCTGTACTCAAACAACAAGGAAGATTTAAGTAAGTTGTGTTAGACGAAAGAAATCCAATCTTGAATCGGCCCTACTTTGAGCAGCTGTTTAACCACCATACGATTTCTTGCCTGATTCTCCAAACTGATATTACTCTGACTTCTGGCTATCGTGGTTATTAAATGGATAATTAGTCCACACAACCATTTTCTAAAAAAGAGAGAATCAAACCCTATTCAGACTTTAATTATAGGGCTTCAGATTAGTTTAGTAAATCTTGCATGCACCTCTTTTGCAGCCTTCTCCCAGTTAAGTTTGGACAGATATATGATGAAGAAAACAGACTGCATCAACACACAAACTGTGAGCCCCGTCCATAGCCCTGTAGAGGAGGTAAGACAACAGAATTAGTGCTGAGCAGAAGGTAAAAGGTTCATTTCAATACAACACAATTCTTACCCACAATCTTCATTTTGGCTGCAAACATCAGGGAAACACCAATGGGGAAACCGATAAAGTAGAAGCCCACCAGGTTACATAGAGCACCAACCAGCTGTTTACCTGCTCCTCTCAGAACACCTCCAGTCACACCCTTTCAGGAGGAAAGGTTGATTTGGTCGAGTCACATTTTTCACATGCAAATATTAGTTTGAAATGCTGCAGTGAAGCTGTCACTTACTGCAACAGCATCACACAGATGTGTGAAGCAAAAAATGATCATGACGTCAGCAACCCTCCGTAAAATATCTCTACAGGAAAAAAACAAGCATACTGAGAGTCTGCACATCTAATTTCTGTGTTTATATGTAAAAGTATGTCCAGATGGCTGATAAATCTGATAAACAGATTCAGGTTAAAGGAATGAAGATCTTTGAAACATTGAAATATATTAACGATGTTTCATTTAGTTAATGAAACACTTAAACTTGGGAAACATCAGTAAGGAGAATAGAATCTAAAAAGATGAGATGAATAATTATTTTATCCCTGTTTAAACTGGCATCACCAACAACAAACCTGGCATGAAGTGTGCTGACCTCTGTAAATCTTTAAGCAGTCAGGCAAGGAGAACAAAATAACTAACTAATAACTAAATAAATAACTAATAATGTTATTTTAGTGTTTCACTTACTGATCTGAGGTGAAAATGTATCCAATAACATCTTTGCAGCCAGCAAGAATTGCGGCAACAACACATGCGATTGTGACTGAAAAAAATCAAATGAAAGAAAGCAACTCTGAATAAAAGAATAGATTAAACAATACCAATATAACCCATGAAATGTCCATATGACCTCTGTGAGATAGTATGATGTCTTTCAACCAGAGCTCAAACTACAAGAGGTGATATAACTCTACAGAATTTACTACTACTATTTACTGATGACAATTACTGGGAACATGTTGAATAAAAACAAAAACACAAAGTGTTATAAACTGAATTATATAGTTGAGTAATAAAAGCTGTGTCTCCACTGCAGGAGCCTTTTCCAGGAACAATGGTATTTTTCAGGGCTCATTGTTTTACCCCCCATTGTTTCCACTCTAGGAACCAGGGTCAAATCAGGTCACCAAAACAGAACTCTACCTTAGAAAACCATCGTGGTAGAGAGGATGTATTTTTCCATGGACCCTGAACTATGAGTGGGAGTTTGTGGTGGGAGGGTCCTAAACACTTCTGACTGGTTGAATATTACCCACATTTTGCTTCAGTCAAAAACTTCAGATGAGACAAACATTTAACTCTTTGGATGCCATAATAAAGACCATGTTTGTATGTCGAAAGACTCGAGGATCAAAATTACACCTGAGCAATGTATATGAAAAGTTTCTCTAGGTGGAAGGTGTCTTGAAGCTGTAAGTGTTAATTAAAACAGTGTGCAATACTTTTCACCTGAATCATTCAATTTTTTTTTACTTAATTTATGGACATTTATAGTTTGATTTCTTTCCATGTGTGGACTGGATGGGTTGCTACTGACATCTGGTGAGAATTCATTTTCTTAGAAAACTGGTTATGTGTTCATTACTTTTTTACACACTGTATGTAACAGAGGTGAATGTAATTTGTGCATATTGCTCTTACATCCACAGATAATGGGGACTTTGCAGGACAGCTTGGCCTGCTCAATGTTCCCTGCGCCAAGAGCATTCCCAACACGAACACTGGCAGCAGCAGATAATCCTAAAGGAAACTGTTGGAAGAAAAATGATGTACACTTCAATTTTCAAAAAGGGATCTCAGCTATGTTTTAATTAACTATGAAACTATAATGAGAGAAGCTTTAGAACTGAGGAACTGTCTTGGAGGAGTTACCATGTAAGCAATAACAGCCAGCTCATATATGATGGAATTTGCTCCCAGCTCGACCTCACTGATGACACCAGCCAGGAATCCTCCTACTTCAAATATCCACCACTCCAGACAGAGCATGAGCATGCTGGGGATGGCCAGCTGGATGAATGATCCCCACTCCTGGAGGCAGTCCAGCGACCAACCTGGAGGTCAAAACCTTTAACTTAAATCTTTGAAAAACTGACAAATTCATGGATTAACAGGGCATTGAAAAATGCTTTCATACTCCTATAATCTTTTCACATTTTTGTCACATTACAAACAAAAACCTCAACATATTTTATTGGGATTTTATGTGACCAACAAACAAAGTATAACACAATTATAAAGTAGAAGGAACATGATATGTGGCTTTCAAAAATGTTTCTAAATAAAAATCTGAAAAGTGTGTAATGCATTTGTAACCATTCACCTCTACAGTTATCCCCCTGAAGAAAATCCAGTGTGTCCAGTAACCTTCAAAAGTCTCATAAATGGTTAAGTGAGGCCACCTGCAATTTAATCTCATTATAAATAAAGCTACTGTATTAATCATGTATGCCAGATATTTATAATTTCAGGAAGGGTGACTGGAAGAAAGCCATTGTTGAAAGAAAAATCCAGTTTTTATTTTTTATTTTTGTCATAAGTTATCTACTGGACACAGTGGACATGTGAAGGAAGGTCTGTCCAGACAAGGCCAAAAATTAACTTTAGGCCTACATGAAAAATGCTGTGTGTAGCCTATTACTGCATCATACTCACCACACCGGCCCTGCTATGAAGCACGGGGATGGTAGCATTATGCTATGGAGATGCTTTTTTTCAACATGGGCAGGAAATAATAGTAAATTTAACACAGGGCAACCCTGGAAGAAAACCTTCCAGAGGCTGCAAAAGACCTAAGACCGGGCAGAGGTTAACCTTCCAGCAGGACGGATTTAGATCAGCTCATGTGTTCAGTTCATCTGGTCCAGATACAAAGTCCACACCTAAAACTGAATACAAATACATCCCACACTATTTAGATTTTTTGTTGTAAAGAATTTCATTCTAATTTTCCTTCCACTTCACAGTCATGCATCTGTGTTTCCCATGCAAGATCCCAAGATCCCAATAAAAATACATTGAAACTAATGTTTGTATCACACAAGACGGTAGTAGGAAAACATTTAATTGGGACATTTTTGTTGACTATTGTTATGACGTGACAGTTGCAAATAACTTCTATTTTCCTCATTCTTTCTTTGTCATGAATATTTTCCCACCACTTTCTATAAGAATATCATCTCTGACATTAAGATCTATATTAGTTATGTGCATCAACTGCATGGAAAATATACTATTGGTGTGCAGAGTGCAAGAATTTCACCTGGAATATCATAGCCTGCAAGATATTGGATTAAACCAGTGTTTTATGACTAAGATATTGCACATGATGATACTGAGACGATGACTGCAAATTGATATATGGCGCAGCCATAGTAAAAAGACAAAATATGATAAAGTTCAAGAAATATGAATATTGAAAGTTGAGTGATAGAACAGCCCTGAAGAAATGATTCTGTCCCCACAAAAGTTTTACAAAAATGAATGCTGAATCCCCTCCTAACTTCTCACTACAGTGCATTACAAGGTTACAGTTTTGAATATTCTGGTGACCATTGCACACAAGGTATCTGATGAAGGAGAACTACTGCTTTCAAAGACTATGGAGCTAAATAATGTAAAAGAAAAAACGTGCTTTTTCAGGTCCCCAGAAAAAACTCTGACAAACTGACCTCCCCATGTAGCCTTATGGAGACCCTTCAGGTAGATGTAGGCAAATAAGACCACAGCCAGCACATACTGGGAGATAGCATTAGCTGCTGCAGACCCACTGGGAGATAAAAACAAAAGATATTAGGACAATAAAGAAGCCCAAACTGGTTTGATTGAACTGATGGAAGCTTTTCAAGCTATTCACAACCTGCTGCTGCTGCTGTATACATAGCATGCAATAACAGAATGCTTCATTTATTTACAACTTTTTTTATTCAGAGAAACAAAAATATATTCAGTATATTTTAAATATATAATATTTTACAAATATTGCATAAAATATTTAGCAATGATGGGAACTTACGCAACACCCAGATCTAGGGGGTACAGAAACACATAGTTGATTATTGCGTTCAGGACGTTTCCGATTGCTCCAGTTACAACTTGAGGCCATATAATTCTCTGTAAACATCACAACTTGTTCTTAGAGTTACTTTTATTAAATAGGCACTGATCTGAATAACTTTGTTAAAGACTCTGTGTGCTTCAGTAAACTGTACCTGGTTTTGGAGATATCTCCCCTGCAGCTGGTACATAAAGGCAGCCTGAAGAAAATAACACATTGCGGTATAAAAGTATCTTTGACATGTGAAAAAAGACACTTTAAACATGACATTACTGATTAAGCAGCTGGAGAACTTCTCTGCAGCAGATGGTTTGGTATTGTAAGGGTAATGTAGAATCAGCTTAAAATCTTTTTTTTAATCATTTCAATATTAATACTGATTCTAGGGAATCTAGACAAACCTAATTGATATTAAAGTTTTCAAATATGGATTTAGAGTTTAAATCCCTGCCTGTCATGACTTCAATTTGTAATAGAAACCTGATGCTAAAACAGGCAAAGTATTTTAAGTTTTGTAAACAAACTTGTGTTGTACTGAAACTCACTGGTAAAGCAGGCATGAATATGCTCACATACATCTGGGAGAGTCTTCATGTGGAAAAACAAGCAGAACAGAAGGGTGAGGGTGACAAATATGTGCAATATATTAAATGTTTTCATATTTGATGATATTTTAGAAGAAGGTGGCACAACGTGTTTTTGTTGAAGAACCAAGTCAACCTTTGTGGTTAAAAACATCAGAAACACAGGTGCATCACAACAAGTTGAAATATTAAAATAAAATAAAAAAATATTTCAGTAATTCAGCTGAAACAGTAAACCCATATATTATGACCTTTCATTAATAAGAGAGGGATTAATTCTAAATAATTATTTCTGATTATTTTGATGATTAGGGATTAGAGACTTATGAAAAACCTAAATATAGTTTCTTAGAAGAGTACATAAGACCAACAGAAAATAATTTTTAACACAGAAATATTATATTATGACCTATGCAATCATGGAAAAGACTGCTGTATTGACAGTTTTCCTTAAGATAGCCATTTACCCCTTCAATAACAAGAGTAAACCACAAAAGATCATTGCAACAGATTGCTGCATGCAGGTGAATTAATGGAAGGTTGGTTGGAAGAAAAAAGTGTGATAGAAAATCTGTTTAGTTCTTTTCAAGAAAAAAAAAGTTTTGTTTCTACACAATTTCATATTTTAATTATTTTGTTTATCTAGGTACAGCAGATTCCTCCCACTGTCTAAAAAAAGCAAGTCTAAGACACCTGTTAAGTATGAGATATTTGCCATGTGTGTCTCTGTGTGCAAACTCTTTTATGGACTAATGACTAAGGGTACACTGATTGCAGTTTTCTGGCCAATCGGCGATCTTTAAACAGCCTGACCTGCAGATTCCGATTTTGGCTGATACTGATTTTTTTTGTCAAAAAGTCACTAATATAGCAACAAATTTGCTAAGTTGGCAACAGTGAGGTGACTACTGTTAACCGTGCACGTGCAGACGTGACCTGATGGGCAGGTCTGTCAGTCAGCCCTCTTTCACAGCACAGCAAAAGCAGACAGTGCCAGATTTTCAGACCTTTGCAGAGGTAGATAAGGACGGTGGTTAAGACTGGACGATCACCGATCTCCCAAAATTAAGTAATTCAGGGCTGAGTTATTGGTGAGTTGCCACTGGTTACCTATGCATGGTGGATTCTCCTTCATTGCTTTTTTGTGGGGAATCATTATTTTTTTTTTACACTTCCCATATTCTACACATTTTGGCATCTTTATTTTATTAGATTCCCGTTGTTGTAACACATTTTAATTAACCACAACAGTAAATTATTTCAGTGGCTTCATTGACAGGCTTCAGAGACGATACTGGGAGGTCAGAAGCAAAAAAGTTTGGGAACCACTGACTTTTTCTGTGAAAGAATAGACTATACAAACTTTATAGAAAGGTAATGAATAAATGAAAAAGATAAAAGTGAAAAAGAACAATTACTGATTAAAGGGATTCATTATGTAACACTACATGGGGTGGTGCAGAGAGCTGACCTGGCAACCTCTGGACTCTGTTTGACAGCCAGCAGTAGGGGCTCAGTGTTGATGAGGACGGCCCAGCAGGGGAAACAAGCCAACAGCAAAATCAGAACCCCCCTTTGAAGAATCACACCCACACGCTTCAGGTTACCGCTCCCATAGGTCTGCGTGAAACAGGCAGGCAGACATTCAGCTGAAACACCAAGACTTCTACAACAAGCAAAGATGTGAGAGATCCTGGAAAGCTAACTTGACCCAAAAGCTCACTGCTGAGCTGGTTTAAAGCATATCCCAGGATAACCTGGGAACCCAGCTATAACTGCTGGGATTGACTCGGTTACATAAATAAAGTGAAAGAACAACCTCTGCTGAGGACAATACCTGTGATATGAGTGTATCACAGGTTAATGACAAACCGGTGCCAATGGAAATACCAGTAACGTTAACCACCTGCAGAAAAACAAAAAGATACACAATGCAAGGCAGCGCATACACATTATCACCTTACAGGGTTGGATGAATCAAAACAAACAAAAAGAAACCAGGATTCCAAAAAAGTCTCCTTACTGCAATCGACAACGAAACCCCGGCTAGTTCAGTTTTTCCCAGGTGTCCACAGAATACCATGCTGACAAAACTGATCATAAAGATCATCAGCTGCGAAATGACCTGAAAGATGTAAATACGATGAGTAAAATTATAACCAAACCAGTGCATGTCAGATACATTAAAGGAAACATGAAGAAATATCTCATGAGTCATGTGCTTTGGGATCTATGTGAGTCACTTTTAACGAGACACCTATTCAGAGTGCAGAGCTTTGATTGTACATATTAATTCATTTTAAATTTGACACATTTTTCATTTGTCTTTAATCTTTAATTTTAGGTGAATTTGAAGTGCTGATTTGATACAAATTAGCTTTTGCCATAATATATGCAGCATTTACCCAAAATAAAACATCCTGGTTTCATTACGACCTCTTCCATGTCATACCACATGATGCAACGCTCAAATCGATGTAGCCCAATCTTTTTAAAATCCATCCCATCTTTCTTTAGACTGTTTTCAATTGACTATCTTTATTATAAGACAGATGCCTTTTAAGATATGTATGTATGCAGTGGCTGACTATTATGTTCTTCTGTATCACTTGGATTCAGAAACAGGTTCGCTGCGTAAGATTCAATTGTTGTCTTAGCTATGCATCACTGCTCGCTAAGCAAAGGTTAAACAGAAAACAAAAAAAGCAAAAACAGAAAAGAAATCCTCATTTGAATGGTGAGGGTTATATAGGAATATTTTGGAAAGCACAGATCAGAACAGGGAATGAGGCTAAAATCCAAGTTTAAATAGACAACATAACAGTCTGTCAGATAAGTTGGCAGAAGCCAAAAACAGCCAATATGGTACCTGGCAAGTGTCTTACCAAAGTATTCTTACCCTCAGAAATGTTTCACCTTTTCTGATGTCACCACCAGAAAATTGCAAATAATTGTGAAATTCAAACAATAATTTACAGGGTTTTCAATCTTTTTTACAAATAAAGTGTGACACTGTACAAGTCTAGCTAGGAGAAATAGAAGTAATAAGAAATCCAGTTTGAACTTTGTAAAGTTTGAAGGTGCCTTGGCAAGGGGAGACAAAAATGTGACTTTCTGACGTACACTCAAAAAGTATGCAAGATGGAAAACTAACACTCCACATCTCTCCATACTCAGCACCCCCATGGTAAATAATGGTGATGACAAGAGAAGATGGTAAAATGGATGGGGGTAAATGTATAATAAACTAGACTAGACTAGAATAGAATAGAATTCTCCTTTATTGTCTCACAGTTTGGAAATTCAGGTATATCAGCAGTAAAATCACAGGTAAGTAGCAAGAAAATGGGGGCACAGGTGACTGTGTTAGTAATGTGCACACCATGTGAAGAGGCTATAGTGCGGTTGTCCTGGGTTTGATTTTCGGGCAATTCGCTACATGTCTTCCCCTTCTCTCTCCCCCCTATTTCCTGTCCATTTACTGTGCGATAAAGGACACTAGAGCCCAAAAAAGATTTAAAATAAGAAACTGTATAGTAAGGACAAAAATACAACCCAAGAAAAATTATACATTTGTAAAAATTAGCATATGCCGGCTGAAGAAATGTCGAACCGAGTTAGATAATTTTTTAAAATTACAAATTGTCTTTTTCATAAGCAATCCTGGAAGAAAACCTCTTAAAGGCTGCAAAAGACTTAACACTGGGGTGGAGGTTCACCTTCCAGAAGAGCATAAACATACGGCCAGAGCTAAGATGCAAAAGCTTTGATAAATGCATATTCATGTAGTACAAGGACCTAATCAAAGTCCACCTCTCAATCTAATTGATAATCTGCAGCAACAGCTAAAAATTGCTGTTCATAGGTGCTCTAAATCTAATCTGGCTGAACTGAACCTTATTTGCAAAAAGGAATGGGTAAACATTTCAGTCTCAAGGTCTGAAAAGCTGGTAGAGACATAGCCCAAAAGACCAGACTTTATCGATTTTTATTTGTCAAGAAAATTCATAGTTGTGCTCTAATTCATGTTGATTTATCCCAAGATCTACAACCTTTACAATACTCAGTCTAGCTAAATAAAACTCATGTAGAGTTGCAAATATTTATTTTTTTTTTTTTTTTTTTTTAAAAGACGACTTTTATTTTTTGCAAAAGATTATTTGTTGTTGTTTTAAAACATGCACCATTTTGTTTGTATTTTTAGGTTTTAAAATAAAGAAAGGCATACAACCTCTGGAAAAAAAAAAAAAAAAAAAAAAAAAAAAAAAAAAAAAAAAAAAAAAGAGTATGGTATTTGTGGAAAATGATGTAAAAAAAAAAAAGAAAGCACAGAGTTTCCAACCAACTGACAAGAAAGGTAGACCTAAAAAAACCCCCAAAACAATACTGTTATTTGGTGTCATTCTGTTTTGGAAATTCAATACAATTACTCCATGAAAAGACTGAAAAACTACTAAAACCGACATTTGTTATTATATCTATTTTTAAAAACATTTGTTGCTTTTAAAAATAATTTGTAGAAAAAAGTTATTGTAAGAGTCATTGTGGAAGGTCCAAAAGACCCCAGAGGCGCAAGCTGCAGATCCCTGGTCTGTCCCATCGAATCTCAGTCCTAATATTTTGAAATGCACGACCGATGAGCATTTAGGCTGTTACTTATAGAAGATGTTGCACTAAAATATGTAATCATTAAACATAATATCTATTAAATATGTATCATGTCTGGCCCAATATGTGACATATCATTCTTTTAAAGAACCTAACAGCATTTAAACATGTCTTGACACCGCAGCTGAAAAAAACAAAACAAAAATAAACACAATGGCAAAACATGTGCAAGACTAATAATAAATCACAACATAATAAATTATGTTGTGATTTATGGCTTTAGGCTAACATGAAATATATACCGTATATCACAGAATAAATCCCACAGTCTTACCACCGGTCCCGCCAGTTTAAAAAGCTGTACCAGCTCATTTCGATACTTTTGCGGAATGCAGCCCCGGATGCTCTTCAGACAGCAGCCGCAACTTTCAGCGGACTCTGCTTCAGCTGCTTTCAGATCCACCTTCACTCCCTCGGTGTGCGTGGCCGCTGCTTTGCACGCACCGTCCATAGCCGACTTGCTCCCAGCCAAGATTGTGACTCTGGACAGTTTCCTGTCCGGTGTGGGTCGGTGGTCAGACTGCAGCTCTCGAAACGTGATCGGGATGTTTTACCAGAGGAGGGTCACAGGAGGGGCTGGAGCTGTGCTGTGAGTGGAGGACCTCAGAGTCAGCCACCCCCTGTTGCTGTCATGTTGTGTTGAAGTGCGCACAACAGGGTCAAGTTATGGGGGAATTACTAACCCGACAAATATCAAGGGCACACAAAATGACATATTTAAAAACCTAACCTTCAAATCATATGCTCTCTGACCCAGTTCAGCACAGAGGCACAGTTTTAATGTGGCATTTTTAACAGACTTAATTAAAAAGACACAACCTGGACAGCCGAAAATGTTGGTGTGATTCCTTGTGCCATCACTCTGGATACTGGTCTTTCAGTGGTGCCAGGGGCCACATAGTTGGCCTTTCTCCAATTTCTTCACCAAACATTCATGAGAGTAGACAATGTGGCTTCACATTTCTCAGAATCAGGACACATGACAAGTTTCCAATTTGACTTTAACTTGATCATGACCCAAATTTATAGACTAAAAGTTCTATTTTGAACCCAATCTCAATGGTAACATACTTCAGCTACACACTCCTGAGGATGTTCTGTTCCATGCTGTCTCCATGTCTGGATAATGGCTCTCAATGAAGGCCACTGGAGTTGCAAAGGCATAAAAATGTGTCCATAACCCTTGCTTCTAATCTGTTCTTGATTATTTTTTTATTTTTTTTTAGATCGGGGCAAGTTATATTGTTTTTGAGATCTTTTAGCCTACTTCATGTTGCAAACAGGATCCATTATAGCCAGACAGTTGTCAAGCATGGGTGTAGCTGGTGAAATTCCAAAATGTAGTTAGGTGCAGTTTTAGATGGTAAATGTTATGGCTTTCCCATCTGTCTGTCCATAATTTAATCCTAACATTTTAGTCTATTAATAAAATGTTACTTGTCTTTTGATTGAAAACAGAACCACTTACGCCAAAATTAGCTCAGATTGTTTAAATCACATACTAATAATCTGACAAACTGACAGATGTGGTGAGAAGTTAACATACGTTCATTGTGGAAATAATAAATTCTGAGTTTTTAATATTTTGAACAGTTATTCTATCAGGGTAGCATGATTATACAACAAAACTTTTAATATAGTTAAAAAGACAACATGTGGGTCAACCAGCTTTGATTTTCCTCAAACCAAACATTTTTTACATACAAACTCAAATATAAGCACACATCTTATTAGATAGTGGTGAAATAGCAAGTTGCACTTGAACCACATGCTCTTTGTAACCTGGCATAATTCTAGCTGGTTCTTTGACCACGTTTCCTGGCAGAATTATTGGAGTTTATTTATATTGGTTGGTTTCCTGGCACTGGCTCAACTGTTAAGCTTAGTCCACAAATTTCAATATGGTTAAGGTGAGGGCTTGGGAGAGGCCATTTCAGAAGCTTAATATCCATCTCTATCCCTTTCTGAAATCTGTCTTGATGAGTGTTCAGGATCTTTGCTGGGATGAAATACCCAGGTGTAACCAAGTTTTAACCATTAAGTTATTATGTGAGGAAAAGTTCTTCATAACTAGCCACATTGCGTAATGAACTAGTAACAATGGGAGCAAAACAAACCTTAAGCATGATGCTACCACCACTATGCTTGACAGTCTGTACAGTGTTCTTAGGAAACTGTAAACCAACTAATACAGACATCTGATGAGAGGAGTGGTCAAAAATTCAGCCATATACCTGAAGACTGTTAATGGCTTTAAAAAGCCTATGGGTGAGGAACCTTCAAAGGACATAGAAATAAAGGTTATGGTACAAATTTGAGACGGTATAATGTTGAAACTGTGAAGATGAGAGAAAATTTAAACATGTAAATGCAATCTTTACTTTCAAAGTTTATTGAAGTTGTAGTTAGGGTTGGGGTAACACTAGCCCTTCTCCAACCCACAAACAATGCCACAAATGCTACAAAATATGTAAAGAAACATCAACTTTTACAATGTTTTTTCTCACTTTCATTCACTATTCAAAAATTATTACATTTGTTTAGCATAAATGTGGCCTTATACCTTCTGATTTTAGTTGGCCATAAGTTCTTGGGGATTTTTGCAGCCGTGTCCTCCACAGCAGAGGTGCTGGACTGTTCCTTTGGTTGTTTTCTTATCAGAAACTTGTCTATTTTCCTCTTGCTACGCTAGTTTGAGGAGCAAAGCAGCTTGATAAATTTGATTTGCAACCAGTCAGAAAGATGAGCAGAGCAAATCACATAGATAAATTATTTTAATTCATATTTTATAATAGTTGAAAAACAGATTAGATTTTATGATTTAAAAAATATAATAAAAAAATTATCATTAAAACATTTATTAGATTAAATTTTTTTTATTTTTGAATTTTTACCCCCTTATCCGCTCTCCAACTTTCTGAGCTCCTTCCTTTTATTTTTCAATAAATTGCTATTTTGTGTTGCTCTATCTCAAAGTCCCAATAAAACATATTGAGGTTTGTGATTTGTAATGTCACATAATTTGAACAAGTTCAACAGGAATTAATTATTTTGCAAGGCACTTCTCTTTTTGTCCCAGTCTTATCGTATTAAAATACTCCGTCAATGTTTAAGGTTTTCTTGGTGATAATTGAACACTGCAACAGAGTTATTTTTGTAAAGAGATTTAACCTTTAGCCATAAAACCTGCAGAAACATAAAGAAGTGTCATTTCACTTCACATAGATTCCTTATGTGTTTTAGACATTTGATATGACAGGTATACAATGTGCTTTATTTGGTTTTCTGTCTGTTGCATTATACAATGGTTCACAATGGTGCAGAACAGCACCAGCTTTCCATAAGCTGCACCAAGGACCTGATTCACGCCGCCGTCTTTAGGATAATCATCAGAACAGGGGGACCATCAAATTGCTGCTGATGACTCCAACCACAAGGATAATAATCATGATCAAAAGTGTCAGGCCTCGCCGTAAGACTAGCTGTTTCACCGATAGCACATCCCCTATTGTGGTGGTGGTGGTGATCGCTCTCTGGCCTGTACTCTGGATGACTCCCCCTTCCTCGTAGGTACCCCTGGTTGTAGTAAAGCCAACCTGGATCTGGTTTTGACTTGACTCTAAATGTTCAACAAGTTGTTAAGCTTTGAGAATCACTTTTTATTGATGAATGAAAGTGGACAGTGATAAGTGTGTCTGTTCCTACCTAAATCTTCCAGATTAAATGTTTCTTTTTCTTCCCTTAGCTGAACTCCTGCTCTGATTTGAGCCTGATCAGACAGAGAAAAAAAAAGTAATGAAATACAGTATAACATGGTTTTTCTTCAATAAAAAAGGTAATTCAGTTTCTAACCTCTTCTGAAGCCTTTTTCCAATCAAGTTTGCACAAAAATGTGATAAAGAAAAATGCCTGCAGTGAAACGGCAATTGTAAGTCCAGTCCACAGTCCTAGGAGTAAAAGAGATTTCATGGTGCACAAAAGTACAAGTTCACAGAAAGACAAAATGCACAGGTACATGTGAATATAATAGATTATCATTGAAAAGTTCATTTCTTTCAGACATTTAATTTAAAGAGTAAAACAGAAATGTTACAAACATAACATTTTGAGGCTAAGGGCTTAAAGCTAATAAAAACCCCAAACTCAGTTTCTCAGGAAATAAGAGATGGAAGTAAGAGCGCTGACTTAACAGATGTCCAGCAGTCAGGCAATGACAACCTACACGAGGAGGGTAAGCCGCAAGAGGTCATAGCTAAAGAAGCAGACTGTATTCCAGCTATTATTAGAAAATTGAGTGGAAGGAAAAAGTTTGGAGAAAGAGAAGAGAGCCTCAGAATCCTTGCTTCTTGAGGTTCTGTGGGAAGTTTCCACATTCAGTGATAATGAAGGTGTCTGCTGTGTTTTTTTTTGTTTGTTTTTTTTAAATCAAGTCCAAATAAACGTGGTCATCTACCAAGAAATGTTAGAGCACTTCATGCTTTCCTCTGCTGACAAACGTTATGGACAAACTGATTTCATTTTCCACCAGAACTTGACACACTGCCACACTCAAAAGTTCCAACACCTGCTTTGATGGCCATCATGGTATGCTGTGACTGATAGGGAGTCAGAGAAAGATAAGACTCACCTGAGCCAACAATGCAGATGAACTGAAAACTGCTATCAAAGCAAGAGATTCCTTAACATCTCAGCAGAGTCACAGGCTAATCTCCATGGCACACTGGATGGATGCAGATGCTTATGAAAAAAGACCCTCAGCCAAGTATTAGGTGGAAATACTGTGCAGTGCATGGACATAATGTTAAAGCTGAAGTATGTAACTTTTATGAAACATGACTCTCATGACACTCCCCCTTGCTCTCTGCTATGTTACAGCTGGATCATAATAACATAGCTTGCCGCTAATACTAAGGCTAGTTAGAATGGCCACCGATAACGGCGGATAAACAGTTTTTCTGGAAGTTGTTTCTCCACCATTAGTACATTTAGCAGTGTGTACACGAGGGTGATTGCCAGCACTAACACCTTCCTCCTGGCACTGATTGGTTGTTTTAGGTCGGGTCGGTGCATTTCTTTAGACGGCAATAGTAGCTCAGGGAGGAGTTGGAGGAGCTTCATCTTTTCACAGATTATCTGTCTCATACCAAACTGTCACGATATGATGACAGTTTTAACAAATATGCAAACTTTGTAAAAGTTACATACTGAAGCTTTAAGTAGTCTGACTTTAACAAAAAAAAAAATAAAAATAAAATAAAAAATAAAAATAGTATGACAGATTTTTGGTTTTATGTAGTAATATAACTTTCTGACAAACAATTTTTTTATCAGCTGTAAGCCCAAATCATCAGAATATATATATATATATATATATATATATATATATATATATATATATATATATATATATATATATATATATATATATATATATATATATATATGTCTGATTGTACTGAATCTATATTACAGTGGTTTTAATTTTTAAATTAAGTTACTGAAATGAAATAAATACGATATAGTGATGTTCAAATTACGTTACACTCGTTGATGGTCTCACCAGTAATTCCCATGTTTGCAGCAAACATGAGGGATGCACCAATGGGGAACCCTATAAAGTAGAAGCCCACTATATTAAAAAGGGCACCAACCAGTTGTTTTCCTGCTCCTCTGAGAACTCCTGCAGCTACACCCTAAAAGTAACAAATGCATGTCTGATTATAATTTGTGTGCTGAAACCTGCAGTCACAGACTTTGGTGTTTGATTTATTAAAAGTCTTTCTTACCGCAGTAGCATCGCAGACATGCATGAAACAGAATATAAGCATTACATCTGCAACCCTCTGAATTATGTCTCTAAAAAAGAACACAGACATAGACTTCTTTAGACTGTAAGACCCACTGTAAATTATTCCCAGCAGGAAACATTAAAAACTTCAGGAAGATGATTCACTTTTCTAGTGAGGTAACAGCCTGGTAAATGATTTCAGGCTCTCTTACAGCAGCTGAAACTGGCTTTACGGATGAAACGTGCTGAGATTGGCTTGGATGGGCTACAGTTTTACCACTCATACACTAAACTAAGTTCATAATGTCTATTTTTTAATCAAGGTACCAACTTTAAAAACAACTTGAACAAGTCTTTTTTCCTCAACAATTTTTTATTCAGCACACACCAACTCTGCAACCAAATGACAGAGCTTTTAAACATAACTGAAGCTCATTAAACAGTTACAGTTTAGTGTCTGTCTGTTAATTTATGGCCGTCTTGACGTCTGAATGTAAATCAACCCTGTTATGACACATGCAACAAACTGCAACCAAAGGTTCATACATTTGCTGGGTTTTAAAAACTAGTTACTGTCTTTGGGATTTAACTTACTGGTCTGAGGTGAAAATGTACCCAATGACGTTTCTGGTGATGCTGACACAAGCTCCAACAAAGCACGCAACAATGACTGTGCAAAACATGCCAAACAGAATAATATCAATAAGTGTAAACAAAATAAGGTGGTTAATCAGTTTCCATTTCAAAGCTACAAAAATGACTGCCTGATGATACATTTGTTCTTCTTTAAAAATGTTTCTTTGTCTGTTAATAATGTAACAGTGAGTCTATTGGAAAAATACAACTCAGAGAACCCTAACAGTTCAATAAAAATCAGATTGGGTTGTTCAAATGACATGACATTATCAGCTTGGTCTGATCGAGTATTCTTAAGGATGCTATTTTAATGTTTTACCCAGTGGTAACAACAACTCCAGCAATGCTTGCAGAAATGCTTTCCACTCTGCTAAAACCTGAAGAAAACACCCCAGATTTCTCCAGACTTGCTACAATCGCATAGACTCAGAATTCTGCTGGGTTCAATGATTCAAGTCAGATTTATATGGTTTTACAAGCTCAGAGAATCCATTGTCAGAGCTTTGGTTTTTAATCTTATGGCTTATCCATATACAGTACTAAATATGGTAGTAATGCTTAAAGACAAAGCAATTTTCTGTGTACTGCTCCAGTTTTCTGAATTAAACACCTAACATCATGTATGAGCACATATGCTATGCAATGGGTCTTACATGCACAGATGATTGGGACTTTGCACGATAGCTTGGCCTGCTTTATGTCTCCAGCACCAAGAGCATTCCCAACCCGGACAGAAGCAGCAACAGAAAATCCAAGAGGACACTGGGAAAACCAACACACAAGAGCAGAGAATAATATGCACATTTTTTAGGAGCAGAAACCTTTGCATTCAGTTTTGCCTAATAGTCCCCTCACACCAGAAAACAATATTCCCCTCTCTAGAGTCTCCAGGACACTTTATTTCAGTGTGATGGCAAGTATGGCCCTACTACAGTTTATAGTGCATGACCAGGTGCTCCTCACAAGATTTCTGACAGAGGAGTGAAAAGAATTATCAGATGAGTTGTCCAAGAGCCAAGGACCACTTGTGGAGAGCTTCGGAAAAACCTGGAATTAGCAGGTACAGCTGTTTTAAAGAAACAAACACCATGCAAGATTCTATTTCTGAAGAAAAAGCACATTGAAGCTCATTTAAAGTTTGCTGCACAACATTTGGACAAGCCTGTAAAATACTGGGAGAACATAGTCTGGCCAGATGAGAGTAAAATTGAACTCTTTGGATGCCATAGCACACACCATGTTTGGAGGACAAAATGCGCTGTACATCACCCCAAAAGCAGCATACCGACAGTTAAGTGTGGAGGTGGGAACATTATGGTGTGGGGCTGTTTTTCTGCATATGGTACTGGCAAACCTCACATAACTGAAGGGAGGATGAATGGCAAAATGTACCGAGACATTCATGGGAAAAATCTGGTGCCATCTACCAGGATGATGAAGATGAAACGAGGGTGGACATTCCAGCAGGACAATGATCCCAAACACAGAGCCAAGGAAACTCTGAACTGGCTTCAGAGAAAGAAAATGAAGCAACTAGAATGGCCCAGCTGATCATCTGACTTGAATGTAATTGAAAATCTATGGAAAAAACTAAAAGTCAGCGTTCATAGAAGAGGCTCACGGAACCTTCAAGATTTAAAGACTGTGTGGAAGAATGGGCCAAGATCACACCTGAGCAATGACTAGTTTCTCCATGCAGGAGATGTCTTGAAACTGCCATTACCAACAAAGGCTTTTGTATAAAGTATTAAATAAATATTAGTAAGCGTGTTCAATACTTTTCCCTTCTGTCATTTCACATTATTACACATAACTTAATTTCTGAACTTATTTGTTTTGATTTCTTTGTATGAATTACTTGGTTGTAACCAACACTTGGTGAAAATGTCATGTCAACAGCTCCTTTAGAAATATGTTTACTATGTGATGTGACTTACTATGTGAAAAATTTTGATGAATATTTATTTTACCCGATGTAAATTTAACATCTGAACAGCAGTCTGACAAACAAACAAATCTGTTAGCCTCCCAATATCCAATCTATTTAGAGGTGCATGGGCGTACTCCTCTCTGGCATGCAGGCTGCTTCTTTGGAGAAAACAATGCATGCTGATCACTGTATGACAGGAAGTTTCCCCGGCAGAGACCATCCAAATTCTGGTTAATTTTTCATGTTCTCATGCAGTCTTAGTCTGGTGTGCAGGGGCTCTAATAAAGCACATTTTATACCAGTGATGGGCGGGTATTGTTATATGTGCAATGAGCATCAATATGTAGATGCAAAGTGTGATCTCTAAATACATTACCATGTAAGCCACAATACACAGCTGATATGCAATAGACTGAGCCCCCAGTTCGACCTCACTGATCACACCAGCCAGGAATCCTCCTACTTCAAATATCCACCATGACAGACAGATCATGAACATACTGGGAATGGCCAGCCTTATAAAGAGACCCCACTCCTGAAGGCAATCAAGAGACCAACCTGTGAATCCACAGATACAAAGGATTTAAGCAGTTGTGACAATAAACATGCATAATAACAGAATGAGATTCTTACAATAGTATATTGTTAAAAGAAAAAAAAACAGAGTGCAATGATATAATCTGGAATGCAAAAACTTAAAATGTCTGATTTAGTTCTGAGACTTGAACTGACCTCCCCATGTGGCTTTGTGGAGACCTCTCCAGCAGATGTAAACATGCAGGAGCAAAGCCAGCAAGTACTGTGAGATGGCATTGGCTGCTGCAGATCCACTGCACAGGGAACCAAGAGCAATGACATGCAGCATATGCAAAAGCATGTGCACAAAAGCATATGCACAAAACATAGTACAAATCATTATTCAGAAATATCTACAGTGATAAAGACATCTGAAACTAAGTCACAAATATTGCTCTTTTTTCTGTATTTTCTTTATTAACTGCATTTTTATGCGAAAACCATTTTAAAAATTAAGCTGTTTGTTTGTTATTGTTGTTTGCTGCTTATTATTCATTTTGTCAGAGAGTGGATTTGCACAAGCTTCAGAGGTATGGCAAGTGTTTTGTTAGCTTATGTAGACAAGGATTTAGGTAGTATTTTAAATGTTCCTCTTTCATCGTGTACCTAAAATTAAAATCAATCAGGCTAGTAATGTAATAAGAAGCCATCTATGTAAAAATTTATTTATATAGCACACTTCAGCAGTAAGGAAGTTCAAAGTGTTTAACATAATAAATACATCATGCAGTCACCAATTATGGAATGAGCAAGAAACATTACATTTTGACAAATGCCATCATCAAAATCATGAAGCAAGTACACATCAAATATATTGTTCAATGTTCCAATTCCTACTAATCAAAGGCAACTCTAAACAGGTGGGGTTTTAGTCTTGATTTAAAGGAACTCAGTGTTTTGACTGTTTTATAGTTTTCTGGGAGATCGTTCCAGATTAGTGGTGCATTGAAAATGAATGCTGCTTCTCCATGTTTGGTTCTGGTTCTGGGGATGAAGAGTAGACAAGAACTAGAAGACCTGAGTGGTCTGAAAGGTTGATACAGTGACAACAGGTCTTTAATGTATTTTGGTGCTAAGCTATTCAGTGATTTATAAACTAACAGAAATATTTTAAAGTCTATTCTCTAAGCTACAGGGAGCCAGTGTAAGGACTTTAGAACTGGGGAGATGTGCTCTATCTTCCTGGTGTTAGTGAGAACACGAGCTCCAGCGTTCTGGATCAGCTGGAGTCGTCTGATTGATTTTTTTAGGCAGACCTGTTAAGACACTGTTGCAGTAATCAATGCGACTAAAGATAAAACACATGGATGAGTTTCTCTGGATCGTGTTAAGACATTAGTCCTTTAATACTGGAAATGTTTTTCAGGTGATAAAAGGCTGACTTTCTAACTGTCTTTATGTGTCTCTGAAGGTTCAGGTCTGAGTCCATCACAGCACCCAGATTTCGGGCCTGATCACAAGTTTCTAGTTGTAATAACTGAAGCTGCGTGCTGTATTTGTGTGGATATCATTGAATACTTTAACAAGAGCAGTCTCAGTGCTGTGGTGAGCACGGAAACTGGACTGAAAGACATCAAAGAGGTTGGTCATTGTTAGAAAGCTATTTAACTGTTGAAACACAGTTTTTTCAATAATTTTGCTGATGAATGGAAGGTTTGAGATTGGCCTGTAATTCTGCAGTAGTAACTTGTCCAGATTGTTTTTTTTTTTTTTATTTTTTTTTTATTTAATCAGTGGTTTGATAACTGCTGTTTTTAAAGCCACAACAACTTTTCATTAAAATCATCATAATAAAACAAAAAACCTGTCCTTTACTTACCATACGATTACCTCAAGATTTTCTTCAAGCCGTAATAAATCTTTTTTTCATTGTAACTATAGTAATATAGAAACTCACGCTGCACCCAGCTCCAGAGGATAGAGGAAGATGTAGTTGATGAGGGCATTGAGGACATTCCCAACTGCTCCAGTGACAACCTGAGGCCACATGATTCCCTGTCAATGAAAGCACATTATATTTGTTTAATTCTAGACCTAAATGTATGAAATATGTTTTTTAAATTCTATGTAAATGGCTTTAACTTTGAGAAACTGCACCTGATTTTGTAAGTACTTCCCTTCCAGCTGGTACATAAAAGCAGCCTGAAGATCATAGAATAAAAAGAAGGAAAACCACAGGTTTATTGAGCCTTTCAACCAGTAGAGCTTTCTTTGTTCATCTCTATTTCCTTTTTAATATTTGTGAGGATCAGAATAGTTTTGACCAGGAGATGAGATTTTTTTCAATTTTTTTTTTAGAAAGCTTGTTTCAGCGATCCATCAAACTCACTGGTAGAGCAGGCATGAAGATCTTCACATACAGCTGGGACAGACTGCAAGATAAAAACTTACTGCACATAAGAAGGACTATGAACTAAAGAGCTTTACCAAAGTATTCAGACCCCCTTTTACTTTTTCACATGTCAGTTTACAACTACAAACTTCAATTGACGCTGCTTGGATTTTATGTGATAATCCAACTGTGCAAAATAAATAATATTGTATTTAAAATACATTTAAGAAGTCATTTTTATTTTTCCACCAAATTCAAATATTAATAGTTAAAATGCCTCTGTTCTGAGAACAAAGTGGAACTGAAGACAAATTCCTTGTTTGTGTGCATAAACCTGGCCAAGAAAGCTGGTTCTGATAATTGATACATTTCTTTTTAAATTTCTTACAAACAAAAATATAAATTGTATGAGATGCAGTTGTATTCACCTCTCTTTACTCTGATACACTTCAATAAGATTTATTACCAATCAAAATGTGAAAATGTATAAAGGGAATGAGATGCACATCCTAAACTGGACTTGAAAGAGACCTGGCAACCTCTCGACTCTGTTTGACAGCAAGCAAGAGGGGCTCAGTGTTGATGAGGACGGCCCAACAGGGGAAACAGGCCAGCAGCAGAATCAGAACCCCCCTCTGGAGAATCACACCCACACGCTTCAGGTTACCGCTACCATAGGTCTGTTTGAAACAGGGCGAACAAACAGATAAGATACACCTAATGCAAAACACTTATTGTTCATCTGTTTACTGAATAAACTTGGATAAGGATTCTCCACCTGAGATATGAGGGTATCACAAGCTGCGGACAAACCCGTGCCGACAGAAATACCAGTGACGTTCACCACCTGCATGGGAGAAAGCAAGAGAGAACGGAAGGATCAACACAAATCTATGAGAAGGAACACAACATGTTTGTCCTATTATGTTCACCGCAGCTGCCAGTGATACTGCTGCTAGCTCCGTCTTCCCCAGGTGACCGCAGAACACCAGGCTGATGATGCTGATCATGAACACCATCATCTGGGAAATGACCTGAAAACACAGCATCAAGCACAATAATCTTCAGATGTGTGTGAAAAATAAATGAGCCATTTGTTACAACAGTGTTTAAAAAACAGGATTTTAAAAAGGCCCATATATACAGAAAGTATCCTTTAGGATGTGATTAATAATATTTTATCAGAATATTGTGAGCTAAAAAGACAAACAAACAAACAAAAAAACAATGGCAAACAAGAACAGAAAATTATATATATATATATATATATATATATATATATATATATATATATATATATATATATATATATATATAAAATTGCTGACCATTTACTAACCAAAACAAAACAAAAAAAAAAAAAATCAAAAAATCAAAAAATCAAAAAAAAAAATCCTAAAAACTCTGATTTTCTCTGTTTTATTTTTGCTGAATTGTTCTGCAAACTGCAAAATACATGAAATCATATTTGACTTGTTTGTGCATGGTCAGGACTACTGTGGACAGCTATTTAAAAGCTATTTTCTACATGGATGTGAGTTGATGGCATACTTTCAAAAAAACAAACAAACAAAAAAAAAAAAAACAAGAAAAAAAACTGTTGATTGAACTCTGGAATATCAGTCCATAAACTGCCCCCCACTGAGCAGCCAGTGTAAGTACATGAAAATTTTCTTCAGATCTCTCTGGTCAGCTGTCTTTCCATTATGTAAAGACTCTTTTTGTAAATAAATAAATAATAAAAAAAAAAAAAACATAAAAACTGTCACACCTATTAATAACTGAAAACTTTTATTTTTTTAAGTGTTAGTTTTATGATATTAGAAAACTGCAATTAAAGATTTAATCATTAAAGTGAACATCATGCGTCAATTGGTAACTTAAAAAAAACAAAAACAACAACAAAAAAAAAACAGGCCTAAAAAAACAATTAATGGTATAAAATGACCAAAAACATGTTAAATCTTGTATTTTAACAAGTATTTAAATCAATAATTTGAAAAATTTTAAAAACATGTATCACTTAGAAAGAAGAGAAGTTTTTAGGAGAATATTTATGCTTCCTTCACAGTTAAAATAGTCTTGCAATAACTTCCTGAATGTTTACTGTTTTTTAAATGTTAAGCATTTGGGAAAGAAGAAAAACAAAATGCCTGAAAATTTTTTGAAGAAAAGCATATAGATTTTTAAGAAAACACTTTTTAAATGTAGTTAGCCCACACCCCGGTGGGAGGAGGACAAGGTGGACGATCACATTTTTCATGGGTGAGAAGAGGAATGTTCTCCTCCAGTGCAGGAGCATGGTACAGCTGAGGAAGGTGTTATATTGTTAGACAGCTAATTACCACTTTGAATTTGACTTGATTTGAATGCTATGTGGAACCTATTGCTAACTGTGCAAAATATTTTTCTATGTCTCTGTAGAATCATTGTGTTAGTGGTCAGCAATAAAATCCTGCTGTGTTATAGTTCAGAATGGTCAAAGCTTTAATTTGCCTTATTTTTGCAATTTCTTAAAAAAAAAAAAACAAAAAAAAAAAAAAAAACAACCCAAAGGTCAGTTTGGAGTATAAAGGAATCCAGCTGAGAGCTATTCAGAACAGGAACCTGTAACAATGTTGCTGTTCAGAATCGCTGAGTCTATAAAAATACCACATTTCTATAGACTAAACATTTCTTGAGTATTTGGGTATTTAAAAAACTTGTCTTTTCCACATCACTTTTACAAAGAGATTTGTCCAGAATGATGTCCAGTAATTTTCCTTGAAATTTGCTTGTGTTAGAACATTTTAAAGGCTTTATGTGGAATATGCTACTGCCATTGTGATGAGCTATTTAAATGCTTTAATTTAATCTCAGTCTTACACAAACATGCTCTTAAATCTCTGTAAAGCCAAAAGGAACAAACTGTTCAATCAGTGAATTTTGAGCACTATTTGCTAAATATCTGTAGAAGAATGTTGAATTTTATTTATTGAATTAGGCATTACAGTATGAGTTGGATGCACTTGTAAAAAATGACATTTTCTGAGATTCAATATCTGGCCATTTTTGAGATTGCGTGACATTTTATGAGCCTAATATCAACTCAAGTCTTATTTCTGTCTCCTATCTGTCCTGTGACCTGGTAGTGGCTGTGTTGATGTCCATACGAAGATGATCAGAGGAGGCTGTGATTGGTTCAGAGTGATAGTATGAGCAGGACCCACTGTTACTTCCTGCTGTAACGCCCACAGAGACTGGACCTTTGTGGAATTTGGAATCTGCTACAGTAAAATGAAAAGCATAAAAGTAACTGTTTTATTTTATCTTTTTTTTTTTTTTTTTTTTTTTTTTTTTTTTGCTGACAATAAAAGGCTTCCAAAATCTTCCTCATAACATCCTTCAGAAGTAAATTATTAAAAAAGAGAAAGAAATAAACAAGTGTAATATTCCAGCTAAAAAAGCCATTTATTTTTTGAAAATTACAAGTTGTCCATTAGTTGTTTATTTCAATTTGTTATTGCATGCTTTCACAGTTATTTACTGTTAGATAAATATGGACAAGCTCTGTTTTTTTTTTTTTTTTTCACCATTCACTTTATCCACATGAACACCAATAACTTATTATTAAAAACTGTATCTCTGGACCTATTGACCGGATCTATAAAAAAAAAAAATGTTGTTTTAACAGGAAGCTTTTTTGCAACCGTTCCTCTTTATTACGGAATCCATGGTAGCTTTACTCTTGCTGTTCCTAATAACAAACACTAACCTACGTCCCCTTCTGACCATGAAAGAGAGAGAGAGAGGCGCCTCATCCTTACCACAGGTCCTGCCAATTTAAGGAGTTGCAGCAGCTCGTTTTGGTAGCCCACTTGGACTCCTCTCAGTCCGCAGCAGTCAGCGTTGGTCTCAATAGAGGAAGCGGCAGTCGGGCGTCTGTCAGCTCCCTCGCTGACATTTTTGGTATCCTCTGAACTATCCATGACCAGATATGCAGCGCCTTTAAACACTGGATTCCAAAAAAAACAAAAAAACAAAAAAAAACGGTCTCCGCCGGTATTAAATGCTGCTTGTTGCCACTGAAAGTATCCGTAGCTGAGTTTTGCTGTAACTCAGACATTACATTACATTACATCTCTCCTCGCGCTCCAAGAGGAAATTATGTTTACGATGACACTGCTGGATAATAGGTTCAGCTTTGGCACAGTAACCCTTTGGTATATTGCAACAGCGTGCTTTTTGATTGACTGTATACCATTTGCTGTCCTTAAAAAAAAAAAAAAAAAAAAAAAAAAAAAAAAAAAAAAAAAAAAATCACTTCATGTCGCACCTATGCAGCTGCTCCTTTAAAAACGCTGACGTCACCAAATCGCAAGCTCAAAGGACAAGGACGGTCCACGTGACTCAACATGAGCTAAGTTATCCGCAAAAGCTAAAATAATGTTTACACACCCATTCAATAAACTGGAATATTATTGAAAAGGCAATTTATTTCAGGAACTTTATCACATTATATAGATTAACACAGAGATGGAAGTTTGAAAGCCTTTATTTCTGTTAATTATGATTATTTCCACTGAAAGCTATATGACATTTAAAATTAGAATCTTTAATCAGACCACAACAAAACATTTTCAATACAGAAATGTGGGCTTAATTAAACGAGCCTCATCAGAACGCATGTTCTAATTTATTGAATATGACTGTATAGTAAAATTAATCAATGTATTTTGATCAATTAAAACATTCTTAATGTAGCAGTATAGAAATAGGTTTCTAAAAATATTAGGATCGCCTCACTTCCGGTGAAAATAAGGCGGGCGGGGTATAAAAGGAGCTGTGGCGCTCAGTGGTGATAGGAACTCGTTCAGTCGAGGGCACAGAATCTCTAGGATCAGTACATTAAAGGATCCGTACACAAGATCCGTTCATCGGATCACACGGTTCATTTGTGCAGAACAGCAACTCTTCCAGCACAATCCGCGAACTGCACGACTCAGAAGTTCAATCTTTCGTCTCGTTTTCTCTACGCGCTACCATTGTCTTAAGTTTGTTTTTTTTTTTGCTGCTGTGTTTGGTGGATCTTCTCCACTCCCACTGGCTCTAGATAGGAAAGTATTTTAATCTAGAATGTAATAAATGTAATTTTAAAACTTGAAATCCCGTTTCAAATGTCACAAATATATATACCAATCTCTGTGCCTTAAGAAAAGAGGTAATATTCCCTGGGAGAAATGTCCAGGGTGGCGTTGTTGAGACGCTTTTTGGGGTAGGAGAACTAGGAAGTTGTCTTATATTCATGACCCCTACCTAGTGTTGCCACATTAATATACAAATTACACTGGATTTTACTCTGTGGATGTTAATGTAATAACTGCTCATAGGAAGAAGAAATGCAAACCCTCCTTGTCAAAAAATGACGGCCAGATATACGAGTGTATTTCACAAAATTAAAGTGTGTTTTAAGAGTGGACTTTATTTCAGTACTTCAAAAAGTGAAGCTCATACATTGTATAGATTCAGATAGTGTGATGTTCTCAAGCATTTATTTATTAAAAAAATGTTTGAATATTAAATCAGCCAGTTAAAAAAGGGTATATATATATATATATATATATATATATATATATATATATATATATATATATATATATATATATATATATATATATATATATACACACATCCTTTTTTATCTGGCTAATAGAATGAGTTTTTGATTTTTTCAGGGGTGACTTAATGTCTGCCATCTGCATATGGTGGCTCTTGGAGCACTGACTCTTGAAGCCAAAGTCCTCACCTTTTGAAGTGTACCTCAAACTCTTGAAAGGGATTTGCTTCACAATCCTCTCAAGGCTGCATATATCCCTGTTGTGAGCCATGTACATGTTTTCCAACCTCACTTTTTCCTTTCACCAAACTTTTCATTACAATGCTTGCACACAGCATTCTGTGAAAAGCCAGCTACTTCAACAATTAGCCTTTTAAATACTTAAGCCTCTTTTGTATCTTGAAAAAAAAAGAGATTTTTTTTACCCTCCACGAGGACAAATCCATTGAAGATTTCCAGTTGATTTTTCTGACTCGGAAATTTCCAAGTTCCAACTACAAATAGATTGCAACATAAATGAATTTCAAGGAAACCTAAATCTGAGACCTCAACGGGTTTATTGTTGTTGATATAATTCCGCTATCTAGTGGCAATAAGTCAGAAAATAACCAAATTAAAACAAATTACTGATTTTTAACAATTAAAACCTCAAATGGGATTTAATAAAAAAAAAAACAAAAAAAACAAAACAAAAAAAAAAACTCGCTAAATTGTCTTTTTGTGTGCTGACCTCAAGAAATACTAAAGGAGTCATTCAAAAATGTAATTTCTTAAAATAATTTTTAATGGTGGAAGTTGAGCATTACAAAGCAAGAAGCAGAGATCACCATTCAGTCATTCACAGATTAAATCCCTGATGAAACAACAATGTATTCTATAAGAGCATGCTTTGTGGGGACAGATGAACTCCTTTAGGCATTGGACAGCTTCACATTGTGGCCATAGTAAAAAGAGAATTGGTTCTTTGTCTGATGCAAAATAGTAATGAAGTTCTAACTAAAATATGTTCTTCTGCAACCAAATGCAATAAAACAGTTTGTCAGTAAGTAAAGCCTTGGTTGTTTTTATAGTAAATAGAAACACTGATTGCAATAAATGGTGTTCCCAGCACTGAAGTGGTGGAAGTACTCCTGATAAATATTTCTCCAGTGAACATGCAAGTCTGGTGTACTTCAAGGCGTTCAATTTTAAGAAACATTCAAAGTGAAAATGCTTATCAAGATAAATAAACTTTAGGTAATACAGTGCAGTACAAGATTTTGTGCCAGATGTAATCAGGTTCATGATTCATCAGGTTGATGAATTCTGATGAAAGGATTTCAAAATAGACTGGACTGAAGTGAAGTTTTTGGTGAACTGCCCACAAAATGTATTTATGTAAAGCTGAGAAAAGCTTATACAGTCAATAATCATCCCTGCATCCTGGAGTTATGCTCAGTTTGGGATCTCTGTAGCCAGATTCTGCTGTGACTGGATTCTTGCTCGCTGCTGTCATCCGCAGTAAGAAAGCACTTGGTGTAAAGGACAGGTAAGTACGAGTAGGTGTTTCTGACTGTGCGCCGAGCTCAAACACAGTTGTGCAGGTTTTCACTGTCTTGAAAACAAGGTATGCAACTCATGACTTTTAAAATTCACACAACTATAAACAAAATATATATTATGAACAATAATTGGAGAAACGTGTTCATAACAGTGTTTGTACTAAGAAAAATGAATGTCCATCCATATGCATAGGAAGGTTCAGTCAAACTGCAGGTGCAAAAAGAGGGAGTTGAAAAACAAAGACCAAAGCTGTTCATTCCATTTCATTTTTCATAAATAGTACCAAAGGTTCGTGCAAATTTGCACTTAACTGAATGCAGCTCATTCAAATGGATCATGTAATGCACATAAGCCAGCATTCCTCGACTATGTATATAAAACAGCAAACAACTTCCGGCTTGATTTCTCCAAATCAAATCTCACGCTAACGTTTGGTTTTGTAAACAGTAACATTCAAAAATGGTCCTCCCACACAGACGGGACTATGTAAATATACAGTACAGTACAGTGCCTTGCAAAAGTATTCACTGCCCTTTAATGTTTTTCACATTTACCTTTATAACCTTAAACGTCAATGCATCTTATCAGGATTTTAAGTGATAGACCACCACAAAGTAAAACATCATCATGGAAGTAGAAGCAAAATAACACTTGGTTTTCCAAAATATTTTTTTTAAAGAAAACTCTAAAAAGTGTGGTGTTTATTGTTATCCAGTCCCCTTTACTCTGATACACAAAAATATAATTCAGTGCAACCAATTGTCTTCAGAAAGCACTTACTTGAACATGCAGACCTAAATGCAAAATGCTGTGTCGGGGAAAACTAAAACTGCACATAACCCTGAACACACTACCCCCAAAGTGAAACATGGTTGTAGCAGCATCATGCTGTGCAAATGCTTTCCATTAGTATGGGCAGTGAAGCTGATCAGAGTGGATGGTAAGATGGATGGAGTCCTTTTCTTTCTGCTTCACGTATGTGTGCTATTTTGTGTTGGTCTATCACAGAAAATCTCACAAAACACAGAAGTTAGTGATTGGGTGTAGCAAAATGTGAAAAATACTTTTGCAAGGCACTGTGTGTAAGCGTAAGTAAACTGGAGATTTCTTCTCACAGGTTAGTCAAGTTATATTAATGTAGAAAGCTGAGTAAACTAAAGGCCTGTTAATGAGTAAATTAAACACATTATTATGTGTGCTGTGTGTCTGATGGGACTTAAACACACTGTTTCTCCTGCTAACAAAGTGGTCTGTAAACATTTCTTCTTCCGTTGACATTCTACACTTCCTCAGACACAGTAGCATTCCATTTAATAATAAATAATAAATAAATAATAAACTTGCTAGATAAAGATTACATTCAAGTATATCAGTTCCTAAATATTACAAATCCACAGTTTGTGGACAGCAAAACTTCTGCAGCATAAAGAAAGTCATCATATGCACTTCTACACATGATCACTGTTAACTGCATCAAACTTGGCTCTGTACTGTTGATTCTTGAGTTTCCCAGCTCATAAAGTCTACAGCATCTTTGGGCTGGACAATGACACCAATTCTGAGGTTGTTGTTTCCTCACAGTGAGGTGAGGGTACGGAACAGCTGGGTGAGGCAGAAGACGGAGGCGGTAAGTGCTGTGCACTGTTTGGCCAGCAGCTTGGTGCTCAGGTCCTGGCAACTACGTTTGCTGCTGGCTCGCTCTGCTGCCAAGCAGAAGTCCCTAAATGAGCGGGCAACATCTGCCAGGCCTGCGACTGCCTCTGCATTTCTTCGATCGCACCTATCGCAACCAGAGAACCAGAGACAGACGCTGGCCAGCTCCACCAAGGTCCGGAAACTGTCAGCTAAGAACCGAAGCATATCCTCTGGGCTCTGGCCAGTCCCCGCAACCTTCTGGCAACTAGACATGAGCCGCCGTGCCTCTAACTGGAGCACCCTCTTGTTCTCTGTGAAGTGCGCCGGGCATGTGTCCCTTGCGTGGCGACCTCCAAGCCCTGCTACAGAGCGTTCAGAGCCGCCGCTACCTTCCAAAATTGACAGAAGCTTATCAACATCTCTGCGAAGAACTTGAAAACCTTTAGGAGGTTCTGGGTAGTGCTGCTGACCCAGATGACTGAGAGTGTCCTTGTGTGTTTCAGACAAACAGGATTCTGAGGTGTCTGAGTGGGGTGACAGAAGAGGGCTGAGCTCAGAGGTGGAGGAGGAGAAAAGGATGGGGTGGGAAAATGATGGGGAGAGGGTGGAGGAGGTGGAAATGAAGGAGGGAACAGGAGGAGATGTAGTGAGATGAAGACCTCCTCTGGGAGCCTGAGAAATGCCACTGGTCTGAGAACGACAGGAGAACTCATAGACTGTAAGCTCATCATCAAAGCTGTTTTCTCCACTGAAGCAGTTTGTATACGATGCTGGACAGCCACAGGCATTCAGGGGCACCTGGACGCCCTCTGCTACCGACTCACACCCAGATGCAAGCACAGAGCTGCAACCAAACTCAGATTTCAGGGGTGTAGTTGAAACCAGGTCAGCTGGAGTACTTGTCTGAGACAGATCCTCACAGATGGTGAACACTCTGCAGCCAGTAGAAGATGCTTTTGACGGGTCTGAAGTCTGCTCCAAAGGACTACAAAGACCCATCAAAGGTCTGTCACTACTCGTCCTTCTTAGTTTTCGAGATTGACCATGAAAAGCAAGTCGTGGTCCATTCAGATTCTGAGTGGTCACCACCATCGGAGACTGACTGCTCCCTTTGTACCCTGGAATGTCCTCCTGTAGACTGTTGACTTTTATGTTCAGTTCAGGGGCATCTGTAACAGGTCCAGGAGTGTCTGTGTTAAACCCAGAGGTATTTCTTTGGAAGAGGGTTATTATGGATGCAGGAGGCTCTGTTATCGGTCCTGGCGTGTTGTCATTAGGTCTGAAACAAAGAGTCTGATGATGCTGTTTAGGCTCAGTCTGAACAGGCAGCTGACAACTAACTTCTTTTTTCTCAGGTGCCAAAGGAGATGTCTTTGTTGAGGTTGTTTCTACAAAAAACTCCCCATCCAATTCAGATCCAGTCAGTGTTGCATCTGAATCATCTGACTCGGCCGAGTCAGGTGCGATGCACTTCTCCAAATCAAGGGTTTGTGTGATATCGGAAAAGTTGTCGGTGGTATGTGCATCGTCACTACTAATGTCCACAGCTGGACTCTTTGCAGAACTCCCAACCCCTGCTTGAGTTAGGCTTTCTTGGGAGCGTGATAGATAAAGGGGCAAATTTTGAATCTTCCCTCTTAGCGTCGAGGCAGATAAACGACCCATGATGCTTGGTGAACAGGTCTGTAAGATAAAATGAGATGAGGGCGGAAGCTCTTTGGAGAGATCATTCAGTGTGGCAGCTTTTGCCATCATGATGCTAGGACTTCCTAAGCTCTCTGCAGTTCCACCACTCATCATGGTAGATTCACTTTTTGGTTTTGGTGTAACTGCATTTTTCATTGCAGTTCCTGAGTTAAGAGAGGATATGATGCTTGTTGCAGCTCCAAGTTTTGCCCTAATAGACTTTATAGCTAGAATGTGATCTGCATTGACAGAATGGTCCCTGTTTTGAATTTCAAGGTTTAAAAGAAGCTGAGCACTTATGCGTGGTTCATCTTTAGTTCCCTGGGTTGAATAATCACCAAGGCAGCTGTTTGGACTTATAGTCCTGTCATCTGACTTCTCACCTAAAGTGTAATTTAGGGAATTACTAGTGTCTGCATCATCTTCATCCTCAAAAACATTATCTGAATTAGAGCTTTCTGTAGATTCATGAACACCAATGAGTTCTTCATCGTTAACACTTGTTAAAGCTTGTTTGAGTATTTTTGCAGAGTGACTGTGGTTATTAGTTTGTTCTTTGGGATCTAAAGCAGTGGGTTTTATTGAGATTTGTATGTCTTTGCAGATTTCTACCTTTTTTATCAAAGGTTTGCTTTCAGGTTTGAGAACAGTGGGTGTTTGAGGGAGAAGCGGTGATGGTGGAGGAGGAGGTGGTGAAATCAATGGAAGGAAATGTTTATCCACATGTGTGTCTATCTGTGCAGTGATCAACTTTTCATTCACTTCTGTAAAACTATTAGGCATTATGATTGTATCCTGTGGTATTTCAGCACCCACGAGGGGTCTCTTTAAACTGGATGGTAAGTCAAACACATTCTCTTTCTTCTCTTCTTCTTCTTTTCCTTGCTCCTCAATTATATCAGGTAAAAACATATGACTAGGAAGTGGTCCACTTCCTTTTAAACCTTCTGGATTTTCCTTCTCTGCTTCCTCTTTTTTTTCACCCATCTCCTCCTGATCTTCCCCTTCCTCTTTCCCATCACCTCGCCGATCTGTACTCTCCTTTCCATCTGGATCAACCCGGCAGCGGACGACGGTGATGGTAGGAGGAACCACCTTTACCAGATCTGTGACTGATTTGGATTCCATTGCATCTGGTTCCATCTCCATTTCCTGCTTCCTTGTCCTAGAGGGGGTAGTTAGATTCCTGTTCTGTTCAGAAGCAGAAAGAAAGCCCGGTTCATGTGAACAAAGCTTTGACAGAATAGGTTTGGACTCAAGCTGAGCTGGCTCTCCTTCAGAATGAGTGAGCGAGGAGACGGTAGGGCTGGGATTTTCAGTTTGCCCCGAGGGCTCTGGATCTAAAGTTAGTATTGGGTTATCACTCGCACCTGTCAAAATGTTTTTAAGACGCCTGCAAGAGTTTAAGTTGGACTCCGATTCAAGATCAAATTCTGGATATGTCACTCTAGAGGTGTAATCAGTTTCCATGAAAGAGCGTCGCTTTCGGGATCTCTTCTGGAGGAGGAATGTTGTTTCTTTGACTTCTCTTTCCTCTTGGTCTGACTTTTTGTCCATTTCTGCCCCTCCATTTTTGTCTATGTCCATCACAGAGACTCTGATATCACTCAGGCTGAGAATGCTAATGGTGTCCAGTTTAATTTCTGTTCGAATGCCTGTAAGAAACAAAAAGATTGGCAAAGGTGATAAAAAAACATTATGTGTATCAGTGTGCAAGTTTTTGAAAAATACTCATGAGCTTCCTGTGTAGAAGCAACACATAGTATTTACAGGAGTTTCTATTTCCTTTAACTGTTTGTGAAGCTTAGTGTTTCCAGTTTGATTTACAATTACGTTTTCCAAAGAAAACTTTAATGTAGCAGTAGGTCAGTGACATTGGGACAATTTTTGACAAAGTTTCATCTGCCTGCTTATACTTTCAAATCTGCTGTGGTACATGAAACAGGGAGGCACTTCTTGTGTGAGAAATATTGAATAAATGAACCTATCCTGATGGAAATCTCAATAAATTAGAAATATAAAAGTTTATTTATTTTAGTAATAAATTCAAAAAGTTAAACTGATATGTAGATTCATTTCACAGCTTTACATATCTCAGTAATTTATTTCTCTTAATTGATCATTATGACTAAGGAAAACCTAAATTTAAATTTCTTAGAAAATTTTAATATAACATACAGCCAATAAAAATACAATTTTTAATACAGAATTGTTATGTCATGTCATGCACAATCATGGGGAATAGCGCTAACTTGCCAATTGTCCAACAGAGGGTCACTGACACCCTCCATGAGTTTGGCATGCCACAAAAAGTCATTGGTAAATCAGATGACTGTTCACAGAGAGCAGGGATGTTGATGGAAAGTTGAGTGAAAGGAAAAAGTGTAGCAGAAAAAGGTGAACATGCAACAGGGATAGCCACAGGAACTTGAGGAAAGTCCATTCAAGACCCTGTGGGAAGCTCACAAGGAATGGACTGTGGTTGGAATCAGAGTTTCAAGAGCCAGCACACACAGATGTATCCAGGATATGAGGTACAACTGTTGCCTTATTTGTGTTAAATCCTTTCTGAACCTGAGACAACATCAGAAGTGTTTTACTTCGACTAAGGAGAAAATCAACTAGGCTGTTGCTCAGTGATCTAAAGTCCTACTTTCAGATGAAACCATAATTTGCATTTCATTTAGAAATCAAGTTCCCACACTCTGAGAGACGAGCGGAGAAGCACAGAATCCATAATGAATGTCTGAAGTCCAGAATGAAGTTTCCACAGTTAGTGATGATCTGGGGTGCCATGTCATCTGCTGTTTTTGGTCCACTATCAAGTCCAAAGCCAAGACAGGCATTATATTAGACTTAGGCTTCTGTCTGCTGACAAGCTTGATCGACATGGTAATTTGGATTTCCAGCTGGACTTGCCATCTGTCCACACTACTAAGGGTATCAAAAGCTGGTTTAACGATCATGGTGTTACTGTGCTTGATTGGTCAGCAAACTGTCCTGAACCCCAAACAGAATATATGTTTTGCCAATAATATAAAATAAGAGACACCACAACCAACAGTGCAGGTGAGCTGAAGGCCACTATTAAAGCAACCTGGATTTCCTTAACACTTCCGCAGCACCTCAAACTGGTAACCTCCATGGCACAGCTCATTGATGTGGTAATTCGTGCAAAAGGAGCCATGACTAAGTACTGATTGCCTACAGTTCATAGAGTACAGTAACACATACTTTTCATGAGACTGACATTTCTGTATTAAAAATCCTTTTTTACTGGGTTTATACATTATACTCAGATTTTCTTAAAAACTAAATTCAGGGTTTTTATTAGCTACAAGCTAGGGCTGTGCAATGTTAGAAGATCATGCAATTGGAATATTATTAATACATATTGCAATGACAAGCTCTCTAGTGATAAGTACACATTTTCCTCACTTCTTGCTTTTTCATCTGTGCTTCTAGAGACCTTTGTGATTTTAGGCATCCTGGTCACAAAGATCTAGGAGTGGAAATCTTCTGCCCGGACACTCCATCTAACAGGCTGAAAAGTGAATTGGCATGCAAATTTTGAATGCCAATGGACAATCATGTGTTCATTGGAATTATATTAGCCATCAATTATGGCGTTCCAAACAGCCTCCAACAAATATTTTGAACAACTCATATCGCAGTTATGATGTATTAACAATAAATTGTGCAGCCCTACTGTAAACTGTAATCATCAAAATTAAGAGAAGCAAATGCTTGAAATGTATCACTGGATGTATAACATATCACTGTTACATGATGTTCACTTTTTGAACTGAACTGCAGAAATTAATCATCTTTTTGATGGTGTTATAATTTATTGAGAGGTACTGAATGATGAAGCAGGATTAGCATTGTATCAATAATTTATTCTATTAATTAAATGAAGCACAATATATATGATTGTGCTTTGACAAAAGCACAATCATATAAATTTCTATCATAAATGAAAACTAACCCCTTAGATAGTTAATACTATCTAAGGGGTTAGTTTTTATTTTTCACATGTGGTTAAATATGTGTAAGAAAGATTACTTGCATTGTAATTCATTACTCAATTCTATTTGTGCACTAAAATCTATAGCCACCAGATGGCACTAAAGAAATAACTTACAGTCTTCATGGTTTATCAATGGAAGAATGTTGTAAACAGCTTTTTGACAAAAGCTAAATCACCTCTTGGGACGGCCCCTGATGTGGGATCTTCAGGTGAAGTGAAGCGGTCTCTTGCATCAAAGAACTCCTCATCTGAGCTGCTGTCCCCAAATCCAGGGGGTGGCTGCAGGATGGGTACTGGCTCAGATCCCTCAGCCTTCGCCTCATCATTATGGGTCCCTTCGGTGTTAACATGCAGACGGCCTGAAAGGCTGCGAGCACTGTCTGGGGTGATGTTGGAGCACAAGTTGTAGTAGCAGCGAGCATCGCTTTGGTCAAAGTTAAAAACAAAGTCTTTGTGGAAAGACGGGGATGACGGAGAAGCGGAGAGAAGATGCTCTCCAACACTTCCTCCATCATCTGCATTTCTCAGTGTCACACTTTTGTCACTCTGTAACTTTTCCTTCCGCCTCAGCTCATCTTCTTCAACATCATCGTCCTCGCTAGCCTCAGGTGGGCTCGGCAGGAGGTCTGCCAGGCGGGAGAGCTCAGCAAAACACAGTGAGCTGTCTGTAGAGCAGAGCTCGCTTGAACGCTTTTGGACTTTGGGGCTCTGAGACGGGGTGGAGATAAGTTTGGGATCAGCTCCATCACCTGACCTCCTGCAGCCTCCTATTTCTCCTGATTCTGCGCCACAGCTAACAACTGTGAGGTGAATGAGGGGATGAGAGTGAGGTGGTGGAGGAGCGAGGAGGTGAGGTTGAACATGGCCATCAGAGTGGAGGTGAAGTTGAAAAGGGGAGTGGACGTAGACGTGAGCTTGTGGGGGAGCTTGAGTCTGGATAGAAGAGGAGGCGCATGAAATTAAATCGTCTTCCTCCAGAGCATCAAGAGAGTCACTGGAGGGGCTGGTGAGGACGCGAGAGTCAGTGTGACATGAATCTGATGCTTCTGATACAGACGGCTGCTCTTCCTCTCCAGTTCCAGGACTTACTTTTTGTCCCCCTGAACCATTGCCTGTTATTTGAATCTGTATTTTTGTATCAAGCCTCTTTTTGTCCACTGTGTCCTCATTTTCTCCCTCTTTATTGTTTGCTAATGAAGCTGTCTCTTTTGGAGTATCAGGATAAATCTCTTGTTTTAGTTTTTTGTTCTCCACAGATGTGTCTCCCTTCTCTTTGCAGTTTTTGCTTCTCATCCGGTCCCTGTCCTTCCTTTTCCTTCCATCAGAGTCTGACGAGGATCTAACACGAGGGTGGGGTTTATCATCTTGAGACGCCAAGCTGTACAAGGGCTCCATGTCCAAGTCTGAAGAGTCCTCTGAGTCACTTGCACATCTTGACACATAACCTATAAACCCATAGTAAAGCAATAATTAGTCAGTACATGTGACAAGTTTTGTTCTTGACATTCAATGCAACAACAGAGCAGAATCTACTGCCTGGCACAAACACTCTTAACCTTTAGCTTTTTCACAGTACAACCACCACCTTCAGTGTATTTTATTGAGATTTTATGTGTTCGACCAACAAAAAAGTGCATATTGTGAGGTGGAAAGAAAAGGATGCATGATTTTCATTTTCTTTCCAACTACAAATCTGAAAAGTTGGTGGCACATTGGTATTTAGCACCTTTATTAAGTTACCCCTCAATAAACCCAAAATTAAAATTCCCAGAAGTCACCCAATTAGTGAACAGAGTCCACCTGTTTATGATTTAAACCCAGTATAAATACATTGGTTCTGTCCCTTTTTGTCCCACTTCACAAACATAAACTTCTCTTTTGGTCTATCACACTGAAACCTAATAAAGAGACTGAAGTCTGACAAAAAGTGAAAAAGTAAAGTAGTATGGATAGTTGCATTTGCCTGTGTTTGTTTTCTACAGCGCACAAGATAAGAAGTAAAGGCAACAAGCTACATGTTTAGTCATTTTCTTGCCAAATTTCATATTTTTTTCTAACTTGGGCATTAATGCAGATTTGAAAGTTAAAATCTGTTTTTATAATCAGCAACAGGACTTTTCTAAGATGTCACAATAAATTTAAGTGTCAGATAATGTCAGATTATTATTTTTTAAATGTGAAAAAAGTGAACTTTAAATGTCAATCTTGCAGAAAATGTAGAAGGGTTGAGAAGTGACATCTTAAATTGTTTTTTGCTTATGTACCTTCTTCAGCAGAAACTCTGTGTTTCTTGTCATCTATCCAGGGGAAGACGTTAAGATTTGGGTCAATAAATACACGGCAGTAGCCTGCTATGAGGCAGCACATATCCTTTGCTGCACCTGCCTCCAACAGTAATGTGATGGGCTATGAGAAAGAAAAAACAAAACAAGGATTGGATAAAGAAGTCATGGAAACAGTAAAATCCTATCTCACTGTTCTGCCTCTCATTCTGTTTAAACATCATATACCATATTTTAGACCTAAAAAAAAAAAATAATCGAAAAATCAAAAGAAGTATAAAACATCAATTAATCACAATCACATTTTTTGACACAAAATTAACTATTGGAGCCACACTCTCTAAAAATATTAAGGCACAGCCTCTGCAACAAGCCCCCTTGAGGCATTTGATTATGCACAAGCCGGTACGCAATTCAGGTCCATGTGGACCAGGAGGAAGTTTTGAGACCGTGCGTTCAGGCTACAGCAGGTGAATCGTTCATAATTTAAGTACAATCATTTAATTTCATTGTTTGGTCACTGGGGCCACAGTCAGTGGATTTTATCACTGTGGAGAAACGTTACACGTAATTATCTGCTTGATGTATTACAGTACAATGTGGATTCTCTGTTCAGTTTGTTCAGATTGAATATTAATTAAACTGAATGAAAATTAAATGCCATTAATATGTCATTATTATTATTATTATTAGAATTGACAAGTAAAAATAGATTATGACTTGATTTTTTTTTTTATCCTGTCAGTCAAAATGATGGACAATGAAAAAGTCTAGCTCAACCTCTGTCTACAACTAAGTATTAGGGCCATTGTAGAGCAAGGAAAAAAATTATGTGGCCACAGAGGAATAAATTTATTTTCACATATTTACAAGAAAAAAATGGATATTCTCTAATGTTGAAAAGTCATAAATTTCCAAGAAATAAGGAATAATTTTCCATGATTAATTAAAGCTTACTATATTAAAACTAAGATATTCTCTGATGTTGTAAAGTCAAAAATTTGCATGAAAAAAACTAATGAAGATGGAATGTACTGTTTTTTGTGTTTTTTGGTGCTGAATTCTGATACACTTGAACATAATCTCTGCTGTCAGCTAGTGAAGCTGTTGTCAGTCGGTTGCCATGGCAACAGGTCTGTGCATAACGCAAAGCTAACACAGCAAGCAAGAAAAAAGAATACGAGTGGTTTTAAGTTGTTCTTCACCGATTTTTCAGCATTATTTTTCCTTTGTTGTGGCGAACTGCAGCTGCTGTAATTTCTCAAAGTTCAATAAACGACTAAAACTGAACTAATTGCCTCATTCGTTTGTAAAACGTCATGATATTCACAACAAGCATCAAATAGGATAAAATATGTATTGAACAAACTATGTCTCCTACAGCGCCAATTATGTAAAATCAATTAATTCACTAATATAGATAGGAAATTCATTTAGTCCTCATTTGCATCTTGACAGAAACCAAACTGTTTATAGATTTATTATAGGTAGAATAATATTTTACATATAAAAGCATCAGCAATTTCCTTAGCTTAAGTTTAAACCATATTTTATAGAAACTGGGTTAGAAATAAGGGTGCCACTTTTGTGACAGATTCACACACATCCTGAATTGGAACAGTGTGGTTTACTGACATGACTTAATTGCATAGTAATGGTGTCTGCAGGTGAGATAAATACAGTTAGCTTTTCTGTGTACATTTTGTGATCCTTTGCACAAAGATGATCTAAATTAATAATACTTACATCTCCAGGTTTCATTTTGATAACAGAATTGTTCTACCATGGCAGCGTGGCTATGGATGGCAAGTAAAAGAATCGTCTTTTGGCCCCCCAGTGTTGTGCGCATGTGCGAAATTTTCAGATGTAAACAATAATATTCAACGCATCTATACAATGGCCTAAATCTCTGTTTTACATATCACTGTAAGTTTTTTGGAAGTCAAGTTTAAGTCCAGTTTATCTGTATAGCACATTTCAACAGCAAGGCAGTTCAAAATGCTTCACATCATAAAAAACATCAATCAAGTACGGAGCAAATCACCAAAATCGTCAAGGAAATACATGACAATTATCAAAATCATCGAGCAAATATCAATGCATCAAAATCATTAGGTTCATCAAGCAAATATCATCAAGCAAATAAAGTTCAGTGTTCTACTTAATACTAATCAAAGGCGACTCTAAACAGGTGGGTTTTTAGCCTTGATTTAAAGGAATTCAGTGCTTTGGCTGTTTTGCAGTTTTCTGGAAGTTTGTTTCAGATTTGTGGTGCACAAATTTGTGGTGTGTATTTTGGTGCTAAGATAATCAGTGATTCAAGAAAAGTGAATAAATCCTACAAGCAATCCTACAATTTACTTAAGCTAAGTAAATTAATCTGGTATATCAACTGATTTGGCAAATTAGCTGTTTGTGACTCTGGCAAGGTATTTTTCAGACAACTAGGAGTCCTGGGTATCACAGGAACAAACTTTGATTCTGCTGCACAATAGATAATCTGACACAAAATCCAAAAGTTTAACTTATTGTGGCGGCGCTAGAGTGAACTGATGAGCTACAGCAGATCTGGTGAATTGATATAGCCGCCAGACTCAAACAACACAACTTTACATTGAAACACAGATGTTGTTTGGCAAAACAGCACCAAACATAACAATAGTCTTTTGTGAACACTGCTAATGTTTGCTAACATAGGGTTTTATCCCACTGATGTGAACATTTTTAGCTTGAAATATTTTAAATTGCTGATGTCAGCTAAAACAGACGGCGTACGACTGATTCACAGTAAGCACCTACGCTCACAGGGATCTGACATCTTTATGTTACAGGTAAGGTAACCATTACTATTAACACCATTACAGAACGTGACATGAAGCAAAATAAACTAATACTTTAATGCTGCTAGAAATGAAGTTTTTGTCACTGAGGTGAATTAATTGGACATTGAGCTTGCCTCAGAGGGCTTTTAAATCCCTGAGTGGGGTGTCGGTCTGGTAAGTCTACAGAGTATTGCTCTCAGAAAGAATTTCTCTTGACCTCCGCTTTCTCACTAGATAAATTGCTATATGAATCCTCACCTTACAAACTCATTTGAACTGATGACTTTACTTTCACTACTTTCTTTGTGGGTAGCTATGAAGTTATGCCCTGAGGCCTGACTTTGGTGTTCTGTATGTAATGTCACCAGTCTTAGACTGTGTTCTCGGCTGCCTTTTTCAGTGTTACTATCAGGTATTTTTTTCTGTCTCAACTAAAGAGACAGAAAAAGCTACAGGCCTGAACACAACTGAAAAAAATCAAAACATGAGCCCTTTAAGTATGCACATCATGTAAAAGTTGGTGTGCTCGTCCTCCAGGGTCCTACCTTGATGTCCTGTAGGTATATCTTGACAAGGCTGACTTTGTCTGATTCAGGCAGCAGCTCGATGCGAGTGATGCTGTTGAACTCTGTAAGGGTTGTCATGATACTCAGCTTGTGGTTGACCACCTGACTCACCCCGTAACGCGCCCCAACAAGCAGGCTCACCATCGACTCCCTGTCCTGAAGCTAAAGCGGAGACGGAGATCAGAAAAAGACAGAGAAAGAGCGAATGTATAGAAATTTTATTTCCAAAAAAATGAAATGTTAAAAGTTTTGTTGGTGTATGTCAGCTTTCTTCCTTTTCTTAAAAGGAAAGGACCACCTAAAAGTAAAAAGCCTACCATCAAGGTAGCACCAAAGGACTTTCCCCCAAAGGACTTGAGATCACTCAGCTCCTCCAAATAGTTGATCCGTGCTTGATCTACTGACAGGCCCTTTTGCTTGGGATCGTGCTGGGACTGGGTTTTCTTCAAGTGAAAGCCGATGGCCTTCCTCAAATCTTTTTCTCGCATGTTTCTCAGTAATGTGGATGACACAAAGTTTTCTATTCCCCAAGTCTTCCTAGAGCAAACACAGAAAAACAACTTCATTAGAAAGTAACTGTCGGATGTAAACATTCAGTATCTTTATAGATGACATGAACAGCTTTGCAAAAGTATTATTATCCCCTAGAACAGAATTTGTCATGTTACCCCTAAATAAAATCCAGCGCAACCAACAGCTATATCAATCCAGCTTTTCTGTGAAGGCCTCAGAGGTTTGTTAGAGGACACTAGCGACCAAACAGCAGCATGAAGACCAAGGAACATAGCAGACAGGTCAGGGAAAAAGATATGGAGAACTTTAAAGTAGAGTTAAGATTTCAAAAAATCTTCAAAACTTTTAACACCTCACAGAGCTCTTTTGAATCCATCACCTGGAAACAAAAAAGGGCACAAGTGTCAACCTAGCAAGAAACAGGTGACCAGCTCAACTGCAAGGATTGCATTTTTAAAAGAAGCAGCAAAGAAGCTTATGATAACTCTGGAGGAGCTACAGAGATTGATTACTCACGAGGGAGACTCTATTAACAGAAAGACAATAGGCCATGCATCCATGGTCCTGGCCTTTATGGAAACGTAGCAAGGAGAATTCAAATTTAAAAAAAAAAGTTGCAACACTCTCTTTTTGCAGTTTGCTACAATCCAGATCGGGGACACAGCAAACACGTGGAAGCAAGTGATCTTATCAGATAAGACCAAAACGGAGCCTTTTGATCTGAATGCAAAAAACCAACACAGCACATTACCCCAAACACACTACTCCTGCTAAAGTGGTGACAGCATCATGCTATGTGGAAGCTTTTCTTGAGCAGGAACAGGGAAGCTGGAGAGAGCTGTTGGAGAGCAAGAATAAATCAAAGGTAGATCTGGATATAAACCTGTTAGAGGCTGCAAAAGACTTGAGATTAGGGAAGATGTTCACCCTCCAGCAACCCAAAACATACACCCAGAGCTGCAATGGAATACTTTAAATGAAAGCATCTTTAAGAGCTATTATTGTCCCATCAAGGTTCAGACATAAATGAAAATTTCTTTTCTCTGGTGCTCTGCATCCATTTTGACTGAGCTTGAGGTATTTTGCAAAGAGCAACTCAGTTTCTAGATGTTCAAAGCTGGAAGAGGCTCACCCCAAAAGTCTTTTACAAATGTGTTTCTACAAAATACTGACTCAGTGGGACTGAAAATAAATACAAACTCCTTTTTTCAAATTTTTGAAATTGATGAAAATGTATGTATTTTCTCCCTTCTACTTCAAAATTACACACTTGTGATATGGCAATCTATGTGTTGGTCTATTACAATAAAATATTGAAGTTTGTGGTTGTCATATCACAAAATGCCCATAGGGTATGAATCCATGAGATAAGTACTGTATTACAGCTTTCAGCTCAAATTGAAAAAAGAAAATAAATAAAATTAAATTAAAATGTAATTAAGAGTGCTTCAGCACTGCAGATTTACACTAAAACATGTGAGATTGTTTGCACAACCAAACAAAACCCCAAAACACCTTCTTCCATTACTTAATGACATCTGCTGGTTTCTAGGGCTGTCAAAGTAAAAAACAAGGCACTAAACCCAGACATACTGGTTGAACTCACTCTTATTCTCCACTTCGAAACCCTGTCTAGAACTGCCATCCCTACATTCAAATCAGTCTGAGTCTGGATTCTTCTTCTACATTTCCAATACAATGAAACAAGATACCAAACACTGTCAGCGCACAGAGCACCTCCTTCCATCGTACCCTAACACACCAATTCTTTCTCATATTTTCTGCTTACACTTTTCAATTGATTTCATACTCGATGCCTATGTCAGGACATCCTCCTGTTCTATAACCTGAATAATGGTTCTGAGGAGATAAAAGCATCTGCTAAATGTGTAAATGTATTCTGAGATACCCTTAAGCATCAGTGTAATTAATTTTTATAGGAGACCATTGATTTTATTCTACAAGGCAGTTTCAAGCCTTATAAACTTAAATACACAGAACTTCTGTTGAAGCGTGCCTGTATAAGTACAGAAGGGAAACTAAAGACAATAGTCTAAATAACTTAATGTTATATCATATTTATTGTACAATTTGTTTATGACTCTTTGCTGCAGTATGATGAATGACACAAAGGCATTTTTATCTGACTTACGTGATCATCTTCAGGTTGGCTTTGGGGGACAATCCACAGCTCACCAGCCTCTCCTGAATGTGCAGCGCAGCAAGTCTTAAGGCGGCATTACATCTCATTTCAATCGCGTAGCGTTCCTGCAGCACATCGTTCACCCCCTGAAACATGGAAAAACACAAATAGACCTGATGAAAATTATAGAAAATGTTTTTAAAGCAATTATTACTCTATGATTTATCATACAATTTGTCTTAGGTATTTTTAGAAACATTTATATAATACTGTATGTCAAACGTGGAATAACTGAACAACACAAAATGTGAAGTGTTGATGTAAGTAAAAACACTCTTAGCTTTATTCAAAACTGGAGCACTTTTAAATTCCTTTTGTGTTACATGCTTTTTATGAGCTATCTAATTACGTTTATGATCGAGAATGACTCCAAAAAATCTGCCTTAAGATGCCCTTTTGAATAAAACACTGTGTTGCAACGGCCATCAAATCAATTTTTTTTACAGTTGCCAAAAATCATCCATTTAATTTTAATTCATATTAAACATCACTTATTATTATTATTAAAACCATTTTGGAGTTGCAACAGTCATATATATATATATTTTTTACATCATTTTAAGTCATTCCTGGAACAAAAGTATTTGTGTAATCTGCAAACAGAAGAATTTATTAACTTCAAGTCAATGAAGTGACTCCAAATGGAATATCCAATTTCAGCTTGGATATTTATATTAATTGTGTTAAACTGTGCAAAGTACTTTCTGTATTTTTAAAGTAAATGTAAGAATATGATGATAGAGCAAACTCTTATTAAATATCACACATCCATATTGTGTGCTAGGAGTAGCATATGCTTGCCATTTAACAATCTATGTTTCCAGATGAATTTTGGACTTTATTATTTTAAAGTATGTTTTATTGACATAATTTTAAAACTCAAAAATGCCATGTATCTTTTCTGTGGTTAATGTTTACCAAAAAGACAAAAATGGGTGAATGAATGTCCTCAAGAAGAATGTATTTTCCTAGGAGATGTACCTGTAAGTAAAGGTACTCGAAGGCAGTGGGATCCTCCTGCAGCAGCATCTTGAAGTCTTTGGGCATGAAACAAACACGGAACAGACACCTGTAGTTATGAACTTCTTTCTTCTGGACCACCTGAAGATATGCATTCATACGTCATGTCAAACATACATATTTGCAAAAGCAGAGGAAATCTTAAATGTGCTTCTAATGTGTGTTCATACCTGAAGTATCCTCTCCTCATCATGTAGCAGCAGTAGCTTGCTGCTGTTGTGCTGCTGTTCGAGTACCAAGGAAAAATGTTCAATACGGCTCAGTGAAAGTTTTTCCTTTAGTGTCATCACAATATCCTGGAGTGAAAAAACAAAAGAGAGAGAAAAATCATGTTTGCTGAGATGTTGTTCTATTCAAAAACACTTTTTTCTTTGAAATTTCAGATCATTTTTTCTTTGAAATTTCAGATCATTTTCACACACACAAAAAAAACACTCTTTGCGAACCAGAGTGGTATATATGAATACAATGAATCACAGCAGTATCCATCTCATGGAGCTGTAATAAGCATGCTTTAGTGTGGTCTACAGTCATATCAAAATACCTTGACAGTTGTGCTGGTCTCAAACTTGAAAGCCTTAGTCTGACCGTTCTCCAGATACACCTTTAAAACGTTGGGCAGGAAGAGCAGTGAGCTCCCCTGTAAACAGACAACAACAACAAGGATCAGCGAAAGCATTTGACAAAAAGGGTGAACAGTGTTACAACAGGCTAACTTGTGGAAATATATGCCTTGAAAAAGTATCTGCACCCCTGGAACCTTTTCATATTTTTTCACATTGCAACAACAAGCTTCAGCGCATTTTATTGGGATTCAGCTGTATATGACAGATTATGACAGTGCTGCATGAAGTTGAAGGAATATGATGCATGGCTTTGTATATTTTTTGCATATAAAAATCTGTTTGGCATGCATTTCGATTCGATTTAGGTCTGGACATTAATTTTCTGTTCTAGCACAGGAATATGCTTTGATCTGAGCTTTTAAATTACAGCCCCAGCTGCAGCCTTAAGTCAACTCTGACAGGCTTCCTTCTCCCATCTGAAAAGCATCCCCAGAGCATGATGCTGCCACCTACATGCTTCACGTTGGGAATGGCTTGTTTACGGTAACATGCAGTGTTAGTTATTTTGCCAGAGATACAGTTTTGCATAAAGTTAAAATTTTCACATCTGCCCATACCACCTTCTTCCACATTTGCTGTGACCTCTACATGGCTTGTGCCAAACTGCAGGCAAGACTTGTTTTTGTTTTCTTTCAATAATATTTTTCTTCTTGCTGGTCTTCCATGAAGACATGATTTAAGAGTGCACAGCAACTAGATTCTCCCAACTGAGCTGTGGATTTCTGCAGATCTACCAGAGCTAGCATGGGCCTCTTGGCTGCTTCTCTGTATTATTCCCATCTTACTGACCTGTCATTTTCAAGTGTTTTTGCAGCCTTTATTTATGATTCAATTTTCATCTGGAAATATTCTTATTTTGCATCATTAAAAACAAAATGTTTTTTTTTTTTTTTTACATATCTTGGTGTAATAAAACAGAGTCAGAACATTTGATCTTTGGCTCTTCTTCCAAAGGATTTCTTTGCATCACATCCTCTGGCCTGTTTCTGTCTGCCCAACTTGTTCTCTGCAGTGAGTCATCCCTGTTCTCCTATGATTTTGGAAAGTGTTTTTCCTCCACTGACAATATGATGCAATGAAACATTGATGCAGGCATGTTTTTAAGTTCAAACGATGAGCAGTCGAGTTGAGAGCAGTCGTGTTTAGATCCCTCCCATCTCCAGATTCTGCTCTGCTTTCTCTCTTGAGAACGTCCCTCTACTTTTCCCTCTAATCTAAATATGTCTTGTAATCACAGAAATTATGACCGTGGAGTGGTCTGGATATTGAGCCACACTTTCTCTGTTTTTACTAATTGACACTCCAGCTTCTGGGGTTTTCCTTATGCAGCTGCTTTGATATCCATAAGATAATAGGGAACTCAAACCAGCAAGAATGGAGGAAATAAAAGGAGAAAACTGCATACATAAAATAACACTGACAAATATAAATCAGCATTAAAAGAAATATGTAAAATCAAATCTATAAATTATGCCTTTGCTTGGTCCTAAGAGCCCAGTTTGATAGTTATTTGGTCCCTTTTGAAAAACAGGTGAAAGACCTTGATGTGTTTATGAAACTGCTTGTGGATCTCATGAGTCTGCTTTACAAACCTATTTGTAATCAAAGGAGTTTCATATTTATAGTGGGATTACCTCGCAAGAACAAAGTGTTTGTGCCACAAAATCCAAAAATAAGGATTCCGAAAACACCTAAACAATCTGATTTTAAGACACCACCTCTGTGAAAATACAAAATTGGCAGATGTTCTCCAAAGCTCCTGTGATTAAACATCTTCGGCTTTTTGTCAAAGGGCACTAAAGCCTACCTGAGACTGTCCATTGACTTCCACCTCTTCAGCAAAATGGACTTTCACAGGGTTGGACCTGAGCTTGGCCCTTTTTTCAGGCGTGATGAACGACGACTTCGGGCCCTGGAATGAAAATACATTAATAAAGCTTGATCTACAGGAGATTCCTTCAATATCAGTAATGATTTCTTGGAGGGAGAAGTGAGTTATGAATCACTTGTGTGTTTCCATCAGCACAAACTCCTCATGAGACTCACTGAGCAGCAGCCATTTATTTATCATTATCTAATCTAATCAGCCTTAATGCAAACACATACCTCAGTTTCATAGATACAGAGTGAGATGCATGTAACGTGCAGTGAACAAATGAGCTGTGTGTTTTTCAAGGTAAATCTGTAGCTCTGTAGTTGTCGGGAAATTCCTGGGGGTTTAGCTACTGTCATAACTAACACTGATAAAGTGGTGTGTACTGGGTGAGTGGATTGTATCAGGTACACCTCGAGCTCAGATGATGAAAGATCCTGATTCATGTTTCTGCTGACTGCAGCATTTCAGAATCCCAAGTGAATTGAGATACTAAATGTGCACAGCCCATTCTGGAAACACACTAGTTAATTTATTCAGCAGTGCTATGAGACACAAAACTCCACAGAACGTTGAACCTCAGCTCTATTTTAAATTGTGTTTGGGGGATAAACACTGATATCCTGAAATAAAAATTCTTTCAACAGCTTAGAAATTAATGTCATCATATTTTTAAAAAAGGACAAGTGCAGAAACAGAACCTATCAACAGTATGGTTACATTAAACTTAGGCATAATATCGTGTTTTGCATAATATGTATTGTATCATTACATTTGGCTCATCATCAAATTTGCTGAACTATGAATTATTACTTGTTTTTTTTTTTTTTATATTACCAACTGCTTTCTAAAGTTTATCAGCCAATATACTTTTAGACTATGTTTTAGGCCTTGTCAGTACAGTTCTTTGATGATGATAATGATGATGGAGGAAGGATGAATGGATGGACTGAATTTTGATTAAGGTGAACTGGCACAAAGCTGTTTTCGGTTATTAGGTAGTCTCACACTTTAACATTGGCTGACACAGTTTAGGAAGCTACAGAAATGAGCCCCTATTTGTTTTAGCAAAGCTATGTTTGTACCTCAGCTCTGTTACATCACCACTCTAGACTTCAGACTTTATATTCAATGAGAATTCAGTGGAAACCCTGTCTATGAAACTGCCAAAGAGTGATAACACCTGCAAACAAGAGAATGTTTTCCAGTGAGTTACACTAAACTGTGCAGTCAGGGTGTTATATTCTCTCAGTCGGCCTCCTCCAGCAAAGATTTTTGTGTTCATTAATATTTAACACCCAAACACTAGGAAATGAGGACAGGCTGAAAAATAAATTTTTCCTTCAGTGTAACATTTAGGGACGCTTTTTCTGCATGGGGTTTGCATGTTCTCCCCCTGCATGCGTGGATTCTCTCCAGGTACTCTGGCTTTCTCACAACGTCCAGAAACATGGCTGTTAGGTTAATTGGTCTCTCTAAGTTGACCTTTGGAATGAGTCTGTGTGTTTGAGCGGTTTTCTGCCCTGTGTGTCACTGTGTTGCCCTCTGCAATCTGACTCCTGCCCAGTGACAAATGGAGTTAGGTACCAGCCTAACCCAACCTCCCCTACGACCCTGCAAGTATAAGTGGGTAGAGGCAATGAATAGACAGATGGATGGAACATTTAATGTATACCAGCAGACTCACTTGCATGATTCTGAGGACAGTCATGGTCAGTGTGTCTTGACACTCCCTAAAAAAAACCAAAAGGTATAGTTGCTATGGTCGAATCTGTTACAAACAGCCTAAATTAAGAGAAAGCAACAACATTCAGATATGTGAGCCTGTGTTTTGTGTTTGCATGTGCAGACCTGATTATTTCAGCAGCTTGCTCTGGGGTCAGATCATCGACAGCCACGTTATTGATTTTCACAAGCTGGTCGCCAGGGACGAGCCGACCATCTGCAGGACCACCTGGACACACAAAACATCCTTGTGTCGTCATGCCTGAGGGGGTTTCAATTGGCCTGAGCTCATACAGCTCATGAGTGGTGATGACAGGCAGCAGCTTGTATTCTAGTCATTTCCTTTCATCCGACTCCAATGCAATATTTTCCATCCTGCTCTCTAAAGAGCTCGCTGTCCTGCCACATGAACATTAACAGTGCACTAATTGTGCTTCATTGTTTTACTGCCACCAGTAGAAATCTCCCATGCTGAAGTTTCAGTTCAGTTTTAGTAACTTAGAATCCTTTTGTAGATGTTTGCTGTAATTTATCAGCTATTTTACACTAATTGAAATTTTAGGATACAAACGTGTCACTTCGTAATACTATGAAGACCAAGAGGAATCAGAATGGTTGCTAAATATTATTTGCTTATATTCTATATTTCATTGTCACTTTTAACAGTTTATAGATGCTTATCTTTAAGAAAACAAAATGATGATAATCTATTCACAATTTTTTTCTAATGCTTGCATACTTATCCAGACCTGAAACATATAATGTCTTGTAGAAGTATTTATCTCCCTTATGCATTTTTCACATTTTGTCTCTTTACAACCACAAAACAACTATTGGTCTTGGTGTAGGTCTCTACCAGCTTTGCTCATCTAGAGACCAGAATTTTTATTCATTCTTCTTTGAAAAAGCTCAGATTCATTCAGATTGGAGTGTCTCTGAACATCAACATTCAAATCTTAAAACAGGCTCTGGTCAGCTCTGGTTCTCCACCATGCATATTGTTTTGCATGCAGCTCAAAACATTTAATTTTGATCTATTCTGACAAGAGCACCCTCTTCCACATGTTTGCTGTGTCTCCTACATGGCTTGTGGCAAAGCCTAACAGCAGGTTTTGTCTAGCTACTCTTCAATTTTTTGGAGTGCATGACTAGCAGTTGTCTTTTGAACAGATTCTTTTGAACATGAGATGTGGATCTCTGCAACTCTGCCAGATTTAGGCATCTTGGCTGCTTCTCTGACTAATAATCTCTTTGCCCGATCTCTCAGGTTAGGTTGATGGCTAGCAGCTTTGCAATTCTGCCATACGCTTTACCTCTTTTAATAATGGACAGTAAATTTGTCCATGAAATGTTTAAAGCTTGTGATACTGTTTTATAACTTAACCCTGCTTCATATTTCTCCACAACTTTATCCCTGACTTGTCTGCTGTGTTATTGATCTTCATGATGCTGTTTGTTCACTAAAGTTCTCCAATGAAATACACTGAAATATATTGAAAACATTCAGGGTGCATTAACACTTTTGCAAGGCATTGTGCTAAAATCAAAATTCATTCTTTTCAAAACCGCAACAGGAATCTTTCCTTCCTCAACACCATCATCTCCCCTCACATTTATTGTCTCCATGGCTGTTTTTAAAATCGACTGGCTGCCTCACTGATGATATAGGTTTTCTAGCAGTTGTTAGAGTTGTGAATTGATTACAGATACTCCTCCTGGTTGCACTTTGTTGGCCATGTCTTTCTGTCCTGTGCTCAAACTGTTACACAAAGGATTATGGAGCAGGTTCCAGTGAAATAAATACAAAGAGGGACATGTTGAATGTGCTTGGCAGGAACTCTCATCAGATAAGATGAAGGTCTAGAGATGCCAAAAACTGGGGTTTCCTATAAGGTTGAAAATATTTTAAAATGTGAAATGGTCTAAGTTTATATTATGTGAATAGATCTAAGCGTAATCAAAATACGCAGCAAAGGAAATCATGTGGGTCCATTCATAAACAAAATGCAATGATGAATTCATCATCATTATCAAGGCCTTCCTCCAGCCCCCTTAGGTTTGTATTTTATTTACAGCATATTTCTCTTTGTGTAGCATGCAATATCAAGTAGCTCTCAGACACGAGACATTGCTTGATATTTTCTTTAAAAACAATGTGGACAGATGCAGGTGACACTCGTAGGTCTGAAAATGGTTATAAAAAAAGGATTCATATTTCACTGTCAAAATGCTGCAGCACCTGGCAGATAAGAAGAGACAGAGGGAAGGAAAACTGAGCCAAGGCTCAGGGGGGCCACTGGTGGTGTGAGGATCTGTGTGTGTGTGATGGGTAGAAACAGATGGTGATAGAACAAACTTGAGCCAGACAGGACAGTGAAAAGTTTCTGTAACCTGCCTCTGGACCTCAGAGGCATTCAGATCTGTGTTCCTCTGCACTTTCAGCTCCTCAGTAGAAACATTTTATAGCTTGGTACTAAGATGTTTTTGGTGTTATCATGTAATTTGCCATGTTATGACATATTTGTGGATGAATGATTTACAGTATTTAATCCTTTTTAGTGATCAAATTTATTGCTAGTTTCTAAAACTATTCAGTTTTTAACTAGGTTTTACTGTTCCAGAAGTACACAGTACCTTGCAAAACTATTCATAACCCTCAAACTTTTTCACAACCACAAACTTTTGTTTTATTGGTATTTTAGGTGATAAATACAACACAAAGTAGCGCGTAATTGTATGTAAGGAAAATGACACAGTTAATGGTTTTGTCAATACATGGTTTTCAAAATAATTTAATAAATGGAAATTTAAAAAATGTGGCGTGCATTTGTATTTCAGCACCTAATTACCTCATATGAAAAGACCATGACAGATGACCACTTTCTGACTTATTTTTTTATCTGCATACCTGCTAAGATTTCACATTGAATCATAAGGGAATAAGGTTCTATTTTCTAAGGGAGAAAACATTTTTTACAGCTTCACTTCTTTTCCTTTGGGTCTTACTTCATCCTCACTAATATCAGTATTCTCCTTGGGCGCTGCCACCTATATTTCAGGGCAAAATTACCTGCAACAGTGGCCTGTTTAGATCTCACTGTATTAGGAGTAAATAAATGTATGCACACATGGGAATAGATCCCAAAACCAGTCAAACCTCAGTTTTGAAAAATGAAAGAGTTCGGTCCTTATCAACTTTACCAATTCAGTTTGTAGCACTAGAGTTTTATTAAGGGAACTGGAAACAAAAGCACGTCATATTTTTCAGATTTTTATTTGGAAAAAAAAATCATAACTTTGAAAGGTATGTACAGTTTTCCTTCCACTTCACAAATATGAAATACTTCTGTGTTTGTCTATCACATAAAATCTCATCAAAACACATTGAAGACTATGGTAGCAATGTTAAAAAATGTCAAAAAAAAAAAAAAAAAAAAAAAGTAACTTCATAGTTAATATGGTCACAAATGCCAGTCAAACAAAAGCTCCATTACACTATTTCCAAACTGTGCAGCATTCACACTTCTTCTGACACATGTCAGTGTTAAATAATTCAGTTAGGAGGAAGTGCTTGCACTGAGTTGAGGTACTCAGGTTTACCTTCAGCTGTATGTATCTACATTGTCTCACATCTAAAGATGCTTCACAACACCCATAAATGCGTGCACAAACACAAACAAAGACATTAATGCTGTGGGGCACTTCCTTTTGTTAATGTAATTTTGTGTGCATCTCTGCAGCATCAGCATACAGTAGCAGCCCTTGCTGGAGGTTGTACTTTGTCAGACCAGAAGTCTGCAGAGGTCTGGCACAGGTTCACATTTTAATTTGCTGGGAAGACATTTGTTATGCAAATTACAAACAGTGTACTGAAGACAACAGTGAAAAAAGGCTGACAAATGCTTTGTTTCTAAAATATGTCGAATACACCATATTTACCAAAACATAATAACAGCTAGTAATCAGTGTTTTGCAGCAGGGCTCTTGGTTTGAAAAATGACCAAAAAAAACCCAAAATGTTTTTAACTGGAAAGGTGATTATTTGGAAAACATTTAATGACAATATTGCAAATGCAGCATTTTACTTATTTCTACAAATGAAAACACATTCATCTCAGAGAATAGCCTTTTCAATATGAACATATTTCAAGTAAGAAACCAAGAGTAAGTGGTCTTTCCTCTTATTTCACTGTAACTGTGAGGGCGACAGATCCAGGTCCAGGGCTTTTTAACTTACAACCTACAGTTTACTGATTCCAGGAAACAGTGTACTGGGGCAGAAGGCATTGATTCAGCAAACTAAAAGACTGCAGCTCCTTCTACTGGAAATTTACCCCCTTGGCACAGAATGTTGTGAGTTGGTGGAGAAGGTCAAACTACCACCACTGGTCTCAGATGAACATGAAAATGTAAATTATCTGATAGAGACTAGAGATGAACTATTTCTAAATACTGAAACATTGTTAGGAACAAAAAGTTTCTATATCAGTTCATGTGATACTGCTATTTAAACACAGTGAGATTTGCACACTATATTTACTGTCAAAATTGTAACTAATGTTGTATCTGAGTAAATTGTCCTACCTGTAGTGACCTCCTGCACCAGGATGGGGATCTGCGTGGAAAGTGTGAGGCCATGGGAGTTGAGGTCCGGGTCCTTTTGGATCTGAACATTGAATCGGAATGGGTAATTTCTCTGATCTGAGCTGCAGGACTTTCCTGATTTCCCATCCACTGCAGCACGATCTCTGAAAAGCATCAGAAGGACATCTTACTATATTATTAGAAATTCTATGTGAAATTTCTGTGATTTTGTTTAAAAACTTTATGATTTCTAAAACTTAAATAAAAAAATACAAGGATTTAAAAATTAAAATAAAATGATTCTACTGTTTTCTGAATTTCTTTTCTAAAACTTGAACAGATCAAGCAGCATGAAGGAGGCCTTCACAGCTCTGCAGGTTACCTCTGACACGTGCACTGTTAAACCCCCAATATTTATTACCAACACAAATGTTGGCTTTTGAGTTCTGACAACAAGAATCCCTACAACCTCAAGGTCACAGTGATTTCTTAAGAGATTTTTTTAAGTTCACGTAGGAAGATTTCAGTTGTTTTCTGGCATTTCTACAACATTTTTTTCTTTATCTCTTAATTTCTTTAAACGTCTTTTCTGGAGTAGTGATGCAACTTTTTTACTGAGTAATTTACAGATAAAAAGTTTTGTTTAGTGTTCAAAATGTATCAGATTATAAAGTATGACATTTATTCAATGCAAACCTACTTGCTTGCACAAGACCTAGTCTTTCATTTAATTAAGTATTTTTAATCACCCTCTGTGTATTAAAAATTTAATTGAAGCTTTAATTCGGCATCATAAAAAGCCACAAAATGATTATAAACATAATTATCTAATCCATACCTGAGAGGATGAAATTTAACTTTCTGTAACTTTGGTGACTTAAAAGCCAGTAGCTCTGTTTAAGAATGCTAAGAAATATATTGTGGCTGTAATTTACACAAATAAACATAAACATAGGCAGTCTTTCCCCTAAATGCATGCATAATCCCCAATTCAAATGTGAGTGCACTGAATCAGCACAGACAGAAGCTATTTGCTTGGTTATTTTAGGAGCAGTTCTGCTTTTGCATCCAGGTTCAGAATTTAAAACACAAACAAACACAGGTTTGCACACACTTAGAATCTGTGAAAAGCTTTGTGGATTTGCCCAACAGTGAAATACTTAAAAAAATATTTAAATGTCAGCTAACTGATTATGTTGGCACACATATAAACTGGCAAATAAAAGCTAAACATTTTTTAAGACTTTCAATATCATTCATTTTAATTTAGACAGCTTTCTTAGACAGACACGGTTTATAAAACCCTGCTTTCATTTATTTATTTTAAGTTGTTCTGATTTTGTTTGAGGACACCAAAGACCAAATGCAGATGATTCAAGGTCTTGATGTTGAACAGATCACTTCCCACATCAAAAGACATTCAAGTCGGTTAAATCCGATGACCGAATAATTAAACCTAAATGAAAACAAAACAGAAGCTTACCTGCTCAGAGAGTGAGACCTGCTACCTAAGTCTCTGGACCGTCTCAGCCATCGTCCCACCACCTGCTCCACTCGGCTGGTCCTACGGGACGGGGAGCGACTCCTTTCCTGGGACTCCATTTACCTGCCAGTCATTAAGGGGCAATACTTCTATTATTACAATGTTTAAAATAGCTCTAGTTTAATGCAATCCAAATTCAATTTAGAGCAAATAAATTACCAAAGCAAGAATTTAAACATGTAGTAGAAAGATGAGGTGTTTTGGCCCAAGAAAAGAAACACAAGCAAACAAATAAAGAAGACTTTGTTTGACACAGAAGACACACAAATCAGGTAAACAAAATCCACGTCTGCTCTTTGCCACTGACAACAACATTAGTCCTAAATGAGGAAATGCAGACTGTTAAACAGACTGGTTCAGTGATGAGAGTAAACATGCTTTGTGTCTGCAAATGAATATTGTGGCACTTCCTGTACTGAAGAGAACAGATAAGACCTCTGAACGGACAGGACAGAAAACTGCCAGAGTAAGGCTTTGACAGAGTTCAGCTGCAGCTTCTGGAAACTGTTCTATTTAAAAATGAAAGTGAGCTGAAATAAAGGATATAACATTTCTTGAGTGCAGAAATCCAACTCAGATAGCTCAAATATTTCAGAGACATTTGAGTTATGATGCTTATGTTTCCTACATTAAGTGTATGAATTTAAGATACACAGGAGCAAGGAAAAAAATCCTTCATGAACAGTTTGTGCAAGCTTTGCACTGCTTAAAATGTCTTTTTTTCTATTTGACAACAAAAGTTGTACTAAAGACAAAGTATAAATTCCTTTAATAATAGATTTAAATGTGTGAGGCCCAAAAATATTTTTCTTTAAAAGAGCTAAAATAAAAGATAAATATACTCACAATAACAACACATGATATTTTGCACAATGACATTACTCATTTCTGCTAAAATTTAGTTTTTTCTCTCATTTTGGACAAAGCTTCCAGTGTTTTAAGGTTTTACTAACACCTCTGTTTTAAGCACCAATATTATAAAAGGAACAGCGCGCTCTATTTGTGAGACAATTGATAGAAATTACTTTTAATTCAATAAATTTGAAAAACTAAAACAAAATAAAGCTTTTGCTTTCTGGAAAGTGCAGTCATATGAGCTGGTATTGTTTGGTGAGGTTCAAAGATCCACTGGGACATTTTTGGATTTTTCATGGACTGAGGCCAACAATGACATCAATTGTGGCGTCGTATAGCCTGATGGTCTCTGAGCTTGATTTATGTACTACCTGATGCAATATTGCCCACAAGTCTCAACACCAATCAATATAAATAGTTCAACATTTTAAATAATGACGTACTTTCCTTTAAATGAGTCCCTGTTGTGTAGCTGTGAAGCAGGTAGCTGTCGCAAATGAGAATGTTGAAAGGTTGTGGTGGTTGGCGGGACAGACATAATGGGCCAACTTGGTGTCTAAAGGGTTTGGTTAATGGTCCATTGAAGAGCTGGGTAACATTTTAGATAATGACATATCAGCTTACAAGAAAACATGTTTCGTAAAGCTGTACAGACTCTCCCTGGGTGAGAACAACAGACTGGCCAGCTATATTCACAGATGGGCATGTTCTACATTTGCATTTAAAATAAAAAACCTCACCACTCTGTGTTATGTGTCAGGTTATTTATACAATTTATACAATTCTTAACATTGTTAGTGTTAAAATGTGTTAAAATGTTAGACTTAGGCAGGATAACAAAGTTACACTGAAAATGTTACACTGGCCAAGAATAACAATGTCAATGTATCTGTTCCTGAATTTGTTTTGATCGGGTCATAATGTGTCAATATTTTCAAGACCTTTTGGCCTACTTAATGTTGTCTGGCAGGTTCTATTTAATTGATTTCCTGATTATGCATAAGCTGATGTCTCAGATTTGAACTTCTTATAAATTTTGGTTTTAGATCTGTAATTTTAAAAAAAGCATTGCTTCTGTAGGAACTCCTGTTCCTACAAAACCCCAAACAAATCAGTTAAAGACCTAATCCAAGTCATTAATACATACTCCAAAATCTCGGACTACAGAATCAACTGGAAAAAAATCTTCCACATTAACAATAAATGGAGATACCGATCTTCACACATCACAAATCCCTCACCTACCACCATCTACCGGCAAGATCACATACCTAGGCATACAATTCTCCCCCGAGCTGTTAGAGTTGTTTCACCTCAATTTCACCCCTCAACTGAAGACAATAAAAGATGACCTAAAACGATGGATGACAATACCCTTTTCAATTATAGGATGCATTAATACTATTAAGATGATGATATAACCAAAACTCAACTACTTATTTGCCATGATCCGTACTCAACACACAGCAGCTTTTTTCACCACTCTGGACACAATTCTAACATCATTTTACTGGAAAAATAAAAAACCCAGAATAAAACTAACAACATTACAACAGTCAAAACTTCAAGGCAGCCTAGAAGCACCAAATTTCCACCACTACTTCTTAGCTAACCAATTACAATACCTCATCAAATGCATATACTCAACCAATCACCTCCATCCATGGCTGGACATCGAACAATTTGACTGCAAAGACATTTTAATAAAAGACTTAACGTTCATCAGCAACACAATCAGACATCACAACTGCTTCAAAAATCCAGCAATTGCAACAACTCTGACAGCTTGGTGGAAGAGCAATAAGATAAAAAATACCATATTCTAACCCACAACGCAAATGCCCATATGGAATAATCCAGATTTTACTGCAACTAAATCACCCCCGTCTGGCAACAAATAGAGGGAAAAAGGCATCACATACCTCCACCACATCTTCGACGAGCAAAACTTCCTAACATTTCAACAGCTTATTGACAAATACAACATTGATAGGAAACAATTTCTTTAATATAATCAATCAAAACAATCTGTCAAAAACAAAAACAGACATCAATAACACTCACCTTGGACAACCATACTAGACAGCATCAATAAAATTGCAGTCGCCAAAAACACTCTCAAAACTGTATAAACTAATATCTTCAAACAACAATGCAATTCAAATTCCAATCAATAAATGGGAAAAAGACCTCATCATCTATACAGATAATCAATTTTGCAACAGTGTCTGCTGTAACATTTTCACCATGTCCAACAACACCAACATACAGTTAATACAATATAAAATAATGCATAGAACACACCTCACACAGCACAGGATGCACGTCATGGCACTAACTGGATCAGACATTTGCACACACTATACACTTAACACAACAGATGATCACCTCCACACATTCTGGCTCTGCCCACCAATACAAAGCTTCTGGAATGAAATAATCACCAAACTTTCTCAAACCTTTGGCCACAACATCCTGTTATCCCCCTCTGTCTGCTTACTTGGCAATTTGGAAGAATTAAATATAAACTTCAAACACATCCAAACACCCCCGCTTGTGGCCCTGACTGTCGCCAAGAAAACAATACTGCTTAACTGGAAAAACAGGAAAAAGATCAGTACATCTCAGTGGCTTGATCTTCTCACACAACAGATATCAATGGAACAACAATCAGCAAGAGATAAAAATCAGTTTTAATATTTTAATAAAATATACTCCATAGTTCTAAACGTCATCTCAATGCCAGTGAGTTAATGCCACTACGGAAACGAAGACCAGGGGAGGAGAAGGGGTGGGGGAAAACCTACTAAAAAGATTACAAAACATGTTCTTAAGTAATTGTTTATTTATTTCCTCTTTGTTTTTGGCTTGTTTTTTCCTTTTTTTCCTTCTCTCCTTCCCACCTTTTACCCAAAATATCTGTGACCCTAGATTAAATGAAGCCAGGAATATTAGAGAATAAAAGGGAAAAAAGTAATAATTAGAAAATAACTGCCAAGAAGAAAAGGGAAAAAAGTATTTTAACCCACGTATTAAACAATTCCATTTTAGTTGTGACACCACTTGGTTATGTTCTGTGTTTTGTTTTTGTCTTAAATGTATCCATCTTTAATTTAGTTTTTCTTCTTTTGTTCTTTTTTTGTTGTTGTTTGCTTTTTTTGGTTTATCTAATTGGTTATTATGAAGGCTCGCCTCGCCGTAAATTCAACCTGGCAGACTATCTCCAGCCTACCTGCATCATCCATCACCGGGCCACGCCTCCGCTGCTGCCAATTATCATCCAGGATTCCAGATATAAGGCTCACAATCCATGGTTCAGCCTGCTCGCCAGCCAACCTTCGTCCCGCCGCCACCCCGTCTCCACCCTCACCCTCTCGGGCTCCTCTGGGCTCCCTTTCCTCCACCTCTACTCCACCAACAGGTCCGGGCCCCGGGGGAAGACGACCCTAAATCATCACCCGACGTTCTTCATTCAATCTCACGGCGATTCTCAAAACACATTTTCTTCTGCCAGGGTCCAAGCGCCAAAGAACTTTAAGTCAATAAAACTCTCTAATTGTCTCAATCTCTCTATGTGAGTCTCTCCAGGTTGAATTGTAGATCAATATCTCTGTTTGCTAATTTGCAATGTTTGTTTTGTATGCACTAATTAGTGAAATAAATTTAGTAATGAACATTTGGAGCTTATAACCACTTAGAGCCCAGTACTCTGTTTTCCACTGCATAAGATCCCTTTAACATCATCTTGACTCTACTAGGCTATAACTGAGAAACACATTCTCTAACAGTGAATAACGAAAAAGGGAAAGACTATTTATATAGGCTCAGAAATGAGTGAAATGATTACTCATTTATTTAACATGGTTACAACATATTTTTTGTTGTCAAAATCCCATACTTTTTAAGATTCCAACTTTCAGAGTTCACGGTCCTTTTTAAATACATTTTAAATTAAAATACAAAGCAGATATATTTATAGTGGTCAGGTTTTAAAGATGAACTCTGCAAAAATGGAAGAAAGAGAGACAGGAAGGAAGCAACAAATGAAGAAAGTAATAAAGTAATGACGGACGGACGGATCTTTAGACAAAAGGAAGGGGATATCCAGGCCAGGAATATACTTAAATCAAGCTCCAGACTTTTCCAGACTCTATTACCCTGAATTCTGTAATAATTCATTGCTTAGTTAGCCAAATACTGACGAGTCTAATGGGGAGATGACTGACAAATCACTGAATACAACAATAAAGATATGAATGATGGGATGAATGAGAGGCAGCAGAGCAGCGGTAATACTATACTGAGAAACAGCAAAAGGATCGATTAAATGAATGAGTGAATGATCTCAGCAGCTCTGATGTGTCGCTCAGTGAGCAGCTACAGGAAGGGATATCCCTCCAGACAGACTGTGGAATATGGACATTAACGCCGTCCATTATAGAAAACAAATTGCTGACAGAAGAAAATGGAAAGAAAAGTAGAGAAGAAGAGCAAATAAGTGAGAAAAACAGCAAACCGAGGGAGGTGATGACAGACGACAAGTGTGATAAAAGTTGAGAAAGGCGGAGGCGTGTTGAGTGACGCAGGCAGACAGCAGTGTCTCCTGGAGGATCTTTGATTATAAGCACATTATCCATCCATCTGCCAGTGCAGACCCCTCTCCTAATCCTCTCTGCCTTTCCTCATATTAGCACCACGATGTTTCCTTTAACCCATCACGTTCTTCATGTTCACTTATAATAGCTCCCTTCAACCACTTCTCATATCGCATGAACACAATGCAAAGGGTGACTTTTTTAGGGTCAGAATATTCACATTACCTTACTACTGAGGTGAAAGCTGCCACTATCACAGATGCAATCTCTTTAATTACAGTTTTCCTCTGAGGTTACTTTCTACCAAAATCAGATACTCAAGAATAGGTCTAATTGAAACCACATGTCTGCACCTTTCAGACATTAAATAATGGAACAAAGTGATCCTTCACAACCTGCCCCCTTCTAATATTATAAGCTTGTTTCCTTCCAGAATGGCTTTGATTGAGTATACAGATGAAGTCCAAGCCCAGCAAATCAAATCAGCCACAACAGCATTGCAGTTCCTGTTCTGCAACGACAGCATTCACGATTAGCGATCAGAGAGGAAATGTCATCTTACTTTCTGAGCAGGTGTAATAATAGCGTTAGAGGAAACCTTACACTTAATCCCTGACGTTTTTAGAAGGATTTTTGCCTAATCAGACAATAAATGTGAGATTATTTACTGTTTGCTAAAAATGTACATATTAAGTTACTGGATTTGCACTTGAGGCACATTATGGCAATATTATTAGGTCTGCACTCACACACTCAACACATCCACTTCTAAATCAAGACCAGTGCTATCCTAGACCCTGCTCCTTCTGTTGTGACCACTAAAAAGCACAGAACAACAGCAAAGTAAACCCTTTGCTGTGCCAGAACAAAGAACTTCACATGTTACTGGCTGGATTGTGGAGACCAACAAACCTTTTAGAATTGATTAATAATTAAGAGTTATAGTTGTGTTTAGTCCTTATTGAAGACAGAAGAATAAAAACACTTCAATATAAGAAACAAACCAGATTACCTCAGAAATAATCCACACACATTGTCTCTCATTCTCATGCTGTTTGTTTTATTACCATCCATCAAACAGTGGTGGAGGTAGATCAATGTATACACACAGCTTCAGTCAAAATTGATGTTTGCATCTGGATTTATTGACATAGCTTGCAGCTTTGTTCTTTTTATATTACTAGATGTTGTTTATAAATTCTGCCTGAAAGAGCCTGTGTCACTATAGTTTGCAGTGCTGATTATAGAGACCGATCAGATATCAGAATAACCAAATATAAATGTATTTACAAATTAGGCAACTGACAACATTAAGACACATGGATCATACAGAATGTGATTTGTGTAAATAAACTGTCTGAATACAACAGAGAGAGTCACGAGAAAATAATTAAGAGTAAAAATATGATGGTTGTTCAGCAATATGAGAATTTTTAGAAGGGAAATGCATTGACTTTTCTCCTGCACGTTAGCTTACATCAATTGGTTATAGTAGCATTGTCTTGTTTCTGTGTCTAAGCTAAATGAAAAAGAGAGTACTTGTAGTCTTTATGCTTATTTTATTGTTTTATTTATTTTCTCTGCTCTTGTAGCCCCTTTCCCTCAAGAGGTCCTGCTTTTGTCAGGCTGCAATTGTAAATAAGAACTCGTTCTTTATCTGCCCTGCCTGGGTAAATAAAACAAATAAATAAAATGTTTTCTACTATAGCCATCCAGTTGTATACCAGTATTTTAAGATCGCTTCCTACCACATGTGTAGTATTAGCTTGATGACAGTTTTAAAGGCCAAAGAACGTGTTGTGGGTAAAGTAACAGCAGACTAATAGAGTTTGAGTGGTGTGACAGCTACATTAGTGTAATGTAGTGTATTTACATCTATACCAGTAAAACACAGATTGATTAGATATAGAAAATTGAAACTTGCACAATGACTGCATGACTTGCTCATAAAAAGCAGGCTATTCACAGTTGTTGATCAAAACAAACTGACAGTATTATCACTTTGACAATGCTGGTCAGAACCGGAGCAGAAATTATAACAATCTAAATGCAGAGTAATAGTTTTTTATGAATTTGACTTTGTCATAAGTCACTAATCACTGTGGAAACTTTTGGTAAGACTGGGCTTATTACAGATGGCATTTGAACTCCTGAGTAAGGTTCTGGATTAAGTATCAAAGCTACTGCTCTCCGAAATCTCTCCTGAGTTCCACCCCATTGTTGCCAGGTGAATCTTGGCAACATCATCTTCACAACTCTTCCAGTTCAGTTGTGAAGATGACGGTATATGCTGTTTAAAACATTTTGGTTCATAATACTAATATAACATAAGTAAAGCTACATCACATAAAGAGAAAAAAAAGAGCGGGCAAGAATGTTTTTAAAAATGAAATCATTCATGTCATTGGATGTGTCTGAACATCTTCTGCCCAAATATTACAGTGCAGTAGTTGAGCCTACCATACAACTGCTGCAGGAAAGAGTCATCTCAGGCAGAAAGGTTGGCTTGTAAACCGATCTGCTTCAGAAAGAGAAATATCTTATAAAACACAGTAAACCTTGCAAGTTACAAAATGCCTTATGTACAGAGTGAAGACTAGCATTAAGTCTTAAAACTTAAAGGGAAATGACTAGCTGTTAGCATTCTCACTGAGAGAAAAGATCAATCACGCTCTTCTAGGTGGATAATGAAACATGTTCTCAAAGGGATGAAAGTAAAACTCTGCTCATTTGGATTTTAATTGTAGCACGCTGCAGTTGCAAACCATCCAAGTAACAAAACAAAAAAACTGCAGATAATAAAAGATAATGAAAGTAAAAAGAGTGGACTCAAATTGTTTGTCTATAATATCATGTTTTAGATTTCTTGAGGAGGCTAATTACCAAAAGCTTCCCAGTCCAGACCGACCAGATCCAACTGATGTAAACTCTAAAACTTCATCTTGTCAGAAGCCTCCAAACATACACATGCTCCTGTTTGTTGCTGATTTACATTTGCTTTTCTCTTTACTACAGAATTTGTTTTACCAAGCACGATTTTTAAATACCTAATACAAATATTACAGTGCAGTAGTTGAGCCTACCATACAACTGCTGCAGGAAAGAGTCATCTCAGGCAGAAAGGTTGGCTTTTTGTTTATTGCTGAGACAGGAGAGGCAGTATAACAACTACTGCAGAGAAAAACACACGCTCTCACAGTTGACTAATGGGGCTGCAGCAGCACTTGCAGTTTATTTTCCACTTTCCACACTTGCTCTTTTGTGTACATCTATAGTTAGTTTAAGATTAAGATTTATTTATTCCTTTTGTAATCTTGCCTCTCTCTTATCTCTTTATCTATGTTTAATCACATAATTTGAATGTAAGCACTTTAGTAAAGGAGCTGTTATTTTAGTCAGATTTCTTCCTATTCTGTATCTTTCTTATTCATGTCCCTTTATAAGGTCATGAAAGCCCACTAAGAAGAGCAGCAACTTTGGTGAAAGCAACAGAAACTGAAATGTGAGCTATATGAAAATAATTAAAGAGTGAAAGTTTATCAAATTTTATTTTAGATTAAGATTTTTAAAATTCTGATACTAAATACATTTAAGTATGCACAGTCAAAGAATAAATATGGTAGCAACATATCTGAAAAATCACTATGATGTTTAATTTAGATTTATCTTAATAATATGGGTACTGAGTAGTTCAAAACCTATAGCTAATGGACATTTAGCTTTAGTCAGAAGTTTAGTAATTCCTTCATAGATGATGTGTCTATCACCTATCTGTTTGGTGACAGTCCTGGTTAATTTTTGAATAGAAAAAAATATTTTAAAAATATTATTTTATGAAATATTAAATTAAAACATTTGAAATAATAAATTTTAATAATCCTTAGAATAATTTAAATTATTAGCTACAAAATAATGAAACAAGTTTATTATTGCAAGTGCTATGAGTTAAAGTAGCTTTACATTAGGTAAAAAAACCCTGCAAGATAGTCTTGGGTGCAGTTCTCAGGAAGAGTTTTATTATTAATTTGTTTTCTTCTTGGACAATAAACTGAATGACAACATAAGTTCAAATATTATTTAACCCCTTAACTATCACCCTCAAAACACTTAGTACATGTTATCTAATGGGTCCATGAGAACATTGGTGTCCTCATGACACTTTAAGGGGTTAATCAGCCAACTTCCTTTTGAGCAGCCAAAGCAATATTGTTAAAATGAATCTAATTTAAATTTACTTCAAGAAAAACTAAAAATTGAAAAAACAGAATCAATATTGGCCAGTGCAATATTTGTCTGAAATACATACAGTTGTTTTGCTTTTTTCTGCTTTGTTGTGTCAAAAAGAAGATTAATTACTTTTGGTACTTTTTGTTTTTTTGTCAAAATAAAGACACAATAAAATAGGAAATGTAGTTTCAAAACAATGCTTTGTGCAGTGGTAGTTAGTTAGCTGGCTACAAGTAGATGTCACTCTGTTTTAGTCACTGTCATTCTGTATGAGGACAGAAAAGTTATTTGTATTTCTCCACTGAACAAAATAATCTTCCAAAGACTCATGGTTATAATGTTGCCCAAAAGGTCCCCTAAGCAAACAGTTCAGGAGAGAAGAAAGCAGAAGTTTCTAATTTACTACAGTAAAGTTAATGCAACTGAATGAGCGGTCAAAGTTAGGAGAACAAATTGGGGATGCTGGATAGTTTGAACTGGAGAAGTGAACAAGTGAATGAGACAATTTCAATCCTGAAGGTCCAAACAGTGAACAGTGAGATGCTTCCCTAATAACAAACACTGGGCTTCAAGCCAGGGAGCTTCAAGCAAAAGGAGGATCGGATAGATGGAAGTCTGAACAGAGCAAATGAGCTGAACACATTCTTTAACAGGGGAGGATGATAAGCTTGTTCAGTTCAGGAACAAGCTCATCATCCTCCCCTCCTGCCCCCAGCCAAACAGACATCCTACCCTCCTTTGACCCACAGCTTTCCTGTGAAACCTCAAATATTTTCTCCTCTAACTAAGTCATGGACTCTTCTGCTTCCACTAGTTTGTCTTCAATCAAATCAGGAGATGCTCCTGCTCCCTCTGCCTCCACCTCCTACTTTTCTGTTTCTAGAAGTCAGGTGAAGAGGCAGCTCAAGAGACTGAACCAGAACAAGGAGTTGGAGTTGAAGATGCCATTATACACCTGCTTCAACAAACCCACTATCGTCTGGACAAAGCAAGCAGCACTGTGAGGATCATGTTCTTTAACTTCTCCAGTGCATTTAACACAATTGAGCCTGATCTGCTTCGTCTGAAACTCCAGAAGACTCAGGTGGAGGCCTCAACAATCACCTGGATCAATGACTAGTTGACAAACAGACCACAGTGTGTGAGACTGAAGGACTGTATGTCTAACCAGATGGTTTGCAGCACAGGAGCACCACAGGGGACTGTACTCTCACTATTCCTTTTCACTCTGTACACTTCAGACTTTCAGCACAAGTCAGACTCCTGTCATCTACAGAAATGTTCAGATGATTCTTCAGTGGTCGGGTGTATCAGAGATGGACAAGAGGCTGAGTACAGAGAGCTGGTGAGAGCTTTGTCACATGGTGTGAAAACAATCATCTCATCTTGAATGTGAACAAAACAAAGGAGATGATGGTAGATTTCAGGAGAAACAGGGTCAGATCAAACCCTATTTCCATCATGGGAGAAGAAGTGAGGTGGTTGAGGAATATAAATATCTCAGTGTTCATCTAAACAGACTTGGCTGGAGACTCAACAGTGAAGCTGTCTACAAGAAGGGACAAAGCAGACTGTATTTCTTGAGGAAGCTAAGATCCTTCAAGGTTTACAGCAAGATGTTGCATGTCTTCTGTATATCTGTTGTTGAGAGTGTCATCTCTGACATCATCTGTTGGGACAGCAGCATCAGAGCCAGGGACCTAAAAAGGCTCAACAACCTGAAAAAGAAGGCTGGTTCTGTTCTGGGGATGACTGTGGAACCTCTGGAGATGATTATGCAAAGAAGATTTTGCATAAAATTGAGAAAATTATGGACAACCCTGACCATTCACTTCACGAGACTGCCATTGGAAAACAGAGTCTCTTCAGTCAAAGGCTTCTTCAGATTGGTTGTAAAACAAACCACTACAGGAGATCATTCCTGCCCACAGCCATCACAATCTATAATAGCTCCTTAATTAAATGAGTTACACCAACATTTAATTTCCCTTTGGGATAAATAAAGTATGTTTGAATTGAATTTGAAATGAAAAAGAGAGGAGCTGTGCTTTTATCAGAGTTGTGTTTTAAGTAATTTCCAACACCAGTCAATATACAGACTTACAAAAACAAAGGAAGTTTAAAAACAATTTCACCAAATTCTTGTATACCATCAAGTGTTCTGATTATGTGCCATTAAATGAGATGAAGAATAGGGTTTAAAACACCCACTATTGACCCTTTTCATGTGACGTCACACTCTTCAGAAAGCAGCCCACTCCGCCATGACGGATGTCAAAACAACCTATGCTCGCGTTAACTCCTGTGAAGCTTGTCAAAACACAGACAGTTGCCTAATATTGCTTTTATTTAGATGATTTCACAGTAAAAATGGTCATAGGATGCTACAAGGTTGGCTGCACAAACAGTTAAGAATAGAAACCAATCTCGTCATTTTATCGTATGCCTTTTGATGATGAAAGAAGATGGCAATGGATAGCAGTCGTCAATCATAAGGACTGGCAGCCCTCGGTGTATTCATGAATTTGTAGCAAACACTTTTTACAAGATAAGAAGACCAACATTCATATACTTCATAAGTAAGTAAGCTTAGTAAGATACAATCAAATATTGCAATATGGAGAAGCTACACATCCAATCATTAATAACCACTGAGAAAATGCCCCATCATCCTGTAGCCTACCATGTACGAAAAAAACTGGTAAGCATCTAGACTTTTGCACACTTTTAAGTCTGCTCTGGTGTAAGGAGAAACACCATTTGACATAGTCAAATCAAATCATGTGGTGTGAATTCTGGCAAAATCGGCAATTTGATCAAATCTAACACATCAGGAGGGAGGAGGTATGGGTCGGTTTCTAACCTAGCTATTTCCAACTTTTGTAAATACCACTGTCTGTGAGCCCCAACTAGGTGTGCTATTTCAACAGACAAATTAGATCGACTTTAACAAGTAGAAGCCATGTCTGTCCTGGTAAAACAACTTGGGAAAACAATCGCAGTCACTTTGTTCAATATTCCCGTTCCTCACTTCCGATGTCCATCATGGCATCTCAACATGATTAGGTGACATAGTTACAAAGGGTCAACTGGAAGTCCGACTGACACAAAAACATGACATTTCAACTGGGCTGCATGGTAGCACTGTTGCCTTGGAGCAATAAGGTCCTGGATTTGAATCCCATCTTGGAGTCTTTCTGGAGTTTGTATGTTCACCAAGTGCTCCTGCTTCATCTCAGAGTCCAGAAACATACATGTAAGGTTAAGTGGTCTCTCTAAGTTAATCGTAGGAGTGAATGTGAGCGTGCATGGTTGTTTGTGCTGTGGGTATTTATGATGGACTGGTGATGTGTCCAGGGTGTACTCTGTCTTCGCCCAGTGACTGCTGGAGATAGGTATGGCGTCACATTACTGCCAAACATCCCGAGGAGTGTATCAAGCAGTCACAACAGCGCATATATTGATCAGAGAGAGGGCACAGCTCTGATCGTGGCTGCAGGTCCATAAACGCAGCACGGTGAGGGGTAAAACATGCTACTTCCACCCATCTTTTCACTCTCACCAGAAAATTGTGCTTGCTCTCTGATTAGTTTGCGTGTTTGTCAGTTGGGGGTGGTAACTCTTCTCCCTAGTCCCAATATGGGACTTGGCTTAATAGGAGAAGAACATGATGTGGATTCAAAGTGTAGAAGAAGAAGTGGAAGAGGATAAAGAAGAACAAGAAAGTAAGGAGAGGAAAGTTTATTGATGGAAAAGTTTATTGATGTTTCCTTTCTTTTTCCTTACTTCTTATTTTTCTTCATCCTTCGCCTTCTCCTCCATTCTTCGCCTTCTTCAAGTCCCATGCAGGTTATCACCGGATTTTACAGCCAATCAGATCAATCAGAAAGGTTACCGCCCCCAACTGACAAATAGACTCCCTGAACACAGAGAAGGATCACAATTTTCTGGTGAGCGGCGTACAGATGGGTGGAGTGAGCATGTTTTACTGCTCGCTGTGCAGTGCTCATATGCGACTGCGATGAGAGCTATGCACTGTTTCAATTAATATATCCAATGCTGTGATTGCTTAATATACTCCTCAGGGTTTTTGACAGGAATGAGATGCCACAGAGAGGTATCAACGCCCCCTCAATAAGTGGGTATAGGCGACAGATGAATGAATTTTCTGCAATCTGGAAAAGTGAAACAGTCTTAATCCAGTTTATTTGTTTTGTGAATTCAACATCTTTCTATGGTGAGACACAGATTACCTCCAACTTTTGCATAGCACACACTGAGACATGCACAGCACAGGCAAATGGGATTAGAGAGTGTGTCTGGAGCCTGTGGCAGAGAGTCTGTGCGTCACTCCTGCTGAGCCAGATTAAACTGAGCTTCACTCCAACCTTTCAAGATAAACTGCAAAGCTGCAACGCAATCTCCCTGTTTGTCTCATTTTCACTTTTATCCCACACTTTTCTGATCCCCTAATGTCATCATCTTTATTTTCTGTACACATACAGATCACATGTACAAACAAATCAAATCAAATCAAAGTTTGAATTAGCAAACTCAGTCACCTGCTCTCCGCCCTCTTTCTCAGGGCTCCTTGAAGGCGCTGGTTACAGTCACGCTCCACGTTCTGTTCTTCCATCATCTGGCTGAAGGGGAGCCGGATGACGTATCTTCATCTCCTGAGGATATGCGCAACATAATAAGGACGTGAGAAGTGAGACTTTAGAGTGCTTTAGAGTCTTTTTAGAGTGCTGTAGCAACAAACATTGGCTGCAAAAGTATCTAAACCCATTTAACCTTTTCCCATAAACTTCAATGTATTTTATATAAATTGTATGTGATAAAGCAATACAAAGTAGTGGTTAATTGTGAAATGTAAGGAAATGTGAAATGTCAATCCTTTTTTACATGGTAGATCCAAAAAGTGTGCATTGCATTGGTATTTAGACCACTTTTACATTGATACCACTGAATAAAAACAAATTTAACCAGTTGCCTTCAGACATCACCTAAATAGTAAACAGAACCTACTTTTGTATAACTTAATCCCAGTTGTTCTCTAAAGTGATTGTCCAACCAAAAAGGGGGCATTATTGACAGACTCGTCCGAGAGGCCCATGCTAACTCTGGAGAAGCTTCAGAGTTTCACAGCTCCAGTGGGAGAGTCGGTCAACATGTTTACTATTAGTTGTACATTCTACATATTCAATTCAGTTTATTTATATAGCGCCAATTCACAACAAATGTCATCTCAAGGCACTTTACAAAAAAAAAAAAAAAAAAAAAAAAAAAAAAAAAAAAAATTCAGTCATACATACATTCCAATTGATCCTAGTTATCAAACTGTACAGTAAGCACAATTAATTATTCAAAGTAGTTCAAAAAGTTTCTAAGGAAACCCTGCAGATTGCATCAAGTCGTATCTGGGTTTTATGGAAGAGTGGCAAGAAGAAAGCTACTGAATGAAGGAAAACCATAAACGGTCTGTTTTTTCGTTTGCCATAAAGTATGTAGGCAACATGCAAAAATGCGGAAAAAGTTGCACTGATCAGATGAGATCAAATTAAACTTTTTCACCAACATGCAAAATGCAGTGTGTGGAAATGAGTTAAAACTGCGCATCACCCTGAGCACATCGTCCCTACGGTGAAACATGGTTGTGCCAGAATCATGCTGTGTTGTTGCTGTTCTACAGAAAGGAAAGGGAAGCTAGGATGCTAAATACAGTTCAATCCAGGAAAAAAAAAAAACCTGTCAGGAGCTGCAAAAGACTAGAGATTGAAGTGGAGGTTCACCATCTCGCAGGAAAAAACTCAAAACATACATACATGCTGAGGTACAATGAAATGGTTAAGATCAAAGCATTTTCATATGTTGGAATGGCCTAATCAAAGTCCTGACCTAAATCCAATTTAGAATCTATGGCAAAACTAGAAAAGTTTTGCAGATATTCTCTATCCAATTTGATGATAATATGTTGTAAACAGGCCATAAAGTTAGATCTTTGACATCCAGGTGAACTCTATGAATGATTATTTGTTCGAATTATTATGATGTAGTTTGTGGTGGAAGATTAAAGATTTTTGTTTGGGAATCATTTCAAAATCCATGGTTCATCTTTCTTTTACTTCACAACTATGTTTTGTTTTGTTCTCATTTTTCAGTTAAGATCCCAATAAAATATATTGAACCTTTTGGTTCTAAGGTGACAGAATATGAAGAAGTAAAAAGCACTGTTAATGTCTGGTGTTTTTTATTTAGTTATTACATCTGTAGCATGCTACTCTTTTCTTCTGAAAGAGATTAAAGCAGGGAAAATGAACATAAGATTAAAAGTTCTCCACTCCAGTAAACAAAATGAAACAATTTAGTAATTTTCACAAGCAGGAAAAGAACCGCAGTGTGGGAAAGTGCACCAAGTTGACAAGGCAGGGATTAGAAGAGAGCCACTTAACAGGAAGAGAAATGGTATTTCATAAACAAACAAAAAAATAAACCATAAAAAAAGAAAAGGAAGACAATACAGTAGGTACCAAAGGAAAAAGTGGGAGGAAAAATGAAGGGAGAAAAAGAAGGATGGGGGTATAGAAGAGTCATGAAATATAGTGGAACTCCATCACAGCGGGACAGGCCTGACTGCCTTGCTGAGCTGTTTGTGGAGTCCCACTTCCCCCTGCTCTGCTCTAAACACCATCCATTTTTAATGAGCCCCTTACAAAGCCCTGGGAAAAGAGATGCTGAGAACTCTTCTTTATCCCCTCTCTTCCTTCTTTGCCTTCCGCCACTCAGTTACCCTCACTTCAATATTCCTTTCTTTAATAACTCATCTTACTCTCTTCTTTTGAGTTAATATTTTGATATCTGTTTTGGTATTTGAGCAGCTTCCAGGGCAGCATTTTATTGTGTGTAAACCAAACAGCTTAGATGCTTCAGAGTTGGGCAAATTCAACTTTGTTTTCTGAGACATGAACAAGCAGAAAACATGTCGACTGCCTTTAATTCTTCTTTCTGATATACAGTAACAGTTAAAAATAAGTTGAATAACTGTTTTGCTTCATCTGATAACGTGTCTGTCACACTGTGTTTTATTTCAAAAGTGAGAGTAACTTTTCATCTTCCCAGTTAACGGCTGGAGTTTGTGTGCGTTAGTCAGTGTGCTGCTCACATCAATAATGTATGCAGATAATGCAACCGCTTCGCTGTACCAACAACTAACAGGCATACCGATGCACACAGATGAAGACAGAGGAGGGGAGAGGAGACACATGAGGCAGCAAAAACTGGAAAGATGAGATGGGGAAATGTGAAAAATACAAGGCAGGATGAGGAAAATGTTTACTCTATAGTCTACAGTGTGAACCTTATCATACAATTCAGATTTTACTTGGATTTCAGCCAACTTAATTTGTATTTTTGTTTTGTTTTATCATGTCACTTTTCTATAAGACTTGCATCAGTCCCAGACAAATGAACTCAAAATAATGTAAAAGTCACTCATATGCCACAGAATACAATTGAAACCAAATATTAACATACATTATGTAAAAAGACACAAAGGCATTTCCTCTCACTCGCTGACATAAAAGATTTTCTGTTATAGGTCACTAAGGATTACCTAAATTACTTGTATTTGCTAAGTATCAGAATAACGAGTGAAAGAAAATTTTTATGAGTTTGTTCAATTTCAGGGCCCGTAAAGAATCCTAAGACTAAAAGTAGCTCCTAGTGACATTATTTTAGGAAAATTTTTTAGAATTTCTGTAATTCTAATATTTTTCTCTAAATTTGACCTTGGTATGATAAAAGTTATTCACAAAGAATCTTAGGCCATAAAACAGCCCCTAACGTGACAAAATGTTAGGAGCAGTGAGAACGACCTTTTGTGAGTCTAAGAGTGTCTTAAGTTTCCTGCATTGCCAGCTGGATGCTTGGGGAGAGTGAGGAAGATGTCTCAGTAGGACAACAGGGATGCGATGGGGGTGCACTGTCAGCCTGTTAGTTCCCAAAACCACCAAAAAGATAAAATACATAAATAAAAAAAATAAATTAAATAATAATAAAAAAAAGACATTAAAGCGCACGTGGGGTCAGTCCGACCCCTCCAGAATGGCGGGAGGGTAAAGAAGGGAAGATGGTGGAAAGACTGACAAAGGAGAGGTATTCTCCATAAAATGGATAGATCTGTGCCAACAGCAGGCACTGGTCCTCCTGTTTGGTTTTTACGTCTTTTACTTCCCCATTTTACGTTGGTCATTTCACAAGATAAGAACAGGTGTATACAAGCAGCCAATCACAGTGAATTGCTGACAGTTGCGTGTCCACATAAATAATTATTTATAATTAGTATGAAATGGATGACATAGTAAAATTACCAGAAAGGCGAAAAGCCGTGATCAAACATGTTGATGCTGTGTGGCAATTAATTTAATTTTAGTTTCAGCATCATGACACACTTTTGTTAATCTAGTCTAGATTCAATGGTCTGTAAACTTCTATCAACTGATTACCGGGGGTGTATTTGGATTTTTTTTGTGTCTTATTTTGTTTCATGCATCAGCCAATCACAGTCAAAACTAGATTTATTGATTTATTTCAGAAAGACTCAAGAAGTAAAAGCTGCCAGGCCATATTCTATTTTTAAGAGTCAACCTTTAGGTCATCAGCTGGTTAAACTTTTACAGATCTGAATACCTATAAATTATGTTAATCAGTTTGATGAGGAAATTACTTTAGCAACTCTGGTGTTTTTATTTTTATTGACTGATCAGATCCTTTAAGGGCTGAAAGTTAAACAAAACTGAGATTATAGCACTTGAGTAATCAAACCAGAATAACAGCCAACTGAAGAGTGAAAGAACCCAAGCCCACTAAGTGTTATGCAGTTACTAAAGTTACCAAAATGATGGAAATCAATTGTTGTATCTCATTTCTTTAACAGGACCTGCCACCAACAACAGAACATGAGGGGGCGGCAGATAAAAACAGTACAACCTCTTTGGTGGAATGAGATGTCTGCTTCTAAAATGGATTTGGCTGTGAAAAATTCTTGGAATGAGCACAAACATTGTGATAACATAGTGAAATATAACAGAAGAATGACTACATGAAGAAACATTTGTTTTTAATTTGTGTGAAATTGAAAAGAAACTGGGAGTCGATTTGTAGGTGATCAAATTATTTTATAGACAAAACAATAAGCTTAATGCCAGTTTCATTCACTTTACTTAAGTTGTACCAATGCACAACAAAAGTCATCTCAGGGCACTTGCCCAAAACAACAAACAGGTCTACTCCCTAACCCTTTACTGCACCCTGAATTAGTGTTCCTTAGAGGTAACAATCCAATTAGCAGATCACTGTTTAGACAGACATATAAGCACAAAAGCACACAAACAAACAGACATAATCCATGTCACCTAATGATCTTTACAAGAGGAGGCCTGGCTCAGACAGCTGGAGGTTGTTTAAAGATGTGAATGCATGCATGTACCATAAGTTCTACATTTCACCCACATAATTGCAGGAATCAGGAAAAAAAACAGAACAATCTCCAAGACTACTAGTACATCTCAAAAAAATTAAATGTTACGTAAAAGTGCAATATTTCTTGCCATTCATCTCAAAAGTGAAGTGGTTATTTTATAGAAATTCATTACAGAGTAAAATATTTCAAGTTCTTATTTTTTGCAATTTTAATGATTATGGTTTACAGATAGATAAAATCCAAAATTCAATGTTTCAGAAAATTAGAATATCACATTAGACCAATCAAAAACAGATGTTTTAAGCAAAAATGTGAGGCTTCTGAAAAGTATGTACATTTCTATGCACTCAATACTTGGATGGACCTCCTCTTGCATGAATTACTGCATCAATGCACCATAGCATAGAAGCGACCAGCCTGTGGCACGGCGTAGCTGTAATGGAAGCCCTGATTGCTTTGATGGCTGCTTTTATGTCATCTTCCTTGTTGGGTCTGGTGTCTCTCATCTTCCTCTTGACAATAGCCCATTGATTTTCTATGGGGTTCAGGTCAGGGGAGTTTGCTGGCCAATTAAGAACATGAGCATCATGGTCATTGAAGCAGCTTTTGGTACCTTTGGCAGTGTGGGCATGTCCCAAGTCCTGCGGGAAAATAAAATCAGCATCTCCTGTTAGTAGAGGAAACCATGAAGTGCTCTAGAATTTCCTGGTAGACACTGCATTGACTGACACTGACAGTGGGCTTCAGAAAACACAGTGGACTAAACACCAAACCATCACTGACTGTAGAAACTTCATACTGGATTTGAAACAACATGGATTCTGTACCTTTCCACTCTTCCTCCAGACCCTGGGACCTTTATTTCCAAATTAAATGCAGAATTTACTAAACAGTACACTGGATCATTGCACAACAGCCCAGTTCCTTTTCTCCTTAGCCCAGGTAAGACACCTCTGATGTTGTCTCTGGTTCAGTAGTGGCTTGACATGCGACATGTCTAGTATTGGTCTCTGTGTGGTGACTCTTCTGGAATGGATTTTGCTTGACAATCCTCTCAAGGGTCTGGTGCACCTTTTCCTACCACACTTCTTTCTTACCCTAAATTTTCTGTTGCTTGGATACAGAACTCTGTGAATAAGCATTTTCAGCAATGACCTTTGGTGGATTACCTTCCTTGTGAAGGGTGTCAATGACTTTCTACTGGACCTCTGTCAAGTCAGCAGTCTTCCCCATGATAATGTAGCCTACTAGCCTGGTAAAAATCAGCTCCTTGTTCCGCGCTTTGCTTCGTACAGAGAGTCTTGACCCTCTTGAGAAATGATTGCCTGCTGGAGACGTAGACTCTGCTCATGTTTTAAACAATTGGATCTGATTTTACCCAATCGTTAACGTTTAGCAGTACTTCACGGTACTTCTCACATGAAGCTTACCGGAAATTGTATGCACTGTAAACAAACATCCCCCACTGCAAAGAGAGAATTGCCGAGCTGAACAACATCTTTGCCAGCAATAAAATGTCTTAAATATTCCTCTTGGTCCGACTTTAATTGCTGAATATTTGGAAGATTGGCCAACACGGACTTAATGGCTTTGTTCACTTCCTCCACTGCCATTGCCAAACTACAACCATTAGCAGAGTACGACTTTAAAACAGCACAGAAAATTGACATTCACAGCTCCTTCTCCTGTTTGCTGATTGGCCGGTTGAGAAATCACAGATGGAGCACTGAAGGGACATGAGAATCAAGTGGAATTGGTGAGGCGAGTAGCCTATTGACTCAGAGTGATGGACCATTTAAAGGCACAGGAAACCTTTGCAGGTTGTAACGACAAATACATGTTAATAACTGAGCAGTAGCATCTGGCTACAGAGAACAGATTGAACAGCAACCATCTGCACGACAATATTGGAGAATTATCAAAAGTTTTCAGCAAAAGCCTTGATTTTTTCCTTTCTGGAAGAGAGGTGTCAACAGGAAAAGACTAAAACTCTTAATAGAATGAGTTTTGGCCAGGTTTTCAATGCTCCTGGAGAAGACCTCATAATAATAATGTAATAATAATAATTTTAAGAATAATATCAATAAATATTGCACTTTTATGCAATATTCACATTTTTTGAGATGAACTAATGTTTTTTTCTTTTCTTTTTTTTATGTTTTTTTTATTACAATTTTAAACAAATGATAAACAGTAAAATGATCAGCTCTGGATCTTAGCCAGTGCTCATCTGCAAATTCAGCACAGCGGAAGACATAAAAAAAATCTTCAAATGTTTAATGAGCTGTTTCTATCATAAGATGCCTGGAATAAGCTGGATAAAAGACCTAATAAAACTCTTGTAAAAGAGTTTTAGAGTGCACAGATCTACATGAGAACATTTAAGATAAAATATTCTGTCCAATTTAATCTTTTTACATTTTTTTTCATGTTACAACCACAGACATAAGTGTTTTACTGGGGTTTTACTTGATAAATAAGCACGAAGTAGAACATAAATGTGAAATGAAAAGAACATGATGCATGCTCTTGTTTGGTTTTTTTTCTTTTTATATAAAAATATCAAAAGTGTGTTGTGCTTTTGTATTCAGCCCCACTGTGTCGATACTTGGTGGAAGTAAAAATGTTGTTGCAAGTACAGTTTCAAGTTTTTTGGGCAATGTCTCTCAGCTCTTCACATCTAGAAACTGAAGGTTTTAGTTTATTCTTTACAAAATGATTCAAGCTGAGTCAGGTTAGACAACATAAAGTTTCAAGTTAGTTCCTCAATTAGGTCTGGTCTACTCTAGCACATGAATATGTTTAATCTAAGATATTTCATTGTATCTCAAGCTGTATGCTAAGTATGTATACTTTACTGAAAAAATTGTGGGAAAAGATTTTTGGGTTCAATCTGTATGGACTTCTAATCTATAAAAATAATTAGGTGTTTGTAGAATACTCAGTAACAATATGAATCAAATTAAATCCAGTCACACCTTTTTTTTATTTTAGCAGTGCTGCAAACTGTTTTATTTTTTCACCTTGCACATGGTTCTGTAAACTACTTCCAGTCATCTTTCTAAAGGTTTCCTTAGAAAAAAACTCTCCGACATTTCCATGAATAATAGCTGAGTGTAGATTCATGAACATGTGAGCAATTAGACTGGCTCTTTTTTAACTCAAGTCCATTAATGACGCTGATTTCTTTTTATAATGTCCCATTTGATCTTTCCAGCACTTAACTGTTCTTGGTTCAATACACACTGTGAACTGCGAGGCAAATGAAAGGTTCTTCCCCAGACATGCTCACAAGTATATAAAAACTCTCTGAATTAAATAAATATATCTGTGCCAATGTTTTTTTGTTAGAAATAAGTTTAAATGCCTTGTCAAGATGCATACCCGTTCTGAACAGCTAAAATCTTCAACATACCAAACGAATTTCTTCATACATTACGGAGCCATGTGAAAAAATAAGGACACTAATAAAAAAAAGTCTGTTTGTTCTAACATATTTTTGACATATAGATATATTTTTCTGTTTCTCTTCTCAGGTTAACAATGAAGGCTGACACTCATTTGGAATTTTGAACTCTGAAAGGATGGAGAAATTGACAGGACCAACCAGGTCTCAGTAATGTCCTAAACATGAAGCTTACCTGGGGGTGGGCGGACTAGGGATCTCCTTTTCCTCCTTGCTGATGACTGTTTGGCAAACCTGTGTTGCTGCTCTTGAGCATTATCTTTTGTTCAAAAGTTTGTAGTGAAGGTTATAGGACTAGGTAAGTTTGTAGTACCCTGTATATTTTCACACGTTGATTCATTTTTGTTAGACACATGAGGTAAGTAGATGGGTGCCACTGCTGATGTTTCTGGTGAGCCTTTTTGTTAGAGATATATATATAAGCTTAATTGTGAGATATATTGGGTTATTCTTTGTGTTCACTCAGACTAGATTTAAATTAGGGCCTGTTGTTTTATTTGTTTCTTAGAGTTGGCTCAATCTAACGACCCCTTTCTCCACCACAGTTTGTGCAAACTTTTGAGGCTATAAATAACACTTATTTTACATTTGCAGCGACTCTGTCACTTTATTGTGGTTGTTGTGTTACTGTCCCTCTTTCTGTCCAGGGGTTGTAACAATCTGCATTTTTAGACCCCCTGAGTCAATACTTTACAGAAACAACTTTTGCTGCAAAACGGAAGACTTTTGTGCTCTGTCTCTACTTGCTTTGAAACATTTTTTACCTCGTCTTTACAAAATAGCTCAGATTTGATGAAGAGCATCAGGAATTGGTAGTTCAGGATTGTCAATTGGACATAGTTCTGGACTTAGTCTTGGCCATTCTAAGACATAAATATGCTTTGATCTAAACCATGTAGGTAAAATCTGTATTTAGCAAAGTCTATCTTCCTATCAACTTTGACTAGTTTCCATGATGCTGCTGAAGAAAATCACGACCACAGGATAACGCAGCTACCACCATGTTTAACATGTTTAGGGCAATGTGCAGTGTTTTCTGCCACACGTAGCATTTTGCATGAACTCAAACAGTTATGTTTTGGCCTCTTCTGACCATAATATCATTTTCCACAAGACTGCTAAGTCAAGGTACTTGTGAGTCAAACATGCAAAGCTTGTTTGAAAGCTGCAAACAGTTTTCACAAACTGAGCAGACTAAGAAATTAGCAGATAGGATGAAATAAATCAAACTTGATTTCTTATTGTACAAACAAACATCAACCATGTCTTACTGTATTCATATGCATTGTATGTATGTATGTATGTATGTATGTATGTATGTATGTATGTATGCATGTATGCATGTATTCATTTTATTGTAACAGTTTGGTAACCTGCTATAAGAACAAACCATTTATTAATAGTTTGTTGTCAGCTTCATCTATCTTTTAAAGTTTTAACCTCAGGGCCACAAAAAAATGTAACTATGTAAAGTTTGAAATCACACCAAGTCTGATTGTGATTGGAGTGAATTTTTTGTATACCACATGGCACAAAGAAAGGGACTGGGTATGCATGGCATATAACCTTATCATATTGCAATACAGGCTCAGGCCGCAAAAAGTTTTGAGTTACCACTTAACAAAGCATGCATGTCTTTGAACTGCAGGAGACTGCAGAAAAACATAGTTTAATACCCACACAGGCAGGGAAAGATGATGCAAACTCCTATAAGAAATGTCCATCCAGCTTTTATGTTGAAAGCTAACTCCTCCATGGCTGTGATTTTGTTTCATGTTAAATCATATCTGTTCCTATGAATCATAATTCATAACAAAGATTTCACAGAAAAATTATATTGAAAACAGAGTCCTCAAAATAAAATGGCATGGTTTCTGGCACCAACAACCATGTCACATTGAAACTCGATTAAATTTGTTTTCTTTCTCATTCTGATGTTCAGTTGGGCTTCAGCAAATCATCTTCACCATGTCTAGATGACTAAATGCACTGAGTTACTGCCAACCGAACACTTTTCCCATATCAAGTTGGCAATGAATATTTTTACAAAGGTTTTACATGAAGCCAAGCTGTCCAGAATCTCTTGAATTGCAATGGACATATTGACCTGTCCTACTGAGGTAAAATCAGAAGTCTCCATTCAGTCAGGAATGATGTATAGTCTGTTTTAAGCATTTAGTAGTGAAAAGCACTTTGGGTACTATCTTTCCTGTTGTCAGGAAACCCTTTAATCAGGTACTGCAGACTGGAGTCAAACTTGGCTGTATGTGCTATCTTGATAAAGAAGATTAGGGTCAACCTAAAATCTTTCAGACCTCATTAGAGAATGTACCCTTTAGATTTATTGTGTTTGTCTGGTAAGCTGTGGGACACTGTAGGAGGAATGATCAGATATTGTGATAAACCGTTCAAAAAGATTTAGCTTTCACAAAGTAAAGCTTTCAGGGCTAATGTGTAAAAACTAAGTTATAGGGTGAGTTCAGTACATTATATCCCTGATCTGGGGAGGTTGTTACTATTCTTACTGCATAACTTAATGCTATGAGTCACATAGCTTTTGAATACAGTAACAGATATAAACTTTTAACCATGAACAAAAACACACTGCCAAATGACAAATAAAATATGTAAACATGCATTTTTGTCATGTGTAAGCACAAGAGTGCTTGTGCACAGAGAAACAAAAAAGCTGACGTGCACACATTGAGTTATTTCTCAGTATTAAACTTGACAAATAAGAAGCATCAAAAATGCAGCCCAATCTAAAAATAACATCATAAATGAGTAAAACCGAGCAGGGAGGGCCTTCAGAATGCAGCCATGCTGCCTCAGTCTTCTTCTGTTTCAGCTCTTGAGTGTCAGGACTCAGTTTTCATTAACATCTCTGCACAAAGCACAGGATGGGAATACCTCCTCTGATGTTGGGACCTACAGTCGGTGTATAGATGGAGTCGAGCTATTCATGCAAAGCATGAGATCATGTTTCTTAAAACACAATGGAAACAACACAGTGTATTCCAGCATGATGAAGCAAAAAATATTATAAGATGCATTCGGTAGTGCTCATATAGATATGTATGTGTGTGTGTGTGTGTGTGTGTGTGTGCATGCGCAGTGATGCATTTGTAAAACACAATTCACACAGACTATGTACTGAGTCTGTTCATCAATTCTTCAGCAGTGCTTGAACACAGAAAAGTGACTGACTCTCTTGCTGTGAGAGCAGCCAGCTGTAAGTCTGAATCTCTTTGTATCTAATGACTGATGTAGATCTGCCCTCATGACAACATCTAGTGTTTTCCATACAAATACATCAATCAGGCATAACATTATGACCCTTCACAGGTGAATAACACTGGTTAAGTAAGCATTTTGTCCCTAATATTGTTGTTAGAAAAATGGATAAAGATGTTGATGAGGGCCCATTCGTGATAGCTAGATGACTGGGTGTGAGCATCTCCAAAACTGCAGCTCTTGTAAGGTGTTCCTGGTCTGCAGTGTCTGATTTCTATCAGTTTTGGTTCAATGTAAGAACAGTGGTGAACCAGCGACAGGGTCAAGGCTCAGGTGGGGAGTGGAGGCTTCCCTGTTTGGTCCGATCCAACAAGCAAACGGTTCATGTAAATGCAGGTGAACCTGCTCTGCAAGAACACCTTTCAAATCTTCCAGTGTGAGTTATAGATGGCTCACGCAATCCGCACCAAGGTGCAAAATTTCAAAGGTGCATGACCAGACGCTGTGACAGCATGGAAAGCCATAGTGCAGGGGGGCAGACGGTGTGATTAGTGCACACTTCCGGCCTTGCACCCAGTTCAATAAATCAACTATAAACCCATCTTTGCTATCACTGTTACTGGTGTATAAAAACCTATTAAAAATAAATAAACAAGCGATACTTAGCCTGGCAGGGGGGCAAGTAAAGCCAGGTGGCCCGCCATTCTTATAATACACTGGGGTAAACCCTGGAGTATATCCATAGAATTTTGTAGCTTTACCTGCATTTCAGTTTCTTTGCGTCTCTACTGATTTAAAGGGCATCAGAACCCACTAGGAACTACATGAAGACCAAAGGCAAGTTTTTACTTCGATTTGGTTAAAGCTGCAGTAGGTAACTTTTATAAAAATGATTTTTTTTACATATTTGTTAAAACTTTCACTATGACTTGACAGTAGAATATGAGACAGATAATCTGTGAAAACATTGAGCTCCTCTGCCTCCTTCTAGTAGTCCTACAGCTATCTGCAGAAATACACCGCTCCCAGACTGAAATAGCCTGGAAAAAACCAGTCCCTTGTTCTACACTTTGCACAGACCCTCGCACAGTGGGTCTGGACCCTCAGCTAATGAGTAACGATTGCTCGCTGGGGGCGAGGACTCTGTTGAAGTTTAAAATTTTACACAATCGCTAACGTTTGGCCGTGATGTATGTAATGCACCAGTTCAACGCAATGAAGCTTATCCAAAATTGCCTTCGCTGTAAACAACCATCCCTCACTGTGAAAAGAGAAGTGCCGAGCTGAATGAGGCAGCTGTTAATATTAATTCAATATTTGGAAGAATGACCAACACAGACTAAATGGCTTTGTTCACTTCCTCTGCTGCCATTGCAAAAACTTCTATTTTAGAGTTTCAGAAAATTCTGTTCGCTGACTGGCCTGGTTGAAATTCTACCACAGAAATCCAGTTCAATGGGAAAAAACCCAGACGGAGCACTGAAGGGAGATAAGAATCAAGCAGAACTGCCTAGGAAGGCAATGGCCTGGCTAGGTCAGAAACAACCAATCTGCGCCAGGAGGAGTGTCTTAGCACTAGGCATGGGAATTGTTTACTATCTCACGATTTGATTCGATTCGATTCCGATTTTGGGGGTCATGATTTGTTTCAAAATCGATTTACGGGTCAAAACCATTAATCTTAATGATTTATGCTTTAATCTATCAATGTGCAAAGGATCCTCATGATCTACCTCTGTCTGCTTTGCAAGGTAGAATGTCAAATGGAGACATTAAAATGTCACATTCATTAAATTTTAAATATTATTCATGCTTAGATTGAATTGCTCCGTCCCTGCATCCTCTGTTTCGTTTTAATTAAGTGGACACGGAGACAGCACCACATCGTCCTGTGTAAAGCCTCTTCCATGGACAACAAGCTGCAATTTCCATCCACAAGTTTTTAGCGATTTCACCAAATGTAAATAATTTCTCACCGTGTCAGATAAATGTTCCGTATTCATGTCGTCTGCGGATACAAAAACCAGGTAGTGAATACGGACTAGTTGAAGTGAAATATCAACATCAAGCCCATTTCTGCATAAAACACGGTGACAAACATCTGACCAATCACACAAAACACAACACAGAGCTCTGTACAGGGGTGGGGAAGTCAGGAAGGAGAGTACAAGGTACCTTGGCTCAGTTGTAGCTTGGCCCCACCATTTGTGGTGTTCCCAAAGTGCTCAATCCTCATTTTGCTAACCTTGCACACGGTGAAGCTCATGTCAAGGGTCTTCCCAGGCGTTCGATAAAAATCAAAATGAGACCAAATGTTTGCCTTCAGCGAAGATAGGCTGGTTGAATCTTTCTCTCTTTCATTTTTGTAGTTTCCTCTTTATTGTGGTGTCTTTTGTGCATAAGTATGTTCCAGTACCATCTGCGTGGTGATCTCAGAATGTCCCACATAGTAACATAATGGAGGCTGATAGCCATTGGTTTCGTTTCATCTTTTTATTTTTTAAAATCGATTTTGGGACATTTTAAATCGATTCTGAATCGTAGTAAATGAGAAATAGGATTCATACGTGAATCGTTTTTTTTGGCTCACCACTAATTAGCACTGTCAATCACAGCTGTGTATGAGCTGCTCACACCCTTTCCCCTTGCTGCACTACCTCCCCCACAGCGGAGCCTGGCGTGACTGTACAGGCTTATAAGCATGGCCACCGATAATGGCGGATAAGCAGTTTTCCTGTAACCTTAGCTTGTTTCTCCGCTATTAGCACAGCTGTAGCAAACTGGCAATCTTGAGCTTGTACGCACTGTGTGGGGTAAAGGGTGTGAGCGACACATACACAAGCGTGATTGACCCTGCTTAGAGATTCCTCCTGGGCCTGATTGGCTGTGTCTGACCGGGAGTGGTGTATTTCTGCAAATGGCAGTAGGACCCCTAGAAGGAGGCAGATTTTTAGAAGAGCTCGATTTTTTCCACAGATTATCTGTCTCATAGTCTCTTATCAGGACATAGTGTCAATTTTAACAAAAATTGTAAGGAACAAATTTTTTAAAGTTACCTACTGCAGCTTTAAGCAGTTAGTAGCTTTGGCCATTTGTCTTTGAGTGGATAATACTGGAGGTGGTCGGATCAATCCAAAATATCTATAATATCGATACCAAGTTGGTATAGTAAAATCTATACTTTAGTTTCAGATTCCCTGTTGAAATTTTATTTTATTTTTGTTTTGTAGCTTCTCAACTCCATCTCAAAAAAAGAGCATTTCATTTTCTCTCAAATGCTAATTTCTTGCACTTTGTTTAGGAAAAAATGCACACAAATTTGTTTTGTTTTTCTTATGTTTCTGTTTATCATGTTAATATGTTATTGAAGTACTTTGTAGATATCTATGAACTTTCTCAAAATTCTGTCTTAGGTTTTAATAAAATAATTCAACGGAAAAATCACAAAAACACTTTAAGATCAGCAGTTTGACGATATGTCAGACTTAAATAATAAAATGTATTGGTATCGGCGATACTATCCCTGTATTTACTTGGTATCGGATTGATGCCAAAACATCCAGTATCACACACCTCTAGCTAATACCAATGTTATAAATTTTTTCTTGACATTGCATTAAATATTCTCACACGCCATGGCCTCACCTACTGAGTTTATAAATTCTCCATTAAGGAGTTTACTTAATAAATGCACCGAAGTTCAGTTGTTAATTACAGCTGACCGTTTCGCAATGGATGTTGGTAGTCTCAGTCTTCAGACATTAAAACCATTTCTGTGACAGCCTTGGAAAGAGTATTGCCTGATGATGCTCTATCAGCAGCATAAAGCTCTGTGCCACAAATTAAAAATAGTGCAGAAATGGTTTGAGGAGTTCAACAAAAAGTTGGAGGTGTTACTTGACCGACTAGTTCCCCAGATCTCAATCTAATTGAATATATGTGAGACGTGCTGGACAAAGAAATCCGATCTATGGCAGTCAACCTCACAACTTATGGGACTTAAAACATCTCCTGCTATCAGTTTGGTGCCAAATACCACGGTAGAACTTCAGGGGTTGAGTGGAATCTAACCCTCAATGGGTCAGGACTGTTTTGATAGTGAAGGGGGACCAACACAATGTAAGAACCAGTGGTCATAATGTTATGCCACACCAGTGTATAGTATTCCTTTTATAAAAGGGAGCAGTTTCTCTCCACTGTCACCATGTGTTACCTCAGGATGAGGGGTTGCTGCAAAGTCAGAAGTTGATGCAATCTCCTGGGTCCTTTAAATAAACAAGTATTTACTAATTAGCATTTTATGAAAAACTGAATTTGACTGAATAGAAAGGGACTGTATGTTCTGGATCTGAACCTGACTATATGATTAGACTGAATCGGAATAAATTAGATTGGTATGATTTAAATAGGATCACACTGGACTATATTTAAAAACTGGATCTGTTGTCTTGCAAAGTATTTTAAGATATTTGTAGTGAATTGGTGCTATGTAAACTGAACTGAACAGTTCCATCAGTCAGATCTTTCCTGAGTATAAAAAGCCAACATAGTGGTTTTTCGCTACCTCTTGGTGCTCATTTGACTGAGGTAAGTTTATGAAAGAGTGGCAGCTCTCATCTGCTCTCCTAAAGTTTCATTATCTCTTATGAAGGAGTGGGTGGGAAACTAATTTATGTATTTACTGGCTCTCCATAAAAGATCAAGTATGCATGCTTGCTCAATTAGTGCATAGTTAGCAGATAAACCTCACAATTAACACCTAATTATCAGCTTGTGATAAGCAAAACAACAACCATCCATCATCTATTCCCGTTTATCCTTGCAGGGTCATGGGGGACTAGTGCATGTCTCCAGCGGTCACTGGGCAGGAGGTGGGATACACCCCGTCCATCGCAGGGAAACACAGAGACACATCACCTTGCATGCACACGCCTAAGGACAATTTAGGTTGATGTTTTAGGACTGTGGAAGAAGGCTGGAGTATCCGGTGAGAACCGGAGCATGCAAACTCCATGCAGAAAGACCCCAGGACAGGATTCGAACCCAAGACTTTCTTGCTGAAAGGCGGAGAGGCTGCCACTCTGCAGCCCAGCAGAATAACAGCGGAAGCTTATTGGAAACTTAAGTGTAACCTTAGCCTTTTTCCCCTCATAATCAGTATTTTTTTTCTCTCCCTATTTTTGAGTCATTTCCTTGCTGATGCGCGATCAATTACAATCTATTTTAGCCACTTCCTGGCTGGTGGTTAATGGGTCTAGTTGGCTATATAACAACGAGAGTTAAAGACCTTACCGAGTAGCGGCTGTTCCTGTCCTATAATCCCCTACTGAGCGCAGGGCGGGCCGTCCAGACCGTTTCTGGTAAACGGTGAAGAACTTGGTGAAGCACCGCAAACCAGCCGCACCTTCCTTAGACAGCGAAGAAGCCAGTTATTCCATATCACCTGGGGGTTTCAGAGCGCCACATCCTTCAGAAGAAATCAGAGGGAGCGTCTGGTAGTCCATACGTAGGTCCCAGAGCAGGTGATGCAGAGGGACGGGGTGAGGTGCTTAAGCGTCGGTAATCTTCTCAATCAACAATCCCATATCGCTCTCTCGCTCTCTCTCTCTCTCTCTCTCTCTCTCTCTCTCTCTCTCTCTCTCTCTCTCTCTCTGCGTGTGCATGTGTTGTATCTGTCAAACACAAACCCAGTAAAAGTTTGAAAATTAAGCAACACAAGCAGAAAACAAACAGCGGATTCGGCGTCCCTGTTTACACACCTGCACTTGTGCGAAATGTCGTCTGCTTACAGGGTGTGCGAGTGCTTTAACCTTATTCACTGTGCTATAAACGAGATAGAAGGTAAAATATATTCAACGTCGAAATTATAGGAGCTATAAATAGACATACCATAATAGAATTTTTTTTTTTTTTTTTTTTTTTTTTTTTTTTTTTTTTTTTTTAAACTGAGTTAAATGTCACAACCTGATCAGTTCACAGAAAATAAGGTAATGGCACAAAAATCACATTAAAATAGGTATATGTCGCTCCCTGCTGGCGTCAGTGCTTTACTACCACTCACCTGAAGTTCTACATTTACGGATTCATTCTGGGCTCGATGGAGTTAAACCCAAAATTATTCAAACCCCTGGCAGATTTGGATTTAAAAGCCGTCTCTCATAAGATAATCAAATAATTTTAAAGAAGTATCAATCTTGATACTGTTTCTATTTCCAGTTTAATAATAAAGGCATGTCTGTCTATCTATCCATCCATCCATCTATCCTACTCAGGTGCATGTTTCTTTTAATTTGATTTTTTTTTTCATAACTGTACATTATTATTTCTTTTATGGTATAAATTTGCCCTTACTCTATTGTCTTTTATAATTATTTTTTTTTATATTTTTACCTTTGTGCTAATATGCATGCTCCCACTTACCTTTGACATGCTGCTGATATACCTGAAATTCCCCACTGTTGGACAATAAAGGATATTTCTATTTTTTTCTTATGTTGTACATTTGCCCTTAAAGAAACATGGGTCCCTCTTCCAATGAGCTCATTACCTGTGGGAGGGGCCAAATAGGTCAGGTGCAATGTGGGATGAGCAGTGGCCAAAGATAGGGACCTTGGCGGTCTAATTCTTGGCTACAGAAGCTGGGTCTCAGGACATGAAATGTCACCTCTCTGGTAGGGAGGGAACCAGATGTGCGTGGTTGAGAGATTCTGGCCAGATATATTTGGACTTGCCAGGATGCACACACACACATCATACATGTGGAGGGACAGATCCTGACTGTACTTTATGCTGATGTGCTAAACAGTAGTTCAAATTACCCACCCTTTTTGGTGTCATTCAAAGGGGTGCTGGTGAGCACACCTGCCGGGGACTACCTTGTTCTACTCGGGAAATTCTATGGTCACATGGGCATTGACAGTGAGACCTGGAGGGGTGTGATTGGGACCCCCACCTGTTGGAAAAGTCTGGTGGAGTCAGAGTCTCCTGTCAGACAGAGCTTTAACTATCACCTCCAGCAAAACGAGTAGACCATGTTCTATGCATCCATTGTTGTGGCAATTCGCCTGGATTGTGATGGTCCCCCTGTTTAAAAAGGGGGACCACAGGGTGTGTTCCAACGACAGGAGTATTACACTCCTGAGGTCTATTCAGGGGTTCTGGAGAGGAGGGTCTGCTGGATAGTTGAGCCTCAGATTTAGGAGGAACAGTGTGATTTTTGTCCTGGCCCTGGGACACTTGACCAGTGCCACACTGTCAGGAGGGTCCTGGAGGTTGCATTGGAGTTCGTCCAACTAGTTTACATGTATTTTATGGACTTAGAGAAGGCGCTACCTGTGTCCCTTGGGAAGTCCCTTTGGGGGTACTTCTGAAGTATGGCTACCAGGCTCTGGCTCTCAATTTAGTTGTGCAATAATCCTACTATCATCTATGGTCACAAGCTCTGGGTAGTGACAAAAAGAATGGATACAAGTAGCTCCCTTAAGGCACCGACATACTTCATCCGAAGTCCCGAAATTGACTCTCATTGACGTAGATGCATGATGAAAATTATGTCATTTTGTTCACAGAGAGCCATCCGCCTGCCAAACTCGACAGCAGGCTCAGGTCAAACTATTTTGACAGGGCTCTGTGCAAAATGTTGTCTGATTGTTCAGAAGTTTGTTGTCGTGTTTTATGCAGAAATGTGCTTGGACAGTAGTGCTGATATTTCTGTACAAACAGTCTGCTTCCACCATTCGGTTTTTGTATCCCCAGGAGACATGAATACTTTTGAGGAACATTTATCTGACACAGTGAGGAATTATGTACATTTGTACAATTCTTCACTAAATAACTACCATAAAAATAATAAGACTGGCAAATGGTTAATAACTTCTGGATGGAAATTGTAATGCTGAGGTAGCTGTCTGCACAAAAGTGTGGTGCTTTCTGTGAATGTTTCGTAAAAGCAAAATAGAGGATGCAGGGAGGGATGGGAAAACCTGGCGGGTAGGGATGTGACTTATACTGAAGTGGGAGGGGTGTCCCCCAGGTGGTCTGCACCGTTGTATGAAAGGTGTGTGCGAATACAAATGGTTCGCAACCACGTGACTGCGCATTAACTGTTCGGCTTTGGATGGAGTATGTTGAGGCCTTTAGAGATGACCCTTCAAAGTTAGGTCATTCGGGAGGTGCTCCTCCACATCAAGAGGAGCTAGTTGAGGTGGCTCAGGCATCTGGTTAGGATGCCTCCTGGATGCCTCCCTGGAGAGGTGTTTTAGGCCCATCCCACAGGGAAGTGACACAGAGGAAGATCAAGGAGCGACTATGTTTCTCAACTGGCCTGCAGATGCCTAGGGGTTCCCCCATAGGAGCTGGCCCAAGTGGCTGGGGGGAGGGAAGTCTGGGCCTCTCTGCTAAGGCTGCTGCTTCTGTGAACCAACCCTTGATTAAGCAAAAGACAAATGATAGAGGTTTACCTTAAAACCTAAGCCTGCCAAGGGTATGAATAAGTTTGTGCTGTAAAAATGCAATGCCATACAGTAGTAATCATTCCCCATGAACCTTTCCACATTTGAGCTGAGGAATCATTTAATTCCTACAATTTTTGAAAACCAGTCTAAAGAGGTTTTAAAAAACAAACAAAAGAAAATGGTATGACAGTGGACTAAAAATAACTGTAAAATCAGGAAAACAGCCTGAGTAACCAACATGGATTGAAACAGCCATAAGTAACTAGAAGAAATTCTGGTTTTCCAGCAGATTTGGTTTCATTAATTTTCTCTTTGGATGGCCCTTTTGTGGTTCTTTCCTTTTGTCCCTTCCACTCTTTTATCATTTGTTTTTCCTCATTGAGTTAGTTTCTTTATTTTGAAGTCCATGGAATAGCACAAGTTATTTTTATTTGATCTTATTCCATTTTATTGTGTAATAAAATTTACATCAGTAAGAGTTTTCTGTTCTGTTCATTAAATGTTTGAGTGTACAGTCAGCTTACGCTACTGGCCACAAGATGTCAGTGTTGTACAACTTCTCTTTCACTTTCCATAATTTTGCTTCTGTCCTGTCCAAATCTCTTCTACCAACACACAACCACAGCTTTAAGTGGCAATAAGACTTGTAAATCATCTATGCAGCCTTCAGTAATAATAATATATCATAACCCCACTTCCAGTTATCACTTGATCCCCTTTATTCTTCTTTAGAAGCCCACACTCCAATGCAAGTCTGCTTTATTTTAGGAGCAGGCAGGGGAGGAAACTCTTTTGTTGCTCTTGTCTCGACCCTCCTGCTTTGAGGTTGGTTTGATCTCTGTCCTTGGCTGTCAGATGGTGGACAGAACTATTTTGGGTGGATGCAAGGGGATTTTTTGGCCTTTTGATTGTACTGAGTCACAAGACTCAGCTCCACTCTCCAACTAATCAGGGTAGTGAAGTTATTGTACTATTATGGTTGGAAGATATTCTCATGATGGAACTCTGGCAAAAATAAGCAAAGCACCCACAATGAATGAATCTGAATCTTAGATCAGAGCCCAGAACAGAAGTTTTCTAAAGATTAGTAAATACAAGTGAAGAGACTGAGGCCAAACACTAGAGGTCTTTGAGTTTGGCTCAAAATAAATATGTTTTCCTTTGGTCATTTTTTTCTGTAAACCTTAAAGAAGTTAGGTCTTCAAGAATTTTAAAGAGAAATACATTTCTTCTCCGGACCAAAACTTTTAAAGCAGGTCCAACAAACAACTCCAATAACTACAGAACAGAGTGTATACACATTCTTGTCTTTTCTTCTTCCAGTTTCCTCTCTGTAAGGAGATGAAAAGATCTTTCATGTTGTTTCCTCTTGTTGCATTATTTATTACTGTGTGGCGCTTTATTAGTTGGTTTCATCTCAGATTTTGCAGTCTGGTTTTGGGGAAGCCTTTGAAATGTGTTTCTGACTCCAAACAATCCTTTGCCTGCTTTCTCTCACTAGCTCTAGTCACCTCTTCTCTTATGTGAATAATAAAAAAGAAAAAGGATTTTCAAAGAGGATGAGCCACCCTCTGAAGCCAAAATCCATTCAGCACTGTCCTAAGAAACAGAGATGTTGTTCTTGTTTCATGGCTTACATGAAAGAAAAGAAGATCAACCTTTTTTTGTCATTAGCCCTATTACCATCATTATTCCAGTATGGATGAATTTCCGATGATTGACTTGAAGTTATTTGTGTTGCCACTGAAGCAGTATGCATAGTCATTCACATACTACTTCAGAAAATGCTTTATTGCCAGTAAATGGGATATGTTTTTGACAGGTGATGAATTTCTGAAACCACCACTAGATGGTGGAGCTACTCCTGATTTAAAATAAAACAGAAGGAAGAAGAACTATAGTTATTGGAACAAATTACATTAATGTGGGCAAAGTTGGTGAACCAGGATAAAACATATGAATGCAATTGATTTACCGTTCAAAATTAACAAATGAAAACCTCTCAAACCTCAGAAAAATACTTATTTTTTTCTTGTGACCTGTTTCAATAGTTTGTATAAAAAATACACAAATTTCTTCGTGTGACAAAATCCGAGCCAGCCTGAGGCACGCGCGCACACACACACACACACACACACACACACACACACACACACACACACACACACACACACACACACACACGCACATACGGTATAGCTTTCTATCTTCACAAGGACTTTGCATTGACTTCCATTCACTTTTCATTAATTTCTATAGCTTAACCCTGACCCTTACCCTAACCCTAACCATTACCAGTACATGCCTAACCCTAAACCTAACCCAAAAACAGCATTTCTTCTTATGGGGACCAGGTTTTCAGTCTTATTCAATAAACTAGAATGTTACTGAAAAGACTATTTATTTCAGGAACTTTATCATGAAGTGAAACACATTGTATAGATTAGTTACACACAGACTGATGTTTTCAAGTCTTTATATATGTTAATTATGATGATTTTCCACTTACAGCTAATGAAAACAATATTTAAGATTGGATTATTACATTGGACCATGTATTATTACATGGTCCAATGTAATACATACATACATATATATACATATATACATACATACATACACACACACACACACACACACACACACACACACACACATATATATATATATATATATATATATATATATACACACACTCCTAAATAAAATCTGATGCAATTGATTGCATTCAGAAGTCAAAGCATATTTATGTGCTACAAAATTCTAATTGAGAATTTGAGCCAGGACATGCTGTGTACAGAGTCTCTCTGTCCTCCCTGCCTCAGCTTGAGCTATTTTGTAAATGGATAGACCCTATATTTTCCTTCTTCTTCAGAATTAATTTTACTTTGTGTTGATATGAAATTATTATGAATACATTAACATTTTTTGTTGTAATATGAGAAAACATGAAAATGTCCAATATTTTTAAAAAAAATTTTTTTCAAGAAACTGAATGAATGGCATGAAACTAAACAAGCGTTAAGCTCTGAGCTCAGAATCTCATTAAAGCCACAAACATTTTCAAACTTGTTAAAATTGCTTTACCATGTAAATCACGTGAAATGTGATTAAGTCTCGCAACACCATAAGCTGTACAGTCACTGATGTAATATGCTGTGGGCTGATTTATTATTTTCCAACTGTGAAGAATAATGGGTATGTTTATGTTTAATACACAAATGTTCAAACATGAATGATATATGGGAGATATCTGTTGGGCTGTTGGAAAGCCCCCCCCAATCAGATTTAGGGCCCCATAGGAGCTCTGGACACAGTCAAATCAAGAGCATATATCAGTACCTACTATTTAATCAGTACTTCTCAAATGGTCACAGACAACAACAATTTATAACAATAATGTGTTTGGTGATGATGCCTCATATCATAAGGTTATCTATAAGCACTTCTTTCATAGAAGGACTTTACCCTCATTAGTACTCATTTTATCTTGAATTTGAACTGTATAAACTTGTCTCTGCTATCTCATGCTATCATCTAAAATTATTCACCCTCGTAATCCTGCACTAAAACAGTAGTTAGAGATGTGCAGTGTAGATTTCCAACAGTACAACAAACATTTCAAAGCAAAGCTTCATTAGGATAAAGATGAAAAGGATCCAGATGAAGATTTCATCGAAACCAAAGCAGTGTGTCTAATACAGAGAGAGATGAAACTGTTTTCTCCCATCAGAGGGTTATCACAGATAGAGAAGTGCGCTACTGTAAATTGTTATGAGGACAGACTGGATAAGAGCTCAGTGCGCCAGCATGAGCCTGGTTCAAAGGGGCCATCATGTCGGGTGAGAGATGAGATGAAGGTAAAGGGAAAGAAGAGCTAATATATTTTGGATGGCAAGGGAACAGTTGGTGGTGGGGTCTGAAACCTATGTAAACTTAATGGCTGGGCATTTCCCTCCCCTCCATCTTCTTCTCCTCCACATGGTTCCTTGCATCTTTATCAGGAAGCCCAACCACTCTGCAGCTGATGGTGGATAAGCCCAGCAGGTCTGTTTTGGTTTGAACTTGTCTTTTATTCATTTCATCTCTCACAGTACCCACACCTCCACCATAGCCCAGTTTCTCCTGGCAGGCCTTAATCTCTCTCCCTAATCGGCTGCAGACGTGAGGCTTTGCCATTTCTCATAGGATGTGCCTGGGAAATGGCCAAGTTTCCCAAGTGACTGTGGAGGTGGTTGGTGCAGCTGTGGTAAAGACAGTTGTCACTTTCAGGGGAAGGATAATTGCTGTTCTGGTTTCTCTTTGAGTTTGTTAGGACAAGAAGCAGCAGCACTGTGCAACATTATGGCTAAAGGGATATTTTTGAAGTGAAGTTATGTAGGGTTTGTAAGAGAAGTCAGTATTTTATCTTCAATACATGGTTTTCAGAGTGATAACAGTTTGGAAAAAATTTCATTGGAGGGTCAAACGTGCCACTTCACAGAGCAGGGCCCACCTGTACCTTTTCACTTTTGCAAAAGACAAAGGTGTACATTTTCTTTATCTTCTCAAGAAAGCCTGTGTTGCCAGGTAAATGTGTAGCACCATTCATTACTATTCAGTTAAGTCAATCAGAACCAAGCAAAGTCAACAACAATTTTCAAGTTTTGCCACAGATTCCCAGCTGTATTTAAGTCTAAGACATGAATATGCTGTAATCTTAATTTTTTGATCCTTTGTAGCTTTGGCTGTAAGTTAAGGGTTGCTGTCCAGCTGGAAGGTGGACCTCTGGCCGAGTCTTAGGCTATGTTCACACTGCAGCCTGAAGTGACCCAAAACAGATTTTTTTTGCCCTTATGTGACCTGTATCTGATCTTTCCATGACAGTCTGAACAACACAGATCAGATTTTTACAAATGTGACCCAGGCCACTTGGATATGTGGTCCTATATCCGATACGAATCTGATCTTTTCAAATGTGACCAGTGTATGTACGGCTAGGCTATATTCATCCGACCTGTACGCCATTGATACTCGACAAGTGTCACTATTCTGCATCCTGATATGTGGAAGCGGGAAGAAAAACGACAACCACCATAGCGGATGATAATGCAGAGAGCAGTCAATGGAAAGATTTGTTAATGTGCTGGCTCCGGTTGGACAACAACCTTAAAATTGAACAATATGCTCCACCAGTACCATCCATGTTTACTTCCGCAAACACTGAACACGGTCGCTACATCTGACGTTATTGCGTCCTCTACTGCATATGCGGGACACTTTCAGATTGTTTGCAGTTCACACAGGAGATCACATACAACTCATATGTGGAAATGTGAACAACCATGCGAAAAAATCTGATTTTACAAAAGATCAGAACTGAGCATTAAGATCTGCAGTGTGAACATAGCCTAAAGTCTTTTGCAACCTTTGATAGGCTTTGTATCAGAACTGCCCTGTATTTAGCTCTATTTATGTTCCCGTCAACTCATATCAGCTTCTCTGTCCCTGTTAAGAAAAGCATCCACAGCATGTTGCTACCACCACCATGATTCACTGTGGGGATGGTTTGTGCAGGGAGGATGTACAGTTTTAGTTTTCCACAGTATATAGTGTTTTGCATGGAAACCACAAAGTCTCATTTTGGTCTTATCTGACCAGAGAAGTGTCTCTACAGCTCCTCCAGAGTTTCCATGGGCCTCTTGGTTGCTTCTCTGATTAACCCTCTCTTTGCCCAGCTATTTTCAGTGGACGGCCATGTCTTTTTGGGTTTGTGGTTGTGCTATACTCATTTTCATAATTTTCAGATGATGGATTGAACAGTGCTGTGGGAGATGTTACAAGTTTGAGGTATTGTTTCATAATTTAACACTGTTTTAAACTTTATCCTTGACAAATGAAAAGTTATACACGGTTCTTTAAGCTAAGATCACCTATATGCTTTCCACAGCAAGTTAGGTATTGACTACTCAGAATTGTTCCATACACCACCTATTTAAAAAAAAAAAAAAAAAAAAAAAAACAGTCAACAAAATTAATAAACCCACAAAAAACAGCTGGTCTCAACATCCGTGACTTCTTTTCAAGCAATAAACGAGCAAAACCCTTTGATTTTCTGGACAGAGGTCTCCCTCTCCTGAAACTAAGCAAAAAAAACAAAAAAACACACACATGTATAAATAACTGTCTTTTATGTTAGCCTTATAAAGCGGAATAAATAAGCACAATCCACTTCAGTCAGCGTCTTTGTAGAGAGGAAGCAGCTGGAGATGGCACTGGACCGCATTATTGTTTGTCAGCAGCTCACTGTTTGTACCACAGTGCCTTTTTGGCGTCTCCTGTAGAAGCGACAGGACATGTCAGCAGCAAAAAAACCTCCACTGCTGAGCTGGAAAAAGAGTAGTGATGGTCATTGTTGATAGTAATACCAAAGTTGGATGAATGCCTTGTCTTCCTATAAACAAAACAGAAAACAGTTTAGCATTGATAATTGTTAAAAAAACTAAAATGAAGCTAACTTTGACTTTTAAAAAGAGGTGAAAAACATGGGTTCAATGATTATTTGAAGTGTAAATCCAGATCAGCTGGTCCTGGAGGCTAATGGTAACGATTACTCTAATAGAGGCCAAGGCCAAAGCAGGCTTATACCAGCTTAAAACTCCAATCCAAAATGCATCATAGCAGTTTCTGCAAATGCTAATTTATGAACCTCTAAGATGTTGTCTTAAAGCTGATGATGATTGATGAAATGGTGGTTGGAGATGGTGCGGCACTTGTGCTCTTCCTGTGTGAAACACATACTGAAAACAGAAATATGTCCTTTCTGGTCAAAATAACTACCTAAATCTAAAGTAAGTGAATACAAGAATAAAACAAATATAATTCACTTAAATAGTATTTTGCTTTCTATGTCTCTTTACTTTTATATCAGATCGTTACTCTGACTGGAAATGATTTAAATGTTCTTTTTACACATGAACATCTCTGCTGCCGCATTACATTCTGCTTCCATTTCTTGTATAAATAAGCATCAGCTTCTGTGTAAATAATCATTAAATCAATCATAAAATATTTTCATAAAACAGCATTTGCATAAACTTCTATGACGTATGTTAAACTAGAATACTTAAAGATGGCAGAAGTCTGCTTTGGTCTTTTTCCCCACTGTTAGTTGTTAGTTTCACCTTTCAGGACCAATTAATCTTAATTTATAACAAATGAAGACTCCAAGAAAGATACATTCAAAAAAGCAAGTCATTTTTATTGATTTACCTATTATAGATGTACACGTTGGTGGAAAATCTGGAACAAACACCTGCTAAAGTCAGTAGAAACTTTAGGTAAACATGTTTACTATGAATTTTATTCTTGCTTCTTGTCATTCTGTTCTTTACATAGTAACACTGGCAGTCTAGACAAGTTGATGTTAGCAGATTATTTAGCTGGGCATATGTCTGCTCATCTAGCTAACCTGCAGTTTGCTGCTTGAAAAACAGCCAGCTATAGTCTCTTAGTATATAAATTGTACTTTCAAAAAAGCATTACCTTATTAACAACTATAGGTGGATCTCCTTCAGTTTCAATGCCATAGCTTTCGAAACAGTTTACATTTGTTCTTGTAAGTAAGAAAATGTGAAGGAGTGAGAGTCCAGAACAGGTAAGGAAGAAATACACAAAGTGAGTGTGGTTCAAACAGCTAGAGAAAACTCCTGTTACTCTGGAAATTTCTTTGATATCACAATAAATGGACATTAACCTGTAGAAAGAGCAGGACAGAAAGTTTGTGTTTTTGAAAACCATATTTTTTTAAAACCTTGGAATACCATGATACCGATAACTAGCTCCTGCCTACCTTAAACAGATCTTTACATCAAAAACTTTTAAGAAACCATTTAGGAACATGAGCCTAAAAATTGACTGACCTGTTTTCCATAATTTCCTGGCCTTCATTTTGTTCTCTGTTCTGAGTCAGTGTTTTCTTACTAATTATTTCTCTGTCCTAGAAATGGGTTTAAACGTTCACAAATCCAACTTTTTGGACTGAGCGTCCAAGTCCCTTTAGCCTAGGATTAGAAAGAAAGAAAGAGATGGATGGGGAGAGTGAGACAGATCGTTGCACATACAGCACCACTGAGCACAAACTGGAAAGGATTAGCAGAAAAAACGCAGAAGTCTCACAAGTAATGAAAGTGTGTGTTATTTATTATTGGATAAAAAGTTAAATATCTCGTTTGAAGACATTTGATTAGCAATGTGCTCACTCAAGACAGTCTAGGCTGTGTTTCCAAAAAATTGCAGATTGCGGACTGTTGATTCAAAGAGTACTAAAAGGTTTGCTTGGGTTTCCAGCCAGCTGGCAGTAAATGTAAGGAAATTGTAAAAGAGCCCAGTAATATTGATACAGCCAAAACTGAGAGAAAGCTATGTTTTAGGTTAAAGCATATAAATCCTCAGAGGAAAATAAGGCACTCATTAGCACATTAGTTCTTTTTCACTAATATAATCCAATGTTGTAGTCTACATCTAGTTATCACCATAATCCTTCCTTCTGCTCACAAGTATTCTTTGAACTGACTCAGATGGAGTGTCATATAAAGCAGCTCTTGCAAACTATTAATTAAATACATTTGGTGGCAAAAGTCTAACAAACAATATATTTCAAGCATATTATCTCCAGTCGCTGACGTCTGTCCTCAAAGGCACAAGTGCTACATTGCTCAGTGTAAGCCCATTAATTCCAACAGAGAATTGGCATACCAAAATGAACATCAATGGAGCAATAACCCTACACACTGCTTTGATTTTCTACAGGTTTCGTAGCTGAAGTTTAACTTAACTGACCTTGGACCTCAAATATGCTGACCCTGAAATGCATGCCCATAAGCATTCCCACAGTGACAGCAGGCCAAACCTGTAATGGTGCTGATTTCACTAAAAACAAGAGGCAGATATTGAAAATTTTTTACTTTTGTTGCAGACTTATTTCACATGGTCTTCTATCTCAAATATAGAAACCTCAGGGTGAAAAAAATCAAGAAAAAAACTGATTAGTTTGATAGGCTGAGCATGATTGTTCAAATCCAAGGTTATCTTCAGTCTTTTTTGCAACTGCTTTTTACTGCTCTATGATACATTTCTTTGCTGTGCAAAGTCTATATATTTTGGTGTTAAAACACAGGCGAAGGCAAACTGCACGGCCCTATCAGGATATAGGGAGGAGAAGTTTTGTCAGGCTGATGATGTGGCAAGACATGCAATGGACACAAATGGTCTGTGTGCAACACGTGCAGGCCTTATGTTTAAGGGAATTTTGCTCTTTTTTTCTGTCTTCAGGACAATGAGAAAAGAGAGCAAGGCTAACTAAAGACAGAAAGACTTCAGTTTTACTTCCCATCTAAAAAAATAGAGCCTTGAATGCAGAATTTCTTTCTTTTTTATGATACAATCTGAATTCGAGAAAAATAAATGCATATTGAAAACCTTATCACTTGAATGTGGTATTAATCGTTCCCAAAATGCTGGTGTTAAATTTTGTGATTAGTTGGTAATAATTAGAGCGTCACTAAAGTGCTTTAACAAAGTATTCATACCACTTTAACATTGTCACATTTTGTTACGTTAGAGACACAGACTCCAATGGGCTTGTATGTGATATTCTAACACAAAGTAGTGTACAGTTGTGAAGTGGAAAGTATGTCTCTACCAGCTCTGCCCAACTGGAGGCAGATGTTTGAGCCTATTCTGCTTAGAAGAATATTTCAAGAACGCATTTTATACCGACAACCAGAAGGACACAGCAGAAAATCTTAGAGAGGGTGGGCTGAATATAACATGACAGAGTTTGCCTTTCTCAGCACCTGCCTGTCATACATCTCCACAAGCTGGTCCTGAATCTTTCCTGAACTCTTACCAGCCTCTTTAACCAGATGACCTAACCTGGTTTTGTTGCATGGTATAGATCGCTGTACCACACAATGATAGAAAACAATAAAACAGATTCAATAAAACTTTTGTAAAACAGTGTCATAATTTCAGATGAAGCATTAAAAACTGTTTCCTTAAAAAAAATATAGCACTTGGAGCTTTGCTGTGGTAACAAAATGTGGTGTTTCCACACATTTTCAAGTGGATTTATGTCTGAATGTCAACTAGGTCATTTTAACACAGTCATATGCTTTAAATTAAACCACTCCTCTGTAGCTCTGGCTCTATGCTTAGTGTTGACTTGCTGGAAGGTGAACCGCAAGCCTTTTGCAACCTTTAACAGGTTGTCTTCCTTATATTGTGCAGTATTCAGCTCCATCCATTGTTCCATCAATTTTGACCAGTTTCCCTGTTCCTGCTGTAGGAAACCCCCAGCCTTTTCATCCTGGTTGAGTTGGTGTGTTTATGGTGATGCACAGTGTTATGCTTCATTCAAAGCGAACGCGTTTTGCATGTCAAAAAGGTGTCCAGCACCTCAAGTTGGACACTAGAATCGCTTTTGACATGCGTCAGGAGGAGCCTCTTGACTTGAATCCTTCGCATATACTCTTCCATTGTCTGCTGCCCATTTCCTCTGAATAAATACATTAATTCTTCAGCATGAAACTAATAGTGGCTCAATGTTGTACTGGACGGATTTGGCTAGCTCAAATAGGGGGAAATATTTACCGTGGTAACAATGTTTTGACCCGAGATCCAGAGTCCTTGCTAATCCTCCTCCAGGCAAGGTCCTCTCTTCCTGTCTCTGTAGCGATAGCTCGACTGATTGTAGATGGGCTCTTGGTCCTTCCGTCCCATCAGCAAATGTGCCACTATGTCAAATGCCTGACCTGAGAAGCTTTGCTGTGGTCTGTGAAATGTTCAGTTTGGGAGATTGTTCAAACAACACTCTGGGGGCCTTCACACAACAGCTGTATATTGAAATCAAATTACACACACCTGTTTACTAATTAGGCGACTTCTGAAGGCAATTGGTGGCACTGCATTTTATGTAAGGGTATCACACTAAAAGGGAGGTGAGAAGTGGGGTGGAGGGGGGGTTAATAAACTGTATGTGCACGCTACACTTTTCCAAGTTTAATGTGTGGAAACTAAGCATCATATTTTTCCCACTTTACAATCATACATAACTTTGTGTTTGTTATAACACAAAATCTAACATAATACATTCAAGTTTGTGGTAATCACAGAACAAAACTGTGCAACAAATGCAGCAGGACTGGCTGCTTTCAAAAAGCTCCCTAACTGTAGATGTAAAAATAAAAAGATGTCCTTCAGATTGTGTTACATTCATTTATTTGTTCCAGTCTATTCATTGTTGTTCTTTTGGAACAAGTGCCACAGTGGCATGTGAATATATTTAACAGGAAATAGATGGTAATAACTCCCAAGTTGTGGTTCAGATGGACAGATGTTGTGACAACCAACCAGGGGCATGAGGAAGTGGGTGACTGGGAGAACAATACCCAAAATAGCCTGATAAACACTTTGGATGGAGGAAAAACCAAGTGTCTGCCGGATGTGCTTTTGAAGTCTGCTTGTATTGTTTTTTTGTGTCGATTCTTGGCAGATAAAAGAGACAGGTGCCTTTGTTGTTGGAGGTTACAGGAATGTGAGAAATGAAGCTTCCATTTTGTGTCATTATATCCTTTTTCATATTGGTTCCCACTTCAGAAGACACCTACAGTATTTACAGGAAAGGCAAAGCTCCATAACCTGCCCGTTTTATGTTACCTCGAGGTAGAGTGAGTTAAAAAGATTAATGGCCTTTGATGAAATGGAGCAACAATTAAACCCCAGAAACCAATGTTTTGTTTTTTTTTTGTTTTGTTTTTTTTTTTTTTTTTTATCATTTAACTTGATCTTCTTATATTTAATAGCAAGACCTATGGAAGAAGTATGAGACCTGGCTGCAGCTTGTTTGATGATTTGCTCTCAGGTCATGCACCTTCAGCAGTGAGAATATTCAAATGTCATACCATAAATCATGAGGCCAAAAGAGGTTTGTGAGAGCTTTACTGCAACACAAACAGACTGCTCTCCTTAATATTGTGCTGTTTGGGTAAACTACCTTTTCTGCTTAATGTTAAGAAATGTCCACAAACATTTTCTTGTTATCAATAAATGATTTCCTTCACTTCTGTTGTGGTTTTCTGTTTTGCAACTGCCAATTAGCACATCTTTTAGCCAAGTCTTGGCCTGCAGATTGTAAATAGAAAACTAGTAAAAACTCATTGAATTCTACAATTCAAAGGATGACCGCAATCTTTTTCCACACAGGTCTGACACACCTTTGGAGCTGTTTGGTATGTACAGAAGCAAAATGAATGGAGGGTTGAACTTGTGTCACTGAGATGCCTCTAAGCCTGCAACTGACTATGTCACAGATAAATACTGTAATTATGGTTAGTTAAATGATTTCTAAACACAAACTAATAAGGTGCTAAAAGGGAAACTGCAGTGGTTTAACATAATTCTTATTCTGGACCTATGATTTGACAGTGGTGGTGAAAAAACTAATTGCTGAACAACTTATTAGTTTCCTAAACCAGCGCGACAGCCAAAAATATTGATGGAATATTGACAGTATATGACTTTTACTAGTTTCTCTTATTTTCCATGTATATAGGTAGGGACATAAGATTATGAGTATCATTTAATCATGCAAACAGAAAAAGAGTTTATATACATTTTTGGGGGTAGGTTGGCTGTGAAGCTACATCGCTAATGCTCAAGGTAGTTTCAGGTCCCTAAACTAGGAGTTAGTGCAACCTGATCCTTCTGGAAAGAGAGAAGGAAAAAACCTTCTTCAAATACAATTGTACACACATGCAGTGTGCAACAATTAGTTTTAGACCATGGTGTGCAATCAGGCCGTCTTGCTCACAGGATGAGCAGAAAACCCAAGTTAACAGGTAAATATGGTGTCATGGTGGAAGGCAAAAAGCTACTGGACCCAAATGCAAAAGAAACACAATGAAACGTTCAAAAAGTTAAGTTTTACAAAAGTTTATTTCAGGCAATAATCTTATATTGTTTCCTTTTTCATTCCAGGAGTATGTGTGTGTGGAGGACAGATACATATGATGAGTAGGTAAGTATTTTGCAAGATCAAGAAACCAGTTTGAAATCATTAGAGGTTTGTGACATGGTGCATTTTTTTCTGGAGGAAGTAGCCATCAGAAGATGGTACACTGTGGTCAGAAAGGGAACAAGATGGTCAGCAATAAAACCCAGGTATGATGAGTTGTTGAAACAATGCCCTACTAATATTGGGGGACCCAAAGTGTGTCATGATCCTCCACACCACCACTAGGCTTTGGTACAAAGCAGGATGGATACATCTGTTTATATAGTTTACACCAAATTCTGAACCCACCACATGAATGTCATAGCTAAAATTGTATTGGACCAGGCAAATTGTGTCAATCTTTTGTTGTCCAAATTTAGTGAGCTTGTGTGCGCTGTGGTCACAGTTTCCTCTTTTAAGCTGATAGGGGCGGCACACAGTATGGTCTTCTGGTGCAGAAGCCCATCTGCTTCAACGTCTAATGGATTTGGATCCTGGGCTTTCAGAGGGAGTTTACAGATTTAATCCACCACTATGATGTTTCAATTATAGATAGTTCCCACAAGACCAGGCTGGAAGTAAGTTACCTTGGAAATGCACCATCTTGATAGGATACCGGTAAACACCGTTACATAGGAGCAGCATTACGACAGCATTACCAAAGCTTAAATTAGGTTTTTAAAGGGATTTTCTACATTTCAGGAGAACCAGTTCAGTATCTAGCAATAGTACGTCTTATGAAAATAGTCAACAAGTCATTTGTGTTTGCCAACAGCCATATAATGAGGAGGATGTTAATGTGATCAGTTGTGACAATGAGAACTGTCTGCCTGTGTGGTTGCATTTTAAGTGCATAAAGTTGATCCGTGTCCCAAAAGGCTCTTTTTGTTGTGCACATTTTAAGTGTTAAAGCACCAGAAACGGCAAAAGAAGCATTAATGACAAGATGAAGGCCTGAGTATCAACCAGAGCGTGCCATCTACTACCAGCGACAGACTGGGGCTACAAAACAGCCCTGGACTTTGACTCGGCCTGCCCACAACAATTGGTACATGGAAAGTTATCAACACATGGCACAGATATCAGAATACTTAAATCATTACTCAATGCAATACACCATTTAGATTACCCCAATAGCACTGCTGTTGATGTATAGGATATAGGATTCCAGTACTGCATTCCATTTATGAAGATATTTCTTACAGTGGGTTTGTCAAACAAATTGCACAATACAGTGTATAGCAGCGATCCTCAAATCCAGGCCTCAAGGTCTGGTGTCCTGCAACTTTTAGATGTATCTCATACTGAGGAGGTGCTATTATATGTATATATATACACACGCTTCTCTGTTTTCATTATATCATGGTATGTGGAATACATTCCTGTCCTGCTGTTACTTTTATTTCACTTTATTTTACTTAATTTGATAAGATTTTATTTTCAAACGAGGTATAGAAAACACCAGCCAGCAAATCTGTCTCCTTCTCCATTGTTACTGTCCCTGTATTTGTCAGTGGAAGTTCCTGCTCAACTTTCTATCCGTCATCATCACAGGTGGTCTGCCTTGCTGAGGCTGCATAGTTGTCTGGTTCACACTTTCCTCTTCACTGATTTCCTGGACGTGCTGCTGCTGGCTTTGCAGCTGAATATTTTGGTTAGTTGGCAGCTTCAGCATCTAAATGTCGCCTTTTTTCCCCTCACCTCCCAGTCCTGCCTTTTTCGATACCCTTTTTTAACGCTATTATCCATATGTGCTGCTAAACTCGTCTTTGCTACTACTTCTCCTTTTCAAATACCTCGTGAACATGGGGGGGCTGCTGGCTGGCATCCAACTTTTATACACACTGTTGCCACCTAGTGGACTGGAGCAGATTAGCAGGGTAACATAAAGAAGAAAAAAAAGAAACTGGTGACTGCTTGGTGGCACTGGCTGTTCTGGGATTCTTCAGCACTCACCGATGGCATTTGCCCCTGTCTGCTACCTCCTTCTCTACTACCTGCTATGTCTGACGCATAATAATCAGTTGGGATGTGAATTTAAGCAGGTACTGTTTATTAACATTATGTGATTGTAAATATGGTCACATAAGCAGTAATTGTACACCCCATTGTTTTTTGTTCAAGCGCAGGTGTTGCAGCAAGAAGAAATGTATTTTTGCAGATCTACATTTTATAGTTATGTTTCATACTTTGTGCATATGGATCTGTCACACAAGTCTGTAGGTTTGCCTACAAAGTAAATTTTTTACAGTGTAATTTGTGCAGCGCTGTTTATTCATCAGCCAACTAATAATTAATTATGAGGGGCATTTCACATATGAGGATATTTGCTAAAACTGTCACTATATCCCAACAGTAGAATATGAGACAGATAATCTGTGAAAAAAAATGCACTAGTCAATTTCTTGAGTTCTCGGCAGGCTCCGCCGTGGAGGAGGAACTGTTGAGGGAGGGCTGTAGCACAGCAGAGAGCAAGGGGAAAGGACCTATGAGGTGTTCTTGTTCAAATTTTCAGGCTAAGTCCACAATTTTCTCAGAACACTCTACTGCAGCTTTAAGGTTATAAAAACATCATGGCTTACCTTGAAATAGACCATGACAGAGCTTGCAATGCCTTTTAGAAGTACCCCATCTGCAAAAAACTTAAATGTGACAAACCTTGATATATTCAGCTATAGAAAAAAAATTGATTTTAAACAATAAGCCAAATTGATGAATCACAATGTCACTCAGAATTTGTAACATGCATAAATATATAATTTTTTTATGACAAACATTTTTACTTTATCAATACAAGCTACAACTGAGAGGCCAAATATGATTTATAAATAACTGTAATGTGACTGGATGAATTAATTGTGTTTTTACTGAAAAAAAACTTCAAACTTAGTCCAGATTAAAACTTCTGTGAAAACATTGAACGTTTTTATAGATAAATGTTTATGACACGAAATCATGGTAGGAAAATTGGTTACAACCAGAATAAACTATTAAGAGCACATAATTTTATGCACAGAACAATATTTTAATTGCAAATGAATGGAAAAATACTTTAATGAGTAACTAAAATAAAAACATTTCTTCACTTTTAACTTTTATGATGGCTCCTTTTTTTTAATAAGAACACCTTCCCTCTTCTAATTTGTCAGTCCAACACAGCAGGATTTAAATTGACAGAATGACATGAAGGGAAATGTTATCTGCATCACCCTAACATACAAACATCTACAATTAAATTATTTCAAAAGTATTTATTATTTAATTTCCAAATATTTAATGTTTTGTATTATTTCATAACTGAACTCTCTCTCAGCAACAAAGGTGCCAGTGTTGCCATATTGCCCCTAAACACTGGCAGCAGATCTGCATTTTCTCAACAAATTTATATTACGTCAGATTCTGACTCTGGTCTACATTGTAATGGGAGGAAAGAAAGACAAATAACTCTTTTTTTGTCTGAGTCTAAAGCAGACAAAAACAATCTGTGGTTAAATTTAATGATGATGACTGTTTATCTTTTATTTGAGCTGAAAAATGGCAGCTGCTGTTTAAAGCAGCCTTTGAAGTAACCCAGCCCTTTCTGCCTCATACCAATAAATTTAACTTGGCATAGAGCTTGTTTTTCTTTCTCTTTTTCCCCGCTGTTAGCTCTTTGTGTACTCTGTTTGATAAACGTCTACATGCTAGAGCTGCAGCCAAAGTGATTGGGTTATTTTTCAAAGCAGCGTTTAATACAAAACTTATCTTCAAGCAACATTTTACCACATAGGTGACATAGACTGGTTCTAACAGGCCTGACTGCATTTCAGGTTATTGTAGGACTCTCATTGTTAAAACTTGTCAAATGTGTGTTGGTTTAAATGGGTAATTGAAGGTTGGATTTATTCTTATTAAACAGATTTAGAGGAAATGGCAGAAAACAGGAAAAAAAAGAACCTGATGTTTTTAACACAAATTTTGCATCTGTAGTTTTTTTTTTTTTTTAAAATTAGTAGTGTAAAACTCCGTGTATTCACCACCTCCAAAGGCCAAAAGTATTTCTCAATTAAGATGCCATCAAATCAGAAATTATTTATAACAGAACTTCTAATGTGATTGGTGCCTATCTCCAGCAGACATTGGGCAAGAGGTGGTATTTTCACCCTGGGCAAGTTTCCAGTCCATCACTGGGCAACACAGAGACTCACAGGACAAACAAACATGTACACAAACTCATACCTAAGGGGAATTTAGAGACCAGTTAAACTAAGTCATGTTTTTGGACTGTGGAAGGAAGTTGGAGAACCTGAACACACGCATGCACAGGGAGAAAATGCAAACTCCATGCAGAAAGACCTCAGACCAAGATTCAAACCCAGGACCTTCTTGCTGCAAGACAAAACTATTTGTTCTCAGTCATACAGTTATTTTTTTTCTTTTTTATCCACATGTATGCATTCTCTTAACAATATAGCAAATTTCATGTGTCAAACCAAGGATGAATTGTTGATGTTTTATGTTTTCTTTTAAGGTTTCAATTTATTTTTTATTTTCAATAAGTCTGAATCAAAAAGGTGGAAATTTTTCAATGTTTTAATACATCCTACTTTTGGTATGCACTGAATATTGGCAACAAACTGAATAATTACTGTTGATATATCAGTGATCTGTTGTAGTGATAAATCAACTGACAAATACTACTACTTTTTAACGTTACCCAACGTTTGTAATTTTTCAATATTTTTCAGTATTTCTTTTTAAATCCAAGGATATTTACATTCAGTCTCTATTTATCTCTTCCAACTACACCATACATAGCGGCTCTAAAAGTCTACACATCCCTGTATAAAATGCCATGCTTTTGTGGTGTGAATAATGAGACCAGTAAGAACATTTTCCACCTTTAAAATCACTGTTACCTTGGAGAATTTGTGTGAAAAAATCAAAACAAATCAACAACAATAGATAGATAGATAGATAGATAGATAGATAGATAGATAGATAGATAGATAGATAGATAGATAGATAGATCTGCAGTAAGCTAGTTGCAGAAGTACACACCCTCTTATTAAAACTTTGTGGAAAAACATTTTAATTGAATTTCAGCATTCAGGCTCTTAGGAACACACCTGCCAATATTTGTAGAAAATCTGATTAGTTGTAAATAAGTCTCAGCTTTGCTTGTTGGAAATTCTCGATGTTTGCTTGCTTGCACCCTTTAGTTAATATTCCCTTTAGTTAATATTATTGAGAGTTTGCAAAAGATTAGAATGATTTCAGGGTGTGTGGTACTTTATGGGTGTGCACACTTATGCAAGTTTATTGCAGACTTTTTTAAAAGTATTTTCCCTTTAATAAATTGGTTTGTTTTTCTGTTGATTTTAAAGGAAAAAGGGTCAAATGAAAGGCGAAAAAAGATTTGAAGAAGTTTTTATCAGGGACTGATTTTCTTACACCAATAAAACCTGCTATTTTAACTGGGTTGTGTGGTTTTTATCACTGTGTCAGACTAATTTTCAATATGAAAACATCACAATATTTACCTTAAGAGTTAGTGGACACCAAAACATGGTGAACGTGTAATAAATACTTACCTAATTTTAGTTCGATAGCCATCAGCATGACCATTTGGATTGTCACCACCACTTTAGTGTCTGATCTAACTGCCATAAAGTCTCAAAGTAAAAATTCTGTTAAGGTATGCAAAAAAAAAAAACCCCAATAAACTTGTGAAGTTCACTTCTCAAATGTATCTTTTTCATGACATTCACAGGAACAGAGTTAATCCTGAACAAAACTGCATTTTGGTGCATCTTAAGAATCAAATTTATAAGTTACTTTGTAGTATGAGCACAGTGTGATGTCGCTTTGCAAGTAGCCTCCCTGTCAGAATGGGCACTCTCACAAAGCACCATTGTGGGATCTTTAAAGAGTGGCCCAACATTAAAAGGAGTTAGTGGTGGCAGGTGGTGCTCTGGAAGAAGAGGATCTCCCTGTGGTCTCATTCAGGCCTGACAGAGAGAGAACTGAGACAGGTGGTCAAGCCCTTTAATGTTGGAAGGCTTTTAATCTATGCATATGGTTTCAAACCAGGCCAAAGTTTACACTGACCAAGAACTCTTTACTGGCAAAGCTGTGATGGAGTTTCTTCTGCCCCTGTTTCATGTGGTTTGAAGGACTTTATGAATGCTTTGGGTACTTTATCCTCTAGTGACACATGTAATGCTTTCTTTGTTTTGGACATTTCATACAGTTAAAGTGTTTGTACCATGTCCATGACAACTGGCAGCTTGTTTAAAGTTTATTCATTCCTGTTTGTTGTCAGGTATTTATTGGACTAGTGTAATTTTATGGCAAAAGATGTAATGATTGTAGATGTACTCTTAGAAACCATTTCAACAACAACAAGATTAAAACTGAAGCCGGAGCGGCTAAATTGTGATAAACATTTTTTCTTCTCCAGCCAATCTCCTTTCCTCTCTGCCTCTCACTTCTTGTTGCTGTTTCTCATGTCTTTTCTTCATCTCCCCATACCATACATATCCATTTTGCTGTAGTACAGGGCCCAAAGCCTCGCTTCTTTATCTAGCTTACAGTTTGGTTAAGCACATGGTTGAGTTTTATGACTCTTTGTTCCCAAGTGTATGGCGGATCTGAATCTGGACATCGAACCTGACATTATGTCCTCCTCATTCCCTCTCCCCTTTAACTCCCTTCATCTCATCACTCTCATCCCAAAAGTGAGGGGACCGCTCTGTTTTATGACACTGTGATGTATTTATTGTTTTGCAGATCTAACTGTTCCTGTGTATTCTTGTTTAGTTAATTAGTTTTGAAGTAATTTTTCAGTATTCCATTTCATTTGTCATAGTTTGTTCATTAGCTTGATTTCATTCCTACTTTATCATTCAATATATATTCCTTTTTGTCTTTTCATCAGAAGATTGCATGCCAGTAGTTCAAGAAAGAGATTATTTATGGAATAATTCAGCTGTAAAGTTGGGCTATTTTGTAAATAAATGATCAGACTTGATTAGAAATAATGTCGACGATTATTGCTCATTGTGTGAATAGTTTCTTCTGCCAGTGGTTCTGGATTCATTCCTTCATGAGAGACTGATTAAGTTTTGCTTATAATTCCAGAGATACTGGAATTCTGGTGAACTAATTTAACTAAAGAAACTTTAATGTTATTAATGATTTAATTAATCAGTTATTAATTATAATTGTTAACAATTACATAAGTCAAACATTGATGCGAATTCTGATTCCCAGCATTTTTGGTGCCACCCTGTGAGGTTGGTACAACAAATTTTATGAAAAAAAAAAAAAATAAATAAACTTACAAAAAACACTGGGAACACAGAGTCAGAGCAGAGCAAAACAGGAACCAGGTGCAAAAAGACAGTGGGGAATGACAGGAGGATCCAGCAAGGAGTGAGAGCAGGAGAGGTGGAACAATAGAGGTGGAACAATAGACCGGGGTTGATTGGCTAACAGGTTGCAGGTGTGAGGGGAGAGAGCAGAAGTCAGACTTAGGAAAGAGAGATAGGCACCAGGGGGTGAGGGAGAGTAAACAACAGGGGGACTAAAACAATGAATCTAACTGTAACAAAGAATAATTAGACACAAGGAATAAATAATCTAACTAGAATAACTAAGAAAGGACTGATCTAAAGTAAGATAGAAACAAGGCAGCTGATCTAATCAACGAATAAGAGATTAAGGAACACAGAACAAGAAGTAATAAAAAACTACAAACCCAGGGTCCTGACAACATTCTCTGTTTGGCATTTAAAATCTAGAGCAGAAAAAGGCCCATCACACTTTACTTCAGCAAAGAAAAGGAAAAGGTAGCTAAAGCATGAAAAAAGTCAAAAATTATTCCTGACAAATGATTTAAACAAATCAACTGCAACATCGCCAAGTTGCACATCATCTTGGTAACAATTTTACTTTGATTAAAGACATTGTTTTTCTGTACCAAAGAAAGAGAAAAATAACCAAGTTTGTTGGTTCTATCTAACTATCCAGACGGGATTTTATGACTTCATAAATCCAAGTTTGCATGACAACTAATAATCATTAACCTGAGATCATTAGGGCCATTATTTTGCTCATGGTGCTTGATGGTGTTCAACTTGTACACAGTAAATCAGTTAACTCTACAACAGTAAGTCCTGTTTTTTATATAGTGGTCCATTTTCCACTTTGTAAAGTCAGGCGAATTAATTACATTTGTTATCTTAGACATAGAGAGGTCAATCCAAAGCAACATCCAAATATTAACAAATTAGGAAAAGCACATTTTATGTCCAGTAAACCACGTTTAAAATGGGTTTCACAACAATTTAAGCTAAAACACTACTTTAAAGATTTAGAAAATGTTCCACTCTAGGACATTGCTAAGAAATATAATGAGAAAACACTCCATCCAAGCAAGGACTCCTTTTCCTATATTTTTGTTTCCTTAGCTCTAGCTCTTTTTCATTAGGGCCAGTTTGTTCCTCCTTCATAATGATCTCATAAGGGGCTTTTTAGCAGAACATGGCTGTCTGAGATTGAATGGTTTTATGTGCAGTCCAAGCATTCAGGTTTGCACAGCGGGATGCCACTTAAGATCACTCAAAATAAATCGCTGTGGAGTTCTATGGAGAAACCATCGATGGTTGTTCAGCTTCCCTCTCCTTTTCTTCCCTTATCTACCCCTAATTTTTCTCTCTTACTCTCAAAAACGTTCCCTCTCACCATCCCACGTACCTCTCCCACTTCCCGTGAAACTAGTGATTAAGTGTTTTACCAGTTTACACTAAAAAGAAACACATTTATAATGTAAACAAACACTTGGGGTTTTCAAAATTTAGTGGTTCAGTGGTGGTTCTTGACCAAATTTAACAGGAATACCAGGGTAGGGCCAGATTTTTTTTCATGGGGCCACAGAACAAAAGAATGAAACAAAAACAAAAAAACAGGGAAAAAGTAATCGTTTAACATATTAGATTAATATATTAAGTGAGCCAAAGAGCAAATTGTTGCTCCGGAGCAGCAGGTTGCAGACCACTGATTTGATAGATAAAAAATGTGATCCTATCTCAACATGGCTGAAACTACAAGTGCAACATTTTAATTTTTAATTCGTTGTTAAAATAAAACTGTGATGGATAAAAATTAAATTGGCCCAAGGGACCAAATAATTGCAGTTTCTGTGCCATAGGAAAGCTTAAAAACTCGATTTAGTATTTTCTCTTCAGTACAGGGTCCACCAGCCCCTCTGACCGCCACCAGCAGACAATGCGGGTGAAGTGTCTTGCCCAAGGACACAACAACAGAGGTGGACAGAGCACGGATTGAACTGGCAACCCCCCCCCAATTGTGGGACGAACTCCTACCACCGTTGCCACCATCATCCCAGGAGAAGTCAGGAGTTCAACATGGTGACGACCATAGACATTGTTTGCAGTACCTTACAAACATCATTTTAAGCTTTACTTTCCTTAACCAAAGATCACTTTTAATTTGTTCAATGTAGAAACATTGATTTACATAGGGCATTCCAGTTGATTGTTTTTGACTGGGAAGTCGGAATTTCCCAGTTCCGACTACAACTGGAATGCAACATCAGTTCAACTGACTTATTCTGTAATAAAGAAACTATTATGAATTATTATTTAATTTATTTTCTACTTATAGAATATCACAAAAATGTAAAAATATTGATCTCTTGTTCTTGTAGTGTGTTGAATGATAGAAGTGTTACAGAGACATCAATAGTATGTATTTAAAAAGTGGAAAAAACCCAATAAAATTAAATAGCTGAAAAATAAAATATTAAAGAACAGCTTTCTCTTATTATTCTTCTGTCCTAAAGCCTCCATAATTATTACTTGCAGATGAAAGTTATGAAAATTAGGTAAAGACATAATTTAACAACTTCTAACTTGGTCAACCAGCAGCTATATATTTGCTGAGGAGTAAAATAGCAGCATGCAGTTTAAATGTACCGCGTCTCTGTGCTTCCTGTGACTTCATTTTAAATATCTGACCGATGCTGAAAATAGCTGACATTAAATTTTCCCCACTCAGTAGAAGCATCCACACTAAAGTGTTGTTGTCAGCGGGACTTATTAGGGACTTATTATTGCTGAAGTATGACGCATTCACTGATTGGAAAAGGTTAATGTTGACTAATATTGGTTGTCAATTGGCTTTTGCTTGGTACTAAGGCACAGAGGTGTGAAGAAACTGGGATCATGTGAGGTGAGATTATAACCTTGTGATCAGCATTTATATTTTCCTGACAGACTTTCTTTACCTTAGATGTAGGATCACTTATACCACTTTAGGAGTATTTAATGCCTACCTTAACCTAAGCATTTCAGTTTACCTGCTGTTGAAATGGTCTGCCAGTTTCCATGGTTTCTGTATAACTGATGATGGTCTATATCACTGCACACTACTCACTTTTTTTTTGTCATTTTCATCCATCTAAAATGGTTTTTGAACCTTTTACACGTGTGCTTTGGTGCCTTATGTTTCAGTCATTAAGCATTTTGCTATTTCAGTTTCTTGATTCAGTTCTTTAATATCAGTATTAATTTTCAAAACCCAAGTTGAAAATCAGCAAACACTCAGAATGCCCTTGTCTGATATGTACAAATAATCTTAGATGGCAAGGGCTAACTTTTTTCAGTTTAAAGCCACTTCCAAATGTATAATTTCTTTCTGAACATTTCACACACAGTCATTTGATCCCTTGTTTATGTAAGAATCATCAAAGGAGCTTTAAAAGTACCACTGGTCAGCAGGATCTAAGGTCATGTTAGAAATAGACCAACTTAATAGTGTGCCTCATCTCATTAATCCCACCTCCCACACACATGCATTCTCAAAGTCTACATAGCATCTTCCCCGGTCTTTTCAAAGTGCCATCTGCAGGACTCAGCCTGGACCTGTGACATCACTTCCTCTCTCACATGGAGGCGTTTGTGGGAAATTGCACCACCATGACATCATGTAATGGTTCCAGCATGCGGTGAGAAGAGTTGGATCCAACCAGCAACAGATGCTTTAAAGTGAGCTGAACTCTGCAGCAAAGCCAGTGGCTTTGTCTGGCGTTGCCTCGGGCCTGATAGAACTTTAAGCTTAATTCTTTTACACAATTCCAGCTTTTTTAGACTCCATCTCTGCCTCTGCTTATGAGGTGAAACTGCACATTAAAGCCCTTTCTAATAATGTCACAGTGACCTCTGCACCACCAACTTCCTCCGCTGTTATTATCATGTTGCTCAAAGTCTCGCCCCGATAACTCATTATGACTCTTCAAACTCTTTCATCCTACATAGGGATCTTCACACATCTTGTATCCATCATTTGTTCCTCCTACACACTGTACACTCCTCCGACATTCTCACGTTAGTCTCCCCATTCCTCCCTTACTCGCTTTCGCTGTCCTGTAGGCCCCCCTTTTTTCTGCTTCTGATATGGTACATCAGGAACCGCTGAGCATGCGCACTGGTTGTATTTGTCTTGGCACTGGCTGAAGGTTCTAATGTTGCCACTTCAGATTAAGTGTACTGGATGACTGTGGAAAGCAACTTCATTCTCATGAGGCTGCAGTAAAAGATCAGAAAAGGTGGGAGGAGATGTCTACTAATCTATCTACTTATCATTCGTGCAGTTTTGTTCCACTAACTTAAATCAGCAGTCCAGGAGGATGATGTTTACTGTACACAACTTTCTTTCTTTTTGAGTTGAATCTGTGGATAAGATGTTTTCACATGCATGCATTTGATTTGATGTAGTCCTGGAATCAGAGAAAAGCGAGTTATGACTTTCCAACTTTTTAACTAATTGAAGCTGTTTTGGAATGGAACTTTTCCTTCTTGTACTTCACATGCTGTCAAAAAGGGTAATAGCTCTGCCATTCATAATGAACTTCAGAGAAAGCAACCCCCCCCCAACCCCCACCAAAATATGTAAGCCGATGTTTGTGTATGTGTGGGTGTGCATAAGCTGCTGTGCAAATGGGGTGGCCTTTGATGTTGCGCTGCTCAGATCCTGTAGTAGTTCGCCGTTCCCAGGCTGACTGAGCCTGTCCTTTTCTCTTTCAAGGGCAGAACACAAAAAGAAAGAGAAAGAGAGAGATACAGAGGCAGGAAATAAACACAGGAAAGATAGCTTTCTCACGTTTAACGTCTTGAGTTTATTCTGTTGAATGAAAACAAGTTACACAGTTTCTAAATTCCCCTGTTGCTGTTTTAGTACATTGTAAGAACTAACAGCCCCCCAAAGTTAAATGCACTTATTTTATCTGATATAGCAGCTATTTCTAACTTATAATTCTCTGCAGTATTTTTAAACTGAAATTATAATTTGAAAAAAAATTGAATGAACAATGAAAAAAATCTTGACAGAAATGACTGAAGAAGCTGGTTTAAACAAATAAAAAACAACTTGCCTCAGCTATTAAGCATCATACATCATCTTCAGTACTCAAGGAAACATCAACTCTTTAGTACCTGTACAAATACATATTCAGTGTAAAGTATCCTGAGGAGGAAAATGGGCTGTAAAGCAGTCTGAGTTTTCTGAGCGGTACCCTCTAGTGGCTAGTACAGGAATTATAGTTTCACAATACAAAACACAATATTACTAACATAAAGGAAAGAACTCTATTTTCATGAAAATCAAGACCTTAATTTAAGAGAACAAAGGGAATTGCATGTAATTTTTTATACAATATAAAAATGGCAAAGTGAGGGCTTGGCAAAAAAGTCATATTTAACCAAGTAAAAAAAAAAAAAAAGTGATTCCATACCTGATGCACATGGGGAAATTTAGTAATTGTCATACATAATAATATTTTTAAGTCTTAAAAATGTTCATATTTGGACTATTTCCAGTTAAGAACAAAATTATTTATACAGATTTACAGTGCATCCAGAAAGTATTCACTTTGCTTCACTTTTTCCATAGTTTGATATGTTACAGCGTTTTTCCAAGCTGTATTGAATTAATCTCTTTTCTCAAAATTCTACACAGAAATTATGACAATGTGGAAATCTTTGTTGAGTCTTTTGCAAATTTGTTAAAACTAAAAAGAAAATCACATTTACATAAGTATTCACAGCCTTTGCTTAATACTTTGTTTATGAAGCTCAAACCTGAGCTGTTTCCACTTGAGATGTTCCTACAACTTAAATGGAGTACACCTGGGGTAAATCCAGTTGATTAGACTTCAATTATAAAGACACACACCTGTCTATATAAGGTCCCACAGTTGACAGTGCAGGTCAGAGGTCAAACACCAACCATAAAATCAAAGGAATTGTCAGTAAACTGCTGAGACAGGATTGGCTTGAGGTACAAATCTAGGGAAGGATACAGAAACATTTCTGCTGAACGAGATGAGTTTCACATCTCATTATAACAAGATTTTGCTCCTCAGTTTATTTTCTCTGGCAGTTAAACACTTCCATACTTTCCAGAAGCCCTGTATGTATAAAGTAATCTTTACATGTAAGGATTAATTAATTTTACCAGCTTGCCTCTTCTGACTGTAAATATTAATATTTCAGAGCTATTCAGCCAGATTCATGACTTCAGTCTGTCAGAGAATCTCTGTAGGGAGATTAGGGTAATAGCAAAGAGAAATTCAGACTTTGAAGACTTGGAGCTCATCACCAAAGATAAATCATCAAAATACAAGTGGAAACATGCAAGAAGCTGCACTGGAATATGACAATTATGTTGTCAAGATCCAGTACTGAAACATTAAATTACAGTCATGTTTGAAGGCTTTTGGTTGACACTAATGGAGACACTGACTGAGAGATTGTAATGGATGTTGAAACTACTTGAAGATGTATTCTAGAAACACGAATAACCTCAAGACAGCTTTCCTGGAAACACGAGCAATGATCTCAGAAAGAGAGCTTGATTGCTAATAATGTTGATGAATGCAGGCACTGAAAGACAGTTTCCCAGATCACTTTAAGTTGCAGGCTTGATAAGATACTTGGAGTCAAATGAAAGCAACCTCACCCTCAAGGTGAAAGAAAGAAAGGGAGAGTGAAGAGGAGCAGGAGAGAAACATCACAAACCACAACTACCATAGAAAAGGTTTGGCATGGTGCATTTACTGATTGGATAAAGATTGTTTTTTGGAGTTTCTGACTGACTGGTCATCCACTGGTCAGATCCACCAAAGCAGAAAAAGTTCTAAATCTGGTCTCTTCACTAGCCGATTTCTTGGTGCATCTTTAAATGCAAACACATTTTGTGCTTTGTGTTAGTTTAGAAAATATTTCTGGGCCTGTGTACATCTCTCTACCTTGATTTTAAATGTAGCCATGGCTCCAAAATCACAGGTTGATCCTGGGGGCTTCCTTTACAGTCCTGTATAAATCACTTCCTTTTCAGGGCATAGGCCACATATTTTCTTCTTCCCTACACCTTTCCTGCTGCTTCTCTAAAGCAGCGCCTTTGGAAACATCCAAACTGCTCCTCCTGTGTCTGAGCTGTGCTTTTAACATACCAGATAAAGTAAAAAGCCTCTGTGTGTCTCTCTGTGTGTATGTTCGTATGACTGAAGCAAGCTGCAGGTGGAGAACCATCTAGTAACCTACAGTATCTCCAGCCTTCAAAAAGCCCTTCATGTTCCACTGCTAGATGCACAGAGGAAAACCAAGAAATTGTGGCACAAAGCCAAAAGAAATTGTCAGAATTCTGTTTTAGCAGGTCACTGTGTGTTCTCTTCTGCATAGAAAATATATATTTAACAATTCATGCAATATGTAAGTACTGTCTCACCAGAGAAGTTACTTTGTTGCCACACATCCTTTAATTCTTATTCAGATCATTTTATGTCTTTATTTTTTTTTTAATTTGGCTTACAGATGTATCTCAGTGACTTATGATGTCATTGATTGTGTTTATCAGTAATTCTGTTAAATTGTGAAACTCAAAACTTCATTATATACAGAGTAAGATTTCAAAAGTTTGTATTAATTTCTTATGGCTTACAGCTAATAAAAACTTAAAATTCATTTTCTCAGAAAATAAAAATATTGCATGAAAAAAATAAAAGAAAAAAAGATTTTAAATACAGAAATGTCAAAAAAGTGTGTCCACATTCTGCTGAGTATGTGCACTTGATACTTGGTCAGGGCTCCTTTTGCATGCATTACTGCATCGGGGGTTGCCTTGGAAGTGATCAGCCTGTAGCTCTGTTGAGGTGTTCAGGAACCTCAGGTTGCTTTAACAGCAACCTTGAGCTCATCTCTTTTTGACAATATTCCACAGTCTTTAAAGCAGTGGTGTCCAAAGTCTGTCCTCAGCGGCAAGCATCCTGCATATTTTATGTTACGTTCACACTGAAACCTGAAGTGACCCAAATCAGATTTTTTTTTTTTTTTTGCCCTTATGTGACCTGTATCTGATTTTTTTCATGACAGTCTGAACAACACAAATGCAACCCAGGCCACTTGGATATGTGGTCCTAAATCCGATACAACTCTGATCTTTTCAAATGTGACCTGTGTATGTACAGCTGGGTCATATTCATCCAACCTGTACGTCATTGATACTCAACAAGTGTTAACTATTCTGCGTCCTAATATGCGGAAATAGAAAGAAAAACAACAACCATGGCAGATGATAATGCCAAAAGCAGTCAGCGGAAAGATTTGTTAATATGCTGGCTCCGGTTGGACAAGAACCTTAAAATCGTAAGATATGCTCCACCATTACCATCCATGTTTACTTCCGCAAACACTGAACACGTTTACTACATGTGACATTATTGCATCCTCTACTGTGCATGCGGGACACTCTCAAGTTGCTTGCAGTTCACACAGGAGATCACATGCAAGACGCATATATCTGGAAATGTGAACGCCACGTGAAGAAAATCACCAAAAATCGGAATTGACTATCAAGACCTGCAGTGTGAACGTAGCCTTCTCTCCCTGGTGGTAGTAACTACCTCCTCAACAGGTCAATATTCTGTAGAGGCCTGCTAACGAGCCATCATTTGATCCAGGTGTGTTGAACCAAGGCAAGAACTAAAACATGCAGGATCCCGGCCCTTTAGGACTGACTTTGGACACCACTGCTTTAAAGGATTTAATTCAGGTCAGTTTGCTGGCCAATCAACTATAACGATACTGTTGACACTAAAGAAGGTATTGGTACTTTTAACAGCGTTAGCCAATCCCAAGTCCTTGTAAAAATTAAAATCAGGATCTCCATAAAAGTTTTCTAACTGTGCAAACTAAATGTAGATATTGTAGATATTCAGTGGCTGAAATTAACATGTTCACAGACAACCATGAGGAATCATTTAATGAAAAAGAATAACAAAAAAGAGTTAGAGAAATGTGATTTTAATTGGAATCAACATAGTTATTGTAACATTCAGTCATAATATAGCCGTTACATGTTTTTCTAATATAGTTCAGCCCAAATTCTGTGCCTTTCCACTTCTTTTCCAGACTATGAGACTTTGATTTGCAAATGAAATGCAAAATTTACTTTCATTTGAAATGACAACTTTTGAGAACTCAGGTAAGACTGACACTGTTGTTTCAGGAGCAGCATAACACAAGAAATGGAAGAGTTATAATCTCCTGGATACATCTGTGTGGTGGTTGTTAAAACATTAAGGGCAGCTGCAATTCACATCTTTTGAAATTCTTAATGGGCCTTGCTACACTATCCTCTCAAGACTATATATCTATGTTGTCTTAGCATTCCTTTCTGTTATGATCCTGCAGTGTGTGTGTGTGTGTTCTCTGTGAGTGTATCTCTGTTGGTGAGCTGGCTGCAACCTACACACCTGTTTGCAATTTCCCTCATCAAGCTGTTGGCGATGTAAGCAGCAGCACAATGACCATTCAGCACCTGAAGATTAACCCACACTAATAATCTCAAGCCCCTGTGGTGTTCCTTGTGATTCCTGGTATCTCTAATTAGTCTGAAAGTTTATGCTTATTTACCTTATTTCTTTTTGTGCTATCATCTCTGATCATCGTCTCCCTCCCTGCTCTTCATTACCGTTTCCCTCCTCTGAGCCACTGAACTTACCAACTAACCTCAACACTGCAACACCTTGTTCTGCTACCACATTGCCTCAGATACAACCTGCAGGATAAAATGCCTCCTTCCTGCTACCATTCAACTCTAAAACTGTAAGGCCACTTACTTTCCATTACCATCATTCTTCATACCTCATCTTGTTCTGTTCAAGATGCCGCAGAATGTTGGATCCAGGTGTCTTTTGTGTACATTTCTCATAAATATTGTGATAAATTCTTTCTCACTTTTACTCCTGAGTCCTGACCCTGATTCTGCACGTGGGTTAGAAAATTACTTCAGAATATGAACATTTTGACTGTAATTCTTCCTTCTACTCAACTTTTCATGAAAATACTTGCACTATGAACAGCCAGCTTCTTCAGCAATTACCTTTTGTGGCTTACCTTTGCTGTGAAATATGAAATTTTTAATAAGTGAAATATGATCTCTTTTTTAAATTTTCATCAGAAATTAAAAAGAGAGATCACATTTCTCCTATTTTAGCTTCCCTTCACTGGCTCCCTGTTAAATCCAGAATAGTATTTAAGATTCTCCTTCTCACATATAAAGCCCTTAATAATCAAGCTCCATTATACGTTAGAGATCTGATTGTTCCATACGTTCCTAACAGAGCGCTTTGCTCTCAGACTGCAGGTTTACTGCTGGTTCCTAGAATTTCGAAAAGTAGTATGGGAGGCAGATCCTTTAGTTATCAGTCTGCTCTCCTGTTTTAGTCCAGCTCCCAGTTTTAGTCCGTGAGGCAGACACCCTGTCTACTTTTAAGACTAAGCTTAAAACTTTCCTTTTTGATAAAGCTTATACTTCAACTGGCTTAGGTTATCCTGAGCTATTTCTGTAGCTGTGCCTCCATAGGCTTAGGCTACTGGAGGACAAACTGACCACTTTTTCTCACTTTCTTCTTCTACTACTCTCCAATTTGCATTGTTTACTTTTATTTCAACTGTTAACTTTTTGTTTTCTCTGTCATTTTCTCTCCATAGAAGCTACACCTGGTCTGGCATTCTGTTTGGCTGTGATGCCTTCCTGGAGGAGGGCTTCAGGTGAGATAATGCTGCCATCAACTAATCATTCTCCTTCTCCTGCTATTAACTTTATACTTTTATGAACATCGAAAATGAACCCTACATCAGTCCATCTGTTTTTCTTGTGCATTCTGCTCTGTCTTCTCAAACCCCGAGTCAATCATGGCAGATTGCCGCTTGTACTGAGCCTGGTTCTGCTGGAGGTTTCTTCGTGTTAAAGGGGAGTTTTTCCTCTCCACTCTCGCTACATGGATGCTCGGTATGAGGGATTGCTGTAAAGTCAACAACACAACGCCATGTGGTCACTACATGCTCGTCCAGGTGGAGTGAATGCTACAAATCAATGACTCGATGCAATCTGCTGGGTTTCCTCAGAAACTTTTTGAACTACTTTGAGTAATTAATTGAGCTTACTGTACTGTTTGATAACTAGGATCAATTAGAATATATGTATGACTGAATTTTTTTTATTTATTTATTTGTAAAATGCAGAGGGACGACATTTGTTGTGCATTGGTGCTATATAAATAAACTGAATTGAATTGAATTGGAGGGTGTTGTTGACATTCTCCCGGATAACTGTCAATTGTGTAGGCCAAAACACAAGATTTCTGTATTCAAAATCTCTTTGCACCCCAGTGGTCTCATGAAATGTTCAAATTGTCTGAGAAATGGAATTTTTTTTTTTTTTTTTTTTTTTTTTTTTTTTTTTTTTTTTTAATGAAATCTTTATAATTTAGTTTCGCTTTTCAATCATATGCAGTTTGAACACTTGCTCTTCAGAATTTCCCAGCCTTGAATAAAAATCTTTGCACATCCTTAGAAAAGCAGATTCCCTGACTTAAATTTGCCATCTAGGGGTGAGGAGATAAACACATCCACATCATTCCAGAGCATTTTTTTTTCTTTGTGCTTTTGAATTGGAATTTAGACCAAGTCATGTCAGATCTCATCCTGAGGCGCAGCATTTCTCAGTGATAAAAATCAAGATTTATACATCAGATGGACATAGATGTGTGCACTCACTCTATCAATTTTAGTCAAAGATGTGTCAGACATCCATCCACATGAGGGTAACTTCTTGCTCAGGAAAGGTGGTGCTTCAGCCTGAATATTCCTATCTTTCTGTCAGTTGCTCACATCTTAAGGCTCCAAGCAGTGAAGGTGTGAAATGCCTCATCCAGAGATTTTCTGTTCGGAAAATCAGCCCCTCCAGAGGAGGGTTCCCTCAGGGACCCTCTGTGTCTGTTATCTCACGCATACCGCAACACACCAATGTTCAGAAACATGCTTATATTAATGAGCACGCAATTCACTTTTTCTATGGAACATCTGCTAAACTACCGTTGTCAACCATTCACCTGAGTGTGAGTTATCTTTTTTTCCAATGAACGCCTGTTGGGGCTCTACAACACTCCCATTGAACAGATGTCAGGTGAGCATCACACAGATTGATGCTTTTTTAATAAAACTGCATTGAAATTGAAGCAGTAGAAAAGGAAAGAAGAGAGGACACTGTTCTTCTGCAGGTAGGGGCGGAGCACTTGTGTGTTCATGACTTACTTGGCAGGTCTTTGCACAAGTTTCGCCTCTACTGATGTGGTTGGCGTGAAACTTTTTTCAAAAGTGCATTTGAAGAATCTCAGATGTTACAAGACGAAACACCCACATATGTTTGTGTGTGTGTGTGTGTGTGTGTGTGCGCGCTAGTGCACCACTGGGTAAGCACAGATTGACTTGACTCTTTTCACTTCAATCACATCTTTGTAGGTCTGCCTGTGGATCCTATAAGCAAAATGCAGGGGGGAGAGGTTGCATCGCAGAGCTTCAATGGTTTCTTTGGCTGAGCCATAAGGGATCTATAGCACCAGCAACCTGACTGGCAGGCAGATGGGCACGGAAGAAATGATACAATATCAGATGAGAATCAGTCAGAATTTTAAAATGCTGTGGCCACGTGCTCTAAACAACCGCTCAGTTTTTAGCTTGAGACACACAGAAATACACACAACAAAGAAGATGATGATTAAATGACAAAGATGTTTTAAATATAGTAAAGCAACAGAGAGATTTCCAACTCTTTAAAGCTATCTTAACCAGTTTCTGCAAAAATCAAGCTCTTTTTTTCCTTTATACTTGCACATATATTTACCCAGCTGACAAATGCCTGTTATAGCCCCTTCATGGTTGGAAAAAGATGTTTGTATAAATAATGAATATATAGTAGCTGTACATTTTTAATTGATTCTTTACAAGTACAAACAGAATGCGAATTAAAAGGCTTTACATGTTTCCTCCTGGAGTAAGTTTGAGTTTTCTCTTTAATCCACTAATGAATTTATCACTACTGAACCTGCAATGAAACAGCGAAAGGATCAAGGATGTGATGAATATTTGACAAACACACTGTCTGCAGTTTGTCAGTGAGTTTATTTAGCTTTTCTTTTACAAGCTGACTTGTTAGAAAAAGATGTACATTTATGCTTGTCTTTCAGAAAAAGGGGAATATTTGGCACTAATGTTCTGTCCAATAGTGACCATAACCGTCTCATCAGCTGCATGCAAAATCTTTTCTTTTTTTGTTATTTACAACCACAAACCTTAAGGTATTTTATCTGGACTTTTTTTATAGACCAATATAAAGTAACAGATTTTTTTTTTACAGTGAAATGATATGATGTACTTTTTTTTCTTTTACAAACAGAAATCTGAAGAGAATGACTTGCGTTTAAATTCAGCCCGCGGTTACTCTGATACTCCTTTGTAAAATTCAGCACAACCAACTGCTGTTGGAAGTCACCTAATTTGTAAATTAAGTCCAACACCAAGGAACACACCAGACAAGCCAGACATGAAGTTGTGGATACATTTGACATTAATATGTTAACTTAAATTCGGGAGCAGGACCATACATCAACCACTCCTCTAATCCCTCAGCATTTAAATAAACTCAATTCACCTGGCGTTCCGCCTCTGTCTCACTCTTTTGACCATCACGCTCTTTCGATATCATCAACTTACTAAACTTAATATTCCTCCACTTTGTTAGTCTTAACTTACCATGGACGTTCTAGCCCTGTGTCTCGATCCTTCTGACTCAGATAATACGCTTCTCAGCAATCCACTTGATGTCAGGGCTTCTCCACCTCCTGTCGTTAGGCAGGTTCCATGCCACGTGTGTGTTTGTCTGACCTCCAGGGATCGTTTTTCCCCTTCTCTGGCACCTCCATTTGCCACTTCTCCATGGTCTGGGTCTCACGGCCACCATCTTCACCTTCTACCCAGCCCTGTCAATCTGCTGATTCTTCCCTGCCTCACCCCACCACACCTGGCCAGGTGCAGCATTCTTATCCCATTAGTCCGAGCCGCCATGCTATGGGGGGATGAACTGTGGCGCGGCTCCAGCGTGAAAGGAAAAGGGAATCCCCTTCAACAACTCTGTATAACAATAAGGCTGGACAATAAGTCCAGCCTTTTCCGGCTGCTCTCTTTGTGCCCGCTGCAGCAGTCCGCTGCATCTTTGCCATCTGACCGTCCTGGGCTCCCAGCTTCCTCACTCTGGCCGGCTTCCTTCCAGATGCACCACGGTGATGTCATGGCTCACCCTGTGGCTGCATCCTCTGAAACCCTTTTCATTTCACGTCAGTTCTTTCATCCCTGTCTGTGCAGGCTTCACAGATACCCCTTGCACATTCATCCCTCCATCCCTTCCTCTACCTTTCCTTCCTCCTTTCAACCTGGTTCGGCTCCTGCTCTTGTTCACACCAGTGTGCCAGTTCGAGCCTCTCAGCTGCCCCTTCATCATCTGTCATGCCTTCTGTTTTTCCAGGGCAGCCCGCTGCCCTGGAGCACTCACCATCACCTCCTGTTGACCTGTCCTTTCCCCTGTCCCACCCCAACCTCTACCCCTTCCTTCCCCTGGTCCCTCATGTTTTATCTCAGTGTCTAAACCTGTACTCTTTGTCCACAGTAGTCCCTCCTGTCTGGCCTCCCTCATCCATCCACCACCCTTCTCTGGTTTCTCCTGCTTTGCACCATCAGATTTTGAGTAGTAATTACCTCAGTTTGGCCCAGCTCCTTCAGCCCTGAAAGGAGATCAACATAAATTAAGCTGACCAGACTAAAAAAATCTAAGAATGATTTTATGCAAAAGATGTAATGAACATTTTTTTGTAAACCCCATAGACTTATCCTAACCTGTTCAAGGAAGCATAATAGATCACCTTTAAGATGAGTGCTCTCCTCTCTGCTTTAGTACACCACACCAACAAGGATTTTGTAGACTTTCTTGTTCCTGATTTTACTTTTGGGTTTCACCCAGATATAGGGATCCTTCCAGACTGCACCAATCAATAGACTTCATAGACTTGTCTGCTCCTCATGCTGCTCACGTGCCTGGCATTAACAGCCTCATTCCTTTGCTCAACTTTTCCATGCAGTACGCCACCACTGATCATGCCATTTGTCTCATTCGCCTGGCAGGTAGAGGAGCTTGGCTCACTAAGCCATACATTACCAGTGCCTTTAAGATCTTGCCCATTTACCCAGACTTCTGGCATTTCTTTGGTGTTTATTGGAAGGGGCCCAACAACTTCACAGTTTGGCTCACCTTTGGCTGCAGAAGTTGCCCCAAAATCTTTGATTCTCTTTCTGTGGCACTATGAGGGATTTTCTTTTACAATTTCAGGCTCCCTTATGTCTTGCACCTTCTGGATGATGTTCTCATTATCACCCCTCCATCTTCTCCTCCACGCTTTGGGCTCTGTGCCCTCACTAGTGCCGTCTCAGATTTTAGCATCCCTCTTTGGGAGAAAAAAATCATGGGTCCTCTGACTTCTTTGGAGTTTCTGGGCATCACTCTAAACTCCTCTTCCTTCCAAGCTTCCTTGCCTCCGGAAAAGGTGCACCGGATCACCTTGATATTTTGTAATGTTTTGCTTGCAGTCTCTTGCACCAAGCATCATCTTCTGATTCTTCTCAACCACCTCAACTATGCCATCCGCATCATCCCCCAGGGAAAATTATTCATCTCTCATCTCTTGTCGACCACCACCAGCATTCCTTCCCTCCATGGTTGGCTAACACTCAGTGACTCCTGCAGGATGGAAATGAGCCTCTAACACTGTTTTCTGTCCTCCTGGAATGGCATTTTCTTCTTTTATAATGATGTTGTCTCCATTTGACTCTTTGCAATCCAAGTCCGTTTCTCCTTCCTCAGCTCTTCGTGAGCTCTACTCCATTGTCATTGTTGCTCTCCCTTGGGGCATGGTCCAAAAACTCTATCCTAATCTATTCACATAGTGTAGAAGTGGTCAAGATTATGAATAAAGGTTGGTCTCACTCCCCAGCTATCATGCAATTCATCTGCAGACTTACCCTGATTTCAGCTTAACATCAGTTCCTGCTTCATGCAGCTCATGTTCCAAGTTATCAGAAATGCACTGCTGACACTCATTCTTGGTTTTCTTTTTAGAGATTTAGATCATTGGTAACATCAGCAGAATCTCTCCCAACACGGGTCCCTCCACTTTCCGCCACAACTTTCAACTGACCCTGCAGCTCAGTGACATCTCCCTTGCCTCTCAAGAAGCCATCCTAAACAGCCTTGCTCCTCACACCCTTTCCGCATACCTATCAGGCTGGAACAGCTTCAAATCATTCCACGTAATGTACAATCTACCCTTTCCTTCCCTCAATACAATCTCCATCTGTCACTTCATCACCTACTCTCACACAATCCTCAGAATTTGTGCATCCACTCTCCAGACTTACATTTCTGGTATTAATTTCTTCTTTAAGTTGGTAATAGGTAGCTCCTGTCTAGCCCTCAGCCATAGCCACATAGTCATGTTACTCAAGGAGTTAAAAAAAAAAACAAGAATCCTCTTCTGTCAGGTGTTGCCTCCCATTCACTGCAGGTCTCCACACCTGTTGCATTCTTACTTTGTGCTCTGACCACTCATCTGTTTGTTGACCTCACCCTAGAATCCATGTTCTTATTCACTTTATGACGTAATGCACTATTAGAACGTTAAAAGTGGCCACTGTTACAAATGCAGCCTAAATGGCTGCTTTTCGATTGCTTTATTTTCTTTTACTTTATTTCTTTATTACTGAAAATCAAAACGCTGGCTCAGGTTTGATCAAAGTACTTTGGATTTAAAGTAACCACTGCATTTAATTTAAGAAAAAAGATCAAATTAAATTACGTTAAATAAATTACATCTCTACTTCAGTACAACTGAATTTTCTTATAGTGCTTACACTGTGCACAACACGGGATGCCCATACCCCATTGACCTGGCTGGCAAATAGGCAACAGAAAAAAGGTGGATACGTTTTTCTGATTATTTGTGGAGTGCCCCAGCCTGTGCTGCCCTGGGCAGTGAGACATAGTGCCCATATCGAGAGCCTCTTCTGCACTGGAGTATATATTTTTCTTTATAGCAACTATTATTTTATGGAAGCTTACAACTGGAATATGACGCTCAGTTAAGAAAGCTTCCTGTATGTTCTCCGACAATATTTCACCTGTGTGCATAGCTTTATCATTTGTTTCTATACACATTTCTGATTCAATGTCACTTGGGTCCAACTGGAACATACAGTTTCAGGGATGTGGTTCCAACACAAATCCAAAGAACGTTACTTTTGGGAAACAAAAAACTCCTGACGACCTCACGAGAAGACTCAAGTTGTCTTTTTTTACTATTCGTCTGTCATGATGGTATAGTGTCAGTCAGGATCCTCTGGTTTCCCTGAGGGTTTGTGCAGGTCCAGTGCTGATACCACATTGAGTTCAGATGGCAATGCTAGATGACTCTGACTTTCACAGCATAATCCATGAAATAAACTTTATCTTTAGAAAAGTAATAACTATCACAGGTCTGAAGGACAACAACAACTAGGAAGGACAGAGTCCTGTGTTTCACTGATAAGAACAGGTGATCAATATTTTGAAATTTATCAGTCCTGTTTGGCTTCACTTGGTAACGTTATCATCATTCACAGGCTATTCAGCAAAGATGGCATCAAAGAATGGCATTTTATACTGTAGCCCTCCCTCCCCGTCCTAATTTAGAGTGACAGACCAAATCATTGTGGAAGACCTTTTTTTTAACATTTTCAGATTGCTGGTGAACCGAATGTCACAGCAGTATTGGATTTCCTGACACTGGATTTCAGATAAACTGTGAACTATAAAACAACAAGGTCAGTTTGATGCAGGGGTTACTGACATTCCCTACAATTTGTCTTGCTTGTTTACTAAGTTTATTACTGATATGAAAAAGTAAAGTTTTTATTTTATGTGTTTTCTTAGAAGCTTATTGCATATCCAGTTGAAACCAGCTACTCTTAATACATTCACTTTATAAAAAGACATAGGCTTTTTAATTCTTTGTCTGACAGTAACTCAGTTCAACATTTTCCTGTTATAGTTCATATCAGAGAGACTTTTTTTTTTTTTTAAAAAAACTCTCCAATTGTAGCTTCATTGGACCACAAGGCATGAGTTTTATGTTGCTTTTGGAGAAATGTCTTCATCCTCTTAGATTGGTCTTTCAGCCCTTCTATACAGGACTCGTTTTACTGTGGATCATAACACTTGTCTGACATTTGATGCTTCAGTCAGCAACAAGTGACAGAAATAAAAAAAAACCAGTTATGTGTTTTTTATTCACTATATGTAACTATTGAATTTCAACAGTATTTCCAAAAAACTTGTCAGATTTTTTCTTTTATTAAAAAACGAAAAAAAAAACAGCTTCTTAACATTGTCAGAATTGCTTGAGTTTGTCATTGTACCATAGCTCCATTGACGCCTGGGATCCTGATCTCCAGACATGCACTGCATGCTGGACTGGGGCCTGGTTACGCTGTTGCTACAGCAGCAGAAGCGGTCCTGCAGGTCTTCAGCAGTCTGTAGATTGTCACAGAGAGGGTTACAAAACAGATCAGTTTCAGAGCTCAGATTGTTCCACAGATGTGCAGCTGACTGGCTTCCAGCTCCTTTGATGTGACGCTGAAGTTTCTAGATTCCACGTCTGACTATCTGTGTTGGCTGACGATGGAGGCAGCTGAGGGTTAGATCTTATTCGCGGAGCTCAGCATAAACAAGCACTCCCTGCCAAGTAAAGTTAAGCTGTCACCCAATGAGCATAGCTGTAAGCATCACTGGGAAGATGGGGCTCAGGCTTCTGGTATGTCAGTAAAACTGCGATACCAGAAGCAGTATTGCAGTTACTGCAATACTGCAGATGTTCTGTACTGTTGCATAAACAGTACAGAACATCTGTACTGTTTATGCAACAGTACAGATGTTCTTGTTGCATAAAGAAAAAGATTTTGTTCCTTTTCACTGTTTTTATTTCCAATGCTGTTGGGTAAACAGTCAACATCTCAGGGGAGATTATATGCCTTAGTATTAGCTGACAGAAATTCAAAGGCGATGAAGGGGTCATGGGATGGACGAAGCAGGGGGCAGGATGGGATTTGATTGGGACAGAGCTCCTGTTGTCCCCAGCTGTCCTCTCTGTGTCCACCCCATGACCAAAGGGCACCCTCAGGTCAGGACGCCACCAAGAATAAAGGGAAAAGGGAGTTCAAATGCAGGTTACAGACTGGAAGAGGGGTGGGGTCTGTTTGTATGACTCTGAGTGTTTTGCGACAGCACACTTTATCATCCCCTTCATACCCTTGTTCTCTCACACACACAAACACTCAGACAGTGACAGGGTGACCAGACGTCCCTGTGGTCTCTGATATATTTATAAGCTTGGAGAAGTCTCTCTTCAGAGAGGGAGACTTGAGAGATGCACCTGAGCAAATATTAACATCCTCTATAAGGAGCCTTTGATGTGCAAAGGCCAAAGCTCTGGGTCAGCACCCCTCAGCAGGATCATTTCAGAATGTGGGGTCTGTAGAGTCAATAGACAACAGAAAAAGACACCAAAGAACAGACGAATCAGATGGACAAGCTGGATGTTCTGGAACACATTCTGAGCCAGAAAATCCTCATTTCCAAATTCTACTTTGTTAGAAACTACATCTAATATTACTAAAACTAATTATAAACAACAAAATAAATGCTTCAATGACAAAGACTGTAGTGCCTTGCAAATGTTTTTGTACCGCTTTACTCTTCATATTTTGCCATGTTACAACCACAGACTTTAAGGTACTTTGCTGGGGTATTATATTTCAGACCACCAATTGGTTGCTCTTGACTTATTTGGGGTTATCAGAACACAGGGAACACCAGTGGTTCCCTATTCTCAGAGTTTTAAAAGTAAAACAATGTAGAAACTATGTATAATGAAACTTCCACTTCGCAATTATGCTGTACTTAGCGATGGTCTATACAAGGGTGTGTAACTCTAGTCCTCTGAGGCCGAAGTCCTGAAACTTTTTGTTGTATCTCTGCTTCATCTCATTTGAATCAAATAATTAGATGGTTCGTGGGACTCTGTAGAGTCTTCATGCTTAGGAGACAGTTCAACCATTTGATTTAGGTGTTTTGGACCAGAGACACATCTAAAGGTTGCAGGACACCATCCTTCTAGGACTGGAGTTTGACATCACTGGTCTATCCCACAAAATCCCAATAAAATATGTTGAAGTTTGTAGTTATAGCCTGAGAAAATGTGAAAAAGTTCTAGGGGTATGACTATTTTTGTAAGGCTCTGTGTAGTTAGCACCCATCATTCTGTCATTTCAGCTTGCCAGAACTAAACTTCATAAAACGCAACAGCTCACACAGACAAAATTTATTTGAAAGAGGGAAAAAAGATTAAATTCCAGAGACTTAAGTGTCTTTGCTGCTAAATCCCTTTTCAAACGTTGGGAAGAGACTTGAGGGAAATAAATATATAAAGTCATCCAAGAACGAGGCTAAGGGGTTTATCTCCTTTCATCTTGCCACCGCCGTATGACGACTAATCCTGCCTTGTGTCTTCAGTGCGCAGCCCAAGCCCCTCTGAACTACATTAAATGGAATAGATTAGCTCCTCCAAAAAGTCACGAGGTGGCATTTCACAATCTGCCTTGTTTTTTTTCTTTTTGTTGCCGCAAAGGATGGCATGAGTCATTATCTATGTTCGCTTTTGTCTTTGAGTTCCCAGCACACTTCTCAACTTTCAGCAGAGAACAAAATAAGTTTTTGCAGAATTGGTGAAGTTTGAGACATGTATTGGTGGCTGGGTTTGGTTGATGTTTAAAAAGTATTTAGGTGAAGGGATTATGTGTAGAGTCATGACTGGAAAAATGAGGAGTGATAAAATCCATAATCTCGGGGAGAGTTGTAATCCATCTCCTCATCAAAATGTCATTTCCAACAGACAAACAGGAAGTGGACTGTGGGTGTGTAATGTAATGTGTAATGCAATTAAATGACTCCTTCATCTTGTTTGATCTGCTTCATTTCATTTGGTTTTACTAATTTAGAAGATAAATCCGATAAGGATGTGCCATCATGTGTTCTCACATCAAAACTTAGGGATGACAAAAATATGACTGTTTTCTTTTTATCTCCTCACCCAAACTTCTAAGGACAACGATGATTAGATCATCTCCAGCTCTCTACATAATGAGCTAATATGGAAAAAAGCGGCCATAAATTGGACCTGGCAGAACAATCTGGTTTGTGCTGGGTTAAATTTAGGGTCAAATGCTTTACTGAGTATAGTTACTTCTCAAGTCGAGAAGATTTGTTTGTATTTGCTGATTTCTGCTTTTTGGTAAAATTATGGGGACTTAATGTAATGTGTTTATGTATTGATTTGTAATCTTTTTTTGGAAACAAATTGTCCTCCAGAATTTCCATATTTTTGCTGCATTCATTTTACTATACATCTTTACAAGTCTTCTAGGTCCTGCTGCCAAGAAAAATCCCCACAGCATGATGCTATTAGCACCATGATTCACAGTGATGACAGTGTGTTGGTGATGATGTGCAGTGTTTGGTGTCTGCCAAACTTAGCATCTTGTCTGATGGCCAAAAAGCTCTGTTTTAGTCTCATCAGACCAAAGAACTTTCTTCCATTTGTCCATGGAATCTCCCACGTGCCTTTTGGCGAACTCTAGTCGAGCCTTGACATGAGTTTTATTCAACAGTGGCTTTCTCATTCCCACTTTACCATAAAGCTTTGACTGGGCAACGGTTGTCTGCAGAATCTCTTCCATCTCAGCTGCGGAAGCTTGCTTAGTCATAGGTGTCCTGGTGTCCTGTCTCACTAGTCTCCTTCTTGTATGGTCAGTCACAGCCTGATCAAGGCAGATTTACACATGAGCTAGATTCCTTCCATTTCTTGATGATGGATTTAACTGAACTCCAGGGGATGTTCAGTGCCTTAGAGATTTTTTTTGTATCCTTCTCCTGACTTATACTTTTCAAGAACCTTTTCTCTGATTTGCATGGAGTGTTTTGTGTTTATGCTGCAATGGTAGCCAGAAATACTGATTAATCAGTGACTGGACCTTTCAGACATTGGTCTCTTTATACTACAATCACTTGAAACACAGTGACTGCACTCAGCTGATCTCCATTCCACTCATTGTGAGACAACTAGCACCAGTTGGCTGGACTTTGTTAAATAAAGTCAGTAACTTTAAAGGGGGTTGAATATTTATGCAATCACCTATTTTATGTTAAATATTTTTTAATTGTCATTATTTTCTATAGAAGCTATATCTGGTCTGGTGTTCTGTTTAGCTGTGGTGGCTTCCTGGAGCAGGGCATTGGCTGAGATAATGCTGCCAACAACTAAACATTCTCCCTCTCCTGCTATTAACTTTTTACTTTTCATAAACATAGAAAGTACTCCTGAATCAGTTCTATTCCTTTTTGTGTGTCTGCTCTGTCTTCTCAAACACCCAGTCGGTCATGGCAGACTGAACCAGGTTCTGCTGGTGGTTTCTTCCTATTAAAAGGGAGTTTTTCCTCTCCACTGTCATTACATGCATGATCAGTATGAGGGCTTGCTGCAAAGTCAACAACACAATGCCAGCAATTATCTACTGTCGTTACATTCTTGTCCAGGAGGAGTGAGTACTGCAGGTCAATGACTCAATGCAATCTGTTGGGTTTTCTTAGATAGACAACTTTTTTAACCAATTTATTCAATAATAAATTGAACTTGACTGCATTGTTTGTTAACTAGAATCAATTGGGATGTATGTATCATTGAATTTAAATGACTTTTTTGTAAAGTGCCTTAAGATGACGCGTTGGGAATTGGTGGTATATAAATAAACTGAATTAAATTGAATATTGCAGAGCTGTGTTGTATAACACAATATAAATTAAAGTATCTTTGTCAGTTAATGCATCATGAGCAAATGCAAGTCTTTTTACACACTACTAACTTGCTTGACGTATGAAAGTGGATGTTCAACAAATGTACTCAACACCAGTTGCTCTTATGTTGTGAATAAAATAGTATAACCTATAAAAGGTTATAAAAAACAAGCAATTTCCAATAATTTCTAACATATTGAAAATGTTAAATCAAAACTTAGATTTTCAAGCACAGAGGATTAGAATTTATGAAAATATATTACAAGAGATCAAATACTGGCAAATGTTATTTAACCAACACCAAGTTACCCTTATGTTTACCAACTTATCTTTTTCAGCTCATTCCAGATTTACAAGCAGACCTAAAAATGCTTATCACCATTTTCTAGATTTTGAAGGTCATTAGTCTTTGTGTTGCAAAAAGATATCCACAAAGTCCTAATGTGAATGAACAATAATTAAAGACCAGACTTTTGAATTATGCATACTTTCCCCCAACAAATACCAACTTAATTCTTTGAACTCTTGATCTTAAAAGTAATCACTGATAATAAAAGGAAAGCCGATACTCTTAAACATATGAAAAGACATTTACAAATAAAATCATAGGAAAAAACAGCATGCATTAATATATTTAAAATATATTCCTTACCATATGTGCAAGGACAAAGTGAAAGGTTCATGTATTGTTTTTGATGGTAAATGTTAAGCTGCATTATTCTGCACAGTGAGCATGCTGGCTCTGAAGGTGTCCATATGGTCAGCTGAAAGTGAAAAGGTCTTTCAAGTGTGTGACTCTTTAAAACATAACCCTGACTCTTGCTAGAGGGACTTGTGTAAAGAGGAGGCAGTAGTGTGCACTTTTCTCTTTAAGCTGAATAACATTTGTGTGGCCATGAAATGAGGACCAGAGATAAACTCAGGTTGCCTTTTTTAATGATTAATCAAGATATAATGCATAGCAAATGATCTATTGAAAGTCCTATATGGCAGGCAAATTTAAGCCCTTCTATCATTCCCTTTTTGTTGTTAGATTTGGTTAATCTCGCTGTCATTTCTCAATCTCCTCTTCTCTCTCTGTCCATGCAACATTTTTGCTATATTCCTCTGTTTTCATTCAAAGTTTGAGGTTGTCAAAGTGTCAATTAAAGTGAGCTGCGGCATGGTATTTCAGTGCATACAACATTGGATGTCTTGATATGAAAGTGCTTTGAATTTTTTCCCCCTTCTTTCGCCTTTGCACAGTTCTTTTTGTATTCATCTGCTTGCTGGCTGTTTTGTTGTGCCTTCTTATCTTTCATGGCTGTGAATAAAAATGAGACAAAATCTGTAACAAAAGTATGCAGAGTTCTGCATGATTTCACAGGTGAATAATCAGGATATAAAGCAAATGATGTAGGAAGCTGGCCAAGTTCTTGTAAACAAAGTATTTGAATAACAATAAAACTTCTTCAAATAAAGGACATAACAGGGTTTCCCCCAGAAAACTTGCTAAGCCCAGTGGAGGGGTGCTAGGTCCACTGAGTTTTTGTGTTAAAAAATGTTGACAGGAAATTTGAAAATATGATTAAGTAATTATGTGTTATTGGAAGATATTATTGACAATACTTAAATACCAAATATAGTCTTAAAAATGGTAAACACAATAAAAATAAATATAAATTTTTTGCACTTCAGTTAAATTATAAATAAATAATCAGCCAGTGAATCTTAAGCTATGTAATGCTGATCACATTTAAAAGTAAAAATTAATTAAAAGAAATATTACCTAAAATTGACAATGATGAGGAAGCAATTGTATGCTTAACTGAATATCCTTGGGTGCTATTTCAAGTATTTATTGTATTAAGTTTTCTTGTGTTTTCCTAAATCCTACTGTTTTTTTTAAATTGATGTCTGCCTAGTGCTGTACTTTGATATGCTGGTTGTGATTGGTTGTTATTTATCAAACTGAATGCAGTATTTACAAAAAATACTTTGATTGAAGGAAAAAACCTGTCTGTGTTTGGTTGGTAGTGTGGCACCTTTACATCCACTTTTTAATGCACAAATACACAAGCACATGTTGTACAGGTTTTAAATTGTTCTACTTAGTTGCACAATCCTTTGGATCAGAGTATGCTATTTTAATAACTGCACAGTATTTTATGTTATAATTTTGGCCTTACAGTAAAGTATGTTATCCTTAATTTGCTCAATTTGCTTTTTTGAGCAAATTCCAGTTTTTTGTATTTTACATTTTAGAGCACCTCAGCTATTCATTTCTGAGATCAAATGATTCATAAAGCAAACCTGGTTTTCTACAGTTACAATCCATTTGTAGTTGAACTTTATGATTTTAGGCAGTCATGTCTTAATGATCTCATATTTATGTTTGAGGTATACAGAGCTGACACAATACAGTAGGCAAGCGAGGTTATTGCCTAGGGCAGCCTAGAGTTGAAGGAGGGCCCCTGAGGACAGTAAAGGTGTTAATAATAACAATGATAGTGGACAATGTTACTGTGAAACCAATGAAAACAAACAAGTAAGGCACATTATACAGCCTCATAATCCAATTTCCCTGAAATGGACATTTCTAGAGAAATTCCTCCATGGCACTCCTGAGGTGGCCAGATGCAAATACCATATGAAATAATGAGTGCTCTGAAATGACTGGTGTATTTACGCTACTCCCTTAAATGAAAGGGTCCCTGTGACAGCGCACTGGGTGTCAGAAAAGTGCAGGCAGCGACACAACAGCTAGCAGTGAACTTTTAAAAAAATGAAGTGCATGGACCCTTCAGGATTTTCAAACAGACAACGAAAGAAGGAAGAAAATGAAAAATGAAAACGAGAAAGTGGAAAATCAACTTCTCTCAACTGTCTGCCTTAGCACCAAGCCTGAATTTAATGTTGGCTTGTGTGCTAATCTTGTTAAAACACCAAACATTATAACACTGAAACCTAATGTTAGAAAGCAGAGCAGCACTGCTCTGTTAGTATTAAGGCAGTTCTTCATTGGCCCATTTACTGAACTGTAGCACAAGATACAAGCTATTGTTATTGTGGAGGGGATCATACTTTTATAACAAATTAACATGACACATCTAAAAGCTCCCACACATATATATAGTCAAAATATTTAATAGTGACCTAACCATTTTTCAAGTTAAAGTTTTGAAATTTCTCTGATGTTTGATGTCAAACTGATTTTTGTCAAATTGATGTTTGACAAAAATCAAGATTGTTCCTTTTGTTGAATGTTATTGTTTACGTTTGTTTTAGTCCTCATTGTTTCTTATTGTTATTAATAGTTTAGATGTAGTATAGTCTTGATTTACATTTTTTCAATAAATTTGTTCTTGAACAGATATTTTCTGAAGTGGTAAATGCTTAGAAAATGTTGATAACCGTAACAACATATAACACCTAGAAAGTATTTACAGTGCTTTACTTTTTAAAAAAATTTCTTTTTTTTTTTTTTTTTTTACCATTTTGTTATGTTACAGGCTTGTTCCAAATTGTAATAAATTAATCTCTTTCCTCAAAATTCTACACACAAATGTGGAAATGTGACAATGTGGAAAAAGGTTTTTGAGATTCAGTGGTGGGCCATCAGGGCCTGCAAGGTCTTCTCTGCTGACCAAAGCACTATCAGAATCACTAACATATATCCACAACCTAAATTGTAATTTTTGTTCAATTAAATTGTTTTAAACTTACTTCCAACAGTCTATTCCCTTTTTATAACGTTTCTCTTGGTGGCGCTGCTTCCTGTATGTCTTTGTGAATTATTGGTGTTTCATCCAATCAGATTTCAGTATCTATGTGTTGCCACGGCCAGCCTAATCTAACCAGGGCCTTCAGAATCGATAGAGGAGGTCTATGTTCAGTAAATAATATAGCAGTGGCACTGTTCTTTTAACCAATCAGCTTTCAGATTTGCCTCATAGAGCCAACTAGAAGGCCCACAGTGATGTCAGAAGACTCCTGCCCTCTAATTGGATGGTCAGAATGAATCTATCACCCAAAAGTTTTGCTAGCAAAGCACATCGTCAGTAATCCCCGCTGCTCATATTAATATGTGAGAATTTATTTTTATTTTACACACAATGGTTGATGAAGATGGAGAAATTGATTTGGTCTCAGGAATAATTAAAAATACATTTTCAAGACAGACATCGTAAAGACACGGGGGTCTCAGCCGTGAGTGGTTAGCAGTACCACAGCCTCTGAGGAGCATTGTAAATTAAATGGCTGGGATTTGCCAAGAATACAACAAAGAACAAGCCATAGAAAAGGACTTGTTGATGGAACTGAAATGAAGAGATCAGCTCTATGACAGCCATTGAAGTTTTCCTGTATAAAGAGAGGAGGATAAATTTTGTCTATAAAGAAATAATCAGCAACTGAGTGAATATTATGTACTATATGTGGCGCAGTTATGGGTGTAGTGTGGAGGTGGAGTTGTCTTAATTGGTTTTCTTGTTTGAATAACAGTATGTGAAAAAACGCTCATAATTAATTATTAGCAGGCTAATTGATGAATAAACACCCTTGTGTAAATTAAGTAGCACCCTCTTGCTCACTCCCCACCTTCCTCCATCTCTGTGCACACCTCATGAACATCCTGTTGCAGTATCATGGGATCATATAAAAAATATCAGAAGGAAACCTCCATAATAGCTTAGCTGTCTTCTCTCTGTGTTTATTTGCAGACAGTATAGTTAGAGAGAACTGTATCCATGTGGAAGTATTTAAATACCATGTTTGAAAGGCGCATTCAGAGCAGGATGCTTTAAATCCGATCACTCAATATTGATGTTGATGTCAGGACTGAACATGACCTCTGTAATACCAGGCCTTGTAATATTGCATTTTTTTGTATACTATAGTATTGGTGGCTTGCATAATTTTAACATCACAGTGGTGAATTAAATTGGTAAACCCCCACTGAAGGCCCAGGTACCAAATGCATGGCCCGCCACTGTTGAGATTGTCTAAGTTTATTAAAAATAGAAAACAAAGAAATCGCATTTACGTACGTATTCACAGCCTTTGCCATGAAGCTAGACTTGATTTAGAAAGACACACACCTGCCTATATAATGTCCCACAGTTGTCACTGTATGTCAGAGCACAAACACCAAGCATGAAATCAGAGGATTTGTCTCTAGACCTCCAAGACAGGATTGTTTTAAGGCACAAATATGGGGAAGGCCAATATCATCCCTACAGTGAAGCACGGTGGTGCCAGCATCATGCTATGGGGATCTTTTGCAGCAGCAGAAACTGAAAGACTAGTCAGAATATAGAGAAAAATGAATTCAACAATGTACAGACACATTCAGAGTTCTCCTGACCTCAGACTGGGGCGACGGTTCATTGTCAGCAGGACAACAACCCAAAGCACATGGCCAAGATCTCAAAGGAATGGCTTCAGAACCAGTCTGTGAATGTCTTTAAGTGGCCAAGCTAAAGTTCAGACTTGAATCTGATTGAACATCTCTGGAGAGATTTGAAATTGTCTGTGCATAGACATCTCCCATCTAGTGTTGTGTCATTCATAAACAATCCGTTCAAATGAATTAACCATTTGAGTGAATGAACTGAAGTAAATCATTTCATTAACTGATGCATTCATTTCTCAGTTCAGATGAGGTCATAAAAAAAGATGATGTCAGTGCTAGCGTGCTGGTCGGCTGGAACTTCCGCATTCTGTGACACATAAATTGCATGCCACTCAAGCACAGTAGCTGTACTGCGAATCAGGACATGAGGCGTTATAACTGATTTTTAAAAAGTTTTTCTAGGCAGCATGGTTATTATCATTGTCAGTCTTGTTGTAAAGCAGGAACAAAGCATTTCATGTTGCATGAACAGCATAATGTGCTGCGAATCAGGACGTGGTCCATTCATGCTGTACTATAGCACAGTACGTGAGTCACTTACTGTACGAATCAAGACGTTAACGCTGTCTAAACCCAGAGACAAGTATGTAGGCTCAATGCAAAGCAATATAATGCTTTATGTGATGCAATAGGGGGACGGGGGAGTGTGTGCGTTTGTTTTTATGTGGCTTGACACAATATTAGCAGTTAGCTTGAAGAAACAGAGCAACACATTGTGCTGGAGTGGTGCCATGTCACAGCGTAAACAGATCGCGTTCTGACTCGTGCAGTACACGGATTGTGCTGGAAGAGGTGCAGTACCAATGAACCATGTGATCCGGTGAACATATCTTGTGAACGGGTCATTTTAATGTACTGATCCTCGAGATTTAGTATACTCCAATAAACAGTTTTTCCCATCACTACTCCCATCCAACCTTAGTGAACTTGAGAAGTACCGCAAAGAAGAATGGACCAAACTTCCTAACGATGGGTGTGCAAAGCTTGTAACATCATGTAGGTGTCAAATGTGAATAAACCAAGTATTAAGCTAAGACTGTGAAAACTTGCGTAAATGTGATTTCTTGGTTTTCTATTTTTAATAAATTTGCAAAAATCTTATTCTACATTATCATAATGGGGTATTTGCATGTACAATTTTGAGGAAAGAGATTTACTAAAATTTGGAATAAGGCTACAACATACCAAAATGTGGAAAGAGGAGTCCTGTCAAGACTTTCCGGATTCTTTATATAGGGCCTCAGTTGTCCATTTTTCCTAGGCCCCCATGGTGTCTAGAAACGGCTCTGGAGGTAAGCCTGACTTTTCTAAAGCTAATACAAACAAAAGCTGCTGTAACTGTCTTAGTGCTAATGACCCAGTTTAATGCTTGCTTCTTTTGTTAAGGTGCAAAATATAAATGCCAGTCAAGGCTTTAATAGAAAGGCAGTAAAATAAATAAATAAAAGCCTTAAAAAAGGCTTCCCATTAACATCAACCCTCAACTTTAATTTCTAAATCTTCTTTCATTATAGCATGTATTTAACCTGGACATTCCAAATTCCAAAAAGCAGCTATGGTGTGTATGTGCTTTTTTCTGCATGTATGCATGTGTTCATGCATGTGCCGCTGATCTCATTGTGTCTACATATCAACCATATCCATATGTCCATACAGTACATTCTTCGGTTCCCACACAGCTCTAAGGCATCTTTGACTCCCACAACATAAAACCTAAAGCAGGATTGACAGGAACAATCTGTACAATAACTGCATTCCTATATACAAGCATGTCATTTTTCCTCAGAGGAAGAAATTAAATCAACTGACTCTTATAAAGAAAATAAACCACACACATTGAAATGAGCATCATAACTAACAACGATGAGGCAAGTTTAATTGTTCTATTTTTATGCCTCTTTAAAATATACTGTAAAGATTAATTTCAATGTTTTCCTCTTTCTCCGTTGACAGCCATATAAAAAGATAGTGTGGTAGTAAGTCTGTGACACTTTTTTATGGCTGACACGATCCTTGGGTGTTTGGGTTTTGGATTTCGTGTTCGTGTGTTGATCATTTCCTTGAGTTCCTTAATTTTTGTTCACTAGTCTTGCTATATTCAATTCATCTCTCTGTGTTCATTCTTAGGCCCGAGCAACGAAAGTGCTGCGAAGGCCTATTGTAATCGCTCGAATTGTTTTTTTTTTTCTTCCCCCAAAAATGGAAATTTGAGGGCCTAAACATATCTGAAAACTCACTAAACTTTGTACAAAATTATGAAATTAAAGGTTTTTAATGGAATCAAACATGGGCGTGGCCAAACTGCTCTGCAGCACCCCTAAACTGAGATAGGCCAAACCGTACATTGTAGAGATCTGAAACTTGGTATGTTGCTCGATCAAGAAAAGCATTCTCTTGGACGTATGTCCTACAATGTACAGGAAGGTGGCCATTTTAGGTCGAAGAGCAGTTTCTGGCCATGTTTCACATTTACAGACCTCGAACTTTAACAAACAAAGAAAGAGTTTTCGCCAGAGTTTTTGCCATACGGTTGGCTCTAAATTCCACATATTTGGGCCAAGCTGCACCAAACTCACTATGATTGATCCTAATCCACCCCCAACAGTAATGCAGTCTAATATTTGGTCTAATTTCTCCACAGCGCCCCCTAGGAAATTTAAAAAAAAAGTTTGCCCCAAGCTATGCATTGACCGACAGTCATGAAGTTCAGTACATGCGTACCTTGTCAAGACCTACAAAAACATCTCTTGGAGCCATCAGCCTCAAGAAGTCAGCCATTTTGGATGAAAGCCACCATTATTATTATTATTATTATTATTATTATTATTATTATTATTATTATTATTATTATTATTATTTTACTTTGTCCTGGAAGTTTTATGTCATTTATCCACATACATACACAATATACATAGGGGCACATCATGAATGATACAAACATTTTATTTTATTTTATTTTCATGACAGCACTTGATTTTGCACCAATGCATTTTATTTATCCAGATTAAAGATTTTTTTTTTAGATAGGCCAACATGCTTAGCAAGATGAGAAACAGTGTGACAGCAGCTTTAGTGATGAACAATCTAATCTTTTATCAACTTTACTCACTAATATGCAGATCTTATTTAAGTTATATTATGTACTTTACTGTAAGACAAGGCTTAGTTGGTGTGTAGTTTTATATTAATTACAGGTAATATATATATACTTTAAAAATACATGCATTTTTATTAGTTGTGATTTATTTGTATCCATTCATGTTTGTCATTGCTAAATTAAATGTTTTTGTGGTACATCTGTTTTGTTCCTTTGTATTTTCTATATAAAGCAATACTGCTATGGCTTTGATATAATTAATAATATTAGTACAGCAAAGTTAAAGATTCTAGCCAAAATAATGTGATGAAAGATGATAAAGCTCCTTTTTCATTTTGTTTGTGAGCAGTATTGAATACAGGAACAATTTTAAATATAATCCAATAGTTTTACTGTTGCATATAGAGACTAACATATAAATAAGAGTTAATACTCAAATATACTAAGTAATTATTACTTCACTGTGCTACTTTTTTTCTGCAGCTATTTCCTGGAAAGTTAATTTTCTCTGTTTGTTTCTTCATACCAGCTCCGTGGCTCCAGGTTGTGAAAGGAACAAGAAAATCTGGGGGATTTTGTTTTTGACAGACAATGTGGGTTTGATTGTGTGACTCTGCAAGTCCTTTTCAAACACCCTCATAGTGTTTTGTGGGAATCTGCCAATGCAGTTGTACTCATGGGCTGTGTTTTAAAAAAAAAAATCAGATTAGATGTAGATTGGAGAGGATGCTCATTGTAGGAGAACATAATTTATGATTCACGAATGTAGCTTTCAGCAAGAACACAAGACTGAATGTTTTAGGTGGACTAAATGAACGGTTAAAGCAGATTCTGTTAAAAAAAAAAACCACATTGTTTTATATTGGTGTATATACTGTAAATCCTTGAATTTATGAAGGCCTTCTAAGAAGTACAATCACAACCAGTGAAATGGTAAATTTTCAAACAAGAAAACCCCCAAATTGTGCTTTTACTGAGAATGCAGAAAATAATTTACAGTTTAAAGCATCAATAGAGTTTTCTTAAATATTAAAATTTCCTAAAAAAATGCCTTTTGTTTATTCATAGAATAAACAAAAAGCAATTAGAGAAACAAAAAAGAAGGGAGAAATATATAAACTCTTGTATAAGAATGGTTAAGCTAGGTTTAAATGAATATGAATATTAAAACAAACACCTTTATTTTTTTAGGTTTAGATGCCTCTTCCAAAGGTTGTCAGTATAAAGATGTGTGTATTGGTTTAAGACCATCTACTGCAAAAGCCTGAGGGCCTGAGCCATTTCTTAAGTTGAGGGGATGGTAATTAGGACAGACTTTGTCTGGGGCCAATAGCCTAATTCATTGGTGCTGTTAACAGCCTCAGTAAAGATCAAATGCACTGCCAGCAGATCAAAGAGAGCAGCAGGCAGTTTGAAAGAGGAAGCCACAGCCTAAATTAACTAAGGCTTTCATTCTCCAAAGTCAGGTGGCTGGGGGGACAGGTATGTGAACAAGATGAAGGTAACACCTGGTCAATGTCCAGAAAAGCAGGATCAATTAGGCTATAACTAAGGAGTGTGTGTAAATGTGTGTCTGTGCTTGCAGGAACACCTGCTATTTCACTTGTATAGGGAAGTCTGCGCTCCAGCCTCTCTGTTCTAACATGGCTGATTTAAGATCGCTGATAAATAAGTCTGAGGTGTAATTGAATTAAATTGAGTCTTTAATTAACACGCAATTTAAAATCAAGAAACCAAACTATCTAGTTGTTCTGCTAGTATATACAGCAAGAAAAAGTAGCAGTCAAATAATGTAAATCATTGCCTAAAGACAGGTTTTTTATTAAACTGGAATGGAGCAATGTCTGGATTTGAATGCTTTCATCCTTTGATGTTGATCTTAATCATTTATATTTAGGTGTTTGGTCACACAAGGTACCAAATCTGATGCTATGGAAATCTATTACCTCAGTCACAGTATCACGTAGCAATCTTTCAATGTAATGGTTTTAGGAGACCTGATCCCACTGGAAAATAACATTCCCAGAATGCTTTCCATTACATTCACCACTGTAGCATATACAATTTGATCACCTTGTAAGCCAATCTGTAAGAGATTTCTTTTGGATATGTCAAAAAATTCTCACGGTAAAGACCGTGTAAAGGGAATTCTAAAATGATCTTCTAAACTCATTATAAATTTTGTGAATGGATTATTCTAAACATATAAAAAGTCTCCCAACCATTTAGACTTGAATCTTGGGGTTATAATTCAATTTGGGTTTCAAGATGTCTGTGTTTCAGGATTTTATGGGTGTGTCTAAAAGGGCGGCTGTGTGTCGTCACATGGTGGCCTTCAGCATAACCCCGCCCCTGCTTCTCCAGCGGTATAAAATGCATAACATGATTTTATATCCATGTCCACGCAGTTTGCTAACTTTAGTGAGTGTAATTATGACATTGGCCTCATTCCCTGAGTGGAGTCCATCAGACAACACACACTGTTAACCCACAGGTAATCTTTTATGTGTACAAAGCTCCTCAGCTAGTTTGATCCCTCACAGTATTTTTTTTTTTCAGCTGTGTGCGTAATAATATTCATGAAATAAATGATTTTCCACTATTTGGTCGTCTGAGAAGACTAGTGGAGTGCGTATGAAAACGTAAATATCCAGCCCTCCCACAATGACTATTTATAGTCTAGAGCTGATGTCTAGAGCAATGCGCAGTTTTACATGTGAGTAGAACCACAAACATTCTCAAACTTTAGGAACAACCCAGAACACAGAAACCGTGGAAATGAGGTGATGTGGGGAAGAGGTGCTGCAACAGGGTAAGACATACTCTGAAGTCCTTAAGGGCTGCATCCAGGTATTAGCTGGGGCTATCCAGCGATTAGCCAGGTGCAGAGGGAGAAAATGTGGAGCTGCAATCCGTCAGTTCTATCTCTAGTACTTTCAGGTTTTTGTGCTGATGATCAAACAACGGGAGTTCCTGTAATTAAGGCTTTCCATGTTTTCCCATTGTGCGATAATAAACATGGTTATGATATAAGTAATGAAATAGATAAATGCTGTAATGGAAAGCTGCACAAGTTCCTGCGTGTGGGTATGATTTCAGCGCCCCCAGCAGACACGCCCCCAGCATTTCAAAGCAGAGAAAACTGATATTTTTCATTACTTTTGAGACCTAATTTTATTTGCTTAGTAATGTTTTGAATCATTCAAATTTGGATGGGTGATTAATAACATATTTCTGTGGAGAAAACACAGAACTCACATTTATTGCTACTTTACATGGACTGTCTTTAAAACACACTCCAAATACCTCATGAAATGAATCTGGTTTCTCAATATTCAATATTAAATATTGAACTGTGACATCATTGCATCATTTTTGTTGATTTTATTTGTATCTATTTTTATATTTTTATTGTTTTAGCTTTGGTAGTTTTGGTTTCATCATCATTTTATCATTTTCTCAGGTAGTTAGTTGTGTCTTGTAAGATTAGCAATTTGGTTGAGTGAAGTGTTTACACTGGAGCTGAATTTGTTTTGTTGATGAGCTTTTGTATATTTGAGAGAAGTTTACTGTGTTGATTCCGTATATGTGTAGTATGTTGCTGTTCAGATAACCCCAGTGCTGGACTTATGCCTTCATCTATTATTTTAAAACCTAGGCCTTATCAGGCAGGTATTTATAAATAATAACTGAGACTGAACTATTTTGGCTATTTTCTTGAGAGAGTGGTGCCCCAACTACGTAATTTTGATCCAAATTACTAATTTTATTTATAATTGCCTTAAGCATTTATTATAATTATTCATAGCCAAAACTAGACTCCCACAGCACAACAACAACAAAAAGGCTGTGTGTCTTTTTAATTGTATCTGACCTGACACATTCATATACAGTCCCAGTAAACACAGCTTGTTTCCACTGATGATGTTTGATGTAGAGCATTTTGGTGAAGTGCTGAACTAAGATCAGCATTTCTTTTCTTTGTTGTTGTACTACCTATTGATAATTTGGCTCAAGATAGGTTTTAATGCTGCCTCAGTTAATTGTGTATAGACAAAACTTACAGAAAAGTAGTTTTCCAACTGCATAAACTTAGCACTTTGTTTTTAATGCCACTATTTATAATGACTTCATTTCAGCTGCTCGCCCCCACATAGAGAACTGTCCATGCATAAAGCAGAAAGCAGCTCACATCACACAGACAGGGACAGGAAACTAGTACTCTCTCTGAGACCGTGATGATTGTTGTAAAGTGTGTTACTCTGTAAAGCTAATTTGTGTATTTGTTAGATCAACAGAATGCAGATTGTACAGAGCCCAGTCTATAATGAGGTTTATAAGACAAGCACAAAGAAAATGAAACCACATGGCTTGCTGACAAAGAGAGTTTACTTTAGTCATGGACTCTGATTCTGTACATTTAAATGAGTACATCAGGACCGCCGATTCCTACTATGGTGTTTTAATACATATTTGATAACTATCATAGCAAAACAGTAATGAGATGATGGTAACAGAGATTATAACAGAGGCCCATTCTTGTGCAGCTTGACTCCTACATGACCTGAAGATAAGCAATCACAAACTGGTTTTTAAGGAGTTTTTCTCAGACAGTTCAGTAATTGCCTAACCTTAAACCCTCTCTCGCAAAGTGTACCAGAACAAGTAACATAACAGCATGACAGACACAGATGTACGTAGATCATTTTACAGAGACATATCAAGAAACATGCTGGATTAGGAGACATGTCCAAATCTTACTTTATTACTGACAAAAGTTATTTTCAGTAATATAAATATGTAACTTTGATTGGCTGAGGGATTGTATTTTCCGCAGCCAGGGCTCTCAAGTTTCATGAAAAGTTCAGAGTGAGATTCTGTCTGCTGGGGTTGAAGGAACTATAAATTATATACGTTTTGGCCACAGCATCCCCTCAACCTCATTTTGATCTCCCAACATTTTCCTTACAAATCACCACAAATAAAACTAATGATAAAGGACAGATGCAAAAATTATTTTTATTTCTAATTGAAAGACAAACGGGTCAAACAAAATACAATTTTGTTTGTCCCAAATGGGCCCCTTTAAACACCAGTGTTGCGTTTTTGAGTTCATTTCAGTGCAAAGTGTGAATTTCAGTTTAATTGTTGTTTTATGTGTTTGAAGCACACTTAGGTGCCTTGACACAGGTGGCTCCCTTTTGAAGCACTGTGGCTCAAATCCATTCCTTGTTTTGGTCTTATTTAGTCCCACCATGGAGAAAACTTAATTCTGTCAGAATTTGAGTGTGGAAGAACTATACCTGGCTTCACAACCTCAAACAGTCTTCCAAATCTCAGCACACCTTTGAAGACAATGAACCAAGAAGGTATACTTACTCTCCTGAATATTTTACACTTTTCAGTTGTTCACTGTGTGTGTGTGTGTGTGTGTGTGTGTGTGTGTGTGTGTGTGTGTGTGTGTGTGTGTGTGTGTGTGTGTGTGCCCGTGCCTTACCCTGTCCTTCACCGATGAAAGGTTTACCCAGAAATCTTCCAAGTCAAAAGTGGCTGGGTCTTGGGGAATGGGGATGTCCATGAGTTGGTACTCCAGGAACTCCTCCCTACAATGGTCACTCTTTTTGGGTCCATGAAATGGAAGACGTTCAGGAAATCTAAAAAAGATCACAAAATAAACTTAGATACATGGACTTAGTGAAAAAAATCACTCCTTTATGAATATGTAACCCTTACCTTTCCACAAAGTAAATCACATCTTCCACTTTGTCCTCTGCTGGACGACAAGCTTGACCTGCCTGAGTAGGGTCTCTTTCATCAAGGAGCCTTTTAAGCAAAGCTCACATTATGAAACTTATACTGAGCTTTTCTCCTATCAGAGAGATGAAAAAAGTGACTTCTTCATATAACACATAAGAACCAACACTTACCACAGTGGAAACTTTGCATACTCAAAGTTGTTGCTTCAGTAATACATGTGTAACATAACTGAGTAAAAAAAAGTCACTTTCTAGTCTGTGGGAGTAAAGTTGCTGTGTATGATAAAATGCAGAATGTAAGGAAAGTATTTTGCTGCTTCATCCCTGACATCTCTTAACAAGACAACAAAAACAATGAGAACACATGCAGTAAAATTACAAAACTTGGACTATCATTAGTAGTATTATTAACTTTAACAGTAATATTAATATAAGTATTACGAGGACTGGATATTTACTAATGAACATTAGTATAAGATACTGCATTGCATTCTGGAAAAATGGTACCAATGAAGGTACTGGAATTATATGTGGAATCAGCAGTCAATATTGTTAACTAAACTTATCCATTTGACCCAAAGCTTTTGAAATCAATGTGGCTTCAGTGTGATAATAAATGTTTACTTTATAGAAATTTATGCATGCTTATTTTGCTGACATCTGAAATTCCCCTGAAATGTACAGGATCACTGATTCTGATAGCTGTTACTTTAATGTGTGAAGTGGAGCTTAACTGAAAGGTGTTACCAAAAGAAATCCAGTGTATTAATATTGAATATATTTTTTTTAAATTACAAAATGGAACCTTCTGCACTTCAGGAGAATATTTCATTTGTCAGGGTTCAAATGATAGTTTTTCTGAAGTGTAAGGAAGTTAATTGAGATTACCAAGATTTAATATCCAGTATGATCCCATCTTCTGAAATCAGTCTATTTCCTGGCATAGGTAATAATAAATACAAGGAGGAGGACAAAAGAGACTTGAGGGTTCTGTCCACAACCCATTTAAAAAATAGTACCTTGCCCAAAAAAAAAAAAAAAAAAAAGTCATCCAGAACATAAAAGATGGTCCACTACAACTGTTTTGCTGTGTAGCATTCTGCAGGGTGAACATTTGGAGCAATGTGAGGAACAGTGACTGAAGTTACAGCTGCTTCTTGTGCATGCCTTAAGCTTGTGTAAATTTGTATTGGTTAGACTTTTCAGACAGTAAGCCTTTCAGACATGAGCAAAAAGACCTTAGGAGCAAGAAAGGAAGCCTGTTTGCCATCTATGTAAGGACCTATAGTGATGAAACAAATATGAATAAAGCTAATTTTAATGGTAAAACAAGACAAAGTACAACAGAAGATTTACCACTTGTAATTTGTAATAGATTACAAAAGCATCACAAAGGCAGCCAGGGAATAGCTCCTACAGCAGGACTTTCTGCATTTAATTCTGCATAATTTGGCCCGAGCAGCAAAAGCGCTGCAAAGACCTATTGTAATCGTAGGATTTCTTAAAATTCTTTTCTGCTTGAAAATGCAAATAGAGGGGTCTAAACATATCTGAAAACTCACCAAACTTTGCACAAAATTGTCTCCTGTGTGAAATCAAACATTTTTAATGGAATCAAAAGGGGGCGTGGCCAAACTGTTCAACAGTGCCCCCAAACTGAGATAGGCCAAAGCATACATACATCGTAGAGATCTGAAACTTGGTTCATAGGTAGATCTACCCCAAATCAAGAAAAAAAGTCTCTTGAAGGTATGTCTTCAAATGTACTGGGAGTTGACCACTTTGGGTCAAAGGTTAATTTTTGGCCATTTTTCAAGTTCACACACTTCAAACATTAACAAATTTCTAGGGATTTTTGAGTTATCCACTTCATTTTTGCTCAGAACGCAGTTAAGGAATGGGAGATTAAAAGTTATCAAAATCATAAGTTTTTGAGCATGTCTAGGGGGTGAGGCCAAGTGGTGAACTTGGTGAAGCCAGTGTTGAGCGAAGGATTCAGCATTAAGTTGTTCTATATCATCACAAACCACAAAGACTTTCTGCAATAGGTCATGGCTGTGGAGGCAAAGGGAAATCAGACGTCACGCCCTTTCCATATGTTCGGCTCTAAATTCCACAGATTCGATCTGAGTTGCACCAAATTCACTATGATTGATCCTGATCCAGCCCCCAACAGGAATCCAGTCCAATATTTGGTGGGCGTGACCTAATTCCTTCACAGCATATGTGAAGCATATGTAATTCGATACACGTGCGTCTTGTCAGGACCAACCAAAAAGTCTCTTAGAGCCATGCTCCAAACCCCACAGGAAGTCGACCATTTTAGATTAAAGTCACCGTTTTGTCTCTTTTACATATGTTGTAGCTGATCAAACTCCTCCTACAGCTTTTGACATGCAGACTTCACAATCACTTAGCACAGTCTTGAGACATTGGAGATCAAAAGTTATTAAAAGCTCTTTGGTGCGTCAATGCATGTGGGCATAGCCAAACTTCAAAATCTGACCATTCACAAAAAAAAAAAAAAATCAAGGTGGAATGACTTCCACACACAATGTCACAGCTGTATGAAACGTTCTGTGTGTCACAACAAATAAGCACTCATCACATTCACATGGTAATATCACCCTAGCCCCGCCCCCTTTGAACAGGAAGCCGCCTGTTTTGCTGCTGGATGTCTTTTTTTTCCTCTTTGACTCATAAAGGTTTAAACCTGTGTCTGATGACATAGAACAACATGATGCTGAATCCTTCCCTCAACACTGGGTGGTGGCTGGAACATGTGGACGTGGCAAAATGGCAAATTCTAATCCCTTGTCATTTGCATATGGTTGACTCTAAATCACACATGCTTCATCCCCTTTGCATCAAACTGGATATAAATGACCTTTGTTAACCTAACATTGCTATACACCTTGGTGTGGTAGGTTGATGACATCACATCGCCCCGCCTACAAAGAAAAGAAGCTGAGGATTATGGGATGACTCCTACAGCATCTCCCTGTGTATGATATAAGATTGAAACCATATCCTCTAACCCTCGATAACCACACACGACATGTTCAAAAGCCTACAGGAAGTCTCTGCTAATCATGCGCTATGAAATAGGAAGTGACAGTAACTCCTTTCTGGAAGGTCAGTTTCTAGCCTAACTTTCAAAACTTGCTGCTGGACTCATACTGAACTGGACTGGGCTGCAAAGTGGACAAGTGTGTTAATGGTGTGAGAGCATTCAAGACGGTGAAGGGGTGGCAGTGCTGGAGCTCCCATGGTGACCACAAGGCCGGAGTGGCACTGAGTTGTGAGGGATGCCCAATGCTGCTTGCAACTTTATTTGGATGAAATACATTGAAGTTTGTGGTTGTAAAATGACAAAACCTAATGTGGGGCAATGGTGGCGGCGGTAGTACAAGTCTGTTCTTGCCACATCTCCAGCCGTCTCTGTTGTTGTGTCCTTGGACAAGACACTTCACCCACTTTGCCTGCTGGTGGTGGTCATAAGGCCCAGTGGAGCTGGTGTATGGCAGCCTCACTTCTGTCAGCCTGCCCCAGGGCAGCTGTGGCTACAGTCCAGTAGCTTTCCACCATCAGTGTGTGAGTGAATGGGTAAATGACTGAATGAGTGAATGTAATGTGAACCGCTTTGGGGTCCTCTGGACTAGATAAAGCACTATACAAGTACAGACCACTTACCAATAAAAAATGTGGTACAGTTCAAGAGGTATGAATACTTTTGCATGTCCCTGTATAAGTGCAAAGGTGTATATTTGTCAGGGTTAACATCTTTACACTGAATATAGCTTCTACTCTAAAGCTGTGCCTTGCTCTGGTATATTTCCCACTGAGGTCACTGTTGCTCAGCTCCGTCAGATGATGTCAATGTTTACTACATGTTTACTCCACTCCTGCCTGACAGATATCTCACAAGGCTACCATGTGGACCCAGATGCCTGATGAGTGCATTCCAGAGCTACACAGCAAAGATCCCCTTTAAGGCTAATATATTTGACTTTGGAAAACAATGACTGCATCATGAGTAATTTGGCTCCTTGTGTGAAGTGTTACAAGAAGTTATGGCTTTCAACTTTAAATTCCATTCCCAGACTCTGCTGTGCATCTCCAAAATTCCTTGAGTTTCTCCCTTGAAAGTGCTGACTTTCAAAATCTGGGAATTTGAGTCATTTTGTCCCCTCTACAGAGTTAGCATAAAAATTTGTTTTTGTGAATGCTTCTTACTGCAACAAGATGAAAAAACAACATTGGAGGTGATTAACGGTTGTAGCATGGTTCTAGCACATTATGGAAGCTTGTAATGTCTGTGCCCTTTGTCAAACAGAATCAGAGGGCTGTTGGGAGGTAATTACATGTCAACTTTACAAACACTGTGCTTCCTAGGAATGTAGCCAAACCTGATTTAGCTTTCCTTTTTAAACTACCTTGACCCCTGGCTGTATCCCAATAGGTGGTGGCTGATGGGGGAATTCATGTGGTTGCTTCCAGTATTATATCATTGAACTTTTTCTTTCAACACCGTAAAGATTTTGATGTGAATTATGAATTTCAGGCACCTCTCTGTCCATGCTAGATGCAAGAACCAACAAAAAACTATTTTTTTTAATCTTGTATGGATGTAATGGGATCAAATGGGTTTCTGTTTGAAAGAAAAAGGCTCAGAATTACCTTATCTCTGTTTCTTCATCAATATATAATTTTAATTCTAGAATTACACCAACTAGAGATTTTTTACAATTCCGACCTCCCATTATCAGTTTTAGCCAATTCTGATGTGTGTTTATAAAGTTTGATCAAAAAACAAAGATATTTTTTTCTGCTTGCTGATAAGTTAATAATTGATCTGTCTCAACAGTGAATTGTTTTCTGTAAAATAAAATCCTTTTTTTTTTCCTCAAAAAGAGCCTAATGTTACAGAGCTGTGTCTCTGCATTAGTGAAAATGATTAAATACAGTGAAGTCCTCTTGGTTATAGGACAGATGCATCTATACAAAGAAAACCAAATAAAAAGAATTACAGCAGATCTTCTTTACTCTTTCACAAGATAAGTTGTAGATCAGAAACAAGAAACAGGGTGGTGTGAGGTGGGGTGGGGGAGACGGAGCTGGTACCAATCTCCTGCAGTCATCGGTTGAGAGGCAGGGTACGGCCTAGCCAGGCCATTGCCTTTCTATGTAACTCTGCTTGATTGTCATCTCCCTTTAGTGCTCTGTCTGAGATTTCTCCCATTGAGCCTGATTTCTTCAGTAGCATTTCAACCGGGCCAGTCAGTGAACAGAAGGAGTTGAGAACAATGACATTAATTTTCTGCGCTGTTTAAGAATTGTAGTCTGCCTATATATGGTTGTAATTTGGCAGCGGAGGCAGTGAACAAAGCAATTCAGTCCATGTTGGCCACACTTCCAAATATTGAGCAATTAAAGTTGGAGCAAGAGGAATGTTTAAGACATTTTATTGCTGGCAAAAATGTCGTTCAGCTTGGTACTTCTCTCTTCGCAGTGGGGGATGGTTGTTTACAGTGTACACAATTTCTGGTAAGCTTTATACATCATGACCAAATGTTAGCGACAGGATAAAAACAGATCCAATCATTTAAAACTTCAACAAAGTCCGCTGCTCCAGCAAGCAATCGTTTCTCAAGACCCAAGGGTCCAGACTCTCTGTATGAAGCAAAGCGTAGAACAAGGCGCTGGTTTTTGCCAGGCAAGGGACATCCTGGACAGGTCACTAGTCCATCACAGAGCAACATAGAGACACACACAAAAAACAACAATGCATGCATACACTTATACCTAATTAACCTAATAGTCATGTTTTAGGACTGTGGGAGAAGGTCAGAATACCCTGGGAGCAGTGTTGTAGTCAAGACTATCTAATCAAGACCAAGACCAGAGTGTATTGAGACTGAGACAAGACCAAGACTTTTGGGTCCAAGACCAAGTCGAGACCAAGACGTGGGGGGGGGGGGGGCGAGAACAAGTCAAGACCAAGACCAGTGCCCCACGCTGCATGACACAATAAAATGTGAGACACAATCAAAATTGCTTCTCAGATTGATCATGCAGTGTTTTTACAAGTGTTGTGTGTATTGATACAAATTTTAGTGCTATTTGTAACATAGAAACAAAATACATACAAAAGAAAATGTAACAAATAATAGAGGAAAAAAGTGGACTTGAGTCCACACAAAATTCCTCCTTTGCACCATTAAATATAACAAGGCAAGACACTAACATGAAACAACACATGCTTAACTATGAACATTAACCAAAGAGCAACAAGCAACCAAGAACAAGGGAGCGCATCTTGACTGTTCTCATCCTGTCTCCCGCTGCATGAAGCCTGCATCAGTGTAGCAGCCATGTAGTGCACAGAGCTACAAACATCTGCCACCATGATAGGTGACAAAAACAAAAGGAGAGCAATGAGCATGAGCTGTGTGTGCTCTTACCTTCTTGTATTTTATTTATACGCCAATTAAATAAATCTGTTTTAAATTAAATAGAATAATAATAGCAACGACAGCGTGTGCAGAGCATTACAAAAACAAATAACGAGATTCAGCACTGAGAATCGAATCCTATCGTTCATAGTAAAGAGCTGTTCAAAAGAATAGGATTGTTCATAAATCACTAAATTGCAGACTTTGGTCACAGCGTTGTTGGACATGTGCGACATGTCAGTCAGCAAAATAATTCAGCACAGAGACAGTTCTTTCTTTGTGTTTCCTTTCTAATTTACAATAAATGTTGGATATAATTCTCACCGTCTCTGAAAGTGAAGCGCTGCAGAATTTACATGTCACTGTATGCTTTCTTCAGGACGTTGTTTTACAGATATAGTCTTTATGGTTTATGTAGCCAAATTTTATTACTGTCGATTTGGCAGAAATCTTTCGCTCCCAGACAACCACAGCTCACTTTCTTTGAGTGCCGCGTGCGAATAAAAAGGGGTGGGGATGGGTGACAGTGGTAACAAAAACACATAATTAGCAATGAGTCATGTTATTGCTTGGCTTTGAATCAGTAGTTTTGCATCCAGTGAAAGTAAGGATGTTATCAAATAAAATAGACAATATTCTGGTAATTTTGGGATATTTCCACAGTTGTAGTTTTGAAATAAAATCCAGAGTCCTCAATGTCCAAGACTGAAACAAAACCGAGTAACAAGACCAAGACCATCAAAAAGTGGTCTCGTACTGTAGTACTCCCAGGCAGTACTACAGTGCTGCCTGGGAGAACCCACGTATACACATGGAGAACATGCAAACTCCATGCGAAATACTCCGGGCTGGCATTTGAATTTCAGTAACAAGGTTTATAACTTTTTTCTAAAAAAAAAAAAAAACATTCAATGTCAGCTTAAAGGGGCAATATTATGTATTTTACAGGCACACAGTGCCATTTTATAGCACAATCAATTAATTATGTTACCTTCAGTTGTTATAACAATGCTGTATATATCAAACATAACTCAAAAGAAATTTGACTTCACAGTTTAACGCCTTGAAATTGGCCTGTCTCTTTAAGAAGCTCCTGCTCTTTCCAACACTCTGCTTTCAGCATGTCATCACAACAGTGTTCCTCTATTAAACCTTAAACAATACTTTTACCTACCTTGCACTGAGAAGACTGACCCCTGCTGTCATGACCCCTTCAAAATTCTTGGCTGATTTTCAAAGTCTGAGAGACCCCACACATGACAATAAAAATCATAGAGATTTGGTCTTTCAGTGTGTGGTATACAGCCACATGGCAAATACAACATACCACACACTGACAGATTTCACTCACGAACATTCAGATGTCAAATCTCACAAAACCTTTTGAGATCCAACTTGACTTCAGAGGAAACAAACATGGCTGACTAAGAAGAAGCAACGGTGATAGTTTGTAGACTAATTTAAATAGAGAAAAAACGTGCAGTTGTTTTGTCTTCTGTATATTTTGGATTCCTCTCTGTGTTTCTATCACGTCATTTTCTGATTGGCTACACCTCACATTCAATAGATTGGGCGCTCGTTTGTCCTCAGGGAACACCCCACATGCTATGATATGGATCAAGACAGTCCAATATGTTGAATATTCACGATTTGAGATCAGAGTAGTTCTGATATGGTTCCGAGCAGAATAGATCACTCTTAACACACCACACACAGCAGGAATATCTCATAAGATTATCTTTAGAGCCATCACGATAATTTGAATATCTTTAAGATTGTCAGGAGGGGAAAATCGGGTCAAAAATCTGAACAATCTTGCTGTATGAACCAGGCATTACTTATAAAAAAAAAAAAAAAAAAAAAAAAAAAAAAAAGCTAACTTTGAGGATTCTTCACTCAGTTACAACTTACATACCAAAAAACATTGTTGTCAGCATGACCTTTTGGTCCTTTGGCTTGATAAGTGCAATGATCAGAAAGAAGGACAAATGATTAGCTGATTACTTATCAGGCTTGGTGGGTAAAACTGGCCAATTTCTGACATGAACCTTATTTTCACTCCCCTCCAGAGCAGCATGTGGAATAGTAAAACTGATGGAGGCTCATATGACATCCCTAAACATCTGCTGGTTGTAGTAATAGATGGATGGGAGGAGATTACAAATAGAATGGCCACCTCCAATCAGTCAAGATGAATGATTATTAGACTAAAGAGGTAAAGAAAAAAGGGGAGTCCTGCACTTCCTTCTTAGATTCACTGCTCTGGGAATATGGCAACATATTTCATTTCATGCATCTGCACAAACTAGGTCTTTATGCAACCCAGGACAGATTGGGTTGAATAAATTAAATCATTAACAGCTGCCCAGTCTGGGAACCTGATAAATGTTAGAGATAGAACGAGTGGGGTACAGAGGAGCCAAGCTAATTATCAACTAATTAGGCATTCACAAGATGAATTCGAATGGGACTTGGGCTGCGGTTGGTTGGAGGAGTTTTAGACAAGGCAGGGGCTGTAACTCTGGATCCGACAGTCAACAACATGCGGTGCAGAGCAGGAGTGGAAAGGTTGTCAGGGCATGATAATCACAGCTCCATAACCCTGTGAACAACTTCAAAGTGGAGCAAGCAGCATGCAGGGTGCATATCAAGTGAACAGTGCAGAATGGGAGCAACACTGGGGTATTGTAGAGATCAACTAACAGGTTTCAGATAAGAAAAAGATTTTTGGATGTCTTTGGCTTTTTTCTTTGTTCTTTTGGAACAACCAGCCTCACTTGGAGGAAGTGTAAACTGTAGCCCATATAAATAGTAGATATTTCTGTTTAAGTAGATAACACTGAAGAAAGTGTGATGTACGGCAGAGTGGGATGGGAATCGTTTTTCCCCTCTCTGAGCCTCTTTTCATTCTAACTCTCTTTTTTCCCCTCTTCTGTTTCTGTTAAAGGTTTCTGTTTCTCCATGCAAATGAGAGAAGCCACATTGATTTGGCCTTGAGTTTTATGTTCCTATGGCAACAACATAACTACAAAGAGCTTAAAGCACAGCACTTTTATCCATGTGTCCTTCTGATCATCACAGAAAATTAGCATACCAGGAAACAGGAGAGCTTGCAGAGGAAAGCAATTGTGCTTTGGGAAGGCCAAGCTGGCTGCCTAAACAGAAAAAAATGTGGTGTTTTATGGGGGAGTTCGCAAACAAGTGAGGAAAAATGGGAAAAACAGAAACAATAATGTGGAGATTACAAACCAGCATAGTGAAAAATAAGTTAATATTTTCCCTTTCATGCTGTCAACACAGACAAAAGTCACAATATTTCTCAACATCATCCCATTCAATGCAAACATAGAGGTAAATCTCAATCAATGAGGATATCAGTTTGCTAATTTATTTCAGTAATTCAATTCAAAATGTGAACCTCAACAATTATATTGGTTCATAATACTGTGAATTATATTGGTTCATAATACACAGTGATGTTATAAATTTTTATAAAGATTTATTATTGATTAAACAGAAAAAACCTCTTAAACCCACAGAGAGGCTCTGGATGTTGGCGCTGAGGCCACTGGAACCCACAACAGAGCCCTGAAGAATGGTGTGGGAACCCAGGTTAAGCTCAAGATCAGGGACTGGGAACTGAGGCAAGCCCTTCTTGACACCCTCGTCGGATAACTCAAGAATGGGAACTGGAGACAGAGGCGAGCCTGCTTGGACACCCTTGTTTAGGAAAACAGGAGCAGGAACACAGTGGAAGGGTACATCCAGACATCCTCATTGAAGAACACAGGAGTAGGAATATGAGACAGGTCGTCCTCCTCAGAGAACTCGGGAAAAGGAAATTGAGGCTGACGTGGTGGTGGCTGCAGCTCAATGCAGGAAGCAGCAAGACTTCACGGGTTGGTCTCTTAGCGTGTGGAAAGGAAGGGTGGTCCAAACCCTCCCGAATGAAAGTGGAGGAGTCTGCTGAATCCTCGGAGGCAGGAGGCAGGAGGGGAGATTTACAACGGCAGCGGCGTCTGCAGTGGCAGGAGGACAAAATAGGAATCACAGAGCCCGGTGGTGGAGACATCAAAGAGGCGGTGAAAGGTGTAGGGATGGGTGATTGATTGAAGGGCAGGAGTTGGGGCTTGACGAATATCTCCGCTACTGCAGCCTGGCAATCCCACTCTGCCTCCCCCTTCAACTCCTCTTAACCCAGGGTAGGAAGGAGGGAAGCCCATGTCGCTGCTACAGACAGTATACGGCTACAGTTAAGCACTTCCACAGGGTGCAGAGTTGAGCTACTGTGTCAATACAGGTCCTCAGGACCTGTCATAATCTCTGAAAATCCGCCTCAAAGAATCTCTCTGCTGGGTTCCAGTGGTCAGACCCTTCTGTCATGACTGGAGTAATTGAGGACCCAGAATGCAGAGCCAAGTATGGTGAAAAGACGATTTATTAATGGACCGAAACAGAACAGTAAACCAATGTGGACAATAGTCGGATCTGACATAGTGTGACTGAATCCAAGGAGTATACTGGGGACTTGATTACTGGATGCAACATAGGTGAATAAATGAGCAGAGGGAAATCAGGTGTACATGAACTGGACACCGAGGCACTAAGGTACAAGTAACACTATGGATCTCAAATTTAGGGATGAATGAAACATAAAATGAAACAAAGTTTTCAAACTAAACCCAAAGCCCAACAGATCATGTGAAACATAGGTCATGACATCATTCACAGATTTGCATATAGACCATGCCATTGCCTACCATCCCTTTTATTCACTTAGATTGTCTTTGCTCAGTTAAACTGTTTTATGATAGCTGAATTACCAAAACAGCTGCTTTCATTCATAAATACATTTTAATGCTACATTTTAATCCTTCAATTAAAAATAAGGGGAATTGGGGTATTATGTATTTGCCATTTCATAGCACAATCAAGTAACTATGTTACCTTTAGAAGTTATGAAAATATATGTATAAAAACAACTTTAAAGGAATTTGACTTTGCATCATAGCAGTTTGATGCCTTGAAATTGACCTCTGTCTCTTTAAGAAGCTCTTACCCTTTCTGCCACCCCCTTCAGCACCTCATCACAACAATGTTCCTCCATGATGCTGTTTACAACCGTTCTTAGGAGTGTTAGTGTAAAATAACCTGTCACCGTCTTTATCTGACTGGTCAAACAGACAAAAATATTAAAACATACATATAAATAAATAAATCTAAAATATAAGTAATTCATAAATAAAGATGAAGATTATAATGGATTATAATTTGATTTATATTTAGATATTTTTGATTTATTTGATTTATCATGATTAAATCAAAATGCTAATTAAAAGAGCTCTATATGCCTCAATGTGTAATTTAATTACTGCCAACATTTATTTATTAACTGTATTTTTTATGCATTTAATTGTATGCTTATTTATTTATTGAGCATTTATTTATTTCTCTGTTTATTATTAATTATACCAGGATTGGTCCTTCATGCAGCATTGCCACCATGCCTACACCTATTGCCACTCCTTTGGCCCCCCATGTAAATCTTTCTCGATTCACCACTGCTGTTACTTATGCTCCTTTTTCAATAAAACCTTTTCTTTCCACGCAACCTTCTATTAATATTAATGCATGTAGCTCTGTGTAACTGCCAGCTTCTTTAGCAAAGACCTTTTGTGGCTCACATCCTAGTCAAGAGTCTCAATGACTGTGCTGGACAACAGTTGAATCAGCAGTCCTCCAAATGACTGTGTAGGTGGGAATATCATAACAATCCTGGATAGAGAATATTTTTTTTTCACATTCATCCTTTTGTCATCATCTGCAGGCCACTGCTAAATAAAACTTCAGTCTGTCTTCTTGTTGGTGATATAAAAGCATTTACCTGCATCTGTGATGTAGTCAGCTGCGTCGAGTGGAGGGAGAATTGATGAGCAGACACCAGGGCCAGAGGACCTAAGAAGATTTGAAGGCCAACTTGAAATGACACATCAGCTATGGAGGTGACCCAAACTGCACCAACACATTAAAAAACAGTCTCCAAAATCCCCCATCTTGCAAATCAGCATCAAAGGTTTGAATTGTTGTCTTGTTTATCATGCCTCCCGAGCTGCAGAAACAGACATAAGCTGCATATGGAGTTTGGAAAACATGGTATGAAGCTCAAAAAACTTGTTTCACACCATGCATTCAACATGCATGAGAGATAACAATTTAAATAAATAAAAAAATCTTCATAACAACAGTCTGGCAGCCAATACATTAGTCAGATGTCATTATTGTTTTCCAATTTTGTTTGCAGTGTTAGGTGGTTAGCTAACTCATGGAGTCTGTCTGCCTGAAGGCTACCCAGCATGCAATTCTGAAACAAAGCCGCCCCATTTTGATTTCTACACAGCGTGACCTTTTTTGATTGGGTGAGATTGGCTGGCATGGAAATCAATACTATGCTGTGTATTTGATGCAGCCTTATCTCTTCTCCACACTGTCTGCAGGTAGAGGCAAGGGAGGATTGTGATTTTTTGTTGTTGTTTGAGGGTATAAATGCACCTGAGCAAATGTTCTCCTTGTGTGTGGAATATAACAATAGCTCCTCTTCTTAAACTAAATTACTTTGGTGCAGGAAAATAGGAAAACTGATAGTTTGAAATGAGAACAGTCAAAATGATAACAGATATTAATACAGTGCTTTCCACTATCCTATTCACAAAGTTTCCTTAAACTGCTCAGTTCAGTAGAAAGTACTGAGATTAAAGGCATCAAGCTCCAACATAAACAATATTTTCTGTACCTGTCTAATCCTGTTCAAGGTCACAGGGGTGCAGGAGCCTTTTCTGCCAGTCAAGCAGTGACAGGCAGGGTCAACATAGATAAATGAGACAGAGAATCATACACACACTCTTATACCTAAAGGCCAATTAGTTGCCAGTTAAACCAAATAACCTCAGCCTTTTGGACCCTGAGGGAAAACCAGAAAACCTGCACTGCTTGTCTTCTGATTGTTTTCAAAAAAATGTAGAATATCTGGTACCAACCAAGTTCCAATATAGAAAAGACAGTCAGCGAGAAGCTGGACATACCTTTAGTGGACAATACACTTGACAGCAAGATACAAATTTAAAGAAATGGCCTGTGTCTGAAGAATACCACCAAATAGTATCAGATACAGTAGAAACGAGAGGTCCAAAAATGAAGCCATGGTATAGGAAGTTCTGTAGTGGAAAACATGAAAATGTTGATATTGACACTAAAACTTCAATTTGAGAGGTAGGATCTGAACTATTGGAAAGCAAAAACTGTGAAACCATACCACTGTTCTAGTCCGGAGGAGAGGATCTCATGCTCAACTGTGCCAAAGTCAACTATTACCTTAATGGATGAGTCAGTGATAAAGATGTTAAGATTTTAGTTTATATTAATAAATATCTTGAACTTAGCACGACTGGACTCATCATCCCAAAAAGGAAAGAATTACAGCTCTCCAGTAAAAGATCCTAAGAAGTTATATTTGCAGTTAGCCACAAGTTATGCAGGCAATATATCAAACATTAAGAAGGGTCTATGGTCAAATGAGACCAAAACTGAACTTCTTGTTTTATATGCAAAACACTGTGTGCAGGAAACTAACACTGCACATCATCCTGAATATACAGTACCACACAGTGGAAATATAATAAACATAGTTGTTGTAACATTAGTATCTAGTAAAAATATTCACATAAACTGCCAAACTAAATGCCATACTTGACAATGAAAATAGTGTCTTAGCGATATGGGGATTGAACCCTGTCTGTGTGGTTCCTTCAAACTTAATACCAGCAGTAAAAGGAACCAGCTGTTTTCTTCCTGCACACCTCCAGAAAAGAGCAGCTGAAATCATTTAAACTAAAAACAGTCACAGTTTCCACTCTGATGATAGACATTCCAACATTGCACAGTGTCTAACCTCACTCAGCCTAGATGCATATTATGAAGTGGGCACACAGCAGCACAAATACTGGTTGTTTGACTTAGAAACAATAAAAATGTCTGATAAACCTGTGAAAAAAAAATATTCTTCACTCAAGCTTTTTGGAGTAAAACTTTTTTCCTCATTATTTGAGAACCTGTCTTTCTATTTGAATACTTTGTCTCTTGGGAAAAATATGGAAAAGAGGCAGAGAAATGGAAGAAAGCAAATTAGTGTTAAGGTATATTTTAACATGAAGTTAAGGAGTTATGTGAACATGAAGAAACAATGTTTGTGTATTTAGAAATACATCCATCCTCCTCCCTTTGGCTATACCCACTTATCTTTTTGGAGGGTTTGGGGGGAGAGGGGGCAATGATGCCTATCTCCAGTGGTCATTGGGCGAAAGGCTGGATATACCGTGGACAGGTCACCAGTCCATTGCAGGACAGCACAAAGACACATAGGACAAACAGCTATACATACACACACTCACACCTTAGGACAATTTAGAGAGCCCAATCAACCCAACAGTCATGTGTTTGGACTGTGGGAGGAAGCTGGAGTACCTGGAGAGAACCGACACATGCACAAAAAGAACATGCAGACTCCATGCAGAAAGTGCCCTGGCTGGGATTCGAACACAGGATGTTCTTGCTGCAAGGCAACAGTCCTTCCAACTCTGACATTGTGCAGCCCCATCTAGAAAATGTCCGATTTTGAATTTCTGTTTCTTCTCTCCAAATTCACATGTAAATAGTCTCAAAGACTGCCACTCTGGTTGACAACTCCTAAGAGTCCCAAGATTTGCTGAGAGTTGCACAATAATGTGAAACCTTATCCTTAATGTGAAACTACTACATCAAGAGCTTTGCTTAATTGTTTGGCTGTCTTTCCTTCTTGGATGAAGTCAATAACAGAGCTTTTACTGCCAGTAACTCTGTACTCTGTGATCTTCTTTCCCATAAACAGTATTCCTGGACCACAGTTTGTTTTTTTTCTGTTTTCTGTCTTCCCAACCCCAAGCTTTTCTGTTAAAGAGAAGTCACTCCTCTCCACTGTCACCACGCGCTTGCTTAGCAGGAGGGACTGCAGCAAAATCAAGGTCTTGATGCAATCATTTTGGCTTCAGTACACTCATAACTTCTGACTGAAATAATTAGATAATATATTAGATTTGCACTGGACTTATTTGTTTCATAAAGTGCTGTGTGATGAATTTATTGTATAGAAAAGAAAGAAACAGTGAAATTATTTAAGGGGTCACCCTTGACTTTTTCACTCTCTGCAGCTGTATTTCTTCTGCTGGCTAAGTTTAGGCCACCAGATGACTCCAGTTGTTGACTCCGCAGGAGATAAAAACAGCCCATACACACCCGGTGGTCTGCAGTCATCTCAACTTTCATAGAAGACAAGAGACAGGAAGTATCTACAGGGATCAACAGATGCAAGAAGGAGGGAGGCAACTGCAAACTTTTGAGCCTCAAAACAACACATAGTTTTTTTTTTTTTTCTTACCATAGTGGCTTCAGTGTTTGACCAGGGCTCTTATAAGAGTAAATTCTAAACTAGTTGAACAACAATCAGCAAAGAATTAGTTTTAGTTTTCAAGTCACCACAGAATCATATCATTATGTGAACTGAAATGTTTCTTTAAGTAAACGTTTGATCTTCTCTTTAGTGTTTTCTGTGTTTCAGTAAGAACCACTGTGCATAAGTCTCTTTCCAGAAGTAATGGTATCTGTTTCATTATCCTTGTGAACAGATGACTTCATGTTTTACCACTCTAAATCATGTCACTGGCTTGGAAAATTCTTCATTCAGTTCAAGCAATGGCATCTTATTATTTTAGGGAAGAAAAGCTGTGACGGGTGTGAAAAGTTTAGGGAAATATTTAAACAATGATCCACATTTAATTTTCAGAATTTTCCAGAAATTGTCCAGAGGAGTATGCTATGGGAAGGTGCTTTCAGTCACTGCTTAATTTTCTTCTATTATATGAGTGACTTAAACAAGATACACGGCTCAAAACTGCATAAAAACCGGGTAACCACAAGACAATGCAAATATATAGGTTACAAACATAGCATACAGAAAGAATTAACATTATTAAGGTCATAGTTAAAAGTGTATTTACATGTATCATTGGCAGAAATGTCATATTATTTGGGGGGGTTATTGTTATATATTAGTAGTGAGACTTGATAAAAATTTTTAAACAAGTTATTTGCAGGGTCTGTAATTAATCAATCAAAATTAATTGCATTTTAATCAAAAACCATGTATTGACAAAATAAATATTTTCAGTTCAAAAACCATTTTTGCTGCTAAATGATTGAATAAATAGACATATGAGCTCGACAACAAAGATATTATTTTTAATCTGTTATTTAGGTTATTCAACCATCAGATTGGTGCAAAGGGCTGTTATACCTATTCAGCTTTCAAGTGTTTCAGGCTGATCATTCATGTAACTTCTCTGAAAAAAATGCTTCTTTACAAATGTGGACTGTGGTGATTGGGGCTACTGTGCTTGTTACAACATGTTTTGCAGTGAGATGGTATTTTAGGCCAAATAGCCTAAAATACCATCATATCATCAATAGTATTAGGCCAACTCCTTTTTGCACAATTGGCACTCTGATAGGCTAAAACTATATTTGGGAAACAATCTTCAGTAAAATGCGCTGAACATCGTCTCAAATTGAAATTATAATTGTGTGGTACTTCCCCATAAATGAACTTCAGCCATTCTTCTCTGATTCTCTCATCCTTTGGGAGTAAGTGTAAACTTCCAGCCATTTTTGAGCACCTTCAGACATAACAGCTCCGCTTTTTAGTAGCTATCCTTCTCAAGTGGCGTAGCCAGACATGCTAGCATGACTTGCGCCTTAAATTAGCCGGTGTGTCAGCTGGTGGGAGGAGGGGGAAGGCAGTTTGCTTGATGGTGTGCCCTAATTGGAGAATATGAATTACATAGAGAAATAACCTACATAGAAAGATAAACTGTTCTCTGATTCATCCATTTCTGAGCAAAGAAACAAAGCTGATTATCTATGAGCAGGGCTTTGGATACCAACTCTTGACATTCACGCAGCCTCATCAGTGCACAACAGATCATGTTATACCCACAAAACCACAAAAAAATGGAATTTGTTGTCATGATTCCTTTAACCTTTCTAAATTATGTTTGAAACAAAACGACTGATTTTAAACCTTCCTACATTTGAAAACATGGAAATCTCAAGTTGAGACAATAAAACAAAGTTTGAGACAATAAAACAAAGTTAAGCATAATTAAGCATAGAAAGCTAAAAAACCTAAAACTCAGGACACTTTATTGATGGTTGAAAGTGTTTTGTTAGTTTGTCCTTAACTGACTTCAAACCTTGTGATTTGTAAAAGCAAAATACTGTTGTGCACTTTATGTATGGTAAGATGCTCAAAACAGGTTTGTAGTCTAACCCGTTCAAGTTGGCAAGTTTGTTTGTTTTTAAAATGTGAAAAAAACCAACTAAATGAAGTGATTGTTTCTTGTTTAATTTACTTAATTTAGCAGTTTGGACAGCAATGCTAAACTTTTCATTTATATTTGAGAACACTACCTCGTGCATTTAAAACAAGTTTGTACTGTTTCATGGGTAGTGTTCAATGTTTTTCAGTAAAATATGATTGGAACATTGAAGGTGTACTGTGATGTTATATCACCTGATATTGTCAGTTATAAAAAAAATTGGTATTGGCCAAAATTGGAATCAGCTGGTCAGGCATTTTAAAGATCAGTGATCGGACAGAAACTGCAATCGGTGCACTCCTAGTTCCAACAAGACAAATATCCTAAACACACATCAAAGCTGGTTTGAAATGGATAAATCAGTGTTACATTAAACTTCTGGATGGGCCCCAACCTTAGCCCCATGGAAATTTTAAGGATTATGCTCGAAGCTGCATAAACTTTTTTCTGATGGTTTTCTCGAGATAACATCTTAATGTCGAGAAAACAAAGTTTGTTTTCTTGAGATCACGAGATGATTGGTGTGTGTGTTAAACCTGATTCCGTCATTCAAATGCATGCCACACCTTATAAGTGTAAGTCATGGCATACATATGTGATTCACCACATTGTTGGCCGTATGATTAAACCATTGGGAAATTAACTTGTTATCTCGAGAAAACGGCCGTCGTTATTTCATGATAACGACATAATTATCTCGTTATCTCGAGAAAATGGTACTCATTATGTTGTTATAATGAAACAAATAACTCGTTACCTCAAGTTAACCATCAGGAAAATAAACATGTGAGTTAACCATTGGAAAAATAAACATGCGAATATGACCGCCTTGCTGCTGAAATGTGTTATGCAAATAAACTTGAACTTATTATCATTTCTGTCATTATTTCTTGGTAAACTTTATCTGGGTTTGTTTTCGTTGCTTGTTGTGGCCTTTACCAAGTTATCTGCCTCTCTCTAACTTATTTTTAAAATTAATGTAGGACTTTATTTTGCATTAAATCTGTTTGATCTATAAAAAAAAAAAACTACATTGAGGAAGTGCTGAAAAAAAGTTTTGCTTAGATAACGTCATTAAAAAGTATGCTACCTCTCACAGTTAAAGTAAGTTCTGTAAAGCAGAGGGGCAAAGCAATGATCTTGGAGTATGCAACAGTGGAAAGGGAGAGAGAGAGAAAAACCTGCTGAATGCCAGAGTAAATAAATAAAGTAAATAAATGGCTGGATAATGTGTAGCAATTGCTGGGGTGTGCATAATCAGGGATTTGGAAGCTGCACACACTGCTGCTCATCTTCTGACTACAAAACCAGACCCGGCAGCCCCTATACACCAACACCCCACCACCACCACCTTCCCTGTTTCTCTTGCTCACTCTCTCCAGACGGCGATAATCTGTTCCAGTACACTTGCCATGAAATGAGCGATACAGAACTCGTAATGCGCTGGACAGGCAAAGCCTAACAGATAACAAAGCCCCTCCCTTCCCCTCTCTCTCAGCCCTCATCCTCCCGCCTCACCCATGCTCCACCATTACCAGCCCTCATCCTCTTGTTCAGCTGTAAACAAGTGGAGGAAGATTTGGTTCATTAGAAGGCAGAGATGTTTTCCTTCCTCAGCTTTTCATCCGATTTGTAATATCTGTGGCGAGTTGTCTCATCGCCTTCTGTTTGCATCACATTTCTTCTTGACTTTCGTGACCTTTGCTGTCAGACACACAATGTAAAGCAGCTGTTTAGGGATTTTGTTCTTCTCGCTTGCTTATAGTTGTGATTGCCATTGGGCAAATGTGTGCATGCATATATGTATATTTGTGGACCTTAAAACAAAGCCTTACAGAGCAAACAGTGGAAGTCTGTAGTCTCATAGGGTGGAAAAACTAAAGATGTTTTGATGTCAACAAATACATTTTTTTTCCAGTTTCTGTTTTATTCTCTGCCTGAATTGTTTTCATCTCATCTCTTTTTTTCCATAGCTGCTTTTGATCTGGCTTTCATTTAAATGTCATAGCATCTTTATGAGTTCACACTAAAGGAATCTTGCATCCTTAGCTGATTCCATATGTTCATGTGCTTCCCTTTAAACCAAATAATTTTCACCCCCACTTTCACTCCATGTTAAGTCTTATAGTTACCTGAGACCCTTTTATTTTGACACAATATCTAAGAGTTGAAACAAAAGTATTAACACAATGTAGCTATGCAATGCAAATTATTACCGACGACACAATTTTACACATGGATAATAACATTTTTAAGGAGCGTTTCTTTCTCTGTAGTCGTGCTTAAATTGCACACTTCTTCAACACATAACGTTCAGCCATTGAAAAGGATTTTTAAAATGTCACCCCATCTTTATTCATCCACTGCACAGTGAACCATTATTCATAGTGTTGTACAGGAAAACCAGTACACTGATGTTTTACAATACATTGGTCAAAATAGACCATCATGCAATGAAACCTGAGCAGACTAAGCATGCTAATGCTAACGTCCTAAGATCATTTTTGAATTTTCAAACTTCTTGAACTTATCTAAGCATTACAAATTTCCTACATTTTTCAAGTTACTCTAAGCTTCTGGTTACTACAGATGACCAGCGTTCAAAAAAATGTAGGAGTTGTAGCATTGCTGTGGTTCAATTCAATTCAGTTTATTATATAGCACCAATTCACAACAAATGTCATCTCAAGGCACTTTACAAAAAAAAATATCATTTCAATTCAATCATAGATACATTCCAACTGATCCTAATTATCAATCAGTACAGTAAGCTCAATTAATTATTCAAAGTAGTTTAAAAAGTTTCTATCTAAGAAAACCCAGCAGATTGCTTCAAGTCATTAACTTGCAGCGTTCACTCCTCCTGGACGAGCACATAGTCACAGCAGAAAATCACTTGTATTGTGTTGATGTCTTTACAGCAATCCCTCACGAAGCATGTATGTAGCAACAGTAGAGATGAAAAACTCCCCTTTAATAGGAAGAAACCTCCAGCAGAACCTGGCTCAGTACAAGCGGCTGTCTGCCATGACCGACTCGGGGTTTGAGAAGACAGAGCAGAATGCACAAGAAAAACAGATGAACTGATGTGGGATTATTTTCGATGTTAATGAAAGTAAAAAATTAATAGCAGGAGAGGGAGAACAATTAGTTGATGGCAGCATTATCTCAGATGAGGCCTTCCTCAGGAAGGTATTACAGCCAAATGGAATGCCAGACCAGGTGTAGACTCTATGGAGAGAAACATAACTGAGAGAAAACAAAAAGTTAACAGTTGAAACAACAGTGACTAATACAAATTGGAGAGCAGTAGAAGAAGAAAGTGGGGAAAAGTGGTCAGTTTTACCTCCAGTAGCCTGAGCATATGCTCAGGCTACTGGAGCCATCATACAAAGATAGATTTTTCCAATTGGATATATATATATATATATATATGTATATATATATATATATATATATATATATATATATATATATATATATATATATATATACATATATATATATATATATACATATATATATATATATATACATATATATATATATATATATATATGTTTGACCTGATTGACCAGGTCAAACTGGTCAATCAGGTTCAGTTAATTATTCCAATTTGTAAGAATGTTTTATATGTAATTGCACTGAGTCACTGACTTTGCAGTAACAAGGTTGGACTTTTTTTTTCCAAGACCAAGATCTAGTAAGCTGATCAAGCTTGGTTTGATTTGACTTGCTGTCTGAGTTCTGTCATCACCCACACCTCACAAGAATACCCAGCTTCTGGAGGAAGGCTGTCACCAAAGAGATGTGACTTTGTAATTGTGTGACCACATTGCATAACACAGCCAATAAAAAAATTGTATTCTACATTTTTAACACACTGTTTAAACTAAAGAGAGAAGAATCAAATATAAATAACTATTCAAGGACTTGCTGAAGCTGCTTGCACATTTAAGCTTGTACTCTCATTCTGTCAAATAAAATTCAGAGTTTAACATATTATTCAGTATGAAAAGTTAATTAAGAAAAGATCATAAATCACTGTCCTGAATTTGTTCTGATAAGATGAATCTTAGAAGATCCTTGATTGTTTGAAACCACCAATGTTACTTGTATTGGGATTGGTGATATGCTAGGGCAGAATTTCAAATAAATTTGATTTTACCACCAAATAGGTTTAGATTATTTCTGAGGTAATATATTCGCTTTAAGGAATGCTTAAAGCATTGCTTTTCCTGCCTTTGTGTAACAATACATCAATATTGCAGATAGGTTTAAATAAAATCTTTTCTATTCTCTGTTGTCGAGAATGTAATTCATATTTTTGGAATTACTACAATTCTTTGTGTAAATGCATCAGTTGTTTATCTCAGCATTATTTCCAACTGGTGCAGACTGCTGTCATGTTACTTTTTATCAAAACTTGGAACGAGCAGCATTAACTGTACATTGTTTGTCTCCCTCCACGAGCTTCCTGTCAGTTTACTGTACTCATTTTGATATTTAATTGCTTCTTTTTAAGGTTCTTTTTTTATTTGTTTATGTTTATTGTATGAGTTTTATTCAGGTTTTGTTGATAGTAGCAAACACGCTTTTCACTTTAAATAACATTAGTCTTTCACCTATTAAGAAGTTTGTGCACTCCAGTGCTAGCTCTGCCCAACATTCATACTTTGACCAGAGACCTGGACATAAGGTCAATATAAAACAAGTGAAGACACTGTATTTTATTTTCACTTTAAGATTTTTTGCTATTGTGTGGTCTGTTCATTTCTGTGGCTCTTTTATTTCTATCTGTCTCTCCCCATCTCAGCCTTGGCTGACACAGAAAGCTAATTTATTTCCTATTGTGTGTCAGTAGGCTTTTTCTTTATGCTGTATTAATTAATTAATTTAATTGTGGTGTACTAATGAGAATAAAAATGTTAGTTTTATACTGTCTTTTATGCTTTTATGCTTGTCTTTTATGAGTATGTATTTAGGTATCCAACGTCAATGGTTTGTCAACACAATTTTTATTAAATGTCATGACGCTGTTGCTTTTTGTCATCACTTTAGTAAAGAATTAAACTAAAAATAAAATTTATTCCTTAATTTTAACCCAAATATTACTTGTTTAGTAATTCATGTAATAGGTTATACTTTTTAAACCACTATTTGGTAGCTTTCACATTAGACATTAGTCACCTGAGGTTGGGTCAAACTCATAATCCATATCTGTTGTGTTAAATCAATCTACGGGTGGATAAATCCATGTTTGACACAGGACTGGGCTGATTAAATCACATTAATTTAGCTTTTAGTCAAGCAGTTTTACAATACAGGGAGGTACAGATTTTTATGTATGAGGGAAATTTATTTTGTAAACCTATGGGTCATAATTATGAGGTTATGTAGCAAACAGGAAATTTGTCTTGTTGAAAAACATTGGTTTATTGTGATGTGGGTAGGCTTCAATTATCACTTTAAAAAATTCAGTCATTTGTGGTTTGCAACTGTACATTATCCGTGTCTATTTAATAAAAATAAATTTTTCATGTCTCAAAAATTTTGTCGATTTGTATGCAAAACAATGACAGTCAACTGAGTTATTTTGTTGAGCTGTGGCTAAAGTTATGAAAGCTCGTTTGTTGGCAATATGAGCCACGTGCAATTGATTATTCTGCAAACTGTTGACAGTTGTGCTAAATCCTTGGCAAGCACCAGTCAAAGCACTCTGCTTGAAAAAAGGAGAAACTAAAATCTGTTGTGAATTTTTAACATATTTTTTGAAAGTTTCAAGAAATGAGCCCAGTGAGGAAAGCTGTAAATATACTGTAGTTTTCAAATGAATGCTCTCCTTCACTGAAAATTTTTAAGTCATGCAATCATTTTCATGTAAAATCTAGAAGAAGACAAATAATATTTATGATGATAAAGATTACATTCATCTCTGCAAATTCCTTTTGACCGTTGATGGGGACCTCCCTGACAGGAGGTTTGACAGCAAACAGCAAACAGTACCGAGTATGATCGATAGGTTCGGGGCCCCAGTCTTCCCAAATGCCTTGTGGTTTTGAAGGCTTGGAAAATCCGCCACGAAGCAAGGGCCCTCCCATCTCGTCTCAACCAAACATTGCCCGGGTGGCTCCCACTCCCATGCTCCTTGCTCACTGGAATGCCGGCACACTGAGGATGACAGGGTTTCCTAAGATCCGACCAGGACCTCTCTAATTTGGGAATCCACTCCTGCCACTTCCCCTGACCAGAAACCAGTTTAAATTGGTAGCCACGTAGAGGCTGGCATTCCCCTTTTCCTCTGTTTTAATGGTCTGTTCATTTCTGTGGCTCTTTTATTTCTATCTGTCTCTCCCCATCTCTGCCTTGGCTGACACAAAAAGCAAATTTATTTCCGGTCTGAATTATTGTCCATAACCTTAAAGCGAAGGCCTCATGTGCACTCAGAAACCCCACTGCCACTATGAATGCCTCTCCAACCACATAGGCATTATCAGTGACAGGTACAGCACAACTGCAGTGTTAGCACTCTGCAAGCTGCATGCGTGAATGTGTGTGTTTGCGTACAAGCAGGTTGTTCCAACCAGTGTGTTTGCTAAAGAGTGACAGACCACCCACTTACTCTGGCTCTTCCAATTGATGTCAGTTTGGCATCAGTGGGAGGGCAGCTAATGGGATTTCACTATCAGCACTTCAGTGTAGCCAGCATGTCAGCTCTCCCTCCTCCGTAGCACTTCTCACAGTCATGCAAGGTAAAACAGCTTGGCTTGGGTTCACTGAGACACAGAAAGTAGCAGATGTTGTGCAGAATGTAATGAACGTTGAAGAACATGTGCAGCAACGCAAATTGTGAGTCAGAAGTTAAAAAGGGCATGGTGGTTAAATAGATAGATAGAATTTTTTGAATTGCGTTACAAAGGTATAAGCAGTTAATTTCCTGAATAACTTTTATAGACAACTTTCTTAGCATCTTGATTTTGTATAAATCCAGATTAGTTGATCCTGAAAGGTGAAGCCAACAGTTAAACAGGCATGGCCAAGACCAAAGTGAAATCTGACCATTGATATTTTATTGATCTTTACACTGCTTTTCACATTACAAGTTATTCTAAGCACAAATGCTTTACGTGTTTCAGCCTCAGAGCATGTTTCAAATAGGAAGTTCATTGGTGGGGGTTGCTTGGGGTTGTTTTCTATTTCATTGGCCAAATTTGTATCATTCCTGCCCTCCCATGTCATCAAGAAACATGGTTTATTGATTGTTCAGGAGCTCTTTCACTCACCGTGTCTCTCTGTGTAGGGAGTGTCATGATATGGTGTTTTAAAGAGGACCCAAGTGCAGAGAGCCGGAGGAAAATGACTTTCTTTATGCTTAGCAGCTGGGACAGGGAGCAGAATGGTAGGCTAAGGTGAAGTGAAAAACAAATAGAAACAAAGAGAATTGAAGGAGGAAAGGAAACCTGAACAATAAACTAATATAATAAAACAAATCCAAAACACAAATGAGAATAACTGAACTAAAACAAGGAATAAACTATAATAGCATGATATAAGATAAACAAAGAAAGAAATTATCAAAAGGGAAAATAACTGAACAGTCCAAACAACAAGGATCATGACAGGGAGGAGGAGCTGGTAAATATGTTATGGTGGAGAAGTTAATCAGTGGTATGTCTGGGAGGTAGGTTAAATGCTTTTCTTTTAATGTAAAAACAGGAGCTTTAAGGGGGATTGAAGAGAGTCCAGATGCTGAGGAGCCAAACTAAGAACACAGAGGACAGCAAGGATCCACAATGGGGGCTAGAGGGAGAGCAGGTGAGTCTGGGTATAGTGTGTGCATCGAATGGAGAGTGGGCAGGACTTTCCAGGAGAGGAACGATGAGTTGCTGGAAGCTGATCTGTTCAGCAAAACTGGAGGTTGCACTTGAGGAGACTGGAGATCTTGTCAGTAAGGCAAGGCGAGGCAATTTTATTTATATAGCTCATTTACAGAAACAAGGCAATTCAAAGTGCTTTATGTGATTATAAGGAAAATAAAACAACAAACAAGCAAAAATCCATTACATTGCAGTGGCAAAGTAAAGGAAAATGATGACAGGTTTAAAAACAGAATACACTTTATGTTTCAGTTGTTATCAGTCAAAGGCAGCTACTCAGTATTTTAGAAGTTTTATAGAATTTTGTTCCAAATTAGAGGAGCATAAAAACTGAATGCTGCTTCTCCATGTTTGGTTCTGATTCTGGGGATGCAGAGTAGACTTGAACCAGAAGACCTTAGTGGTCTTGAATATTGATTCCATAACAGATTCTTATTGTATATTTATAAACAAACAAAGGTATTTTAAAGTCTATTCTCTGAACTACAGGGAGTCAGTTTGGGGACTTTAGAACTGGGGTGATGTGCTCTATTTTCCTGGTTTTAGTTAGAATGTGAGTAGCAGCATTCTAGATCAGTTGAAACTGTCTGATTGACTTTTTAAATGACCTGTGAAGACACTGTTGCAGTAATCAATTCGACTGAAAGTAAATGCATTGATGCGTTTCTCTAGATCTTGCTGAGACATTAGTCCTTTAATCCTGGAAATGTTCTTCAGGTGATAGAAGGCCGTCTTTGTAATTGTCTTTATGTCTCTGAAGGTTCAGGTCTGAGTCCATCACTATATCCAGACTTTTTGGCCTGATCATTAGTTTCTAGCTGTAATAGCTGAAGCTGTGTGCTCTGACTCTAGATCATTCCTCTTTAGCTCCAAAGATAATAACTTCAGTTTTGTTTCTATTCATCTGGAGAAAGTTATGGCACATCCACGCATTGATTTGTTTTAAGCATCTGCTCAGTGCTTGGATGGTTCAAAGTCACCTGGTGACATTGTAATGTAGAGCTGTGTATCATCTGCGTAGTTGTGGCAGATAATCTTATTACTTGTTATAATCTGAGCTAGTGGAAGCATGTAGATATTAAATAGGAGGGGTCCCAGGATTGAACCTTGGGGTACTTCATATGTGATTTTTGTTCGTTCAGATGAGAAGTTGCCTATTGACACAAAGAAATCCCTGTTCTTTAGATAAAACTCAAACCAGTCAAGTATTGTACCAGAGAGTCTGACCCAGCTCTCCAGTCACTTTAATTAAATGTCATGGTCAACAGTGTCAAATACTGGGCCGAGGTCCAACAGTACCAGCACTGTGGTTTTTCCACAGTCTGTATTTATGTGAATATCATTGAACACTTTGACAAGGGCAGTCTCAGTACTGTGGTGAGCACAGAAACCAGACTGAAAGACGTCAAAGCTATTAGTCATTGTTAAGCTATTTAACTTTTAAGAAAAGAAGCTTTTTCAATAATTTTGCTGATGAATGGAAGTTTGGACATTGGCCTGTAATTCTGCAATAGTGATTTGTCCAGATTGTTCTTTTTTATTAGTGATTTGACAACTGCTGTTTTTAAAGCCTGGGGAAAAAAGAAGGGATGAGTTTGCTGTTTGAGCCAGATCAGACACAATAACAGGCAAAACTTTCTTAAGGAAAACTGTTGGTACGATATCAAGACAGCAAGAGGAGGAGCTTAATTGATATATAATTTCTTCTACGTTTTTATGGTTGAGTTGGTAAAATTGTGTTATTTTCTCCAGATTGCGCTTGATTGGGTGTAACATTGGTAATTGGCTTGATACTGATGTATAGATTGAACCTCTAATTTTCAGCATTTTCTCAGTAAAAAAGTTAGCAAATTCGTTGTAGGGTCTGGTAATGTGGAGTTAAGATGCTACAGTTACAGGAGGGTTTGTTAATCTATCAACCATGCCAAACAAGGCATGAGCATTGTTAATGTTTTTGTTAAAGGGGAGGTGTTATGTGAACGTGATTTTTTTGAACTTTATATCATGTTGTAATGTCATTCCCTCATAAAAAATTTGCCCAGAGTGTTGCTTTGACTCATTCAGCCAAACTCCCACCCCTCAGAGAGCACCCCTTCCTCTTGCCTTGACCACACAGCTCCACCAAACTAGTGGCAGGAGCTTCTTAAAGAGACAGAGGCCAATTTCAAGGTGTCAGATATGACTCTGATGTGAAGTCAAATTTCTTTTACATTGTTTTTGATATATACAGCATTTTCATAACAACTGAAGGTTAATTGATTATGGTATAATATGCACATGTCTGAAAAATACATATCCCCCCTTCCCTTAATAATTTCAGCAAAGAACTTTTCCCTTGCCTGCTTCAATGTTAAGTGATATGTTTTCAGTCTCTCTTTGTAGATTTTGCAGTGAACCTGGACTCATGTTTTCTGCCATTTTCTTTCTGTTTTTTGATGCTCCTGTTTTTTCCACTTCTTACCAGTGGATTGTTAATCCACAGAGATTTATTCCTAACAGAGATAACCTTCACTTTAGTGGAAGCAATGGAATCAATGATGTCTGAAATTTTAGAATGAAAGTTATCTACCAGCTCATCTACTGAGTTGTAGGATGAAGGGGAGATGGGAAAGTAAACTTGAGTGCAGGTTACAGCTGAATTGTTCTTGAGAAAATGCTTTTTTATAATGTCTTTTTGGCTAAATGAGTTCACGGAAATTATGCTTTCAAAGATAACAGAGAAATGGTCATACAAGGCAACATCAATTACAGAGATATTGGAAATATTTAGACCCTTACTGATAATCATCTCCAGTGTTTCCTCAGTTGTGATTTGGCTGTTTGACATGCTGAGTCAAACTGAAGTTTTGAAGTGTATCACGGTTTTTTTTTTTTTTTTTTTGTCCTTCTGTCTTAGAGGCTGTCAGTGTGGATGTTGAAATCTCCCACAATGATTAAACAGTCCTGATCAACACATATCACAGATAAAAGGTCAGTAAAATTATTGAAGAAGTTAGCTGCAAGCTTAGGTTTAGGGTCTTCAAATAAAATTACAAACATAACATAACATACAAACGTCTTGTACCTAGAGAGCTCGATACTCCAAAGAGTCAAATTTGCAATGTAGCAACCGCTCCCTTTGTGCTTCCTGATCAGATTTAGGAAAGTGTAATTATGAGGCATTGTCTCAATCACTATAGGTCATAGATGCCGATTCCGTGGATGCTTCGGGGTTGGAGCACCCATGGAGATTCTCGAACACCCACGTGTGCCAGGCAGCCTACACTTGTCACTGATTTGTTAATGACCATAGCAACGAGTCTTGCAAGCATGGTGAGCGTCATCAATATATATTAGTGGATAGAACAGTGGCTATTAGCTGCTATAGCTAGTGATGTGCACCTGGAGGCGCCGTTATTATGCACTGAGTCATGTCCACAAAACCATACTATTCCGATGCAGAATGTGCATGAATCTGGCACAAATATGGTTTCAGTGCCTTGATTTCAAATCCAATTTCTATAAAATGACGTAAATTAAAGCTGAGAAAATTCCCAATGTTTTTATACCTAAAATATGTATTCTTCTAGATATATAAATTGTTTGGGTTCTGTCAATATGTAAGAGAGGACTAAGCAAATTCCTTTTTAATACTGGACAATTAATTTAATTTTACATAACTGCCGCTCTAGGAGACGGGTTATTAAATACTTTATATGAAGTATTTTAAATAAGATGACTGCTATGTGCGACGTTCTGCGAACAAAGCAGTCATCAATAGTCTCCTCATCGGCTTTACTCCACATGCTCCACTAGCGAAAGATCAGAGGTTACATTCAAGTGTATTAGGATTCAACACCAAAAATCATTTCCTACACAAAGAACAGAACATTCAATCCATTACAGTTTTATGTTTTCAGGCTTGATGTTTATTTTGCGATTATTAAGTGGTTGCTTGGACACCACCTGTGGTTGATTAGCTAATTTAAGCACCTGCTCTACTGATGTCAGAAAGTAGGTATGTGGGTCGCCTTATTTTTTTTAACTGAACCAAAACACGACAAACTGTGCAGCACATATTAAGGATGTCAAGTCAAGCTACTTCCCACCTAGCTTTTTTTTTTTTTTTTTTTTTTTTTTTTTTTTTATTAAAACGTTTTACTGACCTGTTAGATGTATTACCCTTGGCCTTATTATCTAGTTGTGGTGTTGACAATATCAAAACATTGCATCTCTTTTTCAGATTTTTTTGCATGCTTGTGTTGTTTCATCCAACCATGTTTCTGTTAAAAACATAACACTGATTATGCTCAGTGATAAAGTCATTTATTACAAATTACTTTCTTGACGAAGTTCTAATGTTTAATAAAGCCAGTTTAAGTGACTTCGTGGTAATTTTCCATTGGATGTTGCTTTCGACAGGGGATAAATCTGATGTTGATTTTAGACAGCTGCATTTTATTTTATTGCTATTAATCGATATTAATCTAGCGGTGCAGTGCTGTAGTAGCTAATTCAGACCGGTTGCGTCCAGACCACTTTTTGGTGGTCTCCTATCGTACTCGATAGCATTTGTACTTGGCCTTGTCTCCGTCTCGGACATCGAGGACTGTGGATTTTATTTGAAGACCACAAATGTGGGAATATCACTAAACTGCCAAAATATTGTCCAGTATATTTGTTAACATCCTTGCTTTCATTGGGTGCAAAACTATTCAATTCCAAGCAATAACGTGACTCATTGCTAATTACGTGTTTTTCTTACCGCTGTCACCCATCCCTGCCCCTGTTCACTCGCACGCGGCACTCCAAGAAAGTGAGTTGTGGTTGTCTGGGAGCGGGAGAAGATGGCTGCCAAGTCGTTAGTAATAAAATTCGGCTACATAAACCATAAAGACTATATCTGTAAAACAACGTCCTGAAGAAAGCATACAACGACCTGTAACTTCTGCTGCGCTTTGCTTTCAGAGACGATGGGGACTACGTCCAACTTTTATCGTCAATTGGAAAGGAAACACAAAAAAGGTAAGCTATGTTTAAGTGATGTTAAAAAAAACTGTCTCCGCGCTGAATTATTGTGCGGACGTATTGGCCGACGTGTCGAACACGTCCGACTACCATGTGACCGAAGTCTGCAATATAGTGATGTACGAATGATCCTATTCTTTTAAACGGCGCTTTTCTATTGATCTGAAGTAAGTTTGATCGTGTTTCACGTTTTATTGTGTCATGTAACGTGGGGCGCTGGTCTTGGTCTTGACTTGGTCTCGGACCCTAAAAGCCTCGGTCTTGTCACGATCTCCACACACTCTGGTCTTGATCTTGACTTGGTCTCAGGTTAGGTGGTCTTGACTACAACACTACTTACTAGCACATGGATCCTACTGTATATTACCTTAGAGGTGCCAGACACATTCTGGGGGAAGATTTGTGTAGAGCTAATGTCCTATACTAATGAACTAATGTAGTAGGGAATCAGTGAACTCAAAGGAGAAGTTTCTCAGAGAATCTTTGCAGTGATCTGTCCTGGGGAAAACAATAAAAAAATTAATGACATGAAAATAAACTTCTGTTTAGCTGTGACACAGCTAAACAGAAGAAAGCAAGAGCCAAGAGTCACCAAAGTAGGTCAATGGATTGGCGAATCCTGGTCTTACTCTGGTTAAAAAAGCTTGCAGGTAATCAGAGGAGAATCTGCAAGTGTGTAGAGCAGCACTGAGGAAGAAGCCGCACCCAGAGGCATCAACTAAGCAGACCTGGAGTGGCTCTCTGAACAGAGGGGAAAATGAGCAGGAATAGGGGAAGAGATGGAGATAGAAAAGGGGGGTGGGTGAGAAAAATGGCTCCACAGGACCCAGACCCAAATACGAGAACCACACTTTGGACAACGCTTCTGTCTTTTTTTTAACAACATTGTGATGTAAGGACATCTTGAGTTGCTCTGAGATGTAGTAACTACTGTTAACCAGTTGTCATCAATCTAATGAGAGCAGCCTCGATTACACCATCTTCATATGAACTATGGTATGGTTCAAAATGCTGCACAAAAGCAACCTGCACCAACAGACAACAGAGATGGTTGGCATTATCATCTGACTGTAAAAGGGAGATAGTCTAAAGTTGCCACAGTCAGTTAGAGTTGTGTCACGGTATCTGCTGATGTTTTGTGAATAGTGTTAAAGGAAGTGTAGTAGCTTAAGCAGCTGGAAGACACGAGCACCTCATTATAGCAGATAGTCAGGATTCCCTCATCCAGCTCTGTCATAACAACATCACAGTATTTAAGTCTTGCCTCACTCTTCCCTGCTGTCTTTTAAGCTGCCTATATCTCTCCATTACTTTGTCGCTCAGAGTTCACAACTGTTCTCTGCAGATTCACAATTAGCTTGGTGGCAGCTTTATACTTTTTTTTCTTTTTAAACTTTTGGCTTGTTTCTTCTTCTTTGTCTTCCTTGTGTTTTGCTCCACACCAGAGATCTAAAGAGGGGCCTTTTGTGTCTGACTTTGCCCCATAGGCAGTTTTCTTGCAAAGCAGATTAATAATTACAGAGTACACAAAACAATTTCAACATCTTTGATGTCAAACATGAGAGAAACCAAAAATTACAAAGGGAAAAAGTATGACACAGAGAAGCCTTGAAAGATGGTCTTTTTTCTGTCTTGGCTGTATTTCCTGTTATTGTTGCTTTCTTCTGTTTCTCAGTGCATTAAAACCATTAAGCTGGACTTGAAAGAGATAGAGGCGACACCCCTAGGAGGGCCACATTTGAGAAGTACTATGGCAACTCTTCTGTGTGACACTTTCACAAAAGATGACAAGTAGCTATGTTACAAAGGATTTGGTCCATCTGTTTTATACTTTGGCACATCAGTTAGCTGTTGTTTGTTTAGTGCCACATTAGGAGAAATAGAAGCCATCTCAAATGTAGGAGGACAGAGCTGTCACAACCCAGAATTATGATTATGGGCTGTAATTGAAAGGTTGAGCATGCTGTTTGCTTTTCTTCACTATAAAATTATTTTAACTTAAAAAAAGTTGTGGATCACTGGAGCCAGAATTTAGTCTCTTCTGTTGTATGCTCTATAAAAAAAAACTGATTTTTGTCTTGGTTAATAAACAATCAGTGGCCATATAAGCACACATCTCTTTTCTAATATTCATGTGATTCTTAACATTAAGAGAAAATGCTGTAAATATTTCTTTGCCCAATAGCTCAAGCTTGGTAAGATTGCATGGTGTGGCCATCTGCCACGACCAACTGGAGGTTTGAGGATACAGAACATACGCACAAAAAATACACAGAAGCACTAATCCAGGAGTACTTTCTATGTTAGAGAAAAGTAAGACGTGAATGGCTGTAGTTGCTCCTTTAGTAGTTTCAACTAGGACAGAAACACAGCTAAACAAATAAGCTCTGAGCTGGTTTTAAAGGCTATAGAATCAAAGAGAGCACATGCAATTAGCCACAACAAAAGCTCAGCCAATAGCTTTGTCGAGGATACAGACAGCGTTAAACACTAAAAGATAAGGCCAAGTGCATCATCTATAGAATGAGAGTGTTAAGTTGTTGGCAGCAGTATCCTCAGCCGAGACCCCGTCCAGGAACGTGTCACAGCTAAACAGAGCGCCAGATCAGATGTAGCTTCAATGAAGAGTAAAAAACAGAGAATATAAAGTTAGGAGTTGATATAACAGCAAACAATGCCAAATTGGAGAGGAGGCAAAGAATGTAACAGAGCACGGAGAAGTGGTCATTTTGTTTGTGAAGAAGATTTATCATTTACATAAACGTACTGGAATCTGTTAGACATATAAGATTTAAACCAGCCGTGTGTTGTTCCTGCGATCCCTATGTTCAAGACTTTCTAGGGGAATATTGTGATCAACTGTGTCAAAAGCAGCACTGAGATCTAGCAAAACAAGAACAGACACGAGTCCATTATTTGAGGCCATGAGAATGTGATTAGTAACTTTCACCAGTGCAGTTTCAGTGCTATGATGAGTTCTGAAAACAAAATGAAACTCTTAAAACAGGTCATTACTTTGTAGATACTCACACAGTTGAGAATCTTAGAATTTTATATGAGCAGAACATTAGATATTGGTCTGTAATTTATTAAGTCATTCTGATTGGAAGAAGGTTTCTTAAATAAAGTTTTAATTACACCAACCTTAAAAGCCTGTGGTACATATCCGCTTACTAAGGATACATTAATCATATCTACAATTGGGACAAAAGGAACCCTTTAAATAATTTGGTTGGGATTGGGTCCAACATGCAAGTTGATGGTTTAGATAAAGTTAATATTTTTTCACTTTCAGTATCATGAATCTTATGTTCAATACACCACATTTAATTGTTTTATTTTTCTGTTCAGACATCTTTTTGAGATGATTTGTATGATTTGCTCCTTTTAGTTAATTTTTAAACCATTTGATTTTGGTCATGGTTAATACAATGACTCAGTGGGGAAATTGATGGGTAACAGTACAAAAGCTGCAGAGAGGTGTGTTAAACTATGACTCTGCTTCCTGGTCTAACTGATAAATCTGGCCAGAGCTGCTCCGTCCAAAGTGGGATGGATCCCTTCTCCGAATCAGGCTTTCCCCCTAATATTCACCAATTATCAATGTAGCCCACATGGCAGACGGGTCTGGGCCAGCTCTGGGGTTAGGACAGCACTACTGGCACAGCAACTGGTATTTCAACTGGAACTGGGCCAGTTCTGGCAATGATGGTACCGATTATAGTATGGCATACCACACATGGCCTGATATTGGTTTGGTCGATGTGGCCTGAGTGTGTATATGCCATACGTGGGCCGATTGTGGCTTAACTTATGCCCATGCTATGCATGTGCTTATTAATGAACCTCAAAAAAATGATTCTTAACTTTTTTTCCTACCTTCAGTGGTATCTTACTCAATGAGAAGGAGAAAATGAAACGTTATGTCGGGATCCTGGGTTGTTTGGGTTTCTTGGGTGTCTTCGGTGTTTGTATTTTTGATCACTTATCTGTGTTCTGCCTTAGTTATTTCTGTTTCTGCCACTCTTGCTTTATTTTTCATCAGTCTCCTCAGCTGTTTATTTACATAAAAAATTCTCCTTTTTTGAGTGAAAGTTTTGGCGCTAAGATGAGGTGGTTTTTCGGCCGTATAGAAATTGGTTTATTTTGCAAAACTGCAATGAAAACTTTTTTCGCATCACACAAGTCACATGATTAACAACGGGATGATGTCACTGGCACAAACCAGGAAGAAGATGACAACAAGAAGTAGTTGGAGGATCATGGTACGGCATATTTTTAATGACTTATCGCATGAACAAGCTTATTCATGTGTTTTTTTAATCTCATTTCTTATTTAATGGAAACGCCTTAATTGCAAAATTGTATTTTTTCACCATGAGCAGAAAATCGACAGAGATTTGCGCACCTTTGTAATAGAAACGCAGCTTCTCTCTCCCCCCCCTCTCATCATGCCTCTCTGGTCTTTCCTCACACCTGCAACCAGTTCCAATCAGCCATCTATGTCTCATGTCTCATCCAGTCATCAAGCTCCCAGTATTTAAGCCCCTCCTCTTCAGTTATTCTCTGCTTGATCCTACTGTTTAAAACTCAAGTCTTTTCCTGTCTCAGCACTGTGCTTGTTTTTCCCATCTTGCTATTCTTCTAAGCCTCCTTTTTTCATTAAATACTGACTACAGCTAGAAGTTCTCTGTGCCTGGGTCCTTTTCCAATCTCATCATGACACATTAACTGACACTGCAGCTTTGTGAATAGATGTTGGTTCTATTTAAAATTTGAAGGGAAGAACACTATAAATCAAAATTTCTTCAGTGTTGTTAACCTATTCTGTTTGAGGATGAGTACTGTAATACCGTGTTTTAAGCAGTGTTTTAAGTTTTGCTGTTATATTGGGGTGACTCTGGCTTAGTGGGTAGAATAGTTTCCTTGCATTGGGAAGGAAGGTTGTAGGTTTGATTCCAGCTTTCTCCTGTAATATGTCAGTGTGCCCACCAGGGGCATAACCATAATCTCAGAAGTGAGGGGGACAAATTTTTCAGAGGTCTATTGAGTGATTTATCATTCTCTCATATTCAGTCACACCTCTCCTTAGTGCCTAAAAACACATATAGTCACCAACAGCCACAGTACAGCACCAGGGGAATGACTTTAGTTCTTTACACTATAAACTAACAAAATCTAAAGTTTTAGCTGCCAAACTGTAGTTGAGTTGACACAATTACCCTTGAACATCTACAGGGTAAGTAGCCATTTTATTAAGTGCCAAATAGCAACAATGAACATGAAATGATCAGTAAAACACCATTCCTGTATGCAAATTATAACTTAAAACAGAAAGTGGAATGGAAATAACAGGTAGCATGGTAATACACCTTATATTTTAATGTCATGGTATGGAAATTAAACATGACACAACATGAAACACACTGGCACAGATGTGCAAAATTCTTCAAGATAAATAAAAATAGAATGACCTATAGCTACTGCCTTTTCGAACACCAATAATGCAGAAGTCAAATAATATCTGAAAAAATGTCTAAATATAAATTAAACATGGCCTTCTCCCTGTGCTACCTATAATACAAGTCAAAAAATATTTTGGAGTGTGAACAAGAGTTATTCTGAAATATCTGTAAAAACCCTGTAGTGATACCTCCCTGGTTTCTCCCTGCAATAGATCTCTTTTTCTCAGAAAGTTTAATCCTTCCATACCTGAGAAGACTCTGCATCATCGTCCTGCTGCTGGCCTCTGGTCTAATGTCTCCTTCTCGACTCTTTGCTCTTTCTATTGTGACAATAAAGATTTATTTTAAATATGTGAAAAGCTGCAATGATCACAACTTCTGAACAGGAGAGTTTAGTTTATTCCTGGCATTAACTAATTAGCAAGGGATGTAAAATATGTAACGGTAGTATTCTTAACTAGCTGAACATGATATACTGGCCTAGATTGACTAATCATCATTTAGCTAACATTATCTGTATGCAGCAGATATTACTCAACTTACACGGTTTGTTTGGAAGAAAACTTTGCAAAGTTTTTTCCCTTTTGCTGCTCTGGCTAGTCACTGAACATGACACAGACTGTGCGACTGCTCAATGGCAGGTCTCCCCTCAGTGATCAGATCCACAGGCGTAACCAGTGCCAGCATGTGTACGCTCATGGTGTGTTTAAAGACGGCTTGGAAAATCACGCTGCCACATCTGAGCAACTGATTAAATAGTTGTAACGGCTGAAAAAGTTGCGGGGGACAGATGTCCTCTACTTTGCTGTAATTACCTCAAGACCACACCTGAATTCCGCTCCCCATTTGCTCTTTTCCCTGATTGTACTCTTCCCAATAAACGCTTCTAAACTTACCATTTTACTGGTCTTAATTGTTGCCTGCACCAGAGTCTTATCCTTTGTCACCATGACAATATTACCTTTTTCAGAAATAATCTGCATTGATTGCTACTTTTCTGCCTCATTCTTGCTTAGGAAAACAATATTAAAATACACCTCCTTATAACTCAAAAACTGGCATTAGTCCAATTTTGTGGTTTAATTGTATTCATGCAATAATCCTGTAATATTGCAGTTCATGTTTTTCACATTATACATAAAGTTCTAAGAGCAGTTTTTAAGAAACATTTAAAATATCTAGATAAATTCCAAAAAATCCCTCCCCAAAATTAAGAAAAGTGTCCAAATGCATTCATAGCAGTCAAATCTTTTTTTTTTTTTTTTTTTTTTTTTTTTTTTAAGAAAAGCCTGTGCACTCTAAGAATAAAGCATGCAGTACTCAAACTGCTGACATTATAGAGACACATGAGTCAATTTGACAGGTGTCAGTGTGGATGGATTTTTGTAAGGAAAAAGAAATCTGGGTAGTGTTATGCTCTGAGCTGAACTGCAACTAGGAACTGAGATGTCAAAGCTGAAATGAGACCCAGCAGAAGCTCCACTGTGCTCAGATTTTGACAGTGAGATTCCCATGAAAAAGAATGTAATGAAGCCAAAAACACAACAGTTGTCTTGTGACAATGTTGATGCTTTTTATTTTTCTGTGTTTGTATTAGTGTATGAAAGATTAATAGGAGAACATCCTGTCATTTTGTGTTCCCTTGATTATTAAGAGGTGAAAGGGTTGGACACTGGGCAACTTAGCATTCTAAAGTAGTTATAAAAATGATTGTATCATGATTTATATCAAACAAATGTACATTTTCACTTTTATTCGACATCATCTTGATCTTGGCATGTAAAAAAAGAAAAAAGATCATAGTTTGGATATTTCCAGGCAACATGTAATATGGTTTTGCTTTTTCAGTGGTCTTATTATTTCATTCTTTTTAGTTGTAAACCTGTCTATATTCATGTTTTTGTTCACTTTCTTTGCGTTCTCCTAAGGTTTTGTTTTGCATTTTAATGCATTTTAAAATGCATTTGATTTAAAATAAATCAGACAGAATGATAATGACACAATTGACATCATTCATCTACATTTTACCTTCCTTCACACCAGCTGTTTTGTACTGTTATAATTGGAAACCAAATTGCAATGATAATATTGTAAGCCATAAGCAGATAAGAACAGTAGAGTTTCTAAAAGTAAAAATATATCAGGAATACTTTTACACTTTTTCCCCTCTCATTATTTTTATGTTAGGATCAACTTACTTTATCAATCAAATGAATTAAAAACTAAGACTTAACAGCAATTTGACTTTAAATTTCAAGGTAATGTGACATGACTGGTGTCTGAGACTTAATTTATAAAACACTATGACCAAACGCGTTAGATTCATGGCCAAATCCCGCAACAACCCAGGATTCTGGTGAAAACCCCAGCCCACGACGTGTGTCCGACCACACACACTCCTGAAAACAGGAGGGAGACCACACAACCCAAACTGCAGTCCAGGATATGATAATAGAATACACAACGTTTGGAGAAGACACGTCCCAAATAAGATGCTGCAGAAGCACACAGTATGCTGTCACCTCAAAACCCCAGTAGAAATGGTGTGTGTGAGTGTGCGCCTGGCTTTAAAGGCCACGTTGGTGCCGCCCACCACTCACCTTAAAGGTGAACCTGCACTAGTATGCCACAATCTACCTCACTTTTCTTTGTTGGTGGCCCAACAACACAACTTACAAGGCAACGACCACCTAGATTGAACATAGCAATTTAAGCCTACACCAATCTGGAAGATGACTCATTGAGCTCCTGGGGAAGATGATGGACGTTGAATGTTGCCCACCAGTCGCAACATTCAAGGTCAACATTACGAGGTGCATGCAGATTAGAGACCGGAACAATGGTATAGATTGGGCTGTCCCTGACAGGGATTTTCAAGACTTGAAATGGGTCAGAATGCTAGATGTCCTTAATACTGTGGTGTCCCCTAAAGCTATGATCTCGTAAATAGACCACCTGGCCAATCTGCAGAAGGGCCTCCCTGACCTGAACATCATATCTTTCCTTCCTGCGGCTAGCATTCACAACCAGTCGCTCATGGGCAATGGAAAAAGCCATACTGAGTGTTGTATGAACAGAGCACTTCAGGGAGACAAACAGCCTAGTCCTGTTTCCGAGATTGTGGAAGAGTCCTAAGGAGACTGTATTGAGTGCGGTTGAGCTGTTCACACTGACCATTCCCAGCAGGTTGGTATGCTGTGGTTCGGGACTTCCCCACACCATACAACCAACAAAGTTGCTGAAGGATGGCACTTTCGAAACACCTTCCCTGGTCCGAATGTATGCGGTTTGGGACATCAAACTTATAAAACCACTCCTGGTATCCCAGTGGGATAGAGCTGCCTGACAGCATTTGGGTTGCTAACTCAGAGGATGTTAAATACTACCAGGATAGGGCATCCGCAATTCCATTGCTACGACCAGATCTATACTTTATTTCAAAGTCAAACGCAGCAAGTTGGGCGGCCCACCTGTATTCAAGAGCTCCAAGCTTGGCAGATTGAAGGTAGCTCAGTGGGTTGTTATCTGTGAACACCTGACACTTATGCCCTAACAAGTATTCCTGGAATTTTTCAGTCATGGACCGCTTCAGCATAAGAAGTTCCAATTTCATGGAACTGTAGTTTGTCATATTGCACTCAGTGGGCTGAAGACCATGACTGGCATAGGCAACATGTCTGATGCCACCCTCCGTCTCTTGTGATAGTACTGCCCCTAACCCCTTTAACTTTCATCAGTCTCCAAGATAAAAGACTTGGAAAAATCTGCATATGTGAGCACTAGAGCAGAGACCAACTTGACCTTTAAGGCTTCAAAGCTTTCTTCACACAGGGGAGTCCAAACCTCCTCCAGAGGCTTCCCAGAGGCCTTCTTATGATTAGTCCCAGCAACATCTGCCACCAACTTATGTAGAGGGGCTGCTAATCTGGCAAAACCCTCAACAAACCTCCGATAAGAACTAGCAAACCCTAAAAAGGAATGTAGTTCAGGGACGTGTTGAGGGTGCTTCCACTCAGCCACTGCCTCAATCTTCAAAGGGTCTGTAGAAACACCCTCGTGGGAGATGACAAGACCCAAATATTTGACCCGTGGCTGGAAGGAGCATTTCTGTACCCTAGCCTTCAAACTCTCTTGTTGGAGGCGACCCAGAACCAGTTCAAGTCTCTCAAGGTGCTGTGAAACAGAAGAGGAGTACACAATAATGTCATCAAGATATAGCAATAATGACTGACTTTGTTGGTCTCCAAACAGCCTCAGCATTAGGCGCCGGAACGTGCTCAGAGTGTTGCACAAGCCAAATGGGATTCAATTAAATTTGAAGGGGCCAAATGGTGTGAAAAAGGCAGTCTTTGGCTTGTCCTGCTTCACTACTGGAACCTTGCGATGTTGATGGTTGAGAACCAGCGAGCACCCAATAGTGCATCAAGGCTCTCCTCAATGCATGGCAAAGGAAAGGCATCCTTCCTGGTCCTACCATTAAGAAGGCGATAGTCAACAAGGGAACAAAGGCGAAGACTACCGTTCTTCTTACGAACCAGGATAATGGGGAAGGCATATGGGCTGCTACTTTCCCGTATTCCCTGCTCCTCAGGGGCGAGTGCAGACAGGTCCACTGCACCTACCCTTTCCTCAGGCCCAGTTGCCACCTGGACAAACACCATAGTTCTTACAGTATCAACTTCTGTAACCCCTGCTGGTAGACTCATCTCCTCGGCCCTACAAAGGGCCCCGATGCTGGTCCGAGAATAAAGGAGGGCATCTGTTGTCCCGACATTTAGCACCGGGATGTAGACAGTTCCCTTGTCGATGTGCGCCGAACAAGGAGAGGCCAGCAATCCAGCAGGAAGGCCAGATTCTGCCAGCTCAAAGAAAAGAACCTCACCAGCAAAGTGCTGGGGACAGGTGCTAGGAACTAACTTCATTGTGCCACCTGGTACCCCCATAGCTTGTAGACCTCGCATTTTTGCAGTTCCAGTAGATATTGCTGGCTGGTGAGCAACTGCTTTATGGCATTTCTGTAAGGCCTTAATAACTAGGCCTGGTGCCTGTACAACCACAGGAAGCTCAAAAAGAGGGGCCATGGGCACCAAAAAGCTCTCGGTAACAGCAGTGAATTACATTCATTCCTAGGATACCAGGAGCTGAAAGCTCTGCAGAAGGAGGATCCCTTACAAGTATTCCACAGTGGGTTAGTACTTTGTGGTATAAAGCCACATCCAGCTCCAAATGTCCAATATATGGAATTTCAAGTCCATTAGCTGCCCGCACCTGTGAGCCCAAAAACACCTCTCCTGAACTTTGGCTCTCCAGTTCAGAGGGTTCTAGTTTCCCAGCAAGGCTGCAGCATGGGAATGCCCAGAGGTGAAGTTGGTTCGGCCATGAAACGGAATTCGCTCCCTATCACACTCACAAGTGACCGAGCTGAGTTGACCTGCAACATTTAATACTACTATGTGGAGTTCTCGCAGTTTGGAGGGGAGCCTGAAGCGAAGTCACAGTCTTTGTAAACTGATTGAGTTGTTCTTACTGACTTTTGAGCAGCTCCACGACTTCACTCAGCTCTGGTGTTGACAAAGCAGGGATGCATGCACTTTCTCGAAACTCATATTGTTATTAATTTTTTAACTGGGCAGTTGACAACTCAGCTGAACACTGAATGAAGCAGTGGGACTGGGACAAAACAACGACCCGTTCAGTAGGAGGCAGCGGCTTTGACATGGCTGCGCAAACTGTGCGCCGCGTACCTGCAGGTCAGGTGCGTGCACCCAGAAGCCACAGGAGGAGGGTGGAGAACCACGGAAGATTCACAGCCAAATCCCACAATAACCTAGATCCCGGTGAAAACCCGAGCCCACGACACGTGCCCGACCACATATACTCCCAAAAAGCAGGAGGGAGACCACACAACCCAAACTGTGGTCCTGGATACGATGATAGAATGCACAACATTTGGAGATGACGCGATCCCAAACAAGATGCTGTGGAAGCAGACAGCACACCATCACCTCAAAAAGCCTGGTAGAAATGGTATGTGTGTGAGCGCGCACAGTGCGTACTTGGCACTTCCCACTTCCCAAGCACTGCAGTCAGTCTGACACAGTCATCCGTTCAGCAGTATACCGTCGCCAGTAGTTAGTGCAGAGGAGACCCATTCCACTCTGTGTTCACACTGCAAATAAATTACACATTTGTAAAGCTGAGTAACATTATCAATCACTGCTCACCATGGCCACAGTCGCTACTCCAACTCCTGACTCCTTGCTGTGTGGGCCCGTGTGTCTGAGTGAGATGGTTTTATACCTGAATGTGGGGCTGAGTGACAAAGAGCTGTTAAACAAATAGGAAAATTCAACTACTTAGGCACTGTTCAACCTAAGGAGGTTGAACGGTGCCACATCTCTAACCACTGAGACGGTTTGAGGCAAAAGAATTAGGAACTAAACAAATTTACATGAAAATGTCAAACTTTGCACAGAAACATAAAAATAGAATCCTAAATGATCTATTTAGACAGTTTATCAGCAAAAAATTGATTTGGTGGCTAGTTATACTTTAAGGAAACTGCTTGTAAGGAAGCCAGCTCCCTCAGAAAGATGATGGATTGTTTTCTTACCAGTTGGTAATCAGGCCTCAGTCTCTTAACGTTAAACTTCTATGGTTCCAGTATTAATTTCTTGTTTCTTCTACAAAAGCTGTTTGTTTCCTTCCTGGAGGGTGAGCACTGGTTTGTTGCTTCCTCCCTGGCACCTTGATCTTATATGGAGCTTGTTTACCTGGAACCATTTCATGCTGCATGCCTGCCCAGGTAAAATCCTCACTTACCTGTTTTTTCGCTGTCCATGCTGTCCACCCTCCTGACAGTCTCAACCTGTGGGGTGATCATCTACTCTTAGACCATGTGTTCATGCTGCACTGTAAGCGAGACGGCTCCAATGATTCTCTTATCAAACTGGATTCTTCTAATCAATTAACTGTCGACATCTCCCTTTTAGTTACCTTCCCTGGGGACCAGACCCAAGGCTGCACCGATCTTCTTTGTACATTTTAACCTTTAAATAAACCTGTTAAATCGCTCCCTCTTGCCTGCTTAATTGCTGCTTGCACCAGAGTCTGACCTCTTTGGCAAACACGACATATCAACATTATTGTTTATGTTAAATGCCTCCTTAACATTGCTGAGGTGTATCCAGCAAGTTTTGAAAGAGGACTAAATGGGGCACAATGATGATCTTGGGGTATCACACCAAAATAAAATCCCAGACAGGAAGCAGGGCTGGAATGCAAAGTGGGTGACTCATACCATGAAGGTGAAAGATTGACATAAATATAAGTACAAAAATAATTTGTACTTATATTGTTTGAGGTCACTACAATACCCACTACTAAATTGATACAATTTTGCAGCACCAACCTACATTGTCCTATGTGTTTCAAAAATGTCCTGCCTGAGATACTCCTACGTCTGCTAGTTTGGCATACGTAGTTCAAACATTTTCACACTGGTATTAGCAATCATAACACCCAACAATTGTTTCTGCTTGCCATTGTTATTGCCCTCGATGGGTTGAGAAGAGAGTTCAAGGACCATCTGGCTTTTTATAAGAACACAAAATAAAAGTGCTAAACAGTTCAGGAGATAATTGTACATGGGTCCTCAGATTTAGATGCATCCCTCTGTTTTCAAGTGGAATAAATACTGTGGGTGCATTCCAAACAGCCACAGTATTTCACTTAAAACAAGGTGAAACCTAATCAATCACTACAGAATAAAAGCTCTGATAAATAACCTCAGACACTTTTATTGGAGTCATTAGTAAAATGGTCTAAATGTTATACAGCTGATGGGACTGAAGTGATGATGTGAGCAGCTGTTCACTCAGCAGGTAAGATCTGCAGTGAAACTACGTGGAACAGGTGTGTATGGGACAATGAGGAAGCTGACGAGTCGTGGCGCGTGGGGAAAAACAAGTACTAAAACTTAACATTAGGGGTGTAGTCGGACACAGCAAGATGTGCTTTTAACATCAAGACATCTGTCCATTCAAGATAAGATCGGAACAATATGTATTCACAATTTAATACTTATATATTTGTTCACATGATTCAGTTGATAATCCAACAATTTACAATCACAATAAATGCAATCTTTACCTCAAATGCTACAGTTTTATTTTCTTTTTAAACCAGCTCTTTTTAAAATTACTTTTTACTTCAACTACATACAGATTTTTTTAGACTAAAAAAATTATTTTACCAGAATGCTCCCCAGATACATCGAAATGAAATTTTAGATGTAAAAGACATCTTTTTATGAAAATATCTAGGCTATAATTTGGCTAAATGTGGTCTAATAGTGATACTATTATATTTTGATGTAAACATACATGCTACCACAGGGAGAGGTTTTATACTTTGTCTTTGTTGCAGCTTGTTAACTAATTAAAGATGTAATTACAGAGAAAGTATTGAATACAAGTGTTCTCCACACCTTTCCCTTTTTAGTGAAAAAAATGTGGAAAATCATGTGTCATTTTCCTTACACTTCACATTAATGTGCAATATGTGTTGATCTATCACAGAAAATACTTTCATAACGTGCAGAAGTTTGTGGCTTTCATATATGAAAATGTGGCAAAGTTCAAGGCGAATAAATAGTTTTGTACTAACAGTATATATTTTTATTTTTTATTATTTTAAAGTACAAATTTACATGTTTGTTTTAAGTTTTCAGATTTGATTTCTGGCTGTTACATATGAAACTACAACAGCTTTCATTCTATGTTTGAAATAGCACAAAAATCCTTGCTTTCAATGGGGGATTTGAGAGAAACAGATTTCGTAAATATACCAGTCTGCATAAAACTATCAAATTGCACATTTTGAAGGTCAAATATGCAAACAGTGGAACAAAACTGAAAACAAAACGTGAAAGAATGCACCTGTTTTATGGAACTGAGTTAGGAAATTTAATCAAATAAAAAAAATAAACAAAGTCCAATTGTGAAAGTTGCTATAAACTTGGCTTCCAGTAATTTGGTTTGGATATACTGACAACCAAAAGGAAACATTTGAGTAGTATTAGTCACACTTTGGATCTTCAGACTGTTTTGAAGATCGAACTGCAGTACCACTGATGGACTGCCAGGCTGACATCCTTTGGTGAAAAGATTGGTTTGTGATTGTGAAATTTCTGGTTTTCCTGCAGATCTCAGAAATAAACAGGTGGATGATCGATTTAAAGATGCATGAAAATATTATTGGATTTACAGCAGAAAAGCTTTACTTCAGTCCAGCAAGATGTGAGTGACGGTCTTAATTCATACTTATTTTTTTACTTAAAAAGCAAAAAAAGCAAAAGACTAAAAGGGATGTAAAGCTGAAAAAAAAAACAACAGCAACACAGCTGTAGTCAATTTCCTACAGCATGCTGTTTCTATCACAAGTCTGTTCAGATACACTAACGGAGCTGAGGTTGGGAATGACCATGAATTTAAACCAGCCATTCCCTCTGCACTTGGCTGAAAGTAGAGCTATTCATTCCCATCCTACACCTTTTCCCCTGTGGGCTTTTCCAGATTGATAAGGAGGAGACAGCAAGTGCTGCTTTAATAACTTTTAATCCCTTGTGGCAAAAATGTGAAATTTATAGAGAAATCAATCTCAGTCATTAGCAAATCATAAACACTTTGATAATTTTGCCACCAGAGCTGGTGATATGAGGTGGTAACATAGCCAAATCTTTGTGAGCAATTGTCTGTGTAGACTTTCCACATCTAATCAGTTAAATACAGAATAATCTGTTTTTTATAATTGTCTTTTCCACATTTTTTTCAAAAACATGATGATTGTTTTCATCTGATCAGATGAAATTGCAAACATCCCCACATAATAATTTCAAAAGGCATCCTGTTTTGGAAAACACAGAGCTGCAAAGGAAACTGGGTAATGGCAACAACAACATTCTTCCCACATGGTCCTGCTTTTCCCATCAGCATTTTCTTTTTAGATCAGATTCAGACCGCTTTTCTTTTTATGAGATCATGAAGTAACTGTTGTGTAGGTGTTGATGGTAAAACAGGAATATTTGCTCTTATTTAAAGTGCTTGTGTGTATCAAATGTCCCTGGTCCTCATTAGGTGGTGTCCTTATTAAGAGTCTCCTTGCTATACCCCCGGAAAAGCCTGGTGAGTCGTCCCTCCCCCCTATCTCTCCCGCTCTTTCCTTGTATTTCTCTGACGTGCCCTTTGAACTTCCCTCAGTCTCTAGCTTTACATCAAAGCTTTGATAGAAGCTTCCTCCTTCCTCTTCTCAAGGTGAAGTACCGGGTACATCTGCAAGTGCGTGCTTTCAAGACTGAAATGGCCAAACCATGTGTTTGGATCCATTCTTAACCGCTGCCTTTCTTCGTTATTGTTCTTCATTATTATTTAAAGGTATGTATTGTGTGGCTCTCACATCTCATTGTTCTGTTTGGGAGTCTGGAGGGCCTGGATCCTTTTTAATAGATAGAAAAAAAGTGATTCTTTCTTTACTCCATTAACAATGGCTTGGCTGACATACTGGCATTGGCAGTAAGACGTTTCGTCACACTTCCTGTTTACTACTGTGCTTCTACTGTCATGTGCTGTTATTTAACAATTTAATTTAACCAACTTCTGTAAATTTAGCTTAAAGTCAAAGTGATAGTTCGTATTTCAAAGAATTTAAAGAGATTCTTTATTTTAGTAAACTGTCAGCAGTACATGCATGATTGGACTCTTCAGTTTCACCACATCCTAAAATTACTATGCTATATAGTAAAGTTGTTGCAATGTTAAAGGAACCAGCTTGAGATTATATGACCTCTGTTACATGATGCATTATCCTGCTGGCAGTGGCCATCAGAAGATAAGTGTGCCGTGATGATAAATGGATGGAGAGGGTCAGCAACACCACTCAGGTAGACTAGGCTGGACTAAGGCTAGTACTAAGGGGCCCAAAAGTATGCTTCAAAAATATACTCACACCATCATACCACCACCAGCCTGAAACACTGATACATGAAAAATAAGCTTTTAGTTTTGGTAGGAAGTCAACTGTACATCTGATTTCCATCAAAAGTTCCCAATCACCTGCAAAGTCATTGTTGGTGACAGTTTGTAGGAAACAAGGTCTTAAATCACAGGTTATGGTTCACTATCAATGTGCTTATGTTTGCAAATAATTTTCCCACTGCTGGCTAAGGATTAATGTAAGATTTGTAAGATTGCATTGTATTGAGATCTGATTTTGCCAGAAGACGGTCACTAAAATAATGTTGCTTTAGTGGTTAACTATCCAAAAGCAGCACCACACCCTTTAATTTTCTCTGTGCTCCTCTTCTGGTTGATGCGCAGTTTGGTCAACGACGACATGTTTAGCCACATGTCATCCTTTAAATGGTAGTTGTCTTGGTGGAGTTGGGAAAGCAATATGGGAAAGATGGCATTCCTCCCTCTTTTGATGAAGCATCTCTCATATCCAAAAATTCTGGCCAATTCATTTTCATTATAATGAAATTCCGGGTGCAGACCAGGAAGCTGAGCTGTGATTTAATTAACACACCTTTCTGCTGCTTCTGTACTGCTGTGACCCTTCCAATATCAAGTCAAAACAGTGTCTGGTCCCAAACTGTTTAAATTACAGAAGTAAATTAAAAATCAACCCTACAGGTGTAAATCCCCCAAATCCCCAAACATTTCTAAAAGAATACAGGAAATATGTCAATTCTGTGTGGGGTGGTAAACACTGGTCTGCATTTGTACAACACTTTATCAAGTCCAAGGATTCCAATGCTCTTCACATTACAATCAGCCATTCATCCATTTATACACTGATGGTGGTAAGCTACATTGAAGTCACAGCTGCCCTGGAGCAGACTGACGGAAGTGAGGCTGCCATTCAATTGGTGTCACCAGGCCCTCTAAGCGACACCAGCAGGCAAAGTGGGTGAAATGTCTTGCCCAAGGACACAACGGCAAAGACAGGTGGAGCAGGAGTTTGACAGACATTTTCAACTTTACTCAGAGTACATCACAACGATAACTAAATCAATCAATCAATCAATCAATCAATCAAAAAAAAAAAAAAAAAATCCATCTGAGTATCCTCTCTGACCTGGACTCAGTACATCTCGCTATCTGGGAACTGACAAAGCATTGAAGAGTTATTGAGGCTTTGGAGCGTATCTGTTGCAGCTGAACCACTGCTGCTGGATTTCCTTTCGTTGAAGCAAGGGGTTGCGGGATCAGGAGACTCCTAGTTCAGAGAGTCTTACCAATTCCGATCATTTCACTTGGAGAAATTTTCCCCAATTTCAAAACTTTAGCTGAAGTGGTGCTTGTAATTCCAGGGTCCAGTGTGGCAGCAGAGCGTGGATTCAGTCTCCAGATCATCAAAACACATTTTATTATGCACAAGCGGGTGCGTAATTCAGGAGGAAGTTGTGAGACTGTGTGTTGATGCCACAGCTTGGCAAAATGAAGGTGAATCGTTCATAATTTAAGTGTGATCGTTTCATTTAATTGTTTATATGTAGTTATTGGGGCCACAGTCAGTAGTTTTTGTTAGTGCCGAGAAAAAGTTACATGTATTCACCTGCTTGATGTGTGATGGCACAATGTGGATTCTCTGTTCAGCTTGTTGAATATTAATTAAACCAAATAAAAATGAAATGCAACTGAATATGTCAGTGACATAATTTTAAAAGCTGATGGGTAAAAATTGATTATTATGACAGGATTTTTTTGAACCTGTCAGTCAAAATGACGTACAACAAAAAAGTCTAGTGCAACCTCTGACTGCATGTTATAAAAGAGAATTTATCTGAACTTGATTGCCTGTTCATTGTTTTAAAATATTTATTTCTATATAGAGAGTTACATCTAAAGTTAAAGAACCAGCTGAGTTCTTACAGCTGGACCCGTGAGGTCTTACAGCTGGGTATGTTCACATGCTGAGACTTACCGATACATTGAGCTTGAGGCTGGATGGATAACACTACATTTTTCTTCTCTGTGAAATATTCAAAGTTTGGTCCCAATAAACAGGGTAAATCCCTTGTTCACCCCCAGCAGAGCACCATTAAATAACGCCTACATCAGCTACGTTCCTTTGATGTTTGCCACTTAAAAAACAGCATCGTTCAGTTCAAGGTTCCAAGAACTGTAGCTTATAACTGAATGTCCAGTTAATGTTACCATTACTCACAAAGATTTATCTATTAGTCTCTAATTAAGATTAAGGCGCTATTTGTAGGCACACAAGAAACCATACCCAATAACCTGGTTAGCTTTGAATTAATCTGAAATCAAACATTTTATAGTTATGATGTCACAGTTCACAAATTTAAACATGGATACAAGCTAGCTTGAAGTTCCTTATGGTATGACACTACCTGATGCTATAGTTACACAAAAGCCTTGTTACTTGTGTTTTTAATTATACTACCTGAAGACTATAGAAAGTCTAAAATTAATGTAATTTCACAAACCTAAACCTTATTTCCAAGAACTCTGTCTCCTTCTGATTTTTTTTGCCAAGTGCAATCAATTCATACTGTGACTCCTCCCACAATTCAAATATCAGAGCTGAGTAAATAAAATATTGTCTTTCTTTGCTGTGAGCTTGTATCTAAGCCATGATGAACTAAAAACTAGATACATTCCTGTAAAGTTACAATTTTTTATAGTTAAATGTATGAGATTTAATGTTAAATTTACATCCTAACAGAGTATTAGAGTAGATGTTAGAAGGGCAGTATTATTATGTGTTTTCCAGCCACATAGAATCATTTTATAACACAATCAAGTAAATATGTTACCTTCAGTTGTAATAAAAAAGCTTTATATATCAAATATGACTTTAAAGAAATTAAACTTCATAATTTAATGCTTTGAAATTGGGCCTCTGTCTCCTTAAGAAAGTCCTGCTCTTTCCAACACTCCGCCTTCAGAAAGTCATCACAGTAACCAACTAATAAACTAATACCCCTCCACCGCCATGCTTGACAGCGTTTAGACTGACATGCTGTGTTGGCACTAAACAAGGTCTTGAGCATTCTGGCCTAATAATTAATTTTTCATCAAACGAGTTTTTGATAAGAACTGAGAAACGATCCCTCAAACAATAATAAAACAGTCAATAAGCGATGGAAAATTGTTCATTGATCTTACAGGAATCAAACCCTTCCTGTTATTTGTGAAAGGCCTCTTGTCTGTTTCAGTTGGTATTTTGATGATTTATCTTTGGTGATGATGTCCAAGTCTTTGGAGTTGGAAGGCCTCTTGTGATCACCCTAATCTCGACCTTGATTCTCTACCAGATTGAAATGCAACAAAACGTAAATATTTCCACTCAGAGGAAACATGTTGGCAAATTAAAAGATTACTTACTAAATATGGCTGGGAGTATTTTGGGGTGAACTTTATTCTAGCTATTTAGGTGAGGGTTTTTTTTTCTTCTCTTTTTTTCTTGTAATGTTGCGGTTTTCAAAACAGCCACAAAAAAATACAAATTAAATAAAAATAAATGTAAAATGCAACTAATGTTGACATCTAACTAAAAGCTCCAGGTAAACCTAATAGGAAAACAAACATGGATTCTATATTTGTGAGTGACATCATCGAGACTTGCAAGCAAGAAATTATTTAAACAGAGTTGATTAAAGATGTGCAGCTCACTGCATCTGTTAGTCTTTCATACAAGCTGAAATTTTTTTGCTCTTTCTGTCTGCGTTTATACTTGCGAGACAGAAATGCCAACCTCATGTCAGGGCAGCAGAAATAGGTCAAGCAGACGCACATGCGAGTGCGCAAAAACACAGATAGATGAATTACTCATTCTCTTTCATGGTCTTTGTAGATGGAGGAAGCGGATGCCAATGCAAAAAGATCAAAACCCTCTCTCAGAGAAACAAGTGTCCTCCTCCTAGCAGCTGTGCGAGAGGAAGGAAGAGTCGCTCAACAGGTTCATGCCTCTGCTCTAGCTCTGCAGCTCCTCTCTTGCCTGTCCTCGTTTGTGTCGTCCTGACAGGTATCTGTTTTTGGATCCTTTCGATGTGGGAGATACTCTGATATCAGTGCATCAGTCTGAAGCTGCTTTCCCTCTCCGAGCGTTTGTGGAAAACACAATCAAAGAGAAAAATCAATGTATCCTCAAGCAATAAGAAAGTCAATAGCTTTCATATAATCTATGTATAGCACTGAGTGAGGTGGTGGTTCTCTGTTCTCCAGGGCTAAAATTTAGAAGATAAAGCCATTTTTATCTGCTTTTTTCTGTTTTATGATTCATAACTTTAGAAATGTCTAATCGGTGTTTTTAATAAACAGAGGCATGCGTATCTATAAATCTGGACAGGTCTGTGTGCAGGAGGAGATTCTGCTCACTGTCTATCAATTTCTGGAGCAGACTGCACGCTTCTAACAATTATAATCTTATTAACTTGGCCAGGTTTATTTCTACTTTAATTATGTGAGGTATATTACATACTGGACTTATCTAATATTAGTATCACCTAATCTTGATTAATAATCTCACTTCATTTTATTCTGTGATTAAAATATATCATCCTGATTATTCTACATAATATATGCAGACAGGAACTCAATTGTGTGGAGATTTATATTTTTTCTTTTAAAGGTAGAAATCAAACCCTGGGGTTTATCTGAAAGCCTGTAAGGGTTTCTGTGTATGTAGTACAGCCAAGTCTTCTTCATTGAGTGACCAATCACTATTGCTGCAGCAGACGGGAGTCCTTAGCAACAACTGGAGACCTGTTGGTTAAATGGCACTGCAGGCTGTCAGTTCCAAGCTACAGATTTCTCCCCATCCATCAAATACCTCGCAACTGATGGAGTATCATTTATCATGTTCTCTCTTGCCCCCAACAATCCAAAGCAGCTGCTCAGCCTTGGTGCAGAGAAAAAGAGGGAAATCATCTAAAAGCTTTCAAATTAAGAGTCCCTTTGATGGGAAGAAGTCCAGGGAGTTGTACTCTCTTTCCAAATTATACTTCAGATCTGACGCCAGTTTGTAATTTCTTAGTAATAAGTGTGTCAAATTGTTGAGTTTGAGCCAAGTCAACTTCAGGGCCAAATAAATCTGTGAAGATTTTTTTTCTTTCTGCTCTCACACAGAGAGACCTCACTTTGTATCTTTATTTAGAAATATATCAACAGTCAAACTTGATTAAGTTTGATTTGTTTCATTTGTATCGTCTTATTTTTGGATAAAAAATTATCTTGTAATGCAACTCCCATCTGTTTGCTGCATGTTTTAATGATTCAATTCAAGACAGGCTTATGTTTGGTGAGCTTACTTTATGCATTGTTGAGGCAGAAAAATTATAATTCAGAAGGGGGGCCTGGATGCTTATAGAAGCGTATGGATACTTTTTAAAGTCCAGTTTAAGAGGACAGGAATATGTGGAAAATCAGCTGTGACTCAGTGGTTTAGATAAATATGACCAGCTGGGTCTGACCAGACAGGACTTCAGCAGATAACTGGCCGGCTTATCTGTCTCTGCCCCCACACACCAGCAGGCACAGAGAGAAGATGGCTGTCTCAGTGCAGATTCTTCAGAACAGTTCCCAGACAATGTATATTGATAATGAAGTGCATCAATGGAGTATCTATTTAGGACACCCACCACTTATTTCATACCATAGATTATGCTATGTATCTGTAGCTGCATTTCCATTAACCTTAAAATTGCGCAAATTGAAATAACGATAATAATTTCGCTCAATGGAAACACGCCATTTTCAAAAAAATTCTCCTTTTTTGAGAAAAAGATTTGGCGTTAGGATGAGGTGGTTTTTTGGCCATATTGAAATCGGTTTATTTTGCAAAACCTTTTTTCGCATCACACAAGTCACATGATCAACAACGGGATGTTGCCACTGGCGCAAACCACGAAGAAGATGACAACAGGAAGTAGTTGGAGGATCATGACGCGGCATGTTTTTAATGACTTATCTCATGAACAAGCTTATTCACGTGTGATTTTAATTTAATTTCTTATTTAATGGAAACACTGCAATTGCAAAATTGGGTTTTTTGACATTAGCAGAAAATGGATAGAGATTTGCGCACCATTGTAATGGAAACACAGCTAGTGATGCATCTATTTAGGGCAGGAAATAACTATGGACCTAACGCACTATGTTTGTCTTATTTGACGGTAATTCTAAGGTATATAGTTGAGATCTGAATGTTATGACCTTGCCTTTTCCAGCCTGGAACTGGTCATTTCTTGAACCTGGACCACCCGCTTGATGTTCCTAATAAAAGTCCAGAGAGGAGTCAGCCAACTTGTGTCTCCTTTATCAGAACCAACATGCAAAGTTTTTACATCTTTAACAGCATTGTCTTAGAGGAAAGCCTCTAAGAAGTGATGATTCAAGCTAATAAAATAAAATTGTTTTCAGAAATCACTTGTGACAATGATAAATAAGTTAATTTATTGTAACTGTAAACAGGAAGTGTTGTAATTCTGGCCTGCTCTGTTTTCCTCCTCAGCTCTCCATCTCTAAAATCAAGCTCATCTGTTCCACCTGCACACTGCTGCTCTGCAGTGTAATCAGGCTCATGCCATGCACCTGTTCACCTGCAGTTAAATACAGCTCTCTGGCAGGCAGACGGTGCCAGATTTTTTTTTTTTTTGAAAGCCCTTGTGTCAGTAGATGTCTCGCAGTCCTTCCTTCCTTCCTTCCTTCCATCCCTGGCTGTTCATGATCACTTTATTTTGTCTCCCGGCTTCTCTGCCTTGTCTTGCCCCTGTTGGATACCTCACTGACTTCTGCTATCGAGATATTGACCTTGTTTCTGTCCCACGACTCCCATCTCTCGCCTAACCCGCGGCTCAGCCTGCTTAAACTTCCCTCTGTGGTTCTGACCCAGTTTGTCTCTTGACCTCGGCTCTGCCAAGTCCCTGGGTTTGTAAACCTGAGTCAGTCCCTTTCTAGTTGGATCCTCCTTTGTCTGCCTGTTTCTGTTGGATCTAAGAGGAGGTTGTCTCAGCGTTCTGACTCACTGTGACGTCACTACGCCTCTACCTGTTCTTTGATCCACTGCTGAGGAACTCCCCCACCCCCCCAGATTCCCCTGTTCATGGATCCTGAGAAGGTCAGTGGCTTTAATTTTGCGTTTCTTTAAGACTTGCCTCACAACAGCCACTGACTTGTCTCTTACTCCTCAGAGGCTCCTGTATCTTCTGTTGGCGGTTTCCTACTTTCCCTTGTTCAGATTCAATAAGCCTTTTAATGCTCACAGATTTTGTCTGACTGATATTTTGGGTCCTCAGTGCTTTTCGTTACACGAAGTGTTAATTTGATTACTGAAAGAACTCTCATACTTCATGAAGGTGTTACCATCTATTATTTTTCATGTTCTTTTGTCATGACAGTATTTTTATATCTGACTTTTTACCTGGTGCTGTTTTGCACAGGGAGAGAGTCCTACAGTTTCTAAAAGGGGAAGGAATGCAGCAGTTGGGCAGGATTGTAGTCTTTGAAGACTTGCTGTTTAAAAGGCTCAACCAGAGGAACTACCCTGCATCCAAAAAAATGGTATTTAATCCTTCAGCTCTGAGAAGTAAAAGCATTTACATTATAAACAAACATTAAGGACCACATACAGTGCCTTGTAAAGGGGAAAAATATATATACTTCTTGAACATTTGCATTTTGTCCTATTTCAATATTCTATTAATTGCATTTGTATGTTGACACTTCTACTGAAGTAGAAGGAAAATGAAACATGGTTTTCAGAATCTTTCACAAATGAAAAGCCCAAAAACTGTATTGTGCAAAGCCTTTCGGGTCTGTCTCTACCAGCTTTGCACATCTACACTAAAATATTTGTCCACTCTTTTTGCAAAATGTCTTGCAGTTTGAATTTGACTGGGCCATTCTAACACATTAGACTTGGATCTGGCTCTATGTTATGCCTCGTCCTGCTGACGTACGCGTCCCACAGCATGATGCTGTCATCAGTTTCACAGTAGGGTTTGTTCAGGGTGATTGTTTTACATGTCATCAAAAGTTCTCTTCTGCTTTCATCTGACCAGAGCACCTTCAGCTACATGTTTAGTATCTCCTACATGTCTAGTGACAAACTTTAAGAGATTGGAAGTAGATGAGGAGTAGTTGTCCTATTAACAGAATCTCATACCTGAGCTGTCGCTCTCTGTGGGCTTGCTACTCCGATTAATGTTCTCCTTGCCCAGCCTGTCAGTTTAGGTGAGTGGCCATGTCCTGGTAGATTTAGAGCTGTAGGCTCTGCATTTTCAGAAGGGTTAAACATGACTGTGTTGAAAGCTTGGGATTAAGGTTTATAACATGACCCTGCTTTAAATATTTAAATCTTTTATACCTGCAAAGCAGTTGCTTATATAGGACTTTATTTTGGGGCATCAGCGTAAAGACTGCTTATTTTGCTTAATATATTTTAAAACCATGCATCCTTGTCCTTCTGTTTTTACAAATGTATGCTACTTCATTTTGGTTTATCACATGAAATCAAAACATGGTTATGCTTCTATAAGATGCTATAAACAGGCACCAGGAGGTGCTTATAAAGTTAATATTTGTGTGGGTTTTTTTTTTTTTTTTTTTTTTTTTTTTTTTTTTTTTAAATGTTGGGAGGTTGAGACAGCAAACCTGACGCAAGGAATATATTTGTAAACAGCTTTCAGAAAACATGTTATACACCAAAATAATTTTAAAAAATGCCTGTCAAACTCTTATCTACAAGTAAACATAATGCCAGAGGAAATATGAAATATCATTCAGTGAAATATGAAAATGATAAATGTTCACATTCAAGGGAAAACCAGAGGATTTACAAGAAGTATCTGTACATGAGATGTGAGTGAAAGAATTGGGGCTTTGAAAGTGCATAACATGCCAGGGCAGAATAGCTGTAGATGAAAAGAACTACCACCTCTTTTGTACCATCAGAATTGAGTGCCAAGGTGAAGCTCAACAGATTTCACAAGTGGAGCATTATGGCCAGTGTTTGCAGAAACATGTCAGACATTAGACATAATTTAATGTCTGATGAAAAATTTAACATCCTTGAACATGTTGACCAATATGCAACTACTCTAACCTTGCAAATATGTTGCCATTTAAAAAAAAAAAAAAAAAAAAAAAAAAAAAATCAAAATCTTAAACTACAGGGCTGGACAGTGTGACAAATATCGCATTTGCAATTAAAAAAAAACTGTCTGTGCACATGCAACGTATTGGGCAGATGTCACACATGTCTGACAGCGGTGTGACCAAAGTCTGCAGCAGCTTTGTCGGTCTTGGAGCAGAGACTTTAGGTGACAGATGAGATAGGAGCTGAATCATTTAGGCTTTAAATCGGTTTCCATAGTACAGCTTTCCTCAACAGGTGTCTGTATTTCTATCGGCTACATGACTTCATATCACAGCACACTTTGACTGACTTATCCAAGCTGCATGGGTTGGGGGGGTCCAGACTACTGTTAGGACAATTGGGAAATTAATAAAAAAAAAATAAATAAAAAAAAAAAAATGTAACTTCAATATCAGATCTGTTTTTCTTCCTGCCCCTAGTTTGATAGTTGGGGGGGCCCAGTTCTGCTTTTTTAAAGGGACTTGCTGCTTTTTGGCCTTGTAAAAGAGAGGGGAAATATATAGACTTCATCAACGAGGTGTTTGGAATACAAAAGATGTAGTTTTTGTAACAAAAATGTAGGTTTGCAGGAAGGATGAAGTTTAACTCCTTTAAAAGCCAATAATTTTAGTTTAATTAGTAATATGGTACACATACAAGTGATTCCCACACGCATCAAGCTCAAGAGACAAGACAGTATGTGACGTTGCGTTAACAAAATTGAGCGACTGTTTTTCAAAAATAGGGAAAAATTTTCACACATCACAAACTCAGTTCTAAAGAATGGGTGAAAGTGTATAACTCCTTCTATTCCCATTGTCGACAGACAGAACCTTAAAATCACAAAACAAGGATTGACGAGTTTATTGCAGTTTTCATGCTTATTTACCTCCTTATGCCGTATAACATAAAACAAAAATGCTACATGTTTTTACAAAATAATAAACCTCATATGTCTTAAAGTGTTCTTTAAATAATCTCTCTTCAATGTAAAATATTCAGTCCAGGATTGATCAGTTCATGCATTTGAGATTGTGGATTGGAGATGGTGCAATGCATTCCAGACTCATTTAAAACTGTGAAATAACCATTTAGGTAAGTGTTATTGAAATGGCCAAATGCAGATGGCAGCTTCACCATCCCAAGCAGCTAATGATTAGCCAGTATAAATAATGGGATTTTTTTTTTTTTTTTTTTTTTTCTTTCCCACTCAAACTTTTTTAGTCTCCAAAGTACCCAAAATGCTGCCAGCCCAACAAGATGTCTTTGTTAGCTCTGTCCATAAAACAGAACAACCAAAACATTTTTACTCAGTGATTAGTGTCATTGATATAATAGGGCGTGAGACTAAAATGTTTGGTCTCAGTACAACTTAACATTTTTTGCTTGTTGTTTGGTAACTGAACATTTAGTTGCTGTTATTACAAACTCAGCTTATGTTACCCAACAAAGTTTTATTGTCAAATTTCAAAAACACCAATTTTTAGCAGTATAACAAACAAACTAGCATGCCGTGCTGCTTCCTTATTTACTTTCATTTGTGGTCTTTTACTCCTAATAGCATCCTCCTAAATGAGCTCCCATTGCCTCATCTCATCTGAGCACAGCATGACCCACAGATAGACGGCTGTATACGCCTACCCCCCACCTCCATCTGGCTCCTTTTAAGTCTATGTCAGACTGTCCATAATCACTCTGTCAAAATGGCATCCCGTCACCACCCCTTGTTATGAAGTAGCACAGAGCAGGAGGCTGAGACATACCAGAGTTGGAGCAGTCTAGCGAGCCTGCCAGCCCCCGTCATGTAACATGAGGAAATGAGTTTGTGTCAGGACTATTTTGGAGTTGCTTTGAAGTCTTATTTTACCCACTTTGCCTCTAGGGGGACAGCACAGAAAGCAAAAGGGGGGTTGGGTGGTACAATGTGGGGAAAACTACTGAAATGCCCTGATAACTGAGGCAAGCTCTCTTGATCTGTGCCGGGGTGGTCAAAGTACATAAAAACGCATCACCATTTGAGTTAGCTGTGTATACCACTGTGTTGTATAGACCTGTTTGAGCTGCAGGTTTCATCTTAAAATTGCATGTAAAACCCATCTTCCAATCAGCATGCATAAACATCTCCTTAGGGAAGAGTTTTGTTATCCTGAGGCCTTTTACTATTTTGGGTTTTATTTATGTATAACTTTTTGTACTCATTATTTCCACATAAACTGCAACTTTTGCATGGCTTCAAAGCAAATTGTGCCTTTTATATAGCTGACTGAAATTTTTGCAGATTTTATTGCCTGCTTAAGTTTATATTGTGTTTAGCTGCTTTAGCAAAAATTATTTTCTCAAAGACAGTCGAGAACATGAAAAAATTGATAAACAGACACATCACAAACCCACAACTAGAACAGACAAGTTGTTATTATCACATTGTACAAATTCTTAGATCAATAGGCAGCAGTGGATCTGTCGATAAGAGCCCGGAGCAACAGACTCCTCAGTGGAAAGTATGAAGAGGGGAATATTCCTAAGGCAGCACAAACAATGATTTTTATCCGCTCTCTGGCAAACAGAAATGTGTACATACACAAGGGACTGTTTTATACACCCAGGCAGAAACATTTAAAAAAAATAAGCCCAGAAGTGTCCAGTTGACTGTGCGTTGACCTCACACACAAGTTTATAGCTCAGTGATCAGTTTGTCTCCAGTGTCCCATTCGCTGCCATGTATGAAGAGGAACAACAATGTTGCACTGCAAAACAAAACTGGAATTCACACACGCGCGGACGCCAACACAAACACACAGATCCTTTTTGCAAAAGATGACGGATGTTTTGCACCCCCGTTGCATCTTCTGCAATGTTCCCGGACCAGGGACAGCGAGAGGGGCATCCCGCAGTGCTGTTTTGGGCGTCCTTGCCAGCACGAGACAACTTCACTATCCCTGCCCTAGCAGGGGGCGATAATCACATCAGGCTCCCCTGACAAGAGGCATTGAATTCAGCTCTGGTCCCTTTTAAGATTCTGGTATCCAGCAGTCTCTGCCAAAATGCTGCTGATGTTACAATGAGAAGGCTTGTGCTGTGTTTTTTTTTTAATTCTGCAATTTTGCTGAACTTTCTTTTTTCGAAATCCAATTGCGTTCAGCAAGAATATGGAATTGCTTGTCACGGATCAAGAATCTGAATCAACAAATTTGAGAGTCTCCGTCACTGCCACTGCTGATTGTGAAAAGTGTAATAGTGTTGGTGTCTTCTGCTTGTTATGGCTAATTTTGTTCAAATACCTACCTTTTGTCAGTTTATCCTCGTAAACTATTTTCAGAGAAGTTTTTATGGGAAAATTTTAACTTTTTCATTTAACATTGGAAAGATTCACAGAACTTGTTTTGAAGTTGTCACCAAAATCTTCAGAATGCTCTGTCAGTTACTAAATATAAAGAATAAAATGCTAAGACTTGAAATGACCAGGATGATGAAATTAGTTTGGATTCAAGTCCCTAACACATACTGGGTGGAGGCAAGACAAAAAGGAACCTACCACTTTAAGATATGCATATCCTTTTATACCACGCTCTATCAAGATTCATTCTTTCCTCTGGTTTGTGACGAGGTTCATTATTATTATTATTTATTTCTGTATATGTTGGCAGTTATTGGTTTGTTCAAAGTGACAGCAATGCTCATACTGGTATTTGTCTTCTTTACATTATTGTAAACTCTTGTCACATGTCTATTTTTTCAAAATGGCCCCCACTCATCAATACTCTAAAACTAAATGCATGCATGCTTTTAATTTCCTCTGAAATCTGTTAAAACTTTTGAGAATCCCACAGAAACTGGTATGAGCTTCTTTGTGGGCCTGTAAAGCTCCCCTGCTACCCAGGGAGCCTGGCTTCCAGCAGCTTTGCCCCATTCATCACCTGCTTTCAGTGGCCACCACCAAGCTGCCTCCGGCTTGAAGGCCAGGTAGGGTGCCGGGTGGAGTACAATGTTTGGGGGATTAGTAATCAAAGGCTTGAGCCCTCTGTCCTGCATCCGCCTTTCACTCCAAAGTTGGGGGAGGAGAGCTCCAGCAGCGGCCAAGGTCATCAGCTCCATCTCGGCAGGAGGTAATTTGGAGAAAACCCTGGGAACAGGCTAGCTATCATGGGCTAACAGGCTAGCAGCACAGCGGGTGTCTCAGCCACAAAACATTCATCTGGTTGGGCTGTGGATGGCATGGCTGACAACAGAATAATGCTTTGCTTTTACTTTCTTCCCATTTTCCCCCTCTTTTCTGTCTTCTCCGACTTCTTTATTTCTTTTGTTGTCCTTGATCGGTTCCAGCCTCATTCTGTAGGATTTAGTTTCTCCTTTTTTTTTTTTTTATGTATATTACCGAATGGCATGTTAAGTTAGCATGATGATAAAACTGGTACAACAGGGAGTTTAATTTTGAGAAATTTGTCCTAAATGTTTTCTTAAGTGAGGTGTTTGGGTGTAATCTCAATATCCACTTGTTAATGAAAACTTGAGATATGGTTCTCAAATGTGGTGTTTTTGTTTTTTTTTTTTTTTCTGAAATCAGTGCTCTCAAACAAACCTGGAAGAATTCCTAATGGTGTGCATTCACACATAACAGCTAAAATAATAATTAGCCATGGCTTCAAGCTGAAAAGAAAATCATTTAAACTGGTCTGACTTAGAAGCCCATTGCTAAATTTGCGATCCACCTCCTGAATTTCATGTGACAGAATAGTGATTATGGTTATCGTTTTAAGCTGATTTGGCATCCTGTGGTGCGAGACATTGGGCAAAGAAATCCTGGTGAGACAGCTGGCTTTAGAGTCATAGGTTTAGAGCAGAATGGCCCATAAATTCTCAGAGATTGCAGGCTGGGCAGATTAGCTTAGCCCGCTAGGTCTGGGAAAGGGGGGGAAAAGCAAGCGCTGAAGTAACGATGATGAAAAATGAGTTGTCTGCTTGTGCCAGTCGGAAGCAAGAAAGCAAACGTGACCCGGCACCCCACCCTTATACCAACACACCCCTGTTGGGAAATCGCCAAGTTGTCATGACAACAGGGATGTTCTGCTGATGAGGTCTCGCTCAGCGCTGTCCAATCAGATCAGGGAGCTACAACCGCAGCGTGAACAGGGGAGGACGCACCTATTCCAGTTGCACAATGCTGAGAGAGGATAGGCGAAACCCTGGACCACCAACGGGAAATTGGCAATCTGGGGGAGGCTGTCAATGGGCCGCTATGGTTCGACAATCCACAAGCAGCTGGGGGTCGTGGAAACAGGGGCTGCCAGGTAGGGGGTCGGTGTTCTGTATGATGCTATTAGCGCTGCTACTGTTTTCATTTCTGTTAAGTATTGAATTGTTTTTATTTTTTTCACTGTTGGCATGAATTAAAACAAAATACTATTTGTAATGGGGTTTATTGACGTTACTGGATGTTGGACATAGTTATTGGATTGTTCCAGCTGCACTTCAGGAAATTGTTAAATAACTCCTGCAGGTGGTTTTTGACTACCAGCTGCAAAAGCTACAGCATGTATAAGCAGAGCATAATGGATAGGGAGGATATGTCCCGTAGAATTATCTTTGCATTCATTTCTCCGAGGGATGTGACCTAAGTGTAGACACGGCTAATATGGAGAAACTCTCTTAGTGTTTGTTTGATTCCGGCCTTTATTTCAAGCTGCAGGGAGGATTTTTCCCTTCAGTGTGTCTCTGATTGACCAAAAGGAGAAACTGAAGTTGTTCGACTCTCTAAAAAGATGGGAAGCTTGGAGAGGAGAGTGCGCTCTTTGCACTGCAGGCAGCCATTACGGTCATTGCCTGCTAAGGCGTATTATTTCAGGCTATCAAACTATAGCTGACCACAATTGCTATTCTTTTTTTTTTTTTTTTTTTTTTTTTTTTTTTTTTTCAGAAGTTCTAAAATGTCCCTGAAATGGTTATGATAGCCATTGATTTAAACACTTGCCGCTTGGTCTCTCTTTTGACCCCCCCCATTTCTCAACTCCAGTCCCTCTATCATGGGCTCCCTGTGGGACACCTATTGACAGACTGGCCCTGGTTGCATTTGTGTTTGACTCTTCAAACTTTAGAATAAAATGAAGATTGTCAGCATGAAAAAACTACCTTTATTAACTCCTTGCTTGACATCATCATGTTTGTTTCTTTGAAATCTTCAGGGCAGTTGAATACTTTTAGAAATTTTAGTGGCAAAGCAAGACATCCAAGCGGGATGCCTCTTGAGTGGTATGCTGGTCAAAATAGAAAGGAGATTCCAACTTTTGGTGTCTTAAAATCCTTAAATTAATTCTTGGAGAATGGCAAGAAAAAAATTCTTGTACATCATTACAAGAATGTTTGTCTTCTACATTTTCCATTGACTAAATGTTTAAAGAAACCTTCAGACTCGAATCTGAGCCCATGCTATTGATAATGTGCAGACATGGTACAACTACTGTTTCAGTCTAGTTTCTAACAGTTTTAGGCATATTTAAAAAGATAAATATTAGAGGGTCCAAATTAGTAGTAGTGGGAGTAGTAGTCCCATATATTAGCATATGTTATATATGCATATAGCATATATTATATGCTGTTAATGAAAGATAGCTATTACAAATTAAAAAAATCAGTATTGAGTTCTGTTTAGATGAATCAATTAGTTGAAAAGAAATTGATAGATGTCTTAATTGAGTAATTATTGAGTTTTTTGTGTCAGTGAATTGGTGTTAGCAACTTCTAATATACATTAAAAGTGAATCTGCACCAAATCAAAGTCCAACATACTCCAGATGTTAAAGAATCTTAGTTTCCTACATGACATTAGACTGTAAATGTTTCCTCTTTCTCAGCAATATTTCTCCACCCCCATAAATTGAGAATTTCTGCACAAATGAAAGCGTTCTACACTAGTCGTTGTTGAATATCAGACAATGAAGACATTTGGCTGTTGCAGATAATTTCTGCCTCAGCTTAATAATGAGAAACTGGATTCGCCCTACAAGCTGATTACTGGGCTATTATGTCATTTGCCATGGAAAGAGCACTGCCTACAGCATGCGGAAATCAGACTAATCGTGGCTAAGATGGAAATAGTGGCCTCAACTGCTGATTGTAAATTTGAGGGGGATGTTAAAAAAGGGACACAGACAAATGTATAGATTTTTTTTTTTTCTCCTTGGTCTGGTAATGTTTGCTAGTATGAGCACCACATACTGAATTTTTGTACCATCTTATTACGGTGGATGTTGTTTTGCTCAAGAAACAAACATTTTTTTGGCCAAATGGGGACATAAAACCAGCAAACCCAGCGAAAAATTGCTTATTCATTCAGTTATGCTCATTTGTCAATTCTGAGTTGGTGAAAAGGGATTTCCCTATTTGTTTGAAGTTACAGACCAAAAGAGTTGTGGGGAGTTTGTGGTGTTAGATTGTTTGCAGAATGAGAGGGTTTGTAAATTAAAAGCATGACAGAGATATGTTTTCTTTTTTCTGCTTTAGTAAGGCAGATGACTGGAATAGGATGTGGTGAGTGCTACAGCATCCTGTTTACTTCTGACCCTGAGGTTTGGGTTGACATCAGCAGAAAACAGGATTTATGCAGAACTTTTTTTACAGACCTTATTAGCCCTTGATGGTATGTTTTGCATTATAGTCTTTTTTCCTTGAAAAGAGTTGAAGTTTTAACAGGATCAGTTTAATTGAGATAACCACAGAGGCCCTTGGGAAACCCATGGCAACTTGCTTGGAATTCATTTATGTCATCTTGTGATCAAATGTCTGAGTTTCAGATAAATCACAGCTTGAAATATCCCAAAAGAGAGGGTGTAAAAGTTGATGTTTCAAGGAGTTGAAATTAATTCCTAGAGACACGTGTCAGTAAATGTCATCATACGGCTAACTGGACCACCCAGTGGTTGCCCATTTAAAGCCATGCGGTTTCCATTGAAGAAGTTCCAGAGTTGCACCCAAAAGGTTTTTTTTTTCCCCCTTCACATCAACCCAGCAGATTCAGATCCTGTGATCTACAGATGGGCAAAAAAATGTTATTCCAGCCAGTTAGCTGACCTTTCTCTCGAGAGCAAAACACAACAAACTATCTGACGAGTGTCACACAGCAAACACTTAACAATTCACTCAGACCTTGGGCTCAAAATATCTAGTATGACTATGTGAAGATGGAGGAGGAGCAGTTTGCATGGATTAATTGCTCATCATTTGTCAGTGCAGATTAAATAAAAGCACTGCGAGAAACTGTTTGCCAAGGACAATGAATGCATCCCATTTCTTCCCCACCTTCCTGCATTTGATCTAATGGAGACAGACGTGGACCACAGACAGAGCTGCAGCAGAAATATGGTCAGGTTGTAAACACACAGACATGAAGAGGAAGAGCGGGATTACAAACAGGTTTGATCTCCTCGGGGCTGTCCAGACCGGCTGACAGTGGGGAGAAGGGGTGGGGAAGCAGGAGAGAGCTGATTTAGACTCCTTTTATTCACTCCTCGTACATCAGCTGCCCCTCTCTTGCCGGTAGCATTGTCATTTGGGCTGTCCAGATTTAACTGAGATTCCCACATTGAAAAAAGCACTACCATGAAGCGAGAGACAGAGGCGAACATACCTGGAGGCTGACGTGGTGGAAAACAGCTGAGACCCACCAATTTGTTAACAGCACAATTTTCAGTGGAGTGAGAACATTAACGCACCCTCTCCCTGTCTCTCTAGTTCACTTTATTGTTCATTATTTTCAAACACTGAAAGAGAAGCTCCATCAATGCCTTCCCACAGATTGGTCAGGCTATCTTTAATGCCAAACTAATCAAATTGAATTCCTCATTATCGCTTCTCTTTTCAAAACCATCAAGCACTTCTTTTAATTCCAGTGAAATTAAGTTTCATTTATCTCAGTCCAGTAGTAATATTATCCTCTTTGTTCCTGTCCTAGTGTAGGAATAAGCAGGAATAGGCAGATCATGAGATAACAATGGGACTGGCCTTTCTTTCCATAATGTGCTGAAATGTGAGGATGACACGGTCCAAAGATGAAGAGGCGTCCTCCCTGGCCAATTTAGACAAGGGGAATTAAAGGTCCAGAAAAGTTAGAAAGTGAATCACGTCCTTCACGTTAATGTGTGACTTCTAATATCATTTGTAGCTTTAAGGCAGATGTCTCTTCTGAAAAGAATAATTGTACATCTGCAGGAGGAATATGACCCATCAGTTGAATCTCATTTAAAGAACTTGTGAAATGGGAGTGAGTGGGGATGAATTTGTATTATTCTTTGAGACCAAACTCAGTTTTAATGTACTATTTTCTTTTGTTGTTCTTGAATGGATGGTTTCTTTAAAAGGTTATAAACACTTATCTTACCTTCTGTAGATAAATCTTTTGGGGTCTTCATTGAATAAAAATTCATATTAGTTTGTCCCAGAGAATTTCAAGGGCTAGTTCGAGAGAGGCCAAATCCAAAGTGTATTTTTGCTGTCATGATCGTCCTGTGTGAAACGTGTGCTTAGAGCTGAATATGTTGCCTTTCTGGTCAGACAGACGTCCTTATTTAAAAGTAATAGTGTGTATAAAGGAAAAGTATTTCATCAGTTTAGGTAAACTTTTTTTCACACAGCATTACTTTTGTATAAGTCAGTAACTGAAAACAGAAGATCATACAATAAGGTCTATGGTGGGGCATCACCCACCGCCTCGATTTTCACTCCAGGTAATCACTGGCCTCTCTGTTTAAAAAAAAAAAAAAAAAAAAAAAAAAAAAAACTACACAAAGTAAAAGTGGTTTTTGCCAGCAGAAACCACCATTATGTTTTTGATATTGAAGTTCTTTAAAACAGTAGAAATAACCCCTGCTCTCGACTCATTTCAGACAAGCCCTTGGCTTCAGCTTCAAGGACTAACTTATCTGGATTTATATTAAATAATAACAACAAGAGCATTATCCATTACTTTCTGCAGTCAAGTTGTGTTAGAATCATACACTAATTTAATGCCATACCTGAACTTTGATAACTATCCAGGTTTTTATTGATTACAAATCTAGATCCCTTGGACTCAAAGGCTTAAGCTGATGGTTAGTCCCAGAGGGGCCACAACCAAAGTGGTTTTCAGTTCAATGATTTTCTTGTGTAAAACCGAACATGTGCAATGGTTCCAATAAGAGTAACTGCCTGATATGAAAGTAAAGAGATATGAAAAGGACAATTATTATAACAGAGTAAATTAAACATATTTTATTGATTTCAACACCACCTTACTTTTCTGACAGGAGTTATCTTGAGGTTAAAGTCTCTGAAGAGGTTATCAGCAGTAAATTTCTGACCTGCATGACAGTTCTCTTGTCACCTCTTTGTTGTTCATGGAGGCTAATGCTAACAGACAGAGGGGGCAAGACAAAATTGGTATATACTGTCTTAAAACAACTTTACTCTTAAAAACGCTAAAGCAGTTTATATGGCTGATTCTTTAAGAACCATATGCGGTTTCCACATACCATCCAGTAGGCTTTAGATTAAACATGATCTTTCTGTGTGAAAATATACTGAGAAGGCAACAGCTAAGGAGTTTCTGGTCAAGTAATGTAATGCAGTGTAAACATCGGTAAAATGCACATTCTCTTTTGCAACTACAATATTTTTGCCTTACTTTTATATCAGACATTTACTTTGACCTAAAACACTTTAAGTCTTCTGTTTTCAGGATGTGCTTCAGATAAAAAGATGAGGATGGCAGAGTTCTGCTTTAGTCTTATGTTTTAGGACTTTAAATATCTAGTTATTTAAAGGAAGTTATTCTTCCAATTATAAGACACAAATATTTATGCATATCGATTTGATCCCAATACATTCTTGTGAATGTGGGTTTATTTTGCCACAATAGGTTTCTGATCATGTAGCAGATGAGTTTTAACTATTTCACATAAGGAAAGGCAAATTAAAGCCTTATGAATACCAGGGCTCATGATAGGTTTATGTCTGCAAGTACAGCCATGATTGATCTCTAAAGATGAAGTGGAGAGGGAAATTAAACAATAATGTGCTGCCAATCAGAGCAGACACACAAACTCAAAGAAGTGTGTTGAGAAACACATGGGAATGCAGAAGCGCACATCAAATGGAGCCAGAACATCTGCCAGCCACCGGACTAGTGGTTGAGTTAAAAGATGAGGAGGGGTCTGGTGAATGTTCTGCTATTCATTTATCTCGCATTGCTGCCCATTGGTTTTAATTACGATTGACTCTTTCAAGTTGGAAATAGGCATGCTTCAAAAGCACTTCTTTTTTGTGTTTCACCATTGTTTCTGTGGTAACTTGGCACATGGGTGGGGGTCTGTGTGTGTGTTTACATGTGTCTGTGTATCTTCCTGCCTCCCTGAATGCCCATCTGTCCGGTTGCATTTGAACACACGCTGTAATTGATGAGCATTTCTTTTTGAGTGTGCATGTTAGTTTTCCGCCATGTGTGTGGAAAGCTGGACCCACCGTTTTTTCCCGGCACAGCTGCAGCAGGACTGGATTGATGTGTAACCCAAGACTGCACTTTAAAAGGGCGAGAGGCCTGGGCAGACGTGGTCTTGCTAGTATACCAGATGGGGCTTTATGATGAAAAGAGCGTAATCCCCATCCAGGCATCACTTCCATCAGTTGTGAACTACAAAGCCATTCACAGCATTTTATTGCAAGAAATGATCTCTTTTTTTTTTTTTTTTTTTTTTTTTTTTTTCTCCCAGCAGCTCCAAACAGAGCACTTTTTTTTTTTTTTTTTTTTTTTTTTACTTTTCTTACTCTCTTCCTTTATTCCTATCTTTTTTCTTTTTTACTCATAACACTTTTTTTCCATCTCTTCTTATCTCCCTCATCTCTCTCTTATTGCCCATCCCACCCCCACCCAGTCCCTCTTTGCTCTTGAAGACTTGCAAATGTGGCATTAGCTAATATTCTGAGAGCCAGGCAAGCGATCCCTTTTTATCTGCCAGGGCCCGTCTGATTGAGCTACAGTGTGTGCATTGGAAATGAGTGCTGCGCCTGGACCGCCAAGCCCCGGTGCCCCTGATTGGTATTCAGTATACATGTCACTGCAGGACATGCTGGTTTTTGGCAATGGATTCACTCCATTTCTTTTTTGCACTCGTGCACTGAGTCTCCAAATTTTTCTCATCCTCTGCTAATTTCTGCCACAGAAAATGTTTCCCTTTTTGCTTCTGTCATTTATGACGAAGAGTAGGCGCAATTAGGAGGCTGAGCCAAGCTTGTGCTTTAAATGTGCTTGTGATAATTTTTTATTCATCAACACTGACAAAACAGTTATTCACTGATGAAGTCATCGTAACAAACTGCATTCTGTTATTTGGCAGACATCAATTATTAGTCTGATAAAAATTTCACCAAATGTTGATACTAAAAATTAGCTTAAGCAAATGAGTTAAACTGTATCCAGTCTTAAGAGTCTGGAAAAGTCTGGAATTTGCCTTTATCATTTTCCCAGGTCTGGATAAGTTTAGGGAAAAGAATATGGAGTATGGAAAAATCTTCAAATGAATAAAAGTCTAACAATGCAAAATACATTCAGTGGTTTTCACAGTGATGTATAGTAATTTGGCCTATTTTATCTTTCATGTACCAAATCACACCTTCATTATAACATTACCTGTATTTTGTTTTTTGACTTCATGACTAATTGCACACTCATTTGAAAACCCAAAATGGGCCATTTTACACTCTGTTTTATTTGTAAGCAACCTAAAAATTAGGCTGAACTGGATCCATGGTTTTTACAGTAGCTCTAAAATGCCAAAAATGACTCAAACTGATATTTTGGAAATTTTTGTAAACACAATAAAGATACCAAAATTCTTCAACTGTACTTTAAATAATTTGCTTTCTGTTTAGGATAACCTATTTATTTTTTTGACAATAAATAATTATGTCCAAATGCCACAAAGGCAGTGAAATAACCTTGAAAATTAGAAACCAGATAAAACATTGTGTTTTTTCATTATTTATAGAACCTACAAATAATAATAAATATGCCTGAACTATTATTCAGGCAGATTCAAGATTGATGCTTTGTTCTTGATTGCCCAGAATGTTTCTAAAAAGCACAATAAAGTCTAGAAATTTGAGTTTGGAAAGCATCAAATTCCGTCATGAAAAATTTGAAGGAACACTGAATATGACATGTCAAATAAAACTCTGAAAACAGTTAATTCATTATGCTCCTTAATTCTTCATACTTAAGTAATTTTATTTATTTATTTATTTATTTTTTTGCTTGCCAGCATTTCACATATTTCTGCTGCCATTTTGATGATGTAACTTTGGTGATGAGGAGCAAGTCTTTATTTTGGTTAAAAGGCCTCCTTGCCATTACCCTACTCTTTAGCTCCCTCCATAGATTATCTATCAGGTGCAATTCTGGACTCTGGCTATGCTGCTCAAAAAAGGTTAACATTTCTTCCAATCAAAAGAAACATGTTGGTAACATTCAAAGATTACTTTAAAGCTAAATTTGCTTGGGATATAAAATCTTTTGGGCTGAACTATAACCCAAAAGACTGTAGCTGCAATAAAAGGTACAAAGTATTGACTCAAGAGAGCTGAATTCTACTGCATGCCACACTTTTCAGATGTTTACTTGTAAAACATTGTCAAATCCATGCATCTTTTTTCTTCAACTTCACATACATTTGCAATGTTTTGTAAGTCTAACACTTAAAATCCTTATAAAATACACTGACATTTGTGGTTGTGACATGATGAAATATGAAATATTGAAGGATTTGAATTTTGCAAAACACTGTACATGCTGTGTGTCTCTATTGCTCCCTCCACACCACATTTTTAACTCGAATATGAAGAATAAATGTTGTAATTGCTAATCACATGGCATGATTTTTTTTTTTTCAGTTTGTCTTTGAAGTTCCAACTGCATTAGACTGCTAAAAACTAGTACACAAACACCTACTTTAAAAAAAAAAATTCAAAACCTAAGACTTGGGTGGACTCTTTGCATTTTTTTTGTGTTTTCATCCATGTCCAAATCCTTCGAGCTACAGATACTAACAAACAGACAGTTTTTCCCTTTGGCTTATCTCCATTACAACCAAGGTGGAGCCCAGTAGCCACTTTAGTTCTGCCACTTTACTGCTGAATCGCCACCCACCCTACTTACTGCCTGACACAAATCTGCTTTTCCTGATTTATCAAGTGAAAAATCCTGGCCGACTTACAAAGCCCACAAATTTGGGGAATTCCCCAAAGAAATCACCCACTAAAATAATAATTTTAAACAAAAACACAGAGTTTTGTTCAGCTTGTGCCAGTTTTGCATTTCACCCTGAGAGTGGAATGATATACCTCTCCATCTGTGTTTATAATATAAGAAAAGTGAATTCAGAGACTAAAAGAACTCAAAGTATATTCTCTCTTTTTCCTTCACTTGTTTTTTTTTTTTTTTTTTTTTTTTTTTTTTTTTTTAGCTTCTGAAGAATTCCCTGTTAGCAGCAGGAATTCTCTCTATCTCAGACTTACATCATGCTTGCTGAATATGTCAGGGTTTTTACTTGCGCGTACATTAGTGAAAGTGTGCCTGAAACCTGCCACGGCAGTGGAAGACGAAGAGGAAGTCGCAAGGCTTAAAAGACAAGTTAGCGATGATGTCCTCCATGGGACTCTGGCAGCCACATACAGCAGAGCACCTGTGAGTCAGAGGAGCATTTGCTGCTTTGATTTCAAGAAGCAGATTGTATTCATTCAAACCGTCATGCTTTAACATAATGTTATTTACATGTTTTCAAATTGAGAAGAACTGAACATTTGGGATTTTTAGAAATAAAAATGTTTCATTTCTCCCTTTAGAGAGAAAAAAAAATAGGACAGTGTGTGTAACTGGCTATTTATTTCAGACCAGAACACAGTTACCCCTCCCCATCTGAAGTCCAGTAGTCTATCCTGTTCCTTGTGGGCCTCATTCCAGGTTTGACTGGCGCTGATCCAGTTGTGGAAAGTCAAGTGTAAACAGTTTACTGAACTACTGCATCTAGGGAGGGCTGAGGGGTATTGCTGGGAGAAGTGAAACCTGAACAGCGCTGGACAGACAGGCAGCACTGCAAGGTGGAGCGTTCCTGCATATTGTCTCGAAATATATTGAACACGAAAATGACCCGGCAGTTCAAGGTTCAGCTAAAGAGAACGGTGACTGACATCAGGGGAGGCTTCTGGCACAGCCAAGAAGACTAGCATGGGTTATAAAACATCTGTGAAAGCAAGTGTTAATTCCTAATCTTTAAATGGAAACATGCAACAAATCACACCCAAATGTCAGCCAATCTAAATAGATTTCTGGAATTTAGGATTACATTTTCTATCCTGATTAATACAGTTTGCGCTCAAGCAGGGTTTTTATCTGCTCGTTTTAATCAATAAAAACTTTCCCCCCTCAGAGTTCTGGAATGCTACTGGACACTACCACTTTTTTTTTATGGAACATACAGGTTTTCACAAAGAACATTACGAACAAAATTGAAGCAACAAAGATCAGGTTAACCAAATTTGACCCAAATGTATTCATTTATATTAACAGCTACAGCCAGTGTATATATATCTTATAACATCCTGAGGAGTTACATTACCACTGACTTAGAGGGACTCCTCCTAGGCAGCATTAGGAATGTTTCCATGAGATGATATCCTTTTGTGGCCAGAAGAACAACAAATCCAGCTGAAATCATGTTTGCAGTTCTATTTTATGTTTTTCTGTTGTTTTCCAATGAGTGGATTGGAATTTATCACAGAAATGCACACATAGTCTTGCATATTACTAGTCACTTTAATGTTTAAGCGTCAAATGTAATAAGAGAGAATAACAGAATACTCTGAGAGACTGTGATAGACTCAGGAGGTGGGGAATTATTCTTTAACTAAATACATTTCAAATTTGTGGATGAAAATGTAAATGAAACCATCCTGCTGTTAGAATCAGCTTTATTGGACAAATTTGTTCACATAAACACAAGCTTTGACATCCACATCCTCTCGGTGTATACATAGTTAATATAAATGCATAAGAAAATAAAAAGTTTAAAATCTTCATATTTGTATATATTTACATCTATATCAACAGGACACTTCCATGTGCCAAAGCAAGGTTCAGAACTCCAGGGTTATGAATATACTCCTACCCTGTGAACTTTTAAACACTTTGTCAAATTACAACAACAAACTTCGAAGTATTTGAAGTATTTCATTGGAAGGAATGTGAGATATCATCAGAAAACAAGACGAAACCTGGGTAAAAGTGTTGAAAGCATGGTTTTCAACATTTTTTCAATTAAATACATACATGTTTAACCCCCTTTGCAGTTAAACCCCTAAATCAAAACTCCAGAGAAACCAAATGTCTTCAAAGTCTAGTAGGATGAGAACAACAATGACATTTATGGCCTAAACTCATCATGCTATGTGTTAAGCTCAACTAATGTGGTACATCACCCTGAAGACACCATCCATACAGTAAAGCATGGTGGTGGCAGCATCATGCAGTGAGGATTTTTCACTTTTCTTCAACCAGGATTCAACAGGGAGCAGCTTGTCAGAATTAATGGAAAAATGAATGGAGCTAAATACAGGGCAGAGGAAAAACCAGAGTTTGGAGATTCACCTTAAGCAGATGACCAGAAACATGCAGTCAAAACTAGAATGAAATGGTTTAGGATATGAGTTACTTCAAATCACAAATCACATAAAATCTCAGTGAAGTCCACTGAAGCCTAAGGTTTTAATCTCACAAAGTATGAAAAAAGTATAGTCACGTGGATTCGTTTGCAAAGAGCTGTGTGTAACACAAAATACACACGGTGTGTTAGTTCTGAGAAGATAGCTTCATGTTCTGCATATTTTGCATTGCAGATGCTAAAAGCCTCCCACTGTCCCATAATGTGGTTGTGGTGTCTCTGTTGTCTGAGCCTGAATGTAGCAGAGCCTGCTCTTGCTGTTGTTCTAAACCTCAGCACAGGAAAATGAGGTGCTTTGAGGAAGTAGACACATATCTCCAAGGACACATACCACCAAGCAGATCAAAGGACTTTAGAGGGCACGTTTGATGGGGAAACCACACTGGCTTTCAAAGCAATATAGTCCTGCATCTCACCAGCCCATCAAGGCCCATGAAAGAAATTCTAATACGTCTGCCTGTCAGTTAATTGAAGCCCTGTTCTGTCCCTTGAGGGGGGATAGGATGCTGGTCGTAAGGGAGCATCTTTGTCCTGCTGCACAGTCGCCATTAATTATTATACCTCATTCACCTCCTCAGCAACACTGTTCCTTGTCTGAGCATGTTTGTGTGCCTTGTCACCAATCTCTCGTCTTGTGAAAACACACTGATGTCTGACAGAACAAGATCATAGCTATCCGCATATTCACTCACAGCATATCAGCCTACCTTTAGGGGAGTTGTGTGTTTCCCGAGAAGATATTTGGTTGTCAAGACTGTTGCATTTGATCATGAGATGGGGGTTTCAGAGTCAGTAATGTTGTTATTCTGCATCAGTATAGCAGTACACAGCAGAGGACAGAGGCTCATTTGAAAGTAATCATAGCTGGCAAAGAAGGACCCCTATATATTTCGCTGTAGATTGACAAAAGCACACATACAAAGAGCAGTACTGTCAATCCAAAGACGTCTTCCCTGGAGAAAGGCAATCTGTTAGACAAGAAGTCAGTCTTGTCTGCTTGCGAAGCTCTGAATGAAGGAGCAAGTGATGAGCGATGGCAGCCGATCTGAGCTCAGCCATGTGTCTGAGTATGGCTTGTGTGGTATGTAGTTTAAAGTATACACTTGATCTGTGCAAAAATATACACTGCTCAGCCAAACAAGCATGTTTGAGTTGTCTTGTCGGAGATCACATTTGATATGCAAACTGGTGAGGGTTTTTACAGCTTAAGGTGTCTGTTTAGCCAATGAGAACCATGATGATGCATTCCACTGACAATCCTGACAAAGTATATCTTAAACCCTGAGGGACTGCATTAGGTTGCAGTGATATCATAGCATGACTGCAGCTCTGTCTGCTGGGAGCGCTTACAGGGCTTTTTGTGATCTTACAGTGCTGGTCAAAAATTCACATTTACTCATCATCAGTATGAACATTATTAATTTAGAGCTTTTAAATATGCATTTCAGCTGTTTTTTCTAAGGTTGGAATGATAGAAAATGTTTTTATGTTGTTACAAATGGTAAAAAGAATATATTTTATCTATTCCAAATCCAGTTTTGATGTTTGTTTAGTACAACTGCCCTGTTGGAAACTCAAGTTATGTCCAAGCTTCCACCATCTAATTTAGGGGAGGGCAGTTATTTTTCCAAAGAGTTTAGGGTAATGCAAATATAAACAATCAACCAAACAGTCCATCAAGCAAGTGTGAAGCACAAAATTATTGCACTGTTTAACATTTATTAGAACAATTTAGAAAAGGTGATTTATTTATTTATTTGCAGCATTTAAAAAAAAGCATCATAACTTTATTAAAGCTGCAGTATGTAACTTTTACATTTTTTTTTTGCATATTTGTTAAAAATGTCACCGTGTCGTGACAGTTTGATATGAGACAGATAATCTGTCAAAGATCAATAATATTCTAAAGATCAAGCTCCTCCACCTCCTCCCTGAGCTACAATAGCTGTCTGAAAAAATGCACCGCTCCCGACCTAAAACAACCAATCAGAGCCAGGAGGAAGGTCTTAGGGGTGTCAGTCACCCTTGTGTACCCCCCCGCTAAATGTGCTAATGGCGAAGAAACAATTTACCATTACAGGAAAACTGATTATCTGCTGTCATCGGTGGCCATGCTAACTAGCCGTAGCATTCATGGCAGGCTATGTTGTGGTGAACCAGCTGAAGCATATCAGAGAGCAAGGGGGAGTGTGTGAGTGGCGTGTGCATGTGGATGATTGACAGCGCTAAGACCCTCTTCCTGGCTCTGATTGGTTGTTTCAAATGAGTGTATTTCTGCAGTTGGTACTGGGAGCACTGGGAGAAGGCAGAGGAACTTGATTTTTTTTTTTTCACAGATTATCTGTCTTGTCTTATATTGTCACAACATGATAATTTAAACAATTATGTAAAAAACATATTTTTCATAAAAGTTACATACTGCAGCTTTAATTAGTGTGACTTTATGCAAAAAACCATTACTGTGACCAGTGTTTTTGTTCGGTTTACTTCTGGTCTCGTGTTCAGTGAGAACACTAGTTCACATAGTTCATTCAGTAATGCAGTCACATCAACAGCAAAGGCCAGATCTGCCATCCAATGTGCATCTGAGAGCTTTGTGATGTCCTGTATCAAGGACATCACAACTCTCGTCCAGAGCCAAGTAAAACAAGTCCAAATTGTCCGTTTCTTTTGCAGCTGAAACACCAAATTCCCAACGATGATATTGATCCGCCTCATTACGGTGAGAGGAGTGACACGTTTGTAAGCGTGTCTTTTTTCTCAGGGCAAATTGACACTATAGACTCCACCAAACAGTCCTTGATAAACTCCCCATCAGAGAATGGTTTACCATATATTGCAATTTTGTGAGATGATACTAAGCTGGTCCTGACTGCTGCCTCCCTGGAAGAGTGGAACTCTGTAAAAAAAAAAAAATCCTTGTTGCTTTCTTAGTTTTGCTACCACTCCTTTGATGCTCACTCTGCATCCATCAAATTCTTGCACTTCTCTCATATTTCATCTCATGATGGCGGGTGAAACTGTAATTCTTAACTTGTGAGCTGAGTTCCTGAAATACTTGAACTTTTTATTAATATTCTAATTTACCGAATATGTCTGTAGTTGACATGAACAGCCAGAGTGAGGCTGGCTCAGACGTAAACTCTCGTACGCTTTTAACTACCCCTTTCATCGAGGCAGGGAAGAGTAAAATGGCAGAGGAAAAAATAAATAAAATCTGAGAGGGTGTTTTCCCAAGCTGGAGACACCTTAAGTCTTGAAAGCTCCTTCCTGAAAAGAAAACACATGCACATTTATCTGCACAAAAACTGTTGATGTGCAAAAAGTTGGATTTCATGTTAAAATGTTCATTTGACAGAGGGATTTTTATTTTTTAAGCCCGCTTTAAGTTTTTATATTCAAATACAATTTGGCTTTTTTTAAATTAAAGAGTTTAATTCCTGACTCACTTGGTAAGATAATCGACAAGGAATCAAATTGATAACTAAGATCGATAATGGAATCAGTATTGCTAAATTCTTATCAATTCCCATTCCTAGTTATGGGTGGCATGGCATCTATCTCTAGCAGTCAGTGGGTGAGAGGCAGGGTACACCCTGGATGGGGTTCCCAATCGTCTGTCATAGAACAACACAGAGAAACACAGGTCAAACTCATTCCTAAGGAGAATTTAGAGAGGCCAATGAAGTCATAATGTTTATTTTAGGTTTGTGGTAAGAAGATACAGTAGAGAATCCACACAGGCAGGGATGCAAATTCCATACAGAAAGGCCACAGAGAGGATTCAAACGCAGGACCTTTTTTCTGCAGAGCAACAGTGCTAAAACCAGCCCCTTTGTAGCCTAATACTGTACATCTTAACTTTTTTTCTTATTTTCTGAAGATGACAATTTTGGTTAGTGTTGAAAAGAAGATGGAGCTGGGTGTTGCAACAAGACAATGATCCCAAACAGATAATAATTGGTTTTGGGATGGATAAAGCAGCTGCTGCAACCTCAACCATGTCCAGATCAATGCCAGGACCACAAACAATTTAAATGTAGTTTGGTAAATCTAATAAGAAAAACTATGATCTATCCAGCCAGTTTCTCTCCATGTCTCTGAACAACTTTTATTCAAATTTTTGCAGTGTGTATGTGTATATTTGAGCTTAGATGGTGTATATACTTTGGACACTGTGGATTAGAGGAAATTCACAATAAATAGAAATCTGTGCATCTATTTTTTGTTTAAAAAAAAAATCATGAAGTAGTTTGTATTATCATTCAGTCATGAAAAAAGAATGGTTCAAATGCATCTCTAAAGGTCGAAATTAATCTCATATTCATGGCCTTGATGATATTAGCAAACTCTTGGCCTACACTGCATATGATGCTCCAGTAAGAGATAATGGCTTTTGTTTGCGGTCTAAAGACGGAGTGAGCAGTAAACCTAATTTCATTGTTGAACATGACATGACATGATGAAAAGTCTATTTGTAGCTGTGGTTTACACATATAACTCAAAACTATTTATTTTGATTTAGCATTTTAAGCTAATTTTAGCATTATTCAGTTGTGATATTGGAGTAATATCAATCTGTACAGAATACTCTGTTTTTTTTGTAAGAAAAATTGACAGAATAATGGTAAAATGACTGTATGTTCATATATTTACACTGTAACAACAGAAAGAAACACATTTTAATCTAAAGCGTCCCAATGTATAGCTCTATCTATAGATCGCACTCTGTCAGCAACACACCTTCTGGATATCATCAGAAATGAAGTTCACTTTGTTTCTAGAAGAAAATGTCAGTTGTGCAAAAAGAATCGCAGTTTCCAAGCAGAACTACACAGCAGATAGGTTCATTATGAGGGAGGAGGCAGCTATGACTAAAAAAGTTCTATAGTTAGACTTCAAATAAACATCTAAAAAAAACAATTCTAGATGACAGAAACCTACCAAAAACCTACCAAACACACCCTAGTCATCTGAACCATTTAGACATTGTTTAGACATATTGCCAACTAAAAAAATGTTCACTACGAAGCACTGTGGGCTGTTGGATAGCTCGTTGTGGTTAATTGCCACAGTGTGCAGTGATCCTATAGCTCCTAAATGTTTCTCTGTGACCTCTTTCCAAACAAAATGACCTGTTTGGACATTAAAAGGGAAATAGCCTGTATTCCTCCATAATCATAAGAGGTATTTACATATGCCCTCTAAATTATTATGTGGTCCAGCAAGAAGCATCCAATCAATTTTTGACAAACATCTTTTGCTATTTACATTCCTAAAATACAATGTGGTTTACTTATGTTGCTGGATGGCCAAATCAAAGCATATGTTCCCAGGGACTGAGTGCAGGCAGAAGGAGCTGGAGAAAATGAGAAAATAAAGAACTTGAAGGGGGTGCTGAGGAAAACAAGTTCAAAGCAAGCAAGGTCAAGCCTTAGGGCCTTAAGGGTCAGGCTCTGAATGTTTTTTCACTGTCTATGTGAATACATAAACAACAATTGACTTTCTAATTGGAGGGGATCCTCATCAAATATTTGGTTTAGTAATCATGGATCCTTTTATTCTTTCTACTTTTTGTCTTACTCCCAAAGTATCTGAAGTGACCTATGTATTAAATAATGATGAAGCAGCAGCTGCTGCTGCTGGCTCTTGGTTCTTTTCAGCTTCTCGTTGTGACCCTGAAATACAAAATGACAGCCAACCATTGTCCTCCACTCCTCACTCATAAAAAGGTTCTCCCCGCTGGATTCTGTCTCTGATTGCATCAAAGGTTTGACCTGTGCTGCTGGGTGACCTTTCACAATTCCTGCTGTCCCTTCAGAGTGGGGACCTTTGCCAGGGCACCTGAGAATTACCTTGACGGCAGCCTTGTCGGCAGCTGTCACAGAGCCACTGTCTGTTTGATGTCACCTCTGACATCGGCCTCTCTAGCAATCGTCAGGAAGATCTGACACTCATGCTGGGCTGTGAATAATAGAATATATCCAGCGGCCTGAGACCACTGTTGTCACTGGTGCTCCCCTATGATAAAATGTCCCCGTACTTATCTACAGGGGTGATGTGCTCTTCCTGTCTCTTTCAGGCTACAAAGCGACGCATCAGTGGCCAACCATGGGAAAGAGCTGTCAACACACTGGCCCAGCTGGCAGTCACAAGGTTCCCACGGGGCCCATGGTCGACTGAAGTGAAAAGTTAAGGATGCTAAGGGAAGATAAGGGATACCTGCAGGAGCAGAGGAATCTTAACTCTGATGAACCTCTGTCAACAGTGAGAGATGCCAAGAAATTTTCAGTGTACTCTGTTTTACCATCCTTCAATCACTAGCCTCCCTCAAGACTCATTACAAGTTTGTACTCTAATTTATCTTTTTATTTTGAGTATACAAAGTGTGTTACATAAGGACCCTTTCATGTATGACTAATCAAGGTTTTTTTTCCACCCAGTCATATTCCTGTTTTCATTTTGTACTAATTTCCGGGGTTGATTGTATAACACACCCTTTTATAGGAATGGTGCTTTTAGTAGTCTACCAACCTTTGGATCCTGTTCTCCAGTCTGGTCCAGTGGTAAAACATAAAATTATATAAAAACACAAACATATCTTTGAGTTTATTTGTTGGGTGGTATGAGGCAGACTGAACGTTGTTACATTGCGCTATTAGAGGTAAGACCCAACACCAAGTAATCTTTTGCTGTTAAGCCTTAAGAACCAACAGAAAAAAAACTATTTCCATAAAATGTATAATACCCACACACTCACAAACACATCCCTTATGCAATATATATAGAGACACACACTTATTTTAGTTGCATGCTAGCCTGATAAAAACCAGCTCATTGTTCTACACTTTGCTTCTTACAGAGGCCTCTCAGCTATTGAGAAACGATGCTTCCTGAAGGCGTAGACTCCGTTGAGGTTTTAAATTTTACCCAGTCACTAACGTTTGTCCATGACATATGTAATGCGCCAGTTCAACAGTATGAATTTTACCGGAAATTGCTTATGCTGTGAACAACTGTCCTGCACTGCGAAGAGAGAATTGCTGAGCTGAACGAGATGGCTGCTGATGTTAATTCAATGTTTGGACGCGTGGCCAACACGGACTGTTCACTTCTTCCGCTATTATTGCCAAACTACAGGCAGACTGCAGTTCTAAAACAGCGCAGAAAATCCACGTCATCGTTCACAACTCCTCCTGTTCGCTGATGGGCCCAGTTGAAATTCTACCAGAGGAATCCACTTCAGTGGGAGAAAGCCCAGATGGAGCAGTGAAGGGAGATTTGAATCGAGCGTAATGGTGCAGCAAGACAATGGCCAGGCTAGTAGCATGACCCCCCTGCAGAAGACAGTAAAAGTGACATTTTAGTTTCATGCTTTCAATGGGGATAAAGTATGCCACCTAGTGGTCAGAGGAATAACATTTGAGAGCCTGTTGTCCAAGATAAAATGCTAACTTAAAGAAATTAACTAGTTAATAAAAATAAATTTGTTTTATTTTATGCTAATTAAAAAAAAAAAAAAAAAAAAAACGAGTCCACAATATGTAGTCATTAAACAGAGCCAAAATAGCTCACAACTAACAATATTTAAAAAATGGCACAAAGTGTTCCTAGGATTCCTTTCAGATTTGAGAGTTTTTTTTTCCCTAAATGAAGCAGTCTTAATAAAATCACTGAACCAAAACCAATGTCGAGGTAAAAAGAAATAATGACTATAAATTTTGGGGAAAGCTGGTTGGACTTACCCCGACATGTCTCATATCTCCCATCACATTTCTAGTGATGGCGTATATACATGTCTTGTGTATGAATGATGTTAGGATGGACCATGGAATAAGTAGATAGACTAGGCCTTTATCTGTAGTGATGTGGTCATTGTTTGGTCTTTCTTTGTAAAGAAAGCTCAGCCAAAAGCCAAAATTCCCAGTATAACCATGTCTTAATTTATTCTATTGCCAAAATAATTGGATCATGACAAAAAGAATGAGAACCTTTATTTATGCAACAAAAATGAGCTCACCCACTAGAATGGTTGGCCTCACCATTGTAGACTGGGTGTGGAGCTTCATCTTCTCAGGAAATCTCAGAGCTAAGCTGCTTGAATCCTTCTATTAGAGCAGAGGTGTCTAAAGTCAGTCCTCAAGGGCCGGTATCCTGCATGTTTTAGTTTTCTCCCTCGTTCAACACACCTGGTTCAAATGATCGCTTGTTAGTGGGCTTCTATAGAACATTTACATGCTGAGGAGGTAGTAACTACCACCAGGGAGAGAACTAAAACATGCGGGATACCAGCCCTTGAGGACTGACTTTGAACACCCTCCTTTAGAGGTTTGCCAGACATGTTAGACTGGTAGGAGACCAGAAAGGGAGACCCAGAACTAAGTGGAGGGACTATATATCTCCTTCCAGCCAGGGTATGTCTTAAGATATCAAGAATGAGCTGGAGACTGTTACTCGGAAGGGGGGGTATCTTGGTTTCCTGAGTGGATCAATCACCTTGGCCACCCTACTTTGGATAAACAGTAAATAATGCATGGATGGAAAATTGCCCTTTAAACTCCAGATGTTAACATTTTTATCTGTCAAAAGCTTCTATCATAGCAATGTTTTTTAATGCTATGAAACTGTATTCTGACTGAGAAATCATTTGAATGCTTTGTGTTTCCTTCTCAATGGTGACATAAGTATTACGGCAATAGTGAGTGGTGGTTACTCTGTGTTTGCTGCTCCATACAAAGAGAGGTAGCAGGTGTGACCACAAGTTACCGTTGAGGATATAATACTCATGCCACCGTGGCTCACATGTCATTTCTGTTGGAAGCTATGGTACCTTTAGTAGACAATGTTCAAAGCCATCCTACACATCTGACACTGTCGCATACTCAACTTACTTAATACTGATTGAAGGTAGTCTGTTATCATATTGGATTTACATTGAGACTTGGAGCAAGTAATTGCCTATTCTTAAAATACTTAGAATGTTATTTGAGGTAAAAAAAAAAAAAAAAAAAAAAAAAAAAAAAAAAAAAAAAAAATCCTGATTGGGTCTTCTCTTTACTAGGTGCTTTCACACAGTATCAAGATTTTTTTTTTTTTTTTTTTTTTTTTTTTTTTTTTTTTTTTTTTTTTTTCACAGTCCATGGTAACCACACGTGTATCACTGACGCAAACACAGTAAATCAGAGTACAGGAAATAGTGATCATGGCTGCCTGGACACAAGTCATCAAAGTCACTGTCCTTGTGGAGAACACATGTGTGTCAGGCATCATCTGCTGTGGATTACTAAAGTCTGGGAATGTCTGTCGGTTCACTCCCACCCCCACAACTAAACCATATGTGAACCTGAAACCGACATCCTTTTGGATGCGTTGGATATGCAAACTGCCTTTCAAAACTGTTCAAACCATTTGAATATATTCACTTTTGGCCACATAACTTCAAACTTGAATGTATTTTATTGGGATTCAATGTGACAGATCAACACAAAATATCTGTTAAGTAAAAGAAAAATGATAGTGTGTGTGGATTTAATTTAGCCCTCTTTGCTCTGACAGCTCTAAATAAACTCCAAAGCAACCAGTTGCCTTCAGAAATCACTTAACATTATTGAACAAACAGCATAGTGAAGCCCAAGGAACACATCAGAAATGTCAGGGAAGTTGTGGAAAAGTTTTAAGAAGGGTTGGGTTATCAAACAATATCTCAGTCTTTGCAGATCTCCTACATCACTGTTCAAAAATGAAGAGTATAACATAACTGCAACTCTATCGAGACATAGCTTTCCACCTAATCTAACAGGATGGGCAAAGAAAGCATTAAACAGAAAAGCAGCCAAGAGACCTATCATGACTCTGGAGGAGCTGCAGAGATCCACACTGTAGGTGGATGAATCTGTTGACAGGACAGCTATTAGTGCACTCCACAAATCTAGTCTTTATGAAAGGATGACAAGAATGAGAAAGCTTTATGAAGTCTAATTTGGGTCCTGCCATAAGTCACTTTGTTGGTGTGTCTCATTTCCAAATGAGACATCCAACATTTAAAGAAAGATACCCCTGTCAGCTAAGACCAAAATGGCTTCTTCTGTCTACATAGTAAACACTATCTGAAAAGTGAAACAAGGTAGTAGTGGTGGTGTCATGCTGTTTGGAGGGTTTTTTGTTTTCAGGACTAATGAAGGACCGGTTACATTGGAAGAGTGATTATGCCAAATACAGGAAGATCCTCAAAGAAAGTCCTGGATGAGGGCTTGAGAGTTAGGTGGAGATTCATCTTAAAGTGGGACAAAAAACCTAGACATATATTCAGAGGTACACTGTAGCAGTGTAGATCAAACCATGTATTCATTTATTACAATAGCTTAATCAAACTCAAGAACTTAATCCAGTTGTGGATTTGTAGCAAAACTTAAAAAATATGATCCCTATCCCATCTGACTGATCTTGAGCGATTTTACAAAAAAGAATGGGCAAGCATTTCTGTTTCTAGCTCTGTGAAGCTGGTAGGAACATGCCGGAAAGGACTTGTAGTTGTAATTGCAGAAACAAGGGGTTGTCCAAGGTATTAACTCTGGTGGGGTAAACATAAATGTAGGCCACGTTTTTCAGATTTTCAATTGTAGGAAAAATGTAAATGCATGTATAGTTTTTCTTCCTTTTAATCATTATGCACTACCTTTGTTGGTCTGTCGATGCAACCGTCCCAAGTTCGAATCCCGTCCTTGGTTCCTCCGCCCCCCCTTTTCTCTGCCCCCTTCCTGTTAGATTACTGGCAAATAAAGGCCACTAGTGCCAGAAAAAAACAGTGCGATGTACGTTTGGATAAAACTAAGGTAGTATGTAGCCTACTCATTGCAACGGTGAATTACCCTTCCACCGAAGCACAACCAGTTTATAGTTAACATTTCTAAATTACGTTTGAAACAAAATGGCTTTTTTTAAAGCCTTCCAGAATATGAAAACCTGTAAAACTGAGATGTTTGGTTTGAGACAATAAAAATTTTTCTTAAACATCTTTTGAAAACGTTCATTTTTACATTTCAAGCTTGCAAAGTTACATAGTGATTAATCACAGTGCTAGAGTGTGATTAATCTGATTAAGATTTTTATTATCAATTGACAGCACTAGTAAAAATACAATTATACAGACACCACTTTCTTTCTTTCATATATTTATTTCTCAACCCTCCTCCATCTCAGGAATTTCACAATCTCTCCACATTTTCTCTATTTACTCTTTCCTTCTCTTTTTGACTCTGTAAGATGGATGAAAATGCATTCCTCATTCCTTGAATGCACATAGAAATGCTGGGTTTTTTTAGTGTCAGCACTTCTTAAAATGGGCTGCTGCTGTAGACGCTTGAGCTGAGGCAAGATGGAAGCAGGAGGAAAATCCGCTCAATCTGCTAAACTCAGGAATGTGTATTCTGTAAAACAAGTTTGTTTGAAGAGATTGGGAAGGTGGAGGAGACAGTAATGGCGTAGCAGAAGTAATCAGACCAAAGCAGAGGATAAGGATAAACTTCATGAGGTGTTTACTTTCCACTGCGTGGTTTGAGGTTGCTTACTGGATGTTACCATCAAGCTAAAGAGAAAGTAAAAATCTTAAATTAGCAATATTTTGCAGTTAAGTAGGAACATTGAGAGCTGGTGTTTCGGGATGTATAGGAACTTTGGGAGTAAATAATTGTGTTTCAGCTACCACCAACAAAAACTATTATACCAATAAATCTTACCTGGCCCACACATGTCTGGATTTGTTTGTTGCCTGGATCGGATCAGCCTCTGGATGAGATAATTACTAACAGTGAAACATGGGATTCCCTGGAAATGGTTCGCCAGAATCCAAACCATCCACTGTCCTAAATGTAGCTTGAAGACTAATGATAACAGTTTCCACTTACTTCACAGTAGCAACTGAGTAATGCTTTGAAAGACAGACTTTATTTCATTTGATGAGAAATATCACAGCATTTTAACATTGCAAAACCTCGTGGAACAAGATTTAATCACACCCCTTCTTTGTTTGGCATTGATGTTGTGTTTCCAGCTGCAGTCTGTTCCGTCATGCTTTTCAAATGGTAACATACTAAACAGACAAGCACCGGTCAGGCTTTCACTGACAAATGAAAGCCTGACAGTTATGAAACTGAATCTGTCAGTTTCATAAAAAAATGCATCAGACAGCACTGTTTGTTGATTTATTTACATATAAAGAAAAGTATGAGTTTTAAATAATTACTTGATCGCTGTTTTCTGCCTATCGATGCTGCTGGCAGCCTGCTGTGGGTCGGGGGTGTAGAACATCTCGTCTCATTGAATTTGCAGCTCGCATTTGCTGATGCCGTTCCAAAATCAGAAATTTCACATCGCAAAACCAACATTGTATGAGCAGCTCTTGACAATCAAAATGGTATTTCAGTTTTAACAACACTAATGTGCATAACAGAAATGCAGCAAGCAGGACTTCCAAAGTTTGTTTTTTCGGATCTATGAGCTATCTGGCCACCATCAGTTCTGTCCAATAGTATTAGTTGTTGAATTAATAATTTTATTACTTGTAAATTTTATAGCTGAAACTCCTTAAATAAAACCCAACAAAATGTAATTTATGATGAACCAGTCATATTCTATAATACACAAGCCAGGATTACATATTGTCATTTCACCATAAGGCAAGAAACATCCTTTTTTGCATTATGCCTCTCATTTTCTGTGTGTTTCAGCAGTTTGTTATCCATCTCAAATATGTCCCTCAGGGTATATATGATCACCTAACAGTCTGCAACGAGGAAGGAAATTATCAATCAATATCATTTTGTTGTTTTGGTAATCCCTGCTTGTGTGTAATAGCTTGCTGAAATCCTCTTTTTTTATTTTTTTTTTTTTTACAAGCTGACTCAGTCAGTTGAACAGACCCACCAGGCCTTTTTCCCCCTGTGCTCTTCCCAGGGTGGTGGATGCACATGGGGACCACCCCCAGATTAAAAGAGCCTATTGCTTCTCTGATTAGTGGGGATGAGCTCTAGCATGCTTCTAATCATGCACAGGCACATAAAGAGAGCTACATATGTATGCGATTATGCAAATGAAACATCATATGACAAAATAATATGAAACTAATTTGATGACACTAAAGAATATATAAATGGAAAAACGCAATGCACCTCTCAATTTGTGAACACATAATTCCCTTATGGAAAGAAAGAGTCAAATGTTAATATGTCAAAGAGAGGCAACAAACACACAGGGGTGTTCTTCCTTAAAGGCACTTCCAGAGTATCAGTTTCTTAGACCCAAAATGATGGTTGGGAGCAAACTGCCAACATGCAAAAGTATTCATACCCTATGAGCTTTTTTACATTATAAGCACAAATTTGATGGATCAACACAAAATTGATCCATCAAATTTTTTGCAAATAAAAATCTAAAAAGAAATGTTTGCGTATGCATTCAGGCTTTTCTGATCCGATACCTTCTGATTGCCTTCAGAAGTCATCTAAGGTGATGAAAGATGAAAAGAAGATGAAAGCAGGGTTCGGCTAAAAAAACAATATCCTAAACTTTGAAAATCTCACAGAGCCCTGTTCAATCAATCATCTGAAATGGATGGCACAACTGCCGACTTACTAAGATATAGGCAGACCAGGCAAGGAGAACAATACTCATAAAAGCAGCCAAGACGTTCATGGTAACTATGGAGGAGGTGCGGAGAGGCTGTAAAAGACTTCAAACAGGGGAGTTTCACCTTCCAGCAGGCAATGAACCTAAGCTCAGGGATCTAGATCAAAGCATACTGTCATGTTAGAATGGCCCATTAAATATCCAGACCTAAATCCAACTGAAATTTAAATGGTAAATGGCCTGCACTTGTATTGGGCTTTATCAATTCCGAGAACTCCAAAGCACTTTACACTACAATTAGTCATTCACCCATTCACTCACTTGTACCTACAGCTCCCCTGGGACAGACTGACAGAGGTGAGGTTGCCTTTCATTCGGTGCCACCAGGCCTTCTGACCACCAGCAGGCAAAGCGGGTGAAGTGTCTTGTCCAGGGACACAACAGCAAAGTGATTGAGGTGGACGGATTGAACCAGCAAACCACCGGTTACAGGACAGATTCCCAACTCCTGAGCCACTGCCACCCACAAATTCATAAAAAAAATACTAAAACAACTTCATATCTCAAAGACTTTCCATCCAATCTCACTGAGCTTGAGCTATTGTGCAAAAAAGAAGAAGAAATTTTTTTAAGTCTCTTGATGTTCAAGGCTGGTAGAGATATATCCCATAAAAGTTTCAGCTTAACTGCAGCGAAATGTGGTTTCATAAAACATTGCTTCAAATGTGCTGAATGCAAATGAAACCCTGACTTTTCAGATTTTAATTTGTAAAAACCATGTGCTATCCTGTGTTGGTCTATCACATAAAATCTGAAATACATCAAAGTTTACATCAGTAACATGACAGGCTGTAAAAAAGTTCCAGGGGAAAAATTACTTTTGCCAGGCACAGTGCCTTGGTGTTTGGATGCCGCTGCAGTATGCAAGCCAGATGAGGTCCATTCACTGACTGTCACCATGCAGAGTAACTCCCACAAAGTGTTCAGAGAAGTAAGCTGTCAATCTATCACTGTCTTCCTCCTCCTCACTCCTTGTCTCGGCTATTGCCATGAGGCTCAGAAGGGTGATGATGAGCGTTTGAAGCCTGATGTAGAGAGGGGTGTGGGCTTAAAGATGGAAGAGAGCAGAGAAACGCAAGGAGTGAAAGAAAATCTAAGATGGAGACCGAAAATAATGAGAATTGTGAGAAATGATTGAGGAATACCAAATAGCTTAGTGATAGTTGATGTTTCTTCTCTTTATTTTTGCATCCTTGAAGAATTGTTTTAGTCTTGCTGCTTGGTTGGCACATAAACACACATCATGCATGTGTCCAAACTTACATATGCGCACAGACACACAGGCTGGCACGCACGCGCGCACACACACACACACACACACACACACACACACACACACACACACACACACACACACACACACAGTATGTCTTTCTATCTTCACAAGGACTTTGCATTGACTTTCATTCATTTTTTATTCATTTGTATAGACTAACCCTGACCCTTACCACACCAGGATTCACCTGAGTGTGTTCACACCAGCACAAGAGGTCCGGACCAGCAGAGGAAACAAACTCTGATCTGTTTAGAGCAGACCAAATGTGTCAGGTGTAAATACACCCTTAAACTCAGTTCACACCTTAGTCCTAACCCTAACCCCTAACTCAAAAACAGCACTTCTTCTTTGGGCCCCATAAGGAGTAATCGGTCTCCACAATGTACTGTGTGTTAGGAAAATGGTCCTTACACTCTATCAAATACACATACACTCAAACCTCTTTTGCTCGTTCTACATGGCAATCACCATGGCAACAAAATGTACAGAACACAGTCAGGGTGGGATATTTTTAAGTTTCAAAGGAATGGAAACAACAATGGAGATGACAAAGGAAGGAAAAGACAAGAACAGTTCAGAGTGAGGGAACAAAAGTGAAGCCGATGAAAGTGCAAGCCGATAAGTGAGTGAGTGTGTTTGGGAGTGTGTCCAAGGTCACACAGCTTAAAGCCATAGGTACCTGAAAAAAGAAGAAGATGAGACGTGGAGTAAAAAAAAGGCGAGGAATCTCCACATTTACTGGTGTTTTAGAGTAATTGGCAGTTGTGTCCACCTATTCATCACAATAATGATGTGTAGTGGATGACTGAGTGCATCACACACTGACTCTGTCTCAGATAATGCCTGTAAGTCACTATTAGTTTTATTCTTCATATAAATATCCAAAAACCTCTTCCTAAAGGACATTTTTTTTCCTCTAACAATATACATATTAACAATAGCCAATTTTGGTGCATCAGTATTCTTTCCTATCTGTTCAGAGACCTGTACATTTGAGTCAATGTCTTGCTGGAAGGAGAACCTTAGCACCAATCACAGGTCTTTGCAGCTTTTAGCAGTGTCTGTTTTCCAGCATGACCCTGTACTTAGCTCAAGCCATCTTACCATCAAGTCTGACCAGCTTTCCTATCTCTAAGAAAAGCATATCCACAACATGATAATGCCACCACCATGTTTCACCATGGAAATGCAGATTTCATAATGGTGCCCAGAATTAGTTTTCTGCCACATAGTTTTGCATGTGAGCAAAAAGTTTGATTTTTGTCTCAGATTCTAAATTGTGAAATCTGGACTTTGACTGGGTAATTCTAAGACATTACTATGATTAGATCTAAAGCCTCTATTGTAGCTCTGGTTGTATATTTAGGGTCACTGAACACTTGAAGGTAAACCTCTGCCCCATTCGCAAAACTTTTGCAGACTATGAGAGGTTTTCTTTCTGGATGACCCTGTATTAAACTCCATCTGTCTTTACATCAACTCTGACCAGCTTCCCTGTCCCACAGCATGATGCTGCCACCACCATCTTTCATGTTTGAGATAATGTCTTCTGGGTAATGTACAGTGTTATTTAGCTGTCATGTGTGGTGTCTTCCAAGTAGGCCATTGTGGTCTCTAGTGAGCAGAACACGTCTTCTACATGTTTGCTGTGTCTCCTACAGCTGTATTTGGTCTGACTAAATTACACTTAACTAATTACGTGTCTTCTTAAGACAACTGGTTGCTCTGGATTTTATTTAGGGATATTAGAGTGTAGGTAGCTGACTATTTTCCCTCTAATTACCAGTTGTGCACTACTTTGTATTGGTTGATCACATGAAATTCCAGTGAAAATTGGGGTTGTAACATATTAAGATGTGGCAAAGTTCAAGGGGTGTGAATAGTTTTGCAGGGTGCTGTACCTTCTTATGCATTATGACACAAGTGGCACTATATGTGCTTTTGCTGAAAACTAAATTTGTGTACATCTGTATGTCTGTGTGTTTGTGATCTCACAGCTCATCCCTCTTGTCTAGGTGTGGATTTAGCAGGGACAGCTGAATTAATTTCAGAAGATAAAGCAGGTCAGAGGTCATTCCCCGGTGTAGGTGGCCTCTTGTACCCAAACCACTATCCTGCAGATGCCAAATAAATCACAGTCCGGCTGAGTAGTTTGGCAAGCAACACATGCCTCCCTCCTCACTGCCTGTCTGTATATGCGACTGTCTTTCTTTTTCAGGCTCTTCTTTTTGTTACCACACACATGTGCACACAGCAGCTCATAAAGTCACATCTGGCCCAGAAATCCTCACTGGACATGATCAACAGTGACCTTGAACATCTTCCTGTTTTGTGACTTGGCATCTGTCCAGATCAGAATTAGTTTTCCTTTTCCAGTTTATCTGTGATAAATTTGGATTCGGTATAGTTATTTTATTAAATTGTGTGAATGTCTACATATCCCAATTAAATGTAGATTATATACATAGGGGGATCATAGGAATGTACTGTATATGATCATTAATTTTCCATACTGATGGATACAAAATGCTTATTTTCTCATCTGGCAGTCATTCTTGTGACTCTCCAAAGAACCTCTTGAGTTAACCTTGGCCAACCATTATGTTCCACCAGACAGAGATCGGTATGGCCTATTACTAAAGCGAATTATGTTTGTTTTTTTTCTTTTTATTGTTCTTACTTTCGTGTCACTGTGCAAGTGCTTTGGTACAGAGGGCACAAGAATCAAGTAATGCTTTGAATACCCTATTCAAAACTAACCAAAGTTTTTAACCTTCATTATTGTTATAAACATCATTAAAGTCGCATAGCTTTAACATGTCATTTCATACATATTGACAATTTTGCTCATGTCAAATGATTAAAGAGGCAACATTATGTGTTTTCCAGGCACATAGAATCATTTTATAGTACAATCAGTTAACTATGTTACATTCCATTGTTACAAAAATGCTGTATATATCAAATATGACTTAAAAGAAATTTGACTTCGTAATTTAATGCCTCGATATTGGGCTTCTGTCTCTTTGAACTGTTTCTAGAAGCAGACCCAAATGGAAGTACGAAAATGTGCAAAAAGTGAATTTTGCATAATGGGTCCCCTTTAGTTGCCCTTCAGTATTAGTGTGTATGTGCATAGTTGTTTGTCTTGTGTGTCTCTCTATTGCCCTGTAATGGACTAGTGACCTCTCCAGGATGTATCCTGTCTCTTGCCCAATCACCGCCCAACGACCACCCAATATCTTTTTTTATACTGGCTTTTTCTACAAGGAAGGCTTTTCTTTGTCCATGTATAGGGAATAGATGGATGGACAGTGGAGGGATGGACAAATGAATGAATCAGTACAGATTGACTGGAAACAAAACATTTATCTGTTGACATCACAATCCCCCAACCTAAATCATGAAGACATTCTGCAGGGTGCTCTGAAGAGAAGAAAGTATAGGAGAGGACCAAGGACTCTAGATTATCTAGAGAGCTTGTCGAGATATAAGAAGTATTGGTCAAAGATCTCTGTTTCTGTATGCACCAACCTTGTAAAACGTTATCAAAGACTGTTTAATTTACACTTACTGGTTCTGGCCTTGGGTGCATAGTGGTGCAGTTGTTAGCTCTGGTGTCTTGAGAAAGAGGGTCCCATGTTTGAATCCTTGCTGGGGGCCTTGTGTGTGATGTTCAATCGATACATGCATGGATTCTCTCCAGATACTCTGGCTTACTCCCATAATCCAAAAACGTTTGGTCAGTTGGTCTTTCTAAATTTGCATGAGGATAAATATGTGTGTGATTGCAAAATGTTTCACAAATGTTGAATAAAAATGTCTAAAACTCACACTTAAATAGTTAAGCAGTCTAGCTGGAGTAATGTATGAGAAATGCAGTTCTTCTGCAATATCTTATTTATTACAGGCAGATTTTCTCTGTAGTTCCCTCTACTGTTTAAAATGAGAACTGCTGTGTGTCATGTTCCTCAAGCAGCAGTTTTTAAAGGCAATACCATATATCTTGGTGATAGAACTGGCTTGCAAAGGGACCTACATTTGAACAAAACAAACTTGATTGTTCTCTTATTGGCAAAAGAGAGTTGCATAAAGTATGAATGTATTTCTGTAAAATAATTATTTCTTAACATGGAAATTCTCTCCATCTTATATATGTACTGAAATTAAAGGTGGGATTTTTCTAAATTTTTCAGTGTGGGATTTTACTTTGGCAACAAAGATTAATTTGCTTTGATAGTATGTAAACATTTTTACTTGAGATTTGAATAGATTTATCTGTGTCTGCATCTACTGAAAATAAAATACTACAAATATCAGTGTAAATGCTTGCTTATTACATAAGTATATATTATGTGCTTCACTCCTCTCATTTTTCTTATATATGCAGCCACAGAACCAGTGGTCTAATCGGTTCCAGTCTAAGATATTACACTTAGCAAACCAAGTTAGTTCACTGTTCAGTAATCTGGACGCATGGTGTGCTCTGAGCATGAAGAGAAAAACACCTTTCTGGAGATCTGGGATGATCTGACAGAAATATGGCACTCGGGTCTCTACAGGTTCTTTGGAGACATCAGCTAATTTTATTTGGAGTGGTGATCCAAACAGGAGATGACAGACCAACATTGTGTGCAGTGGCAGATTGCGGGCAGGTTGTACTCTGTGTGTGCATGGCTTTTACCATGACAGTATGCTTCAAAAGATAATTTGATGATCTCTGTGTTTTGCTGCCAGGTTACCCCACTACCTCCCCCCTAGCTTCTTCCCTCTTCCGATTTCTTTACTGACGTGGTAACTTATTAATTTCTGTCAGTCAGAGATACTACCAAATCACATTATATTTGTCATGGATTACATGTATAGGCACCTCCTTACAGAAGAAAGGAAAAAAGCATCAAAGATGTGTTTACCTCTGAGTGGATATGGGAAGTAGAAAAGTTTGTGTGAATTTTTATCCCAAAAATCTTAAATGGGGAACACGGAAAACACATTATAATCAGTGTCATCTCTGTTTTTAACATATTTGAAAAAGGTTGATCTCTGAACACTGTTTAGATTTACAAGTGTGAAAAAGTTTGAGGTCATTCATAATGTTATGGTGGTTTAGATTGACATTTCATATGGTACCAAACTAAAATAAACAATGATATCAAAATCTCAGAGGAGAAAGAACCACCATACTATTTGCTCATTAGTGCGTGTGTGTGTTTTGTGTGGCAGAAGATTTAAAGCTGTCACTTTGTAATTACCTCAGCAAATACGGGATTGGAGAGTTGACTCAAGTCTACCAGTAGGATAGCCCTGAGAAAATAAGAAGTGACAAGCCACATAACGCAGCGTGGGATGTAAATAACTTTTAGCCCCTTCTCTCTCTCTCTCTCCTTGTCTTCTTCATAGAAATGTGGATGATTCTTTAAGGATTTTAAAAGAATGAGTGAGGGAGAGCTGAGCTGAAATGAGAGAATATCCCTTGCTTTCATCTTTAGAAGACATCCTCTCTCACTTGCTTTGATGAAAGCCTTTGGTTTTTTTGGGGGGGATTTATGCTCTCACATTAGGTGTATGTGGTGTAGCTTGCATGCTCCAGTTTGTGCTCGACTCACACATGTATTTATATATGTTGTTATGAGGACTGGCATTCACCTATCCTCACCAGAAAGTGTGTAGGTAGCATGGGTAGTTGAGCTTTGTGTGCTTGTGCATTTGAAGGTCTTCTCAGAGCCAGCTCAAGTTGTAGCGCTGGACTTTTATCAGACCTGTCAACCATTTCTCTGTCTGACATGAACTCACATTTTGACTGATTGTATCAAAGATTTACATAACGTGAAAACAAAAACACTGGTATTAATTTATTTACGTTGTATTTTTTACTATGCGTTATAATTTAATTTCTTATTGTGTCACAGTGTATTATATTCTACCACACTGTGTCATATCAGCTCTAATTCTATCTTATGTCAGGTTCACATGGCAAGATTTTAAAATGGTCAGTTGATTTTCAAAATCTGAGAGACCCCACACATGAAGATAAAAAAAAATCATATTTATAGCTTTGGTCCTACAATGTAGTGTACAGCTACACAGAAAAGACAACACAACCCACACAAACAGATTTCACTTACGGGCATTCAGATGTCAGACGGGAAATCTTACAAAACCTCTCGAAATCAGACATGAGTTCAGAGTAAATAAACATGGCAGATGAGGAAGAAGCAATGGCAATAGTTTGTGGACTATTTTTAACAGAGAAAAACATTACAAAAAAGATATTTCCAACATCCACCGAACTTTCTGGTGCATCATGGCAGTTGTTTTGTCTTCTGTATTTTTGATTTCCATTATTGTTTTTGTCACCTCGCTTTCTGATTGGCTACATGTCACATTCAACAGGCTGCATGCTCATTTGTCCTCGTGGGGGAGCACCCCACACGCTGGGATATCGGGCCAAGAAAATCCAACATGTTGAATAGCATCGATTTGAGGCAGAAGCGTCCCAACATCATTCTGAGCAGACTAGATCACCCTTAACACACTACACATGGCAGGAATATCTTATAAGATTATCTTTAGAGTCATCATGATATTTGGGGCACCCTTAAGACTGTTGAAAGGTGATGATTGGGTCAAAAATTGGCATAATTATCTCGCAGTATGAACCAGGCTTTATGGTATGTCTTTTTCTGGTACATAAAAAAGATTCCATCTTGACTTCAGTTGTTCAGGTGTTAGTTTACTGTCCTTTTTTTCCATCAGTTCCACTCAGGTTGTTGCTGTTTATTGTGAAAGTGTGCTCAGCACTGATCACCAAAAAGGCCCTTACAGGTGTATGGAGAATGGTGACACGTTTTCTAGCATCCTCCAACCTTGAGCATGTACATTTCCACACAGACACACACTGATTTGTATTTTATCCTTTAAGCTTTACCGTTTTGCCTCTGGCTCTACACTAGTAGTATCTTTCTCTATTTTTTCCCCCTTTTCTCTCACAGCCTCCACCACTCCATCTGGCTATGGTCCAGCTATAGATTGTTAATTATGGTTTGTACGTGATGCACGGTCTTTCCTCCAAATACTGCAGCAACGTTCTTGGGCAGACATCAAAGTGTCGGTGTTTCATTCCACGGGGATTAGTGATGGGAGTGTGATAATGCCCTTGCCTGCTAGGCGAATTAAACGCCCATGGCTGGGTGCAGGTACCAAGAATCAAATGAACACAAAATCACACTGGCAGTCATACTCAGTGCATACACCCAAATAATAGCAGAAAAAGAAAAGACACGGGTTTGACAGATTCAGACATGTTGAAAACACAATGAGACCAGCAGTCTAATTCCAGTGAAATGCACAGTGATTAAACTGAGGACTAAACATTCAAGCAAACTCTCCTCCCTTTCATCTGATTCCTTTCAGAGAAAAAAAAGCATAATATTAGTCAGTGTGTCCATAGAGAGAGTCACAGTACATTGACTGTCCTTCACTCATCTCTCATCTCTCTCCCCATGGCAAATTGGATTTTTAAACAGCTCGGTTTTTTTCATCATTCTTCTGCACTCATAATTGACAGCAGTTTTCTTTCTCACTGTCCATTTTCTTCTGTTTGTTTCTCTATGGCTGACCAGAAAACTTGAAACTTGAAAAAAGTGCTGTTGAAAACATGAAAAAATATTTTTCAGAAGTCCAGTTTCTATAGCAACTCTCACCATAATTTGCACAAAGGACAAATGACAAGTGTTTAAAGGGCTGCAGGGCATACTAATGTTCAGTTTTTTTATTTTTGTTGGTATCTCGGCACACAAGTAGGTCTCGGGAGACAGGCAGGAAAAACAGACATGAAAAGGAAAATAACGGCGAGAGAGAAACAGAGGCAATAAAAGCTCGTCCTTGGTGATCAATCCATGCGCTTTTGTCTGTTCTTGTTTCTTTGTCCACAAGGATGAAGGCGGAGGAGAAGAGGGAAGTGATGCATATGAGCAGTGTTCATAGCCCTTATACCAAACACCTGAAGAAACGCAGGGCTTACAGTACAATTGACATTTTCAGGCAGTTCAAACACAGGCCTGGAGACATCAGTCGGACATGTGTCCACCAAAAGACAGAAACCAAAGTAGAAAACATGCAAACATGAACACGTTTAGTTTTTATAATCGACTGATTTTCAAAAAATGTGATCTAGTGTGATGCAGGCTGGTTGTAAGCATAAGCTCATTTTGGAACTTGTTTTTGTCCTGTCGAATTTTAGTTTCAACAAACTTTCTCTGAAATTTTTGTGATCCTTTGTAGTCTTCTCTGTGTTCCCCAAAAATGAAAAAAATGAGTAAAAATGGGATTAGAATGACTTTCAACAGTCTCTGCTCAAACAAACTTCTTTGTATCTGGTGCATTTCAGTGACTCTGTAACATCACCTCATGAAGGTGTGGTACAGTTGTAATGGATCTTGTTTTTGCATGGATGAAGACATTTCTAGAATTTATGGGGTTTTTTTTCCCAAGGATTAGTTTATGTAAGAACAAATACAAAGATTGTGACCTAAAAAAGTGACCTAAAACCTTGAAGTTGATGTTAGTATTAATCAATTTTATGGGTCTGCAACTTCAGGCACTATTCTACAACTTTCAGATGCATCTCTACTCATACACAACAGGCTAAAGTGGCTGAATTATCTCTTCAGCATGTCCTCAAGTTCTGCAGATAATGAGCCATTCATTTTATGCAGGTGTACTGAACCAGGGATGTTTCTAAAAGTGCAGAACAGTAGCTCTGGAGGGCTGAAGTTGAAGATCACTAATCTAGTGTAATTTCCATGCATAATAGAAGTGTATGTGGGTTGGGAACAAAAACTGCCTATAGTTTAGAGGCCTATCTCCCTTTAAGTTTAACCCTGGAGAGCAATCCAGATGTTCTCCACACTTTGACATGCTGTTTGGTCCAGATCCAGACTGGACTTTGGTTAAGGGTGGTAGTATATTATGGTCCTTTAAACTAAATGGAGGTAACATTTCATCAAATAAACACTAAAATAATAATAATAATAATAATAATAATAATAATAATAATAATAATAATAATAATAATAATAATAATAGTAAAAACTCTATGATAAACTAATAACACTACAACTATTTACAGCACCATCTTATACTCTTCTTAAGCCAAAAGTCAAAGGAAAATATGAGTTCTTCATAGACAAAACAGCAGAAACCCAATCACTCCTGCATTGTTGTTTAGATCTCAGAACATCCACAAGAAATTGTCTGATTTATCAGTAACTCTATCTCCTTTACAAGAAAACACTTTTTACCCAAATAAACATGAACCCTCCAATGTGGCGAAATATGTGAGGTGAAGAAGATTTTACAAAGATAATAAAGACAAACAAAAGAACTGATTGTGCTTGTCAGGTCAAGTCAGAGTCACTGTGGAAGTATTAACCTGCCCTCAGCCAGCCTAACCCCAACTATTCCCACTGACAACACTATAATCCTCTCCCCTGTTTGTTGTCATGATCTGTCTCTCACGCTTCCTTAGATTCCATGCTGTCATTTTTAATGTTTCTTATCTTACTTGAAACTGTGACTGAAGACTTTGCAGGAACTTCCAGTTGTGCAATATGACTTAGATATCAAATTAAAGTCTTAGTAATCATGCCATTTTTCAACGTGTCTTCTCAGGAACAGTAATATGTAAATGCTTCACTCTTGAAAAAAAATTTAAAGGGGCAATATTATGTAAAACTGACTTTTTTGAGCTTTACATCAGGTCATAATGTTATGCCCTATTCGAAAACATACCTTGAGTGCTGCCTTGATTCTTTATGTATGTTTGAGAAATCCTTTAATCTTCTGTGGTAGCCATTCAGCTGTGCAAAACACTTTGGTGGGGACCAAGGCGCAGCTCCTCCTCAGAGCTGCAGTTTCTAAGCTTCCAAGCTTCTTTCTCACAGAGCACCCCTCCCCTGCGACTTCCCCCCTCATCTCTTTCAGACTAGCCAGCAGCAATTGGCTAACACCTGGTGGAACTGTGCATCTGCTGAACTGATTATATAAGCTACTTCTCAGTGAAATGCTGATAAGAACATTGTTATAGGGTTAATAGACAAGCGATGTTGTGATGACTTCCTGAAGACAGAGTTTCAGAAAGAGCAGGACTTTCTTAAAGATACAGCAGCCCAATTTCAAGCCGTTAAATTACAAAGTCAAATTTCTTTTAAGTCATATTTGATATGCACAGCATTTTTATAACAATGGAATGTAACATAATTACTTGATTGTGCTATAAAATGGCACTATGTGCCTGGAAAGTACATAATACTACCCCTTTAAGAAATGTATCTACAGCTTTATATGAAGACTCAGAGGTTTGTTAGAGAACATTAGGGAAGAAACTGCATTATAAACAACACATCAGACAGGTTATGGAGAAAATTGTTGAGAATTTCAAAGTTAGGTTGTTAAAAAAAAAAAAGAGAGAAGCTTTGAACAGCTTACATAGTGCTGTTCAATCAATGTAAAAATGTAAAGACCATGGCATACTTGCAAACCTACCAAACATGGCCTTCTACCTAAACTGACAGGCCGGGCACAAAAAGCGTTAACTATACAAGGAATCAAGAGGCCCATGTTAACTCTGGGGGAGTTGCAGAGATCCAGAGCTCAGGTGGAATAATCTGTTGACAGGACATCAACATCATAGTGGCAAACTCCACAGTGAGTGGTAAGAAAACCATTGCTGAAAGAAGACTATAACTCTTGCTTAAAGTTGGCCACAAACCATGAGAACACAGCAAACATGTGGAAGAAGATGCTCTGGTTAGATGAGAGCAAGCTGAACTTTTGTCCTACATACCAAACACTATGTGTGGGGAAAAAACTAACACTGCACCCTGAACACAACATAACCAAGGAAAAACATGGTGACATCAGCATTTTGCTGTGGGAATCTGTTTCTTCAGTGAGGACAGAGATAACAATGTAATAACAGAACATTAAAAGTATTCTATCTTCCATTAAGGTAATCAGTGCCTGTATGCTGGCCGAAGTATAAGCCTTGACTTTGGTTTATTTAAAATTCTGCAGAAGGAATCTTTGAACTATAGATTCCCCAAAAAGAGATGCTGCCTCTGATCCCATCGCACAACTGGTGCTACTGTCATTTACCTGAGGGAGAAGAACCATGGCTCTACACATGCTGCTTGTGTGTCAGCCGACCTAGCGCTTGCCCAGCTGAACACTGCAAAAGCCCCTCTGATCATGCTTGTTCCAGGCCGGAGATCAGCCTCCCAGACCTGAGAAGAGAGAATCCATGGCCCCACACACTGCCTGCTGCTAGCCGAGCAGCCACTGTTACCCGTTTTGTTTAGTCAACCAGCAAATGCTGCAAATGCATTTATTTTCCCAACAATCGCTCCCATGTTTTTCCCACTGCCACCATAAACACTCCCTCTGATCAGGACATTATGGCTTCCTCTGCTCATCAGAGACCCTTCCTTTGTTTTTTAATAATGACTAAAGTAAGGGTATGTGTCTGGGTAGAGGTAAATTAGCTTAGGATAAAACAATTTCAATATTGTTTCTGATTGCCTATTTCATTGTGTTTTGTTGTGTTTTACAGTGCAATTGCAACTGCTTGTAGCAAACAGTCCACTGAACCAGGCCACTGGTATTAGGGTTGCCACCCGTCCCGTAAAATACAGACTCATCCTTTATTTGGCAGTGAAATGTTCCGTTCCGTATTAAACCGAGACGGGACGTGATTTGTCCCATATTTTCATTAATGTCCAATACACACGTCTGTCACACACACACATCAACACTAAATGTAGCAATAATGAACAAAATAAAACACAGGAAATATTAAGGCCAGCAAAATTTTTGTGGCGGGTCCTACACAGGACCCCCTGGCTCACTACAGAGCAGTGCTCCACCACGTCCTCCACTATGAAAACACTTGCAAACATGCAGACGTAGGTTGGAAGACGCACATCCCAGGCTGAACAGCATCAGTGGAGATGAATACAAGGCCAACTTTTAAGACGTGTCAGCGAGTGTTTTCATTGGCGCACGGTGCTGTCTAATGTCAGACAGAATGGAGAGCAGCACCACAGACAAGTAAGACTGCAGAAGACCCAAGTATCAGAGTCACAGTTCTTGGTGGAACATTATGTAATGATTAATTTAAATTTTCAGTTGTGCTTTTAGTAAACTATTGTGGTTTGATTGATTGTTTAGGATGTTGAGCTTGAATGATGATTTATTCAATATATAGTATTAGCCAATAAAATACAAAATATTCATTTAAAGAACAAATCATGCTAATAGATTAACCGTAAATAAATAAATATGGTGAAGACAAAACATTTATTTTAAAAAATGTATACATTTCCTAGATTTAAAAAGTTTGTTAAAGCTTTCAAAGTGTTTTATTTAAAATGTTGGTATTTCTGAGGAATACAGTGTTCAGTGATCATTGAATGAATTTTATAATTTTACTATTTTAGTTAATTAGTGTGGTTTAAGAGTTTGGATAACCTGACTTCCTATCAAGCCATAAGACAGCCATCAGACAAATACTGTTCAATTTAATTAACATTTGTTAAACCATTATGTATGACCAGTGGTGGGTAGTAATCTTGGGGGAAACAAATTGGTAGCAGTTTTACTACAACATACGTTTTACTTTTATTTGAGGAAAATTTCTGAATACTCTACCCACTTTGAGTAACTTCACTGAATGAAGAACAAGCATGTTTCAACCAAAAATGCACCAGACACATGCCTGCAGCCCATGGGCGGTTCTAGACAAGGGCCAACAGGAGCCAGTACCTTGTTATGGGTCCTACACTGAAGAGATAATACTAAATGAATTTCTTCTAATCATATTCACTGGCACAGAAACCGTAGCTAATTGGTCCCTCAGATTGGGACATTGTCCTTGGACTTGGGTGGGCATTCCATTTGAGTTTTACGACTGGGAAGTCGGGCTTTCCCAGTTCTGAGGACAACTCAAACGCCTAATCTCAGCCTAATCTCAATTACTTGAAAGCTAGTTTGGCCTCATTTCAGAATTCCTAAAAACAAACCTGGTTTCATATTGAACTGTGGCATCATTGCATCCTTTGTTTTATTGATTATTGGTTCTGTTCTTATTTGTTCATTTTTATGGTTTTACTTTTTTGTAGTTTATTAGTTTTCATTATTCTTTCATTTTTTTGCTAAGTAGCTTAGTTGAGTGTTACTAGTTTAGTTAGTTTATAAGTATTTAAACTGGAAGGTTGAATTACTTTTGCTAAACTCTTATATTTTGGAAAGAAGTTGTTTGTGTTTATTTCAATCATATATGTATTACTTGCTGTTCGAGAATGTTAGTGCTGAACTTAATCCTTCATCAATTGTTATTTAATACCCAAGCCTTATCAGGCAGGTATTCATAAACAAAAACTAAGACCGAAAACTATTTGGCTGTTATTTCCTGGCAATCAGGTTGTGCCCCAACTTGGTAATTTTGGTCTAAATTGCTAATTTTGGAAATAATTGCCTTTGGAATTTACTAAGTTATTCATAGCCAAACCAAACCTATTGTTGCGCAGTACTGAGACTGGAGTAGAGAATCACTGTGATTGTTGACAAAGAACCTTACAGTCCTTACATGGAATCATTTAGAACCAAGCATATTAATCTATTAGAATAGCCCAGTCAAAGTCCTGCCTTTAATCTAATTGAGAATCTATTACAAGACTTGAAAAAATTAATGTTCACAGACGCTCCTCATTCAGACTGATTTAGCTTGAGATGTGTGGCAAAGAAGGGTGGGAAAGACTATTAGTCTTTTAGCTGATAAAGACATCACCAAAATTACCTGCAACTTTTGCAAAAGGTGGTTCTACCAAGTATTGACTCAGCACCACTAAATACAAGTGTATGCCATGCTTTTCAGGTTTTTATTCATGAAATAACAGATAACTATGTACCATTATCCTTACACTGTACCATTATGCACTACTTTGTGTTGGTCATAAAATTCCAATAAAATACATAGAAATTTGTGGTTGTAACATAAAATGTAAAAAGAAGCTCAAGAAAAGTACATTAATTTGAAAGGCAATGTAAAGTGTAGGGGTGGTAGTTTGATTATATGGTGTTGCATTTAAGGCAATAATGCACTTGCATTCAACATTGTCGATTAAAAGAACAAGCAGAAAAGATTAACTGTTTCGTTTTGCACAAAACATCCAAAAGAAGGGAGCAAATAAAAAAATACTACAATGTGCTTGTAAAAACTCTCACTGGCCAGTGTTTTAGTTTGGAAAAGACCCCTACATTTCAATTTTAATGTTTACACAAGGCCAATTACCTTGTCATTTGATAGCCTAAGTAATTGTATACAGGATTTCTCTATGTAGTATGTTTGTGCTTGTTTGTATGGTTAGTGTCAGGGGATAAAAGGATAAGTTGTAGACAGACAGATCAACACAGACAGAAAGTTGACCTTTATTTCTCCTTGTACACTGGTTTATTTACCCACAGTAGCAATGAAAAGAAAGGCAAAGATAAGGGTGGCAACAACAAGGGAAACGAGGGAGTCTGAAAGAGATAGTGAAAGAACTAATGGTAAAAAAGGGAGCATAAAGGACCAAAAGAAAGCACAGCAACAAGAAAAAAGGTTAGCCTTAGCAACAAACAAATATCTCTCTCCACCTGTAATCGCCTCCTGCAGGTCAGCCTCTGCCTTGCCTAGCCACATTCCTCCTACTAACACCAAACCAAGCCATCAAACAGCTTCTTGTGTCCCACCCACCCCTCCCTTTTTTCTGTTTACGCTCACACATAAGACCTTGATGTTTTTCCAATAATTGGCAGCAGAGGTTGACTTTTTCTCTTCTTCCCCCCACCCTTCTTTTTCTGTTTATCTTTTTCTCTTTTTTTTCTGCTCTTCCTCTTCCTTTAGAGATGAATAGTTGGCCCAGGATCAAAGGCAGACTCCAGCCGGCCATTCTGACCACCACAAAGGGGCGTTGGGCGCTGGCGCGGGGCCAGGTGCTACACATGGTCACATGGTCACATGGGGACAAGCAGTGCAGATGGGCCCTGCAGAGGCCTTGTCGCCCGCCGCCCCCACGCCTCCATACAAGAGGTCAGCAACTAAAGTATCAGAGCATGTGCTTCCTGTAAGGTGATCTGGTTGTGCAACTGATTCACATTTGTTTCCGTCTGGTTTTTTTTTAATGCTTTTGTTTCTCTTAGTCTGTCTGTTTCCTGGTGAAATGTTTCTTCATACACATCTTGTGAGCTTTTCTTCTGTTACTGTATTTTTTCATTTTTTATTTTTTTGCTTTTCCACAGCACAGATCTGAGACTTGGACCTGTGGAACAGAACCAGCTGAGGTAAACAATTTCCCCTCAAAGACAGACCAATGTGTATAAATGTTAGAGAGAACCGGGCTCTGGTTTAGTCGAACCGTTCTCCCTACCTTCAACAGTCCTTGTTCAAATATATAAGCAGAACAGCTAAGTCCAATGTGGCTGGGGCCAATACAAATAAATTTATGTGAAGGACAAAAGAAGGTGGTTAGATAAAACAAATGAACAAGTCTCTGTACTCCAAATGTATATGTAATACCAGGCATGGTTTTCAGCTCCATTGGTTAACACATTTGAAGAATTTCTCTGTGAGAGGGGCAGATATTAAGTTACTGAATCAATCTGGATTCTTGATTTCAGAGCAACTTTTAGATCCTTTACTGTGAGCATACAGTCAGATCCTTGCTGTTTTCCCTTGAAATTTGAGACAACTAAAATTTCTGAAGTAAAAATTAGAACCCATTCAAGTTTTTTATATATATATATATATATATATATATATATATATATATATATATATATATATATATATATATATATATATATATATATATATATATATATATATATACCTGTCCTTTGCTTTATACATATTTTTATTACTTACAAACAAAGTTGGTCCTTTTGCTTTTTTTATTTAGCCGACCTTAGTGTTTATGTAATTTGGCAAATATTTTTACTCTCCCTTGCCATGGCACTTGCTTCAACAGCTAAAGGTGAGCCAAAAAGTGAGATAAAATCTGCAGTGCCTTACATATTTATTATATCACTCGAACTTTTCCACGTTCTATCATTACAACCACTAACAGTAATTTATATTATTAGAGATTTAAATGATTGAAGACAAATAGTGTGTGTGTGTGTAGCTGCATTACAAAGGTGCACAAATCTCGGGTGATTTTCTGCCAATGTCGAAAAAACCCAATTTAGCCATTGCGGTGTATCCATTAAAAAAGTAATGAAACTAAAATCACACGTGAATAAACTTTTTCACGCGATAAGTCATTAAAAACATGCCGCATCATGAACCTCCAACTACTTCCTTTTGTCATCTTCTTCCTAGTTTGCGCCAGTGGCAACATCCAGGTGTTGATCATGTGATTCATGTGATGCAAAAAAGTGTTTCCATTGCAGTTTTGTGAAATAAACCAATTTTGATATGGCAAGAAAACTACCTAATCCTAGCACCAACACTTTTTCTTGAAAAAGGAAAATTTTTTTCGAAAATGGCATGTTGAACAAATTTATTTTCGTTATTTCAATTTGCGCAATTTCAAGGTTAATGGAAACACAGCTTAGAGATAGAATGCAAAGCTTAATTTTATTCATTCATTTATTTATTTATTTATTCAAAGAAAGGTTTGTTAGAGAATGTAAACAGCATCATGAAAACCAAGGAACACAGTAGAAGGCAAGGAGAGTATTAATTTAAGATGCAACCAACAGACCAATGGTAACTTTGGAGGAGCCACAGAGATCCACAACTCAGGTGGGTGAATCTGTCAAAAATTAGTTGTGCACAACAGCAATCAGGGTTTTATGTAAACATGGCTAGAAAAAAGATCATTCTTGAGAGAAAACCATGAAAAGTCCTGTTCGCAGTTTTCCACAAGCCATATAGGGCACACAGCCAATACGTGGAAGATGGCGCTCTGCTCCGAAGAGACTACAATCCAACTTTTTTGGTCAATATGAAAACAAGGTCAGACTAACACTGCACATTAACCTGAATACACTATCTCCACCATGAAACATGACGGTAGTAGCATCATGCTGTGGGACAGGGAAGCTGGTCGATGTTGATGGGAAGATAGATGGAGATAAATACAGAGCCATCTTGAAAGAAAACCTGTTAAGAAGCTGCAAAACCTTGGTGAGGAGGTTTAGTGGGACCATGACCCTAAACATACAGCCATAGTGACAATAGAATAGTTTAGATCCAATCATAGTAATCTGTTAGAAAGGCCCAATCAAAGTCCAGATCTTGGAACTGAGAATGTGTTGCAAAATTTGAAAGTCGATGTTCACAGATATTCTTCATTCAATCTGACTGAGTTTGAGCAAGTTTTTTAAAAAAAGGTAAATGAGTCTGCAGATGTGAATAGCTGGTAGAGATATAACCCAAAAAGACTTGCAACCAAAGCTAAATACAAATGGCGGATGTAAAAAACCAAACATAAATTTCTGTTTTTGAATAAAAAGAAGCAACAGCAGTAATTCTCCTTACACTGCCTGCTGTCATGGATAAATCTTTAGCCACATGTTTAACATTAGATGTACGCTCTCGTGAGATGAAAACAGTCAACAAATTTCAGGCTGATTCCCTGCTGTTCATGAATTAATTAACTCCATCCACACCCTCCTCTCCTTTGGGGCTGACTGAGGACTGATAACAAAACATTTACAGTGTGAACTGTATCCATTTTAGTGAGGAATGATGCAACTGTGTTCATCTGTTGAGAAGAATGCAAATGAAAGGATGAACTAACTTTGAATTAAATTTCTCTTAAAGTCTCTTAATGTCATTTCTGCAGAAAAAATAAGCTGTTTCTCATATATTCATTTCATAAAAATATCCCTATATGTTCTTGTACTCTTTTCAAAAACAAATTTGGATTTGATTTTGCTATTGCTTCTCTCTCTTTTTAGGAGATTTACAAACGTTCTCTAACTTGTGCAGTTTTCCTGGCAAAATTCCAGAATTTCCATGTTTTGCTCCTTGAACCTTGATTAATGTAGCTTTGAAGAGATATTATCTTTTGACTGTCAAATAGTCTTCTTATCACATTTAATAAAAATGGTCACCTTAAATTTATGTGCCTTGTAAAGAATTTAAACTGCTAAACAAATGTTTTTGAGGAAAATGTTATTAAAAAATGTTAACATGTCACCCCCATGGCATGCTGTACTGTTTTTTTTTTTTGTTGTTTTTTTGTTTTTTTTTTTGGGTGGAGGGGGGGGGTTGCCACAGTGCAAAAAAGCCTTGGAGGCCTTGGTGCTGCTGAGTATCTGTTTGGTCCTTATAAACACTTTTAATTTCAATTCAGTTTTACTTAGGATTTCACTGACTAAATTTAGCTTTTCACTTTGCTCTCTTTTCATTTCAGACTTGCTGCTGCATCAATTTAAAACCAATGCAAAAGTGCCCTTTGTATTTCTCGATTTTGATTGATAATTTATAATTTTAGGCTGTTTCAATCCTTTGTTCATTCTGCTTTAAAGTTGCAGCTATTTGCACTATTTCCAGCAAGCCTCTGCTTCTACAAGGCAACTTTAAATACAGTTTTAAAACAAGATTTTGACGGAGTGAATCGACATCTTTCAGTCTCTGTCAGAAAATAAGCAAAATAACATGAAACACAATTTAACCTAGGTGACAGCAACCAGTTCTTGTGTATGCAAACACTATTAAGTCTGCAGCAGTAATTGTCATTTCATAAGTTTCATAAGTTCATGTAGCTTTAGTGCTGAGCTCAATAATCAGTTTCTGAGGTCCTGCTGAATTTTGGTCTTTTCTGCCCCTGTTGTGCTCAGTCAATGATAATAAAATGTTTTCTGCTGTTAGTATGTGAGGGCATGCTTGTTTGTTACTCACAGAGTAACTGCTGGGTTACAAGCCCCCAGCACTCCTGAACACGACAAAGCAATTGGGGGAAATAAATGAATTTTCAGTTGATTTAAAAGGATTTGAAAGCTATATACATTTTCTGAGAGTTGGAGCCTTTTTACACTGGATACAGATCCTGCTAAAATCTTCAAGACCTACACAAGATCTCATAATATGGACAAGAACGAGGAAATGGTGATGCTGCTCAAGTTAGCTTCCCCTGCCACTTCTTTGCAGGAAAGCAGCTCATCCCCAATCATATAATCAAGTTCTATACTTTAGCAATCTGTTCCTATAAGGCAGTGGTTCTCAGTTATTTTTACGGTTTGTATAAGTTATTTTCTGTCTGCCTCCCCGGAACATTATTTTTTTTCACGACCCCTCTGAATTGAAATACCATAGAGAACCTACCATTGAGAACAATATAACACCTTAAGTTTTAAGTTGTTACATCTCATTTTATTGTTTTAAGTCTTAAGCAGCTTTCAAGTTAAGTTTATTACCTCACAATAATTCAGTGCAGAGACTATTTTTTTTAACATCACTTCCATATAGCTTACCAGTCTTTGTGCTTCCTTCTCTGAAAGTGAAGCGCTGCAGAATTTACATGTCGCTGTATGCTTTCTTCTGGATGTTGTTTTACAGATATAGTCTTTATGGTTTATGTAGCCAAGTTTTATTACTGATGATTTGGCAGATGTCTTCTCCTGTTCCCAGACAACCACAGCTCACTTTCTTTGCCCCGTGCGAATAAAAGGGTGTGGAGATGGGTGACAGCAGTAACAAAACCATGTAATTAGCAATGAGTCACGTTATTGCTTGGATTTGAATCAGTAGTTTTGCGTCCAATGAAAGCAAGGATGTTAATAAATAAATTGGACAATATTCTGGCAATTTCGTGATATTCCCACATTTGTGGTCTTGAAATAAAATCCTGAGTCCTCAAAATCCGAGACAGAAACAAGACCGAGTACAAATGCAGTCGAGTTCGAGACGAGACCGAGATCATCAAAAAGTGGTCTTGAGACTGGTCTTAAGACCAAGACCGGTCTTGAGTACTATAGCACTGCAAAACACAGTAAAACTTTTTAAAATTGTAAACATTACTTACTTGTCAGATTAATCAACTTATTCCTTATCAAAAAGGTTTATAACTTTTTATAACATTTTTTGTCTGCAAATTTGCAACAATATTGCTAATATTTTAGCTTGTCAAAAGAGATGAAAAATGCATAACATTTTGCATTCACAATAAACCCAAGGGTTATTTGGGCTTTGTCGTATTTCCTAGTATTTTTCTATGGACTACTGTCTCTTGCTTTACTTGCCTCTGGTGCCTCCATCATTTGTCTTTTCACTGTCACAAACTTCTTTATCTTTCCTCCTCCATCAGCTCTGTACTCCGGTGTGCCTGTTTAGGCTACTTCCTCTTCTGTGTTGAACAATCAGCCTGTTGGTTAGTTTGAACACTGCTGCCACCTAGAGACTAGAGGTTTGTTTATCTTTCAGCCATGAATAAAGACAATAAGTCCTTATGCCTCTCGGTTGAGATTATCACTTTGCCAATGCATCCTCCGCTGTTCACCCAAGACCCCAATATGCGACTACCACAATAATAACTTTGGTACTTAAGACTTGGGAATGCATAAAACCCTCAAATACTTGGCAAAATGTACCCTCGAAATTTTTAAGATTTTGTCATGCTACAGCCACAAACTTTGATGTATTTTATTGGAATTTTCTGTTGTAGACCAACTCATAGGAGTGCATAATGTACGTATAACTGCATAATGAATGTGAATTTGAAGGAAAAGACTACCTGGTTTTCAAACTTTTTCACAAATAAAAATCCAAAAAAAGAGTGCTTTGCATTGGTATTAGTCCCCCCAGAGGCAATAATTTGTAGAACCACATTTCTCTGTAATTACAACTGCAAACCTTTTGGAGACAATATCTACTAGTTTTGTGAATATAGACAATGAAAATATTTATCACTGTCCTTTTAAAAAAAGCTCAAATTTAGTCAAATTGGATGGTGAGTGTCTGTGAACTTCCAATTCTTGACAGATACTCTTAACTGGATTTAGTTATGGCCTTTTCACTGGATGGTTCTAGCACATGAGTACGCTTTTTTTAAACCTCTCCATTGTACTGATGCTGCTACCACCTTGTTTCCCTGTGGAGATGGTGTGTTCTGTGGTGATGTCTCATGCTAGTTTTTACCAGATAAAAAATGAATAGCTTGTCTGTCAGTTGCACTTTGAACAAGTTTTCTATTGTGTTTATGCATGTGCATTCAATGGGGAGTTGGCACCAGTTACTTGCGTCTAAAAAAAAAAAAAGAAAGAAAGAAAGTATTTTTCATGCTTCTTGTGGGACTGCACTGCATTTTATCCCACTCTGGAATTTTGATGATTTACTCCACTTTGATTAATTGGTTGGTGGAAGAAAGAGAGGCTTACCCAGAGCACCATTCATGCTAAAACTACCACTGTGCACAAATAATAGTAGTTCTCTCAACAGATTATCCACCCAGAGCTTTGGCTCTCTGCAGCTCATCCAGAGTTACCATAGGCCTGATGGCTTCTTCTTTAATTAATGCTGTCCTTACCTGGCCTTCATAAGTCCATTCTGCCTGTCTGGGGTGTTCCATGGTCTTTTTGATGCTATGTATTCACTAATGCTCTTTAACAAACCTGTAAGGCCATCACAGAAAAGCAGTGTTTATACTGAGATTAAGGTATGTAAGTTATACATGTAGGTCCTAATTACTAATTAGGTGACTTTTGAAGATGGGTCATGCGTAAAAGCTTTGTAGGGAATCCCACTCAATGGGAGATCCAACCCCTGACTCCCCACTTTTCTTTCCTTTTACTGCTCAGCTCTCACTCTCAGTGACTCCATCCTGCTCAGGGCAGAACTCTGTTGTGACTGTCAGCATGGCGGCCTTGTGGCCAATCATAGGCGACAATATGATTATACCATTATGTGAAAACAGAGAGGGAGACAGACTCAACAGTCAGGTAGAGAATCTATCCGTCCCCTCAGTCAATAGACAGCAGTGAGGAGAGTACATGGCAAAAACCCGTAAACCCGTATGGCTGACACCCGTAAACGAAGCAGCATCTGGCTGCGGTTTAAAGATATTATATAATATATTATTGTTATAGTTCTGTTCAGCAGATTTGTTTGCAGTGTTTTGTTCATTTGTTTTGTGTTAAATAAAAATTTGAAGTTTGATTAACATATTACACAAAAGTAAGAATGTCTGCTTTCATAACTGAACAAATACAATTAGGCAAGTATAAGGCTTCTTATAAAAATCGTAAATGCAAATAGATTTATTAACATACAAAACATTGATATATGCCAGGTTAAGCTAAAATATGAGGCTACGGATGATAATAAATTAAGAGCGGTTTGGGGGCCGCAATTTTTTTTTTTTTTTTTGTTGGGAACCGTGCCACAAGAGCCGGCTCCCTGAAAAGAGCCAAACTTACCATTTTCTCTCCCAATTCACAATCATGCACTACCTAGTTTTTGTTTTGCTTTTGCCATGTGTTGCACGCTCATTAATTTTTAAACAGTCTGTGTGAAGCCCTTTAGTGCAACAATGATTGTTTTTAAATGTGCTGCATAAATAAAATAACTTGTTTGTTATGGTCTGTCCAAAAAAAAAAAAAAAAAAGTAAATCACAATCTAGTCTGTGGCAGCAACATGACAAAATATGAACAAGAGTCAAAAATACTTTGTCAAGTAATGGTAACAGAAGAGAGACCAAAAAGAAAGCTTTTCCTATTTAAGCTGTCGAAAACAGTTGAAATTTAATACACCCTTTGCTCAAACCATTGGTGATATAAAATGTTCAACTGGCTGTGAGGAGTCCAACCTTGCTCTAACAACAGTCTACTGGGGGTAAAACAGTAACTACTCATAAACTCTTTACACAAGACCACTTACAAAAAGAATCTCTTTAAAAATATATAGATTCACTGTATATTTTAGGTAATGTTACCCCTACAGTGCAGAGGCTAATAAAAACAAGTAAATGAACCCCCAAAACAGGCTAAGCCACCATGAAAAAGTAGTTCCAACTTAGATAATAGCTCACTTACCACGGAAAGCTCCCTAATTAAAAAAGCAGAGAAAATGCTAATGAAGTTACCTAAATAGGGTCAACTATTTGGTTGTTCAGCTTCAGAGGTAACATCTTTGCTGTTAGAAAAATTATGAGGAAAAAGCAGGCTGGTGTTGTTTTTCAGTAATGATGGGCATTATTTTCACTTTTATGTGTTCCTCCTACAGAGAAAATAGGCCTGATCTCTTCCTTTGTGGTTGCTCCAACTGTTCACTTCCACCGCCCACACAACACATTTTCCCAGGCAACAGTGTTCTTCCAAAGTTTACACACAATAAATAACGCTATGCCCAAAGCAGTTAGCAGTGGCCCCGCTCTCTCCCGTTTCCTGGCTGGAGTTGAAATGAAATGGTAATTTTGACTTGAGGAGGATTTCAAAGGGATGGCCTCCACTTTTCATCTTGATGCATACCACGAGCTCGCCGACACATTCACGCTGGGATTTAAAAAGGGAAAAAAAACTAAGAAGAGGAGAGAAAAAAGCTGAATTTTAAGGGGTTTTTTTCTATGAACTTCCTTCTTTTTTCTCCTGCCATCTCCCCAAAGATAGAAAGATGTAATGTTGTTGAGAACTCTTCCCCCAGATGGACGGCATTTATATAAACAACCACCCCCGGTTCAGGGATCGGTTGATTGATGTGTCATTGTCCAAAGATTGTTTCCAGGCATTTGAATAGATAATTCAGCATTTGATGGAGACATTTCTCTTCAAAGGGCCAGGGGGCAGATATGGGGGTAGAGCAGAGGTGTCCTCTATCTCCCATGCTATTTTTGCATCCAAGGCTTCAACCAGCTTCAACCGTCTTCTTCTCTGGGGAGATTGACTGACACTTGAATCATTCTACTCAAGATTATAGCGCAGTTTCCAAAACTCCTTCTGAGAGCTGCCTGAACTCTCTGTTATGCAAATACCTTTGTCTCAAACAAAAGAATGTAACAGTGTAAAGATGCATCTTGTTTCTGTTTGTTTTCCAGGACTGCCCACAGTTGGATTCCAAGATTGGACCAGGACCAAAAGGAGCTGCAGAAGGATGGTCAGAAAATTTCAGTATCTTGGCTTCCAGGAGTAAGAAATGGAGTTTAAACATCCAAAACAAGGTATGCACATCCTCCACTTGTCATAGCGTTATCAGGCTCATCCAGTTGGCACAGTAATACCAGGGGTCCACTTCTCCAGTGCAGGCCAATTACACTCCATTGTCAGGCAGTCATTAGGGAAGAGTCAAGATGACAAAAGCTTGGTGAGGGAAAAGAAAGCAAAGAAACAAAAAAAACAAAATGATGTGATGTCTTCATTATCTCCCAGCTCTGCAGCCTGTTTAAAAAGGGCCGGGGTTAATTACTGCTGATTTCACGTCAGCACACCAGGCTCAGTGGGCATACAGATCGCACAGAGGGGCCCACGGAGACCTGGGGAGGAAAGGATGAGGTTATTTGTAGACAATGATGTGAAATGAGTCTCAAGTGGTCCTCCTTGGTGGGTTCAGCTGGTTGGGAAGCAGATGAGGAATGTAGATGAGGCACCATGACAGTGGAGGTTATCGGCCTCTTTGTACATGTGAGTCTCTTCACTGTGGACCTTCATGGTTGTTGTTTGTTGTGCTTAAAGAAATGTGCTTGTAGATAGGGAGGAAAACTTTTCAAGATTTTATTTTTTGAATATTGCTGATATGTAGTCAAAACTCTTCTCTCCCCATATCCCCATCTGCTTTTACATCAACATGAGGGGCCTGTTTAAGTTCATGCCACAGCATCTCAAACAGATTTAATTCTGGTCTTTGACTAGGGCATTCCAAAAAAAACAAAACAAAACATTTAGCTTTTTGAACCATTTATCTAGCTTTGGAAACCTCTTAAGGTTATGTCTCTACATGTTTTTTACATCTTAATTTCTGTCCACTATTCTTTCCTTGTCCTGTTAAAGAAAATCATCCCTGCAGCATGATGCTGCCACCAGCATGTTTCACAGTGAGGATGGGATGGTGGGTATGTTGTGTTCAGGGTGATGTGCAGTATTGGTTTTTACACACATCATGGTTGTGTCTGACCAGGAAACCTTCTTCCACATATTTGCACCATCCCCTACATGACTTCGAGCAAACCGCAAACAATACTGATGTTGGCTTTTGTTTACCAATTGCTTTCTTTTTACCACTCTTCCAGAAGGCTTTGTTTATTTAATCCTTAACTAACTGCTAAGTTGTTCCATCAGCAGAATATTCCATCTGCACTATAGATCTCTGCAGCTCCTCCACAGTTACAGTTGGGCCTCTTGGCTGCTTTCTGTAGATCTCTCCCATAAAATCCAAATTAAATACATTGAAGGTTGGAATTGTAATGTGACAAAATGGTAAAAAGTTCAGTGGGTATGAACACTTTTTCATCAACATCTGCAGCCATGCACACCAATATTTTGACAACCTGATCAGGATTTAAAGGTGCTGTATTGAAAGACAACTTTTAGTCAGTGCACAGACGAATTGTCACATAAAAATAGCATAAATAGCATGACATGCCACACTTTTACTAGACTCCTGCCAACAAACATCAGGCATAGCTACTGTAAAAATGATACCTGTGATTCACTGTCACAGGAGTGACAGTGAAAGAGGTAGTGCAAAAAATAAATTGTTTATGCACAAAGATAAACACACAGTGTGATACACAGTAGGTTAGAAAAGCCTTGTCTGGACAAGCAACAAAAAGGTCAACAAAACCCTCACTTTTGCAAGGTGAAGAACAGTCTGTGAACTAAGTGTATGCAGTTACTTTGAACTTACAATTTTCTCCACTTTCACGTTAAATACTTCTTCTTAATTTAAATTACAAAAAAACATCTTGCTCTGAAAACATTCTTTGAGAAATATATCACCATTCTGGGTAAATTTCAGGTTTCAACAGTTCAAGTTCAACTTCTTTCCATAACATTGTGTATGAAATGGTTGCCAAACCTGTTATTGGACAATATGTCTGAAACAAAACAGTGTTAGAAGGATAAAAATGGGATTCCTTGTAAGAAATCACTCAAACTTTTTTGTTTTGAATAAGCAGTTTATAACTTGTTAGACTGAAGGAAGGGTTGAACTTTAGAACCACATAAACTTAATAAACTTTCACGTGATAATGATCTAGAACTTGCTGTGGTCATTATAGCCTTGTCAGGGAGTGGTTCTACACTGCGGGCAGTTGTAGACAGGTACCCTTATTGAACTGGCTTTTAAGGCCCCTTTACCAATGGTGGAATGGGTAATCGGGAGATGCAGAGGATTCCCGGTGGGCTGTTTCATTCATGGGCTGGTCGACACCGGGGAAAAATAATGTTGGTAGAATATGTATCTTAGCAGTCCTAGTATCTCGATCTGTCACTTTAGGAGATGCCACCGGCAGTTTGGGAGCTACTATTTGACAAAACACTCCCCTGAAAACCTCACAGTCAGTTGAGTCCACTTCGATAGCGTACATCTTTGAAAAGTCTAGTTGCAGTGGAGAAGCGGGTGAAGCTGCTGATGATTAGCGAGTAAATATAGATAGAAAGTAGCCAGGTTAAAGAAAAGAAAGGCATTAGCGGAGGATGCTAGCAAATGTGCAAAGCTCACTGACATTTTTTCAAGAAGACAGACAGAACAGGCAACTGTTAATGGGAGATGTAACATTAGGTCTAAATGATAATTTAACTAAAAATGAGCATAAAAATGAAGCTGATCTCACTTTGAAGGTTGTGCTATGTTACCACAATAAGTTACCAAGCCAAACAGTTGCCTTAGCTAAATATGCATCAGGCTACATAAGGCAATGGCTATTGAAAAGAATGTTAATGTACTTAAAATATATAATCTAAATAAATCTGATGTATGATAAGTGCAGTAAAATTACTTCTTTATTACATGCTTTTTGTGGCATCTGAGGAGCTCAGGTGAGCCACAGAGAGAACTCATGAGCAGGACTTGTTTTTGCAGAAACTGCTGTCTGTGTTCACCGTATACTGACACAATACAACCTTTTCACAGACGCTTACCTGGTTAGTGGGCTGGGATACAAATTTTTAAATATGCTACAAAGCACACTCATCCAGGAGCATTTGGAGGTATTAATACTCATATTCTCATGCTCAGAGAAAAAACTTCTCAGGTCAGTCGACTATAACAAAGTAACAAATAAGGCTGCAGAAACAAGCCGCTCATTGATGCTATAGATTCTGTCCTTAGAGTAAATAATGTCGTTTTTGTTTTTTCAAATGTTAAAATGTTCAGTTGAGCCTTTGTTTATGTAGTCATGCAGTAAATATTTTTGTTTTACGCCAGTGTTTTTTTTGTTTTTTTTCAATAATTGTTTTTTATCTATTATTTGTGATCATTTAAATGCTACATTTTGCCTACTGCTTTACATTGAAGAAAAAGGCCAACAGGAGCCAGTGCCTTGTTATGGCTCCTATACTGAAGAGATAACACTAAATCAATTCTTATGATGATGATGATATGCACTGGCACAGAAACCGTAACTAACTGGTCCCAAGAAACAACTTCGTTTTTTACCTTCACAGTTTCACTTTAACAATAAATTACAAATGAAGGTGTTGCACTTTTAGCCTCAGCCATATTGAGACAGGATCACAGTTTTCATCTGCTAGTTCAGGGGTCTACAACCTGCTGCTTCAGAGTGCTCCAAGTGGCTCTGTGGTTCACTTAATATATTAAGCAATGAAATATTGCCGTGTTGTTTTTTTTTGTTTCATTCTTTTGTTCTGTGCCCCCATGAAAAAACACTGGCCCCACTTTGGCTCCCCTGGCAGATTTGGCCACTGTTCCACACCAGCTGTGCACACTCACATATGCATATATACACCCATGTTAAACCATGTATGTATGTGAATGGCAAAAACTTTTGATTACATAAAAACACCTGAAAGCTTGATATTACATGCCCCTGAGAACCAAATAACTGAAGCAATCAAGAAATACTTTGTTGGCATCATTTTTGGTTCTGCCATGTCATTGGATTGCCATTCCTGTGGATTAATCAAAAACTGTTGAGAAAACATCTCTAAGCTTCTGGTGTTGAAAGTTGAGTTAGAGATCATTATTCATGCTTTCATTTCATCTCGTCCTAATTATTGTAACATCCTTTATATGTGTTTGAATGAGAAAAATATTTACTGTCTCCAGTTAGTTCAGAATGCACAAAAGACACATCACTCCAGTTTTAATCTCCTTACATTGGCTAGCAGTACATTTAAAAAATCATTTTTAATGTATTTACTTGTAGAGCCCTATGTGGTTGAGTCCATAGCTATTTCTTTGACCTTCTACAACCCTACACCTTTCCGGTCAAAGGCTGTTAATGGTTTCACGATCACATTTTAAGACCAGAGGGGATAAATCATCTAGAGCTGTTGACCCCATATTGGGGAACGGGTTGCCTCCGTCTGTGCGCTGTCTTGATTCTGTTGAAGCAGCTGAAGACTCATTTATTTATAGTAGCTTTTAACTAGTTTCATGCTGTATAATGTTACATCTATTCTGTTTTTATCTTTTTTTCATGTTTTTTCATGTTTTTTTTTATGCTTGTTTTTATTGGAAAGCACTTTGTGTTTTTTTGACTTCTGAAAGGTGACATATAAATAGATCTGGTTGATTCCTTACAAGCTTGCTTTTATTGCAAAATCATGCTTATGCTCCAAGATGAATGCTGTGAATGTCTTTGCATTTGGTCAGTCTAAGTTTTGCATTGTTCTATGAATATGAAAAAGTTTCCTCTCCTCCAACGGTTGTCATGGATAAATTTATCTGCTGCCAACCGTCTCTAGCAGGCCACTTAACAAACTCCTATGAAAGTTCTGTTTTTTATTGGGTCTTTTTCAGCAATACAACTAATGAATGTACTCCAAAACTAATGAACATGGATTTTATTTATTATGTTTAGCAACCTTATGCTTCGCACAACTAGTTAGAACGTAGACATTGATAAATCTTTATTATTTTGTAAAATTAAATCTAATAAAATGATAAATGCAACAAGTAAGATTGAGACTTAGTAAAACTGGTAAAACAGTTTCCGAACTAGCCTTGGAACTCTGCATTAGATGGCATTTTTGCCAAGTGCTTGAGGAGTAATTTTGGTGGGCCAGCCACTCCTGGGAAAGTTCTCTACTATTTTCATGTTCTCTCAATTTGTGGAGGAGTCCTAAAGACTTGGAAATGGCTTTGTAACTGTTTCCAGAGAAACTTTGTTGTTCATTTGTTCTTGAATTTTTATAGGTCAGGGCATGATGTCCTGTTTTGAGATCTTTTTGCCTACTTAATGTTGTTAGACATGGTTGTATTTCAGTGTTTTCTTGATTAGGTCTGGCAGTAATTAGGCCTGGATAGCTAGTGATGATAGCATTTTTTCATTAATAAATGAAATCATAAGTTGAAAAGTACTTTTTGTATTTACTCATGTTATCTTTGTTTGATATTAAAATTTGTCTGATAATTTAAAACATGTTCGTGTGACAACGCAGCAAAAAAATAAAAATAAAAATAAAGAAATCTATGAGAAAGAAATGTATTTTTCACAGCAATCTCAGAAGTGTTTTGCTCACAGAAATCTTGCTGGAGACCTGAATTTTAGCGGAGAAGTAGGTGGAGCATTTTTAGATCTGATGTGCTTATTCAGATAATTTTTTTTTTTTTTTTTTTTTTTTTTTTTTTTTTTTTTTTTTACCACAAAGGCTCTATAAAGGCAACGTCTGTACATTAGTCTTGTGATAGTTGGAAAGACTGACTTCACCTGCTCCAAAAGACAAGATACGGATCTGAACAAACTGAAATTCTGAGCTAAACACTTCCTCTCCTTTCAGTTGCTCACCATCATCAACAAGACGGTTGCTGATAGGTCACCAAAACAATTTCTGTCTCTGAGTTCTTGTGTAAAGAATATAAAGCACTCAGGCCCACCCTGGGTTAGGGTTATCTTTATTGTGTGAATTTTATCGCTCTGTTGCTTTTGTAGACAAAATAACAGCGACGATGGAGGTGTTTGAGACATGAGGCAAAGCAGGCTGCCGAGGGCACAACATCGCAAACCTTCTCGTCGTTTGCAGAGCAAGAGCTGCTTTGTTTAAAATTCCCCAGATCAAAGGGTGCAATGCAAATTCCAGCAGCTTCCACAACGCCATTTGATGTTTGAAGGAGCCAAATTATTGCGGCGATTACAGTAGCCGTGCACAATCGATGGAGCAGTCCAAACAAGCCCTTTATTGTGGCTCTCAATTAGCGGTGTGACATCTCAGCACCCGATGTCTGAGAGGCGTCCTACAATAAGAGAGGCTGTTTGCGCTGATAAAGTGATTTGGCTTGGTGGGGTCCTTTCATCTTCACTGACAGCGGGGTATTCAAGGCTTCTGGGTATTCTTTCTCCACATCCTCACGCCTCTCCTTTATTGTGACAATAGCGCCACTGTGTTTAGTGTCTCAAAAATGCCACAAGCCTCTTGCTCTGTGCATAACTTCAACTAGTTGTCTCTCAGACAGGCTGTTGTGATGAGGATCGGTGTTCAAAATTAAGTTGTCAAAAATATCCTGAGATGTATTCAATTAAAAAAACCTCCTCTTTTGTTATAGCAATAAATGAATGTTTTTAGTTAGCAGCAGTATTATGATACCATCCATGACGTTGTTGAAGGCAGTATTATTGTTGTTGCTTGTGTGTTACTGAGAAGCAACTGTGAGTTGAAACGATAACTTTGCCCGTGGGAAGGACGGAGAACCAGAGGATCAGGTTCAGCTGATAACACTTTGCATTCTGCAGGCACCAGTGACGGCTCTGATGCCTCATGTTTGATTCTCTCTTTCATGTTCTCCCATCACTCTCAATGTAAGTAGCATGGGTGAGGAGGAGGTGAAGCAATCGCGAGATGACTACAGAGGTTTACAGAAACTGGGATTTGATGCTTCTCTGTCAAGCTGATGGACAGAAGACTAAAGGGATGTTGGTTTTAAAGCGCTTCAGGCTCTCAACAGCAGGCTGCATCATGGACAATAATCCAAAGAAAGTTGTTTGCCTGCAAAGAAATGCTGCATAACTGTTCCTAAGTAAGCTTGTAGGCTGTATAAAATGTCAATAAAAACTTGAAAAAATGAAGATAGGTAGAAAGACAAGCAGTTAATGATGAGGGTCACTGGTTCATACGGATAAGGATTGTTTATAAAGATTCATACCAAAAACTGCTGCAATCTTTTTCATATTTTGTCACATTACAACCACAAATGTGCATTTTCTGGGGATTATAGACCAAAAAAAGCACTGCATGGTTGTGAAGTTGTTGGAAAATTGATCATGGTTTTAAACACTTTATGTACGTGCATTTGTATTCAGCACTCGTGATTTGTAGAACCACCTTTCACTTTCAGCAATTTACTATTACAATTGCACGTTTTTGGGGATGTCTCTACAAGCTTTAAACATCTAGAGACAGCTCAGTCATACTGCATGCAGGGCATCACTGCACTAACTTTTAAGTCTTACCTAAAAATTCTCATTTAGATTTAGGTCAAAACTACAATAATAGGTAAATATCCTTTGATCTAAGCTATTGTAGCTCTGGCTGTATGTATGTTTAGGGCTGTTCTCCTGCTGGAAGGTAGGCGTTTACCACAGTCTCAAGTATTTTGCTGCTTCTAACAGGTTTTTTTTCCAGGATTACCTTGTATTTGGCTCTGTCTTTCATCCTACAATAAGCTATTTCTATTCTATTCTATTCTATTCTATTCTATTCTATTCTATTCTATTCTATTCTATTCTATTCCATCTAAACTCTGACCAGCATTTGCATCTCTGATAAAGTAAAGCATTCCCAAAGGATAATGCTCCCACCACCATGTTTCACAGTGGGGTTGACGTGTTTATGGTGTTGGGTTTCCACCAAACGTAGTGTTTCACATATAGGCCAAAAGTTTTTAGTTTCTTCTGACCAGAGCACCTTCTTCCTCATGTTTGTTGTATTCTTTACACGACTTGTGGCAAACTGTGAGGAAAATTCTTCTTCCCACTCTAGTAATAGTTGTCCTATTAACAGATCGCCCCACCTGAGCTGTGGCTCTCAGCTCTTCCAGAGTTGCAATGGGCCTCTTGGCTTTTTCCCTAGTTAGTGCTCTCCTTGCCTGGCCTGTCAAAGAGCCAAGTCGTACTCTTCCCATTTTCATATTATAGATTTAACGGTGCTCTGTGAGATGTTCAAAGCTTAGTATTGTTTTTTAACCTTCTCTAAGCCTTTCCACAACTTTATACCTGACTTGTCTGCTGTATTTCTTGATCTGTAAATCATCTGTATATATACTCAGATTAAATTACATACCTCTTTGTGAACTGAGTGACTTCTGAAGGCAATTGGTTGCTCTGGAGTTTAAGGGTATCAGAGCAGCTGAATACAAATGTACTATATCACACTTTTCAGATTTTATTTGTAAAACACTTTGTAAAGCATTACTTTGTGTTCTTTTTTTACATAACAGACAAAAACTTCAGAGCAGTGGGTCAGTATACCGAACATAATACATAGACATTACAAATCAGTTACTTAAACCAAAAAGAAAACTAGAACAACTGCTAGCTTGTACACCAGTGGATGTTTGGGATATGCACTGCATTCAGGAAAATTCTCAGAGCTTCAAAACTTGAAATAATAAACTGCAGATCCCACTTTTAGAGTGAATGAACAAACCGTAGGGTTTGTGCCAATTTGTCAGAGATGGGGTGTGAATTCAGTTTACTTGGAGTACTTTACCTTCATGACCTGTGTTCACCTGGTTGAAACTATGAGATACCAGTCCATGAAATGCTTCCCCCTTGCTAAGAGAAACATACAACACTAATAGATTTAGCTTAATTGCACATCGGCTCACAAAAGTGCCTCTGTTTTCTCTCGGCCGTAAAAAGGCTTAGTGTTTGTTGTTGGTTCAAGGCTCTCTAAAGGATATGCTGGCATGTGTAGGGTTCTGGCAAAGAGGGAACCTGTGGTGCTGGTGGGTGAACGGTTATTGTTTGAAAATCGTGCAAACAGCCCTCACAATGCTGCATCTACGGAAATAAAGCAAAGACAGAGCTAAGAGGGAGAGAAACAGGCAAAAAAGAAGAACGAGAAAGAACAGAAAAAAAGTCTTGGGAAGCTTTGACTGACGACTTAACAGGCAAAACCGAATTTGTCTTTTGCCGCGAGATGTCAGATGCCTTGCCAGTGAGTGAGGGAGAAAGATGGAAAAAGCACACCACAGGATCTCTCCTGTGTCTTTTCTCGCCCTTCTCTTTTCTCCTCTGGTTTAAGACGGCTTGGTGGATGTGAAAACATCAAAGGCCTAACACTCAGAAAGTACACTGTTGTTCCAGTAACCACATGAAACAGAAATGGAGAGAGATGGAGGAAGGCTTGGAAAGATAGAATATGTTTTTTTTTTTTTCATAGTCTTGTACTTAAATAAAGACCGTATGGAGAAAATCAGTTAAAAAAACAGGATGTTAACTCTTTTATCTCTTCATTTTGAAGTCCACTGCAAGGCTAACCAACACCACAACAAAAACAGTGGCGGCTCGTCCTGCGTAACGACACGTACAACTCCTCCACAAACACAGCTGATGGGGGCAGAAATAGAGTCGGGGAGGTTTGTGTAGCTGCAGCTCTGACTCATTGTCATTAAGAACAGCCCTCTGTAATGGATGCTAAACTTAGACAGGAGGGAGCTCTTGCCACAGACATTCCTCACGTATTTAAAAGAGGAACAACACGAAACAGTCCCAAACTCAGCAGACTTTATTCCTGCAAACTCTTATCTCCACACAGAGACCACCCAGGAGTAACAAGTCACTTTCCACCTTTAGTGTGAATGTGTGTGCAGGCTTCGCACTTCATACATGTGACTGTATCTGCATCTGTGAATGACTGCTTTCTCTCTCTCTCTCTTTGTACGTGCGCTTCCACCTCCAACCATCTGGGTCCTGTTCGGAGAGATTTTCTGTAAAAATCACAGTCACGCCGTGGTAGGATTACCACTGTGAAAAGCAGCACCTGGAAGAAACTCCGTGCTCCTTCTCCCTTTGTACCCCTCAGATGTTTAAAGAAGTTTCTGGCTTCCCAGCTGGAGGCGCAGGATTTGTTTTTGACCTACATGGACGTCCTCGGCCCGTTCTCCTCCAAAGAAGCAAAAGAACACATCTGAAATTCACACTCAGCTGCATCCAGCAAGGTTACAGCATTTCAGAAGATAAACAAGCCCATTTCTCTCTCTCTCTCTCTCTTTCTGTGTGTGTTGGTGGGGGAGCACATCAGGATATGTGTTTACACCATATATATACAGCACGTATCATATTTAAATTTTTTTATTACGGCGAGCCAAGCCAAGGATGATTATCCGCACTGAGATTTAAGACGATGAAAGAAAGAGTTGAGTAATCCCAGATGGAAATTGAGTCTGAGCATCTCCACTGAAGATTTCCCATTAGAAATAATCTTAGTCCAGGATTAGCCACAATTAAAACTGTTTTTGATGTTCCCCACGTGCGCGCACACACACACACAAGTAGTTTATTTATTTTCAGCATCTGAGTGATGTTATACAGTTAAGGAAATTGCCTGAGCATTGAATGAAATATTGGACTGAAGATTTACTCTGCAGCTATGTAGCATTTTTTACTTTCAATTCCTCGGTTGCAACCATTTTAAGGATCTAACATCCTCTGTAATCCCTTCAGTAATGTAAGAAAAACATGATTTATGTTGGTGTGTATGCATCATTTTAAAGGAAAGGTATTTTGATCTACGCACTGTCCCAATAAAAAACTAAATAATAAGCTCGAAATATCAGTGGCTTCCAAAGCAGATTTAAGTTTAAATTAATCTTTTAATTTTACAAACATGCTTCTTCTTGCTGGAAGTAACAGTAATGTTTTGGAGTGACTCAGACAGAATCTTGACTTGAATCTAATTTAGAGTCTTTGGGAGGAGCTAAAGATTAGGGTAATGGCAAGGAAGCCTTCCAACCTCAAAGACTTGGAGCTCATCGTCAAAAGTAATTCGCAAAATACCAGTACAAACATACATACATGTAAAAACTTGGTCAGGAATTATGTAACATGTTTGATTGCTGTAATGCCAAAAGGTTTTGTCAGTGATTATTGAGAGGGATATAAATAATTTTGAATGTACTTTTTTTTTTTTTTTTTTTTTTTTTTTTTTAATAAGATGCAAATATAAAACAGGTCCATCACGTTTTTTTTTAATTAAACTGATACTCCTTTTATTATCTTTTTACAGGAGCATGTTTTCTGATAGGTCAAGTACTTAACATCTGAGTCCTATTCATTAAATGCATCAAAACTAAGAACTCCCACCATTTTCCGACTTATAAATGAATCACCCTACAGCATTGGATTCAACCTTGCACCACTATCTTAGACCCTGCAGCTTATTTTTCTCTTTGTATGTGTTATAGTCCTTTAAACAAACAAAAAATCAGAATTGGCAGGTCAGCTCTTAAAGAAGAGTATTCTGTAATAGCAAGGAAAAACTTAATCATTTCATCTCTACCTGAAATGCATCTTTCCACTGCCAATAAATTGTTATGTCAAAGCCTCAGGATAACACTTAATGTTTAGAGAAAGACACAGATACATGAAAAACGCAACAGATTGTTTCATTTTGTGGACACTTTGTACATGCTCTTATTGCAAACCTTCATAAGAGAAAACCAGTTTTGTTTGCTAATTTGAAAAGTACAAAACACAGATAAGGGATGACACAAATGGCCTCCGGTTCCATGTTTCTGTCTTTTTAAAAACACAAACCATACCTGCGATAAAAGGTAAGTTATATTCGCTTGCAGTTTTCTCAAGCTTGCCATTTTTGCAAAACAATAGTTACACCCTGACTGTGAAATCCTTTTAAAGAGGTATAATTACACCAAAAAAGCCACTAGGGGAACTGAGTTTGAGCAGAGGCTCTAATATAAACTGATTTAAAAGGCTTTTTGGTGTCTTTACGTCTGATACTGTACTAAGTTGTTGCTTGTGTTTGTTGTAATCCTATAAAACTATAATGTTCAACTTACAAAAATTACAATTACTTTTGTTAATTACAATTATGGAATTGATAAAAGTTTGAAAATCTTGCTGTACTAACATACAGCAGGTTATAATGTTTGAATGTAAGCCTGCTGCAGATGAAAAACTGTCAGAATGTGTGGAAGTAGAAGTGCAATAACTGTGAATATGTAGAGAAAACTTCAGGGCATAAAGGAAATAATACAGTGTAGGAAAATACAGTTAAATGTAATTGTTTTGTACAGAGAGAGTTGAGTAACGTGGCACCTTATTCATCTGTAAACAAGGCTGTAGGTTCAGAAAACATTCTGGATTATGCAGTGATAAAAGTCCTGTGACTGTTTTTATCAGATGCATCGCAGTAGTTCAAAAGCTCCTTATTTTGTCCTTTTTTATGTGCATGAATGTACATTCTTTTGCTTATCAAGTATGTATGTCTTTCATATTCATGTTGCCCAACCCCTCGACTCCCTGCCTGCCCTCCAATCTTGACCCGACGACCCGGCGCTCCGTGCCTGGCAGCACTAAGCCCCTGATGTCAGTGACATCGCTCATCACAAAGTGTCCACTGCCACCTCGAGCCCTACTGTCCATTGTCAGGCCAACTGTGAGCGTCCTTGTTCTCACGAAGGACAGACGCTGGCGCGGCACGCTTCCTCTGTAAATGATGAAAGAGGGTGGGAGAGTCAGGCTGAAAGCACAGGCCTTGTTCGTCGGGTGCGCTGGACGCCAAGCTGATCGGAAGGCGCTTTTCTTTTCTGTGATCTGTCAGATAAATAAGAAGAAAGAATGTGTTTGATGTCTTGATTTGAATAAATGCCCTGATGTTAATCGTTTTACAGTCTTTGTGTGACTGTAGGAGTGTGTACCAGCACATTTATTTTGTCTTTATGACTGTGACCTAATTATTAAAATGTAAGGATTTATTGTTGCATTCTGAAGAGTATTTGTGACCCTCAGGCAGAACAATAAAGACCAGCGTGGCTCCTTTATCTCTTTCACTGGCTTGAAATCTTTTTGACATCATGAGCATCTCTTTGGGCAAACATACAGAGCACATGATTCAATCACATGCAATCACATCTATATGGCCTATTTCCCAGAAATACTGTTGAGCAGGCCACATTAAAGGGGCAAAACGTTCAAAAACAAGAGTGACACATCTTAAGCAGCATTCTCCTGATATTTTATGGCTTAAGTCATGGTGACCTTGTGTTTTTCACGCATGAGGCATATATTTTGTAAGTGCATGAAGAGATCTGTGTTAATTTCCTGGAAATACACAGAGATTCACATCTGGAGCAAATTCTTTTTACTGCATTTTAAAAAGTCAGGAGGGGGAAGTGAAAGCTGAAATGAACAGCAGCAGCTCAGTTGACGTGGTTGTACCCAAACTCTCCTCATAACGTAGCCTAAATAGAATCTTTAGAATGAGCTACAGGGCCTTGCAGAAGTATTCAGACTAAAAACAGACTGCATTGGATAGATATGCATTACATAGGATTTTATGTGGTAAACAAATTTAAGTAGTGCATAGTTATGAAGTGGAAGGAAATACATGCATAGTTTTTCAAATGAACAAATAAAAATCTGAAAGTGCATATGTTTTCAGCCCAAAGTTAATGCTTTGTTGAAACTTATTTTGCTGCAATACAGATGCAATTCTTTCTGGAGCTGGTCCCTAACAGCTTTGTACATTTTTCTTTCAGCATTGCTCAAGCTTATGTAAATTGGACGGAAAGAATCTATGAACACCAATTTTCAGGTTTTGCAACCAACTCTGTTGCATTTCCGTCTGGACTTTACACTGCCAATATGCTTTGATCTAAACCGTTCCTCTTTTGCTCTGGGTTTGCTGTCCCTGTAAAAGAAAAACATGGTCACAGCATGATCACAGCATGATGCTGTCTCTACTATGAGGATCCTTTTTGTTGGGGTGATGTACAGTGCTGGATTTCTGCCACACATTGTGTTTTGAGTGTAAGCCAAAAAGTTCAGTTTAGGTCTCATCTGGCCAGAGCACCATCTTTCACATGTTTGCTGTAACAAAGTAATTTTAATGACTTTTTTCCACCAATAGCTGTCTTGTCATTTATCCATAAATACCAGAGTTGTGGAGTGTACATAAAGGTTGTTTTGTTGATTGATTCTCCAACCTGAGTGGAGAATCTTTGCATCTCCTCCAGAGTTGTGGTTGAAACCAGAAGTTTACATACACCAAATAAAAGGACACATGCTCCTTTTGTTCTCACCGTCTGCAGTACAATCAGACCTAATTTCTCTTGTTTTAGGGCCAGTTAGAATTACCAAAACAATTTCTGTTTGCTAAATGCCACAATAATTAGAGAAACAACATTTGCTGATTCTGATTTCTCTTTAAAGGAGTAGTGACATCACTGTATAAACTATTTCATGTAGTTGATATTGCTGCATATGTCAATTCTTCAAAGAATTTCATTTTAAAAAATAACGTCACCTTTTTGTAGGGGGCTGTTTTGTTAGGCCAGATTTCCCTCCTTGGTAAAAGGGTTGGGTACAGTAATGATATGTGACTCTATCTTGTTGACTTCACTCTGATTGGCTATAACCATATTTGGGAAACTCTTCAGTAAAATGCGCTGACTATAGTCTCGTGGTACTTCCCCATAAATGAGCTTCAGCCACTCTTCTCTGGTTCTCTCATCCTTCGGGAGTAAGGAGCACCCGTTTTTGAGCACCTTCAGACATAACAGCTCCACTCTTCTCAAGTGGAGTAGCCAGGCATGCTAGCGCAATTTAGCCCTTAAAATAGCCAGTGTATCAGCTGGTGGGAGGAGGGAAGAGGAGGGCTGTTTGCTTGATGGTGTGCTCTAATTGGAGAATATGAATTACATTGTCAATTTTTGAGCAAAGAAACAAAGTTGACTTCCTATGAGCTGGGCTTTTGATGCCAATTCTTGACATTTACATGGCCTCATCAGTGTACAACATATCATTTTATACCCCCAAAACCACAGAAAAAGGACATTTGTTGTCATGACCCCTTTAAGCCACTTCATAACTACTTTGGATGTATGCTTAGGATCCATTTGGAAGACCTATTTGTGCCTGAGGTTTAACTTCCTGGCTGAAGTCTTTAGATGTTGCTTCAATATTTCCATGTGATTTTTTTTTAATCATGATGCCATCTATTTTATGAATTGTACCAGTTCCTTCTACAGCAAAACACCCCAACTACATGATGCTGCCACACCCTTACTTCACAGTTGGGATGGTGAGTCCAGGCTCACAAGTGTCCCCATTTTATCTTCCAAACTAAACAATGGTCATTATGGTCAAACAGTTCCACTTTAGTGTCATCAGACCACAGGTCATGTCTCCAAAAATGAAGGACTTTGTCCCTGTGTGCATTTGCAAACAGCAATCTGGCTTTTTTAGGTTTTTGTTTGAATAATGGTTTCCTCCTCGATGAGTGACCTTTAAGCCTATATAAGCAGGACACGTTTCACTGTGGATAATCACACCGTCTTACCATACTTGCCTTGCCTGTAGAGTCAGTTTGAGTGGAAGGCCATGGTGGGTTTGTAGCTTTGCCATACTCATTATATTCTCAGATGAGAGCAGAGCTCTGTGAGGTGTCCAAAGCTTAAACCATTGTCTTATAACCCAACCCTGTCAACTCTCCTTTAAATGTTCTCCCTGACATATAAGGTGTGTATATTGGGCTTCATGATGCTGGGGTTTTTGTTTTTGTTTTTTTTTTTCGAATGTTCTCTAACAAATTGTTGAAACAGCTCTATGCATATTATATGCATGCCAGATTTTTAGGATTTTCATTCGTAAAAACTGTTGAAAACCAGGTACCGTTTCCCTGTAACTTTATAATAGTGCACCACTTTGTATTGGTTTATCACATAAAATCCAGATAAAATGTATTGAAGTTAGTGGTTGTAATGTAAAAAAAATATGAAAATGTTCAAGGGACATAATTACCTTTTCAAGGTGCTGTACTACAGACCCCTGATAAACTGTTGTGAAACAATAATTTTATCTTATATTGAAGATCTTTCAAAAATTCTTTATCCATCTCCTCTAATCTGCGTTATCCATCACTGGTATTTGATATGTATGATCTAACATGTTTGTTTGATCATGTTTTACCATAACCAGCTGCGACAGTTGGGAGTCTTTTGTCATGTAAATTCAACATCCTGTGGCCTGTTTCCTTTGAAGGATTGCAAAGGCTCATACAGACCTAGACTGAGACTTTTCTCAGGAATTCACTGTAGGTGTCACACACACAAAGCTTGCTCCCTCCTTGTCAAAAAAAAAAAAAACCTATCGTGCTTTCACACCATATGAAGAATTGCCCCAATTTCTTTTCCTTTATATCAAATACAATCCTTTTTCAAGTCAAACCTTTTGTAGCATATACCACATGCGATTTAGGCTCTTGTGCAGCACCGCAAACTTTGTGACTTTTTGATATCGTCGTGAGTTCTGTCTGACAAGTTTCCGTCTCACACCCCCCCCCCGTCTTTTCCTCTCCCTCCATCACAAAAGAATATTTTCTATTCCATCGATTGATTAGCATACATCAAGCCTCGTCGTTATGGCAAAGCTTCATTTCAATCTTCTGTACTTTCCCCACGTCTTTCAACCGCCAGCTGTCAGACACATCAACGCAGGCATGCTCTGTGCCACACAAAGTTAAATTGAAGCACTCTCTAACACTATATATAGATAAAATGTCACTTCCATCAAGAGACGAGGCACCTTCGAAATCGTCAATACAGAGCGCTTCATCATGGGCAAAATAACTTTGAAATCGGAGAAGAGAGTGGAGATGAAACAACTATTCTCTTCTTTCCACTTTGTGCTTGAAACAGGGGAAAAAGCGAGATTATTTTCTAAAGTGGGTAAAAGCGTTTTAAGGGGCTTGTTTTTTGATCTGTCTGTCCGTCATGGAAAACGAAGAGCACCTCCTGACGCTTCTGATCGTTAGGTGTCCTCAAAGTGTCTCAAAGTCTCTTTGTTATCGCTGAGTGCGTCGATTAAAGGGAGGAATATTATTTATTCATTTTGCCATTGAGCAAAAGGAAGAGATCTGGGAGCTTAGCGCTCATTTTCGTCAAACTCCTGAGGTGAGGTGATGAAGTCAGCTCTCTTTTGAGAGGTGAGATGAGTTGAGGTAAAAAGTTGTTGAATGAAAGTTTTTGCTCTGCACATTTTGAAAGGTCTCAATGATGTTTTTGATAATTCTGTTCTGACTTTATTAAACTGTTGAGGATAAATTTAGTCTAAAATGTTTTCAGTCCTTGCAGACAACACATAAACACATGGCCAAAAACACCTGGAAAAATAACAGTGTCTGAATATATTCAAAATGATATACAAGATGATGTAAGGGATGTGGATAACTCTCCATAAATCAGAATATTATCAAAAAAATTTATTTATTTCAGTATTTAGTTATAAAAATAAAACTCATCAACAGTTGCATCTAAAATTAATAACCCACCCACCCACCACCCCCAGGGAAATTAGATTTGTTGTCAAAAGCATCCATTGTCTATCTGCTTACAGTTGGAAGGTCACAGGAAGGCTGGTGCCCTTCTGCAGCCGTCACTGAGTGAGAGGCAGGGTATACCCTGGTACAGTTCTAGCCAGGTTGTAAGCATCTCCAGTCTGTTACTGACCGGGTACTCAGCAATGCAGAACCTCGAGGTTGTGGTTTTGATGGACTCAAATAAATCCAAATATTTCATTTTGTCTTAAAGACAAACAGTCTAAAGTGTCAAATAGTAAAGATTAAAGCCTAAAATGAAGTTACGTCTCATGCATCGTCTGGGTGTTATCATGACTGCCTCAAATAAACCCATTTCATTTCGCCTTATAGGCATTTATTGCTGGCCCAAACATAATGAAGACAATTCTAGTTGATTAGTTTCCTATATGTAAAAATCTGTATATATTGTGGCACTTTATTTTTTTTTTAACATGTGTAGCCTCAGATTTAGGTAATGCATAAAGATGCCCACCAATATCCATGTATGAACTTCATTGAAAAGAAAGAAATGAAACAAAGAACAAAATGCACATCACACCAAACTAATATTATGCATTTCAGACCGACCGGCGCAAAACTGTAACTCCAACAGAACATTGACCAGAGCTGCCTCGTTTCTTGCTTCTTCATTGCATCCCCATTCTTCAGGGATATGTGCTGCTTAGAGGGGTGCAAAATCACAGTCATTCCACTCCAAAAGTTGACGCCTCTGCCCCTGGCGCTGCTCATGATTATGCTCGTCCACGCTGAGCAGCTGTGTGATTGCAGATGCGTACCATGTCCACTGGTCCACTGTGGTTGTTGAAATGTTGTTCTTTGGAGTTTGCAGGCTCCAGTCTTTGCTCATGCATTGATGTAAAAGATGGGCCAGTCAAGGAATGCAGGCTGCTGTCCATTAAATCTATCGCACACAATACATGGCTTGGTGTGGCTTGTACTACCCTTGAAGTGGTTAAGAAACACGAGGATGCTCGAAGAGCTGATGCTTAGTAGTGAATCAGAAAAGCCAACTCCCCACTTTTTTTTTTTTTTTTTTTTCTTTTGCTGCTCAGCTCTCACTCTCAGTGGCTCCGCGCTGCTCACAGCAGATCTTTGTTTAGATTGGCAGCATGGCGGCCTTGCGGCCAATCATATATGAAAATATGGTGAAAACAGAGAGGGAGACAGACTCGAAAGTCAGGTGAATAATATGTCTGTCCCCTCAGTCAGTAGACAGCGGTGAGGAGGAGAGTGCGTCACAGAAACCCGTGAATATGACACACGTACACAAAGCAGCATCTGACTGCAGATTGAAGGTATTATATAATATATAATTAATAATAAATTATAATGATTGTTCTGTTGGTTAGATTTGTTTGCAGTGTTTTGGTTCATTTGTTTTTGTGTAAAACAAAAATTAAAATATTACAGAAAAGTAAGTGCCTGCTTTCGCAACAGAACAAATACATCAAATTAGGCAAGTATAAGCCTTTTCATAAAAACACTGAATGCAAAAGGATTTATTAGTATACAAAACATTCGTATTTGCCAAGTATGGCTAAAATATGAGGTTAGAGATGATAATAAATTAGAAGCCGTTTGGGAAAAGAAATGTATCTTCAATGAGAGCCGTACCACAAGAGCCTAACTTCCCATCACCAGGAAGAACCACACAGGATCGGCTAATGGAGACGAATCTGGCTGGAGCAGACTGAGGCAGATCCGGTTTAAGAACTGGCTTATGACGACCACTCAAGTATTTTCAGGACTTCTTCTGAAACTAAATGTTTTAGATATGCTTGGGACCATTGTCTTTTTTGGTGGCTTAGCCACTGCTTCTTTCACTTCAAACGTGTGAAAATGATTCCTACTGTATCTTTAAAAACATTAGGAACATTCGTTCCAAGCGTTTTTTAGGGTGTGTCATTGACTGTCTGCTGGTCAGCAGTCAAGTCAGCACTTTTTGATTCTGTAGGCCAAAACAGAATCCATTTCTATATGAAAAATATTTTTCTTACTTGCGTTACATACTGTTTTGATTCTTAGAAAAACTGGTTTTGGGGTTGTCATTAGCTGTATAATCATCAGAATTGACAGGAATATACAGTTAAAATCTATTGCAATTTGTAAGAAAGCTATAAGATGAGTTTAACTTTTTAAACTGAGTGAGGGAAATCAATCATCTTTCTAAATCTTTCTAATGATAGTCATATTTATTCAAATGCACCTGTACAAGCATGCAAAGCATGGCACAATCAGCACACCCTACGTGCATCTGGTTCATCTTTCCACCGCCAAGACGATGTCACATTCATCTTTGCTCCATTTTCAAAACAAGCTTTCTGATTCTCTAACGTGCCTCTCAGATTGGAAGTCCCTTCCATTCCGACTGTTTCAAGGTTTTTTTCTTTTTCTCTTTCCTTTTTTTTTCAAATGCTCAATCCTGTTGCGAGGTTGTCTCTTAGAAGTTGAAAAGTTCTTTTCAAGCCCAAAGTTTTTGCCGTCTTCACTTTTTCAGCTGGCAAGATGAATATCGTCGGGACAAAGCAGAGAAAAAGGAAAGGCTTTTGACAAGACTTCTAAAGGCCCAGGAGCTCGTCCTGTCTTTTCCCTTTTGCAGTTTCTACCCGTTACCGGCTGCTAAAAAACCTCACAATCAAATGCAAACTAAGAAGTCGGCCTTTTAAGATACATCAGTGAGGCCCTTGTGGCGAAGCCGTTCTGCTTAGCTTTTCACAACTTTTTCGAAAGGCAGAAATTGGTGCATTCTCTTTTCTGCTATCTGAGCTGCAGACAGTAAGTTCATGCTCTGTATGTGCAAAGAAGGTGATGCGGTGAATACTTGATCTGGAGAGCCCTTTTTGCTCCAGGTGTTCTTGCAAGAATTGATTTTGTACAGAACATGAATTATGTTTTGTGAATGTAAGTGGTGGTAACAGTTGTATGTGAAGCAGACCTCCCTCATTCATTTTAAAGCTGAAATGAGGGAACGGAGAGTGATGAAGAAAGGAGGCTAGTGTATAAAAGCAACATAAATACCACATGGTTTATTTTCTTTCAGACCAGCATGTGTTGATCTTTGTAGCTTGTGCTTTCTGGTCAATCTGTGTTGGATATTTGAAGTCTAAACAGTCTGTGTTTTTTGTTCACTGAGGCTGAGGTGGAAGGCGGGGGGCGGGTGGGGCGGAGGGTTGTGGTTTAACACGTTCAAGAATCACTTAGCGGGGCGGCATCATGGGGTGGCCTCAAGGAACCTGAAATAGCTGAAACTAGACCTCTGGGCAAATAATCACCTTGGGCCTGCATAAAGCGTGATGTTTATGCATTGTAAATTGTGAAAGGGAATGCTTTACCATTGTGTGGCATATGCTTTTCAAGGCTTTGAACATTGGATGCTATCCGAATTTCACCCACACAACCACAGGCTTTCGCTCTAGCCCTCTTGACTGAAATATCTTTCGCATTCCAAAATGGACAAAAAAAAAAAAAAAAAAAAAAAAAAAGCAACCTTTTTTTTTCCTCTTTTTTGAGGCTCCTTAAAGAATGTGACTGAAGCCCTTCCCCTGCTGCTTCCAGGCATCTAGCTATCACTGCTGCATGGTCACAAACCTTCCACTGACATCTTACCTTTTTTGTAATTATCTGCCAAAAATTGAAAGATTTGTGTGTTAAATTCAAAGACAATGCACTAATTCAGTTTTATCCCAAAAGTAGACACGCTAGGTAAAGCAGATAGATATTTTAAGCATTCTCTCTTCCTTCTTTGAAGAGGTTTATAGGGAAGACTTTTTGGCAGGAGAGCAAGCTGTCACACTGGTTGTCTTCTCCCAGCACTGTAATTTCCTAGACTTGTAACACACCTACTCCTTTGATGTGGGTTTTCAAAAACTCGTCCTTCAACCTGTTTACCCTGCAAGCATCTCATTAACAGTAATACACTTAATGATGTCATTTCACACAAGCCTCTTTTTTTCACTCTTTACTTCATCAGCAAGTTGGGTCAGTTATGTCACTGACTCAGATCTTTATAAACGGGGGGTTATTGCTGTTTTGTGCTGCTTTGTTCTGAGATTATGCAACTATTCTGTCTGTGAAGGTGAGTTTAATCATCACATAATCATGTAAAGATCAACATGACTCATCTGTTCCTCAAACATCAAAGAGTCAACAGTTTTGTATTCATCTTTTCAGCGGCCTTCTTCCTGACCTGTGGTTTAAATGTTTTTGTTTTGTGCCAGTTCCTCCTTAACAAGAACTTGTTCTAAATTCAGTTCAGCCACATAAAAAAAGAACTGAGTCATATTCACAGTTCAACACCTAAATATTCTAAACTAAGTACACAGCTCCAACTTGAATTAGTTCTCATTCATTTAGTATAATTTGTCTGAGGTGAAATTTTAGAAATATAGGTTATGGATTATGTTATTTCCTAGTATCCATTCATTCTCTTTTGTCTTCCTTCCTAACAAACTGTATTTTATAATCGCTAATTATAACTGACTGTTTTTGCACCTTGAAAAACCAACAACAGTGAATAACCGTCAAAAACGCAAAGTTAAAATTGTTTTGGTAAATTCAGATCACCTCTAAATGATTTTGGCCAAAAGGAAGTTAACCCATCATGTTTCTGTGAAATAAAGGCCTGATTTTGTTTAAGCACATAAGCCGAGAGAATCTTCATTCATGTAAATTAAGTACATCTCTGTGGCTCTTGCTGTTCTTGATGTTGTTAATTCAGTTCAGTTTATTCATAATTCACAACACATGTCATTTCAAGGCACTTTGCCCACTGACATGATGGTTGGACAGAGGTTTTTACGCCATCTTCATTCCATAAACAAACAAAAAAAATCAGACTGCGAAAAATAAAAGGCCTCAGTGTAACCTGATATTTTTAAGAGTTGGACCTTGAACCTTCAGTTAATATTCTTATTTATGAAGCGAAGGCAAATGGAGCATAGTCACATTTAAAGCAAGAGGAGCTGCTAAATTACCAGCACATGCCTTGAGAGGAAAGGCAGCATCTATTTCTCTGAAATATTGGAAGTTTGCCTCTAAAAAACTGTAAGTCTTTCGTTCAAACAGAACACCATTAAATAACGTCAAGATGAGCTATGTTCCCATCATGTTCCATGCTTAAAAAAAACAGTAGTGTTCAGTCCAAAGTTCTCAACAATGTGAGCTAAACACATGAACATGTTCGTTTAAACAATGTGCAATGTTATACTGTACAAGAATAACACGCGCACACACCCAGCAGAAAGGCCCTTTTCATGGTTAAGCAAAAAAGAGATGGATATCAATCACTAGAGCTGGTTAGATGACTTTTTTGTGCTTTGCAGCTGGATGGAAATATGACGGGTTTTGTCTGTGGAATGTCTCGGCAAGAATGTGCAAAGATTTTGAACTTTCACCTCGTGTGTAGCAGCTGGGGCATTCCTGGTCTTCTAACCGCTTTCAGCTAGTATCATCACTCCGATCTGTGACATATTATAAATTATATCACAACTTCAAGAGCTTTATGTGGAAAATAAAGATAATTCAGTTTAGGTATTTTGGTCTGGTGTTCGTGGTGTGTTCATTCCAGCAGGAATATAATTTTGTGTTTGTTTCTTGCAGGAATCGGCTGATGGAAGGAAGCAATCAGCAAGATATGCTGTGATGAGTAAGTGGATTTTTTTTGTGTGTGTGTGTGTTTCTGAAATATACTGAGGAGACTGTGATAAGACTTTGCTTCATCTGAGATACCCATCACAAATGGAAAGCCAGTCAGTTTATACGACATTTTTTCACCACTGGGACTTTTAAAAAAGAAAGGGGACAGGAGGGGGGCACAGTGGATTTGCACCAATGAACAAACTGGTAGCTTTGCTTTGCACTGTACTAATTCTCACCGAACTGCACGACATTTTAAAACACTTGCTTCTGATGTCAGATTCTAGTACTTCATCATGTTGTTCTGTCGTTTTTATATCATGCCATGAAAAAAATTAACAAAAGCAAAACATAAGGAGATGGATGAGAGAATCCTGTCTTCATCCAAAAAGTTTCTATTTTGCCATTAAATGTTTTTAATTGTCAACCTTCAATATACATTGTATTCCAGAGTAGAGAACCATTTGATGGTTTTTAAACTTCTTTTCCTGCATTCCACCTACCTCATTAAAAGAAAAGCTTCTGGCAGATTACTAAGCGTAAATGGTCAGTTGTCCAAAAAAGAAGCGATAACTTTGGGTTTAAATGTACATTCAGTGATATAAATATAAGCAAAGTTTTTATCTTTGAGAAAGGATTCAATTTAGATTTATCTTCTTTTTCAAAATTGTTTTTTGTGCTGATTGTTTATCCTTTATATCATGTAGCACAGATTGTATATCAGTAAATGCTTGAGTTGTGATACTATCTTACTCTTTCCTCCCAGAGGTTACAGTGCTGGGTCATTTTTTGGTGCTGTCTCTCTACCAGCCTCACACACCACACTGACATTTTCATTCTTCTTTGCTAAATATCTCAGGCTCAGTCATACTGGGTAGATGATCCTGTAAAAATCAGATTTTAAGTCTTGCCACTGATTCCCAATTGAATTTATGCCTGGACTTTGACTAGGTCTTTCAAACACATGAGTATGCTTTGTTCTAAACCATTCCATTGTAGCTTTAGCTGCATACAATATTTAGGGTCCTGCTCGAAGTGGAACCTCTTGTCCTTGTCTCAAGACTATTGCAACCTCTAGATTTTCTTGAAGAATCGCTCTGTATTTGACTCTGTCGATCTTCCCATCAACTCTGCGAATCTCTGCATCTCCTCCAGACTAATCATGGTGCTCTTGGCTGATTCTTCAAATGTTGCTCTCCTTTCCCAGCCTGTCAGTTTAGGTGGAGGTTTGTTGGTAGGTTTACAGCTCAGAATATTATTTTATTAGTCACCTTTAAGCTTCTTGACAGCTTTATCTCACACTAATCTGGCGTGTTCCTTTGTCTTCACAATGAAGTCTGCTCACTAATGTTCTCTAACAAATCTCGGAGGGGTTTACATTATAGCTGTATTTATACTGAGATTAAATTACAAACAGTTCAACTCTTAACTAATTAGGTGATGTCTAAAGGCAATTGATTGCACTGGATTTTAAAAGTATTAGATTATAGGAGGCCAAAGACAAAGGTTGTATTTTATAGATTTTTATTACATAACATTTTTTGTGAAACACATGTCCTTTATCTTCCCTATCATAACAATGTGCTACTTTGTTTCGGTCTATTTCACAAAATCCCAATACAAGAATTTTAGAGTAAGACAGCTGAATCCAGATGCTCTGGTCTCTTTTTATTTTATGCATGCGGTAATGTTGACTTCATCGCCACTACTGGCCTGAGAGGGTTGTTGCAACTTTTGCATGCTCCTCTGGACCACGTGAAACGTGTCTATAAATATATATTGAATAATGTGGGTCAAAGCTTACTGTTTTAAAGTGTTAAAGCCATAACTTTTTGAAGACAGTAAAAGTAAATAGAAATGCATATGCAATAACAGGCATAATAGTCCAAACCACAAAAGAAAATAAAAACTGTGATAAATTTGAAATATTTGATTTTGAATTTGAGATGGAAAATGTGCAATGGCCCTAATTTAAAGAGCTCAACAAACACTCACACAATGTTAATCCCAAGAGCCCCAGCTGCCCAGAATCTCTAAAGTTACGTTGTTCCAGTGTGATTAAAGGTCCAGCAGGTAGAACAGCCCTTTTGATCCCTTTCCCTTTTATGAGAAAGACAAACAGCTCCATGTCGTCACCTACACTAGAGTGATAGAAACACACACACATACACCCTCGTGTGCACACAGAAAGAAAGATATGCACACTAACACACACACATTTTCTTAATGGATGGCCTCTCTCTCACTGTAATCACTTTGATAATGACCTGCTTGAACTCTGAATGAAACCCAGAAGGTTGGAACAAAAGGTGGCTGTAGCTGAAAACACGCAGCGTGTGAACATGGCTGACTGACTAAATATCCTAGTAAGGGAACTAGCTTGTGATGACTTGATGACATGAAAGACTAACAATCTATACCCTTAGACTAAAAAAAATGGTCCCTACCTATTCAGCTTTGGTCTTATCATACAGAACATCCCAGGGCAAACGACTTTTCATTCCTGCTTTGACAGCCAGAGTAGTTTTTAATAATCTATCTATGGGTACATCTCAGTGAATTAGAATATACATTCCTCTGAAGCTTGTTCGTCAGGTTAAAAGTACCTTTTAAAACTAACAACAGGTTTTAAACATATGTTTCATTTAAACCCACATTTCTGTATTAAAATGTTTTTTATTGGTCTTATGTAATATTCTAATCTTAAATGTTGTATTTTTGTTGCTGTAATTACAAAATCATCATAATTAACAGAAATAAAGGCTTGAAAACATCAGTCTGTATGTAATTAATCTATAGAATGAGGGTCACTTAGTCAATTGAGTCACTGAAATCAATGATTTTTTTTTAAACAATATTCTAATTTACTGAGATGCACCTGTATAGTCTATTGTAAAGAAATGTGCTTATTTGACTCCCCCTTTACAAACTGCTACTCCTATTTTGCAGCCTTTATGTGTACCAATCAAAATTTAGAGGCTGATTTTGTAAAGCTTTGACCTACCGGTACTGATTTTAGCCTTTCCATCTTCTCTTTAAGATCTACAATTTTGAGAACAGCATTCAACATGTTTTTTTTTCTTCAAGTCTTTCTGCAGTAATTACTTATATCAGGAGCAGTGGCGATGGGAGAGCAGCCACTGTAAAATGTGGTTTCACTATTTTAAAAAAAAAACAACTAAATGATTACCAAGTTAACATTTCAAACCATCTCATATTCACGATTAGTGCTGTTAGCGCAGCTACTACCAATAAAACAGCAGTTTCCATGTGTATATCCTAAAGTAGGGGTGTCCAACTTCTGTCTTTGAGAGTTCCTGCACCTCTTAGATGATTTCCTTCTCCAATACACCTGAAACAGTTGGCTGAATTGATTCACCAGCATTAAGTCCTGCAGCTCTGCTGAGGCCTAGTAACAAGCCATTCATTTGATTACAATGTGATGCATCTAAAGCCATTTTCAGACATGTTTTCATCTGCATGGAAACACCAGGAACATCCCAAAATGCTATTTTTACTCCCTCAGACCTGTAAGTGGCGGTAAACATGGAGTACGGAACATGCACATAAAGCCTCCGTATGAGGTTAGCGGTAAACACAAGAAAACAAGAATAGCGAACAAGAAAGTGTGAGTGGAGTCTTTTGTGTGGGGTGACAACGAAGTTAAGCGTCTTCTCCATGTCCCGTTGGATTTCTGAAACAAATAAAGTACAAGACAGGGTTTCTTGAAGATGATTAATGAGGTTCTGCAGCAGCTGCAGCACAACCACAAACATATAATGGTTTAACCCCTGGACAAGCGTGAATAAGCACCCTTCTGTTAGCGGGCATTATTTACTGAAGCCACTTATCCACTCTTCTTTCCAGTTGACAATTAGATTATAGAAAATAAGATCAATGTTTGACAGAGTGTGTGTAACATCACCGATAAGGGTATGATCTGAAGCATGGTTGGTATAAAATATCCAAAGGCAGACTGACCCAAAACTGCAAATAGGAGTTTAATAATAACAAGATGGGTTAAATCAGAGGGTCATATTCAACCATATTTCATAAACATTGACTGGTCTAAATGAGGATCGTAAAAATCTATGGAAATAAGGTGAACTGAAAGTTTATGGAAAAATAATACAGAGCTAGATTAAATTAGATATTTATGTGAAATTTAAGTATTTCGACATAAGACATAAATGGAAAAAAATTAGATAATGGGTATAAAATGGAAACACACTTAGAATGTTCAGTATAAAGAGTTGCAAAGTAAACATTGAGTCTGGAGTGGAACATTATTACATTATTACTTTTTGAATTTGTAAACAATAAATTACGATTTTAAATTTAAAATAAGAATTTTGATCACTTGAAAACTGTGAAAACCTATAATTACTGTCATCTTGTCATTTAACCTTTGGAAGGGAGGGTGAGGTGGTGGATACCTAATTTTCACAGCAATGTTAAAACAAATGAGAAGCATTTCCAACGAGTTTTGGCTTGAGGGTAGTTATCATAAACAACTGGCTAAAGTAAAATATAGCTTTCTTTGTGATCACAGTTCAAACAAATAATAAACATTTGGTGATTGCTCAAATGCTTTAAAGTAGCTGACACAGTCACATTTAACATGTTGTAGTTTAAACTTTGTTGACACAGAACAGACTTTAATTCCAAAGAGGAAATAAAAATGTGCAATTTTAATTTTTTTTGTTTGTTTGCTTGTTTATCTACTTTCTGACCAATACAGCTCAAGGCTTCCTTTGTTAGCGAAATTGATTTTACCACCAGATTAAAAAAAAAGCTTTATGCATTTTTTACTCGATGCTTTATGTTTTATTACTCCCACAAAATGAACTTGTGTTTGCAAAGGGTTGATATGCTAATATTATTAGGTTTTGCATAAAAATCTTTAAATTCATCCGATCAAGAAGGCCTGCTGTGATGGCTGCTTCAGTGAGTCCTGAGTAAAAGCTTCTACATTATTTTATTGAACCTCAAGAGCTAATCGACCTCTTAGATTAAACTAACACAAATGAAACCTTTGGTATCTGAGTCTCATAGTCTTTATATAAACACAGTGTAGGATTAAAATAACTGTTTATTCTTTACATGGCCTGAATGAATCACTGAATACATAACAATGAGTCATTCTGTGATTTGTAAGCCAATATCTTACTTGCATGCTTGAAATGGGGTTTTCTAGTAAAGCCCTTTCAAAGCTACTTCCCTGTTCCTCTCTCCCCCCATCGGCAAACGGACATAACAAAAGACAGGACAACAGGCAGACATTAATAAAGACAGATGAGGTAGGGAGAAGAGAATGAGCAGCCGGGTCTTAACTACCTGGGTGTCTGCTGGCCCCAGAGACCACTTCAGGCACATTTTTATATGAGACTTAATTCAGTTCATTTCAATTCAGTTGATACATATAGCACCAATTCACAACAAACGTTGTCTCGAGCCACTTTACCAAAAAAAGGCATTTCAATTCAATCATATGCACATTCTAAATGATCCTAGCTATCAAACAGTATGTTAAGTTCGGTAAATTATTCAAATTAGTTTAAAAAGTTTCTTTCAAAGGAAACCCAGCAGATTGCATTGAGTCATTGATTTGCAGCATTTACTCCTCCTAAACGTAGCAGCAGTAGACAATTGCTTGTGTTGTGTCGTTGACTTTACAGCAATCCCTCATACTGTGCATGCATGCAGTGACAGTGGAGAGGAAAAACTCCCCTTTAACAGGAAGAAACCTCCAGCAGAACCTGGCTCAGTCTGCCATGACCAACTGGGGGTTTGAGAAGACAGAGCAGATACACAAAAAGAAACAGATGAAGTGATACAGGATTATTTTTTGTTCATGAAAAGTAAAAAGTTCATAGCAGAAAAGGGAGAATGATTAGTTGATGGCAGTATTATCCCAGCTGAAGCCCTCCTCCAGGAAGGTATCACAGCCAACCAGAGCGCCAGACAAGGTGTAGCTTCTATAGAAAGAAAACAAAAAGTTAACAATTGAAATAACAGCAAATAATGCAAATTGGAGAGTAGTAGAAGAAGAAAGGAAGAAAAAGTGGTCAGTTTGTCCTCCAGTAGCCTAAGCCTGTGGCAGCACAGCTACAGAAATAGCTCTGGATAACCTAAGCCTGATTAAGTATAAGCTTTATTATGAAAGACACTTTTAAGCCTAGTCTTAAAAGTAGACAGGGTGTCTGCCTCACGTACTAAAACTGGGAGCTGGTTCTACAGGAGAGGAGCCTGATAACTAAAGGATCTGCCTCCCATTCTACTTTTCAAAATTCTAGGAACCTGCAGTAAACCTGCAGTCTGAGAGCGAAGCGCTCTGTTAGGAACATATGGAACAATCAGATCTCTTATGTATGATGGAGCTTGATTATTAAGAGCTTTATATGTGAGAAGGAGAATCTTAAATACTATTCTGGATTTAACAGGGAGCCAGTGAAGGGAAACTAAAATAGGAGAAATATGATCTCTTTTTTAATTTTCATCAGAACTTTTGCTGCAGCATTTTGGATCAGCTGAAGGCTTTTAACTACATTCTGTGGACTTCCTGATCGTAAAGCATTACAGTAGTTCAGCCTTGAAGTAACAACTCAAAACACAATTTTTACTCCCCCAGACCTGTAAGTGGTGCTAAACATGGAGTATGGGGCATGCACATAAAGCTTCCGCACAAGGTTAGCAGTAAACACAATGGTGAACAACAAAGCGTGAGTGGAGTCTTTTGTGTGGAGTGTTGACGAAGTTGAACTTCATCTCTGTGTCACGTTGGATTATAAAACTAATAAACTACAAGGCAACAAGCATGTAAACCACCATCGTTGTTATGTATGACGTGCTTGGGGTCATAGGTCAGGTTAGAGGTTTGGTTAATACGTCGGTGTTTTCAGAAAATAGCCATTTTAGCTGTCCACATGATTACATAAACCTTTGTGCCATTTATGAGAACAAAAAATAGGGCTTTTTAGTTTCCCATCCAGTAGAAGTCCATGGCTGCTGATTATTGGGACAGGGCTGGAAGAGTGAAGATATCAAAAACCACATTTTTTTTCTTTGATTGAAAGATAGCATTTAAAAAGGGGAACTAGATCAAATCAACAGCAGACTCAAAAGAAAAAAGACACAGAGTGAAATACAAAGATGAGATGAATCAAATTCATAGATACGTTTCTACATGTGATGGGTCTTGTTGATTGTCTAATGTGGCTGACTCTTTCTCTCATGAAAATCTGTCCGGTAGCAGCTTGTTGTCAAACTCCTTCATAAATCAGAGCTTGTATGAAATACCAGCAGGAAGCAAAGGTCAAAGGAGAAAATTAGCAGCTGTTCTTTCCTCTCCTTTCATGTTAGCTGCGTGGCTAATCACCAAGTCTGTCGTCAGACTCATTTCCACTTTAAAACAAAGTCGCCGACAATGGGGGGGCTTTTTATCCTCTGCTTACATTTTATGGCACCAAATTGTGATCTGTGCAGATGATGCATAGTTTGGAATCAGACGGTACGCCTTTCTCTCAGCCTTTTGTTTCAGCTTTCATTTCTGCACATCATCTTCGGCTTCAACAGCATGCTTACTTCATGCAGCTCTATTGACACACTTCAGTAGCTCTGGAGCAGCAGTGATGACGGCTGAACTTCTTTGCCTCTGCTTAACTCCAAGGTGGTTCTGCAAGTTCATGTGAAGCCTAATGAACTTTAACTCGCTCCCACAGTGTCTGGTATTTTCCTGACCTACTGATGCAACTTCAAAGTAGCTGAAATACATGTAATTACGGCCTACATCTGTTACTACTGGAATGAAGGTTATGGAAGTGTTTCCCAATATCCTGGAAAGGGGTATCAGCTTTTTTGGTGCCCCCTATTAGACATAACTTATGCTTGTGAATTAAAGCAATGACATCCTCTTACATATCTCTTTTGCCTCAATGTACCTCACTCTGATTTCAGACATGTATTTAAATGAAAGCAAGTGGCACTGTGTGCACAATGTAGTTGTTCAGTTGTAATAGGATGCCATGCTTTGCAAAAATATTTATAACTCTTGAACTTTTCAGCATTTTGTCATGCTACAGCCACAAGCTTCATTTTATTTTACTGAGATTTTTTGTGATAGACTATAGGTGCGCAATGCATAGTATCACAGTTGTTATAGCATAGGTGTGTGTAATATCACAATCACAAAGCACAGTTTGGATGCAGTATATATATATATATATATATATATATATATATATATATATATATATATATATATATATATATATATATATATATATATATATATTTCAAGTGCCATGCATTTACAGTATGTTCTTCATGCCAGTAAAATATTTGGCTTTGTGGATTTAGTCTCATGGCCCTTTTTGTCATGATCCACACCTGTTTGTGTTTTTCCTGATGGCACTCTCCTGTTTTCACTTGGTCCCTGTGATATTTAAGTCTGTGTTTACTGCTTGCTTGTTGTCTGGTCGTTTTCAATTTGTCTTCATCCATGGTTCCTGTGTTCCCCTAGAGGTGACTATTATTATTCAGTTTATTGAATTATGAACTCTTCTCACATACATCTGCCGATGTCCTGTTACCATTTCAGTCCTTTGCCACCAGCATGCTAAAGCTTAGGTAAAGTGGCAGGAAACTTGTAATGACGAAAAAGAGAGAGAAAATATGTATATTAATTGCGAATAATATTATTCAACAATACCCTGTATTGTATATTTGTATAATTGTATATTTTTTCTTCTATTGCTGTGGGCCCCTATGATAAACTAACACAAAGTGATGCACATTTGTAGAGTGGATACATGGAGAAGCAGCTTTCAGTTTTTTATGCATCACTAATCTGGAACAAACTCCCAGAAAACTGCAAAACAGCCGAAACACTAAATTCCTTTAAATCAAGGCTAAAAACCCCACCTGTTTAGAGTTGCCTTTGATTAGTAGTCTGGACCATAAATCTGCAAACAAATCCGAGTGAGAAGCTGCTCTAAATAAAACATTTTATTACACATTAACCATCATCTCCAAATAATTAATAAAATTACAGAGCTGGTGGAGGGAAGACATCAGCTGAGGGCCAGTCACCCTGTAAGGAGTACAGGGAGGTTAAGAAATAAACAGAACAAAGTGAGGATTCTGCAGGTGGTTTTAGCAGTTTCTACACCTTAAAGGAGAAAGCCAGTAAGATGTGCCTCTGTAAGGTGCAATGGGTTCCGGAACGTCAAAGGCCTCAGGGCTTCCTCCTCCTCCAGACTCCTCAATATATAAAACAATGAGAGAAAAAGGTGGAGATGATTGTGTTGAATATGCCTTAATTTGGGAAGTTTGAGTGTAAATCAGTTAAATAAAGTAAGTGGATCATTGATCAGTATTTTTTGAACTATATTTGCTTGAAGATATTTGCTTGACGATCCCTATGATTTTGTTGCATTGATATTTTCCTGATGATTTTGATGAGTTTCATGAGGATTTGTTCAATGATTTTGCTGCTTTTGCTGTATACTTGATTGATGTTTTTATGATGTGAAGCACTTTGAACTGCCTTGCTGCTGAAATGTGCTGTACAAATAAACTTCCTCAGGGAGGAAGTTATGGAGAAGTTCAAAACAGGTTGGAAAACGTCATTATGCAATATACCAAGCTTTAGATATATGAGTTGGTTGCAATAGATTTTTTTTTGTTTGTTTTTTTGTGGTAACAAAATAAAGGGGACTGAATACAAATGCACACCACACTTTTCAAGTTTTTACTTTATTTTGAAATTATTATGTGTAATTTTCTTTCCTCTTCACAGTTACATACTACTTTATGTCGAACTATCACATGAAATCCCCATTAACTGCTATGGATTTTGTTGTGAAACAAAATGTGAGAAACTCCAAGGTGTGTAAATACTTTAGGAAGGAACTGTGTTTAATTCTTGGTTAGTTTTATGTTCCTCTGTAAGATTTCCTGTTTGCATCTTATTTGTCACTGCTTTGCAAAGCATATCTTGTCTCATTTAATGACAAAACATGTCTACAATCATTTTCTCCAAAATGTGTATTTCTGAACTTTGCTTTAATTGACGTCAACAGTAAGTGATTAAAATGCGCTTCCTTTTCTCTTTTGTTTGCTGTTTGCTGCTTCTCAGGACAGAAGTTTCACTCGTTTTCTCCCATGACATCTGTTTTCAACCTCACATTTAGTGTGGTTAAATAGCATAAAAATTTCATTACACATATTTTTTTCTGTCCTTCCATAGCTTCCTCTCTATTATTTGACCCCTTTCTCCAATTTTTTTTCTGTACTTTCATTTTACCTCTCTTTTCTCCAGTTCTGCACCCTTTCTCGGTCTTTTTTTTCCTCTCTGTGGGAAAGTTTTCCCTATCGGTTGTCAGAGCAGTCAGTGAGGTGCAAAGCAGCATAGCTTTGATGATGTTCCTCTTTGCCTATCTGCTGTGCAATATGTTTTGAAACTCCCCCTCCTCTCTGCACACCTGCTGGGAAGCTGCATGACACTGGGAAACATTCCACAATAGGGTCAGAACACTTTTATCTTAGTTTTAGTTATAGATTTGGAAACTCTTTCAGGATTAAAGGAACGTTATACAGCTGGCCGGTACTGAGCACCTGTATGATTGCTCTTTTTTGCTTCATGTGGGATTTCCTTTATTCCCAGTGGGTGGGTCCGGCTCGCTATTTGGTAAAAAAAAAAAAAAAAAAAAAAAAAAAAAAAAAAAAATATCATTGCCCTAAAGAAGAGAAAAAAGTGAAGATCAGTGTTTCATTCTGAAGCCAAATATTTTGTTTTTCTCAAACCATTTTGTTTGTACATTCATGAGTCATTGTGGTTTGAGACTAAAAATGATTGAATGCTACAAATGAGGCTTTTGGGTGGTTTTGCCTTGCAACTTCAGTTTGTGATTTCATATGAGATAGTTTTGGAGACTTGAGCGAGAAGCACGGCCTGAAGAGACTATGACTCACACTGAAACCATGAAAGTCTGTTAATTATTATTTAACTTTGTCACAGAAAAGCAACGAGTGTTGTTGTTTTTTTGGTTCTTTGACTCTAGGTTTGCCGTTTGGGTGGGTAAGTTTACTTTACAGAGTAAATAAACAAAGACATGTTACTTTCACATTTGGGATTCATTGAACATTTATTCTGTCCCCATATTTTAGGACAGCCCTGCTCCAACTTCTGAATCATGGGTCTGCAGTAGAGTTTTTGCTCTTTAAAATTTAGCATTTCTCTATACTGAATACAAGTCTAGTAATTTTCCATCTATACTTATAAGTAAAAACACAAGATTATATCAGTATTCCAAGGTCTACTTTAGTATTAAAACTGTGTAGCACCTAACTTACTCAACAACAGCATAAAGGATGCTGCAATATTTGTTTTTCTTGACAGCAACAGATATTTCGGCCAAAACCAGGGATTCTAAAGGAAAGCCTCAATATGCTGCTGCAATTCAGTTAAGAAACTTTTACTTATGACTGTGTGTCACTAAAAAAATGAATGGCATTTACCATTAGTATCTAAAGATATGTACTATACTGGCAAAAGAAATTGCTCATCTGCCTTCACACATATATGAACCTAAGTGACATCCCACTCTTAAACTATAGAATTTAACATGTAAGACGAAATATTTGCAGCTAAAACAACTGTAACTTTTTTGTGAAAGCTTCCCATGGAGTTAGTGTTTATGGGACATTGGACAATTCTTCCAGAAGCACATTTGCTAGGTCAAACACTGATGTTGGACAAGAAGGCCTGGCTTGCAATCTCCACTCTAATTAAACCCAAAGTTCCTCTGCTGGGTTAAAGTCTGGGCTCTGGAGTGACCAGTCTAGCTCCTTCACACCAAACCAGCTCATCCATGTCTTTCTGATCATTTCTTGTGCACTGATGTGCTGTTGAACAGAAAAGGGCCATTTCCAAACTGTGGATGTAAGGTTTTGTGCAGCTGCCTGGTCTGTACTTGAGCTAATATGAGCTCCATACGAAGATTAGAGTTTGAGCATCATCCCCTAGCAATGTTCTGTGATTTTACATGGCCTGTTACTCTGTGGCTATGTTGCTATTGTTGCCAATTTCTTTAACTTAATCATAACAATACAAACAGCTGTGGACTATTTAGCAACAATGAAATTTCACTACTGTACTTAGGCACTGGTACCATCTTATCAAGGTACCACTGGAATTTGCTGGGCGTTATGCACCTGAGAGTGACCTGTTCTTTCAGAAATGTTTGTAGAGGCAGTCTGCATGTCTATGTGCTGGGTTCTATGCACCTGTAGCCATGGAAGTAATTGGAACCGCAAAATTCAAAGATTTATATTGGTGACTGAATACTTTTGGCAACATGGTGTATCTGCCTCCACACATACAGCTATACAGTCATATTCAATTAATTAGCATATATGTCCCGATAGCAGTCTCTTTTTCTACCTAGATTGTCTGGGAAACACCAGATTCATTAGATAAACAAGAAGACATGAACGAAATACAATAACATTTTGTAAGATTCTGCTCAACACTTGATGAATACAGGATGTAAAGTTTGATCAGTTCCACAAGCCCAGCTAGGATCAAAGTATATCCTTAGTCTAAAATTCCACACTTCAGACCAGTAGGGGATTGTAATATCTTAGCTTGAGAGTTTTTTTATTCTAAACAGAGCAAACTTGAGAAACTTCTCTCTGGTAACTCAAAGCAGTTTATGTGTCCGTGCTGAGAGAAGACTTTTTTTTCTTAGACTAGCTGGACCACATAACTTTTTGACAAGAATTAGCAATGCAAAACAGTAAGAGAAAAACAGCACTAACATTATACTTTCAAAGCAACAGTGCAGAAATTATGACTGTCAGTAAAAAGTACCATGGCTTGGTTTAATCATGATTTTTACAGAAACATAAAACAAAAATGTGGAATCTGTTTTCCTTTAAAACAGAAAAGTGACAGTTTTGTGTAAGGTAGGTATTGGCTATAAGTTACAGTAAAATTATCTACTTTTTGTTGTGCTAGTTGGAGTCTAGTTTTGGCTATGAATTACTATAAGTAATTGCCTAGGGCAATTATTAATAAAATTAGTAATTTAGATCAAAATTACTAAGTTGGGGCACCGCTCGATTAGTGAGAAAATAATAAATAGTTCAGTCTCAGTTATCGTTTATAAGTGCCTTATAAGGCCTAGGTTTTATAAAATAATAGATGAAGGCACTGGCATTATCTGAACAGCAAGATGCTACACAGGTGTATAGAATAACATACAGAAAACTTCTCTCAAATATACAAGAGTGTATTAACAAAAAGAATTCAACATTACATTTGAATGCTTTATTCAGCAAACTTGCTGAATTATTAACACACATCTAAAACTACTGGGAAAAAGATAAAATGATGATGAAATTAAAACCACTAAAGGTAAAACAGTAAAAATATAAAAATAGAACCAATAAAATGATACAGTGATGTCACAGTTCAGTATGAATTGTGAATATTGAGAAATCAGAATTATTTTTAAAAAAATTCAGATTAGTTTACACCAAAATATGCTGTGTATTACTCACACAGCAACACCAGAAATATGAAATGAATAACACTTGAAGTAACCTATAGAATGACTTATAGTAATTTCACAGTAAGAATATACAAGAGAACTGTACTGAAGAGTTTTGTTTGTGAAACCAATAACTCTAAATTAATGAAAATTAATTTAGACAAATTGAGAAATTTGGTATGTATTCCAAACACCATTTTACAATGCAAAGATAACACATTATTTTGAGGAAGTAATATCTTATAAACTTTTAACTGAATTAGAAATCAATTACCTTTCTGAAGTGTTGATTCTTAATCTATTTAAGGATCACTGGAGTGATCGATAGTTTAATAATTGGAATACCAAGAAAGGTTGCTTAAATGAACAGAGAGACTCTAATGTTTTGCTGTTTAAGCAATGTCATTTAAGTCTAAAACACTGTAAATAATAATAATTGCTTGAGGTGACTACACCAGCAGGAAATCGCTATGTTTTGAATACTTTAGCCTTTAGCCACATTTAGCTTACCTGCTGTCAGCTTTAAAAAAAAAAAAAAATCGACCATTTTAGAAGGTTTTTAGGGCTATTTTAGTGGCATGAAAGGAAAGGAAAGGAAAATACCCATAAAAGAGACAAGCTCACCTTACTGGGCTATCAATGAATAAAATACTCATTGGAATGTTTGAGCAATCCAAATCAACAGCATCCGCAATCTGCCCCATTTGAAACAGACTCTCAGCACCATAAAAATACACAAAAACACTTTGATTATCCTACGCTATTATTTCTGCCCAGGCACAAGCTACTGCAAATAGCGCTCCAATGGGCAAGATGAACCTAGGCATTCAGCTGGCTGCGTCTGTGTCGGGAGCTGATAGCGGCTCGTTAGCTCAGAATGTGGGCAGCTCAGCTCCGGTCTCGAATGGGCAGCAACGCTATGCACGTTTTGCACAATCATAAACATAACAACTGAATATATCTTTTCTGAAGGTAGTAAAAAACATATCACTCTTCTGTTAGCCACGCAGGACCTTTCTCTGGCCTATTTTTTCTTACATGCTAATGCTGTGGCATGATGGACAATTTTAGTGATTGTAACCATGATATATCTTGATATGTACAACCTGATGATTAGTTGTGTGTGTTAACAAGGGCTGAGTTAACACTATCCTACAAACCAAGCTCATCCAGTATCATCTGACTGTCTTGTGTCAGCACTGGTACAAACATCAGACAAATATACAATGAGAATGATTGAGAATGAGATATGATGCACATTTGAAATGTCCTGTGTTTCCATAGCATGTGAATCTTACTTTAAAATTAAAATTGATACTGTTGTAGCTCTTATCATTGTGCTTCACCAACTCAAAAGGTGCCAAACTTTTTTATGGGATGATTGAATTACTTTGTCTTCTTTTTTGTCATTACATCCTGTGAAATGCTCTGAGTCCAGCAGCAGGAAGCAGCTTGATGTTTAATGGGGCAGAATGTGAATGAAAAACAGGGTGAAAGTGGCAGAACAGGCCAGTCTTTTCCAAGAGGGCGGCTATGGAATATTTGATTAATCCTATGTACACAGATGGTTGTTTGGTTTTTGCCACAGAATCTGACAGTGTGGACACAACCAAGCATCATTCATGCCTTTCAGTTGGAGCGTGACAGAACTGGCAGGGTGTGGATATGCTGATATCACAAAGACCGTCTGTACCAGTTGTATTGTAGACAACGAACCTTTGTCACCACTTTCTGTTGGTTTTATGGCGTCTTTTCTGTTTCTTGCTGTTGTCATGTAAAGATATAAACAGTGGAGCTGTGCACCATTCAGTCAATAGAGCTCTTTAATCCGTCATAGTGATGCATTGACTTGCTGTTCAGAATAGCTTCAGTCTATTTGCGTTTGTCTTTTTAAAACTGGATTAGTCTGTACAAAGTTTCATTGAGCTCTACCAAGTTGGGGTGCTTGAAAGCAGCCATCAGTTTTATAAACACAATTTATCTGTTCTTTATAGGCTAAAAATTCTTAACCTTAAAGAAATAATGCATTACATAGTCTACAATTGATGTTCATAATGCCAACAACTGTGAACATAAAACACATCAGAATTATGGTCTAAATTATCTAAATTATAACCTTTGTCACTGGTATGTTGTAGTCTCGATTCTAAATTAAATTCTCTGGTATCTCTGTCAAACAAGTCTTGTCTTCCTGGTACTGATTGCATGTTTTAAATACCAAATGAGAGGAATGGCTGCTCTTCAAGCACCGACTTTAAAGAGCAGTCATTCCCCTCATTTTGTGTTATATGAGTGGAGGTCGAGTTAATTCTTAGATTTCTCTTTAACTTGTTAAAATGTGTTGTAAGACACTTACACATTAATAAAATGTATGTTATATATTATAAATGTTTTCATATTTAGATATTTAATCTACCACATTTGGAATTTTAAGCAAGAGTTATAACTTCTTAAATCTAATATGGTGTAATCTTCTCATTCACTCAGCCTAGCTCTTGATTGGTTAACTTTGTAGGATGTGAGCAAGAACAAGGAAGTATCTGTAAAAACCGGAATGAAGTATGGAGAAGAGTAAAGAGATCTTTATCAAAGTTATCTGTGCCCATCCTGCTGTTTCTTCCTGCTGAGAGTGATCGTACCCCATCTGTCAAACCCACATTACATGAGTTTATCAGTTTATCTTCTGTTATTTTAATTCAGTCATCAAATCTCACACTGAAAATTTAGAGAGAAAAATCAAATGTTAGTTTTCAGTATATATATGTAGTTTGGGAAAATATTGTCTGTAACTTTTAAAAGATTTTCTTGGCACTAGTGGTCTATATTGTACAATAATTAGACAGGAAACAAGATGGAGAAAGAAGGGGAAGGCACATGGTACGCCTGCTCTACCAACTGAGCCACCAAGTATCCCATATTGTCCATAATAAGATTATTGCCACTCTAGTCTTCTGCTATAAACAAGGTAGAAGCTTAAAGAGAGAGAAACTGTTGTTGATTCTTCTTTGCACAAACTTTCTCTCTAGATTACCTGAAGTCTTTTGTGGTTTCTTTCTCTTGTTCTCTTTGTTCCTCTGCTCACCCTTCAGGGTTAGGTCAGGGGAGTGAGGTAGCCATGGAGAAAGCTTCACTTTGTTTCTGGTGAACCATTTAGGCGTATGTTTTTGATAGTTATCCTACTGAAAGATAGGAAAAAATGTCAATACTCTGGCTGAAGACGTCAGATTTGTAATCAAAATATCCTGGTATTATAAAAAGTTAATCATATCACATGCTCCAAGAAGGTTTTCAGGGCATTTGGAAAAGAAACAGGCCCACAGCATCACAGATCCTCCATCATACCTAACAGAGGGCATGAGGTGATTTTCAACATATTTATCTTTTGCCGTTTGCCAGCAAAAAGAAAGGCCTAATCTTACTAATAGTAGCAAAGCACGTGGTTATAGATAAATTATAGATTTTTTGTTTTGTTTTTGGGATGCTTTCCAAACAACTGGTTAGCATACATACAGAAATAGTGGTTTTGAAGACTTTGTGATCCAAAAATGCCGTTCTTTGCTTCAGTATAGTTAGGATATTTTTTATCTCCCTTACTGTTACTGATCACTGTTAATGGGTGTTAAAGTAACTAGGGATACAGCCCCAAAGCGGTGTTGTTGTCTTTTTCTTTGCAAAGGGAAGAGAAAGTCATAGATTAGTAATTAGAAGTACCTTAACTCTCTGCTTAAACTTGAAAAGTAGAGCAGAAAGAAAAGGATTTAGTTAAATTTATTTTGTAAGAGTTGTTAGATGTGTCAATAAAAATGATGTGCTCAAATGAAGGCTGAATCTTTCAAGTTTTTTCTATGTGAGCTTAGGGAACTGCAATAAATGATGAGTTTATTTGTTGGGGTTTTATACATCTTTACCTGGTTGTGCCAATAAACATGAAGGAGGCTGGAGCGTTTGTTAGTTAGTTAGTTTTATTTATTGTCGGTAAGTTTTGTAATTTCCAATAGTTAGTGCATTTTATTCAAAATGTAACTCAACCAAGCCAAAAAAGGAGGCACACAATCTAGTAATAGATCAGTACATGTATGCTTACATTTCTGTAATTTTACATCTGGTTTGTAAACAAGCTTCATTGTTCTAATGTTATTTTCTATCTGCTGAGCCTGCTGTGCCATTTGGAGGTCAAGTGAACATAAGGTAAACAGTAGACATTCTCACTGGAAGTACTGCACACTGTTCTAGCAAGTATACATTACGTACTGTAAGTATTTGTTTCAAAGAGTTTATATTATGGAAGACTGAGGTTTGGAAATAGATGTTTCTTCTGCCTGAATTTTTTTATTTTGTAATGATTTACTTAAATATTCTGAGTACCAGAACTTGCACATAATTGTATATTTTGTCTGTATAATTACATCAGTTTCACAAATTTAATTAGATTAAACAGTACCACTCTTTTTACAGAATACTTTTATACTCTTACTTGAGTAAATTTTTGGATGACTACTTTTTACTTCTACCTGAATAAAAATAAAGTTTAGTAGTGTTACTTTAACTTGAGTAAAATTTTTGGCTACTCTACCCACCTTTGGTCTTTCATTGTTGAAATCTTTAATAGTAAAGCAGGGTCACAGGCCCTAATTATAAAATAATCACAACCCAAACCAATAGACACCATAAAATTAAGCCATTGAAGAGAAACAAATACCAAAAGGAAAAAGAAAAACATCACTGAATTTATATAACTGCAAAGGTTATTTGGTTTTCAGCTTTTACCAGTGTTAACTAACCCAGTTTGTATAAAATATAGCATGTATCACCACTAATTGCTTGGTGCCAATCACCCTGGACAGACTGCCAGTCCATCGCAGATTTTTAAATGTTTTTTTTTTTATATTTAATTGAAAACACATAACAACTTTCTTAAAAATACTGATTGGACTGTACAAATATGTGTATGTGTATACAAATATGTGAGTCAAAAAGTCTAACACAGAATATTTCATTTAGGTGTTTCTAGAGTGATATGGAACATTTTTGGCTTCAGATCATGAACTAAGGTGCTTATGATGCTATGGACCTCAGAGATATCCTGTAAGTTGCAATGTAAAATATAATGAGGCACTATGGAAGAATACAAGGATGCAGTTTAGCATGCCAGTGGTGTTTTTTTGAACTGTGCAAACTGAATTACACCTTGGAAACGCAGACACGCTCAGACTCTGTCTGTCTGGCTTGGCAAACATTTGCTCACATTAGATGGAGTTTCAGTGCAGCCAAAATGGATTAGACAAAGCATCACAAGCATTGTTTCTCCACATTATTAAACTTTTAAGCCACCGAAAAACAGGATTGTAAGAAAAAAGATGGAGAGAGGGAAGTTAGAGTAATTATTCATCCCCAGCGCTCACACTTTTACTCATCCACAGTTTTATTGGTGAGTCTCTCAATCGAGTTCCTGAAGATGACCATAAGGTTCTGCTTATTTTTCCATCTTCTGACAACTTCACCTGTTTATCATCACCGCTGATTTATTAAGACGTCCCTTTAAATTGACATTAGAGTTTGTTTTTGTCAAATTGGGTCTTTAAAGAGGAATTCTCCTCTAACAAGCCATAAAGAGCGAATGAATGGCTGGCTTCTCAAACTTTAAGGGTGTTATGCACCATGTCCAACTTCAAAGCCCGTCTTAACTCCACACTTTAATTGTATCTTCTTCAAGCCCGTCTGCCTGACCGCCATCTGATTCTGCTGACAACTGCACTCCTCTTACTTCTCCACACTCATCCCTCTATCTCCCCATTCCTGCTTCTCTGTCTTTCTCCATCTGTCAGAGCAGATAGATTACCCCCCCACCCCCTACGTCCTCCTCCTCACAGTTCCTTCAGCTTCTCCAAACTCTCTCTCTCTGTTACAAGTGTCAGCTCTAAATTACTTTTTTCTGGGAATGTGTTGACATCTGCAAGGAGAATGATGCTGTTTACCACTCTTTTCCTCACTCCCTCCTTTCTCTGTTTATTTCTCTCCTTTATAGCCATTTCTCTCAGAGCCTACAAACAGACATTCACGCTTCTCTCCATATGGGCTTTAATTTGCCATTGTCCCCCAAGATATTCCTCGCTCAGGCTTGAGATAAAGGGATAATCACTTCAAAGGGAAGCTGGGGGGGGGAGACTGCCCCCTCCCTCCCAGCTGAAAGGAGAAGTGGACAATACGCTAATTGAGAGGGGGAACTGATCACAGGGTCTGTTCAAAGGGACGCCTGGCCACGCCCCCTCCTCCCCACCGATGCACTTAATTTTATTAGTGTTTATGGCGATGCTTCAGCCAAAATTATCACTCCAACCCTCCACAGCCTTTGAACATCCAAATTTTGGGTTATTTGCAATTATCCACCCTTTCCTCTGTTTTTTTTCTGTGCTATTTTAGTGCAAGTATGGGGATTTTGTGAAGAGCAAAGAGTGATTAAACACCCCCCCACCCAAAAAAAAAAAAAAAAAAAAAAAAAAAAGCTGTATGGGATTTATTGTCCGCGATGTGGGAACACAGGCTGTGGACTGTGATGTGATGCAAATCCAAAGGTTCTTGTGAAAAAGTGACAAAAAGGCGTTGAACACAGGCCTTATGTTTGACTGATGCAACTAATGATGCACCATCAAAGACTTCCGCAATTCGGCAGCGACGTCGCTAAAAAGGAAACAGAGAAAGCAACAATAAGGGGGAGATGAAGATGGTTTCTTTCAAACAAATCACCTCTTCCATTCCACTGGCATCATTTAACTCCTCCGTCTATCTCTGCGCATCCTGATGACACCTCTGCTGACAGAAGTGAAATGAACATTTTCCTTGTCACGTAAGGCAGGCTCTAATTAAAGATGAGTTTCATTTCCAATTTGCGGTGGCCCTAACAGATGCCTGTAATTTCTTCCAGACCACGAGCTCTCAATTAGCCTTGAGGTCACCCTGTTTTATTGGGGTGGGGGGGGGCTTTATAGCCTGCCAGTGGCAGCACTTTTGTTCCTGTATTGTGCTTTTAGTGCATTTGGATCCCCCCCAGTGAGTTGGTTAGGGTCCTAACAAAGGGGTCAGGGTGAGGTCAACTTCAAAAAGGGGTTCCTTGTGGATACTTTGCAGCAACCTCACTCTTTTGTTACTGGTAAACACAAGAGCACACTCTCCGCGGTCAACAGGTGTGGTCTCTTGGGTTCATCATCTCACAACAATTAAAATCAGAACAATTAAAGGAGAGAGCATCTTGCACTGTAGTTGACTGAAAATATTTATATCCTTTGAATATTTTCAGATTTTGAGATGTTACATCTATAAATTTTAATGTATTTCATTTTATTACAGAGTCTAAGAGTAAAGGGGGTTGAATATATGTGTGCCACATATTTTGTAAAAAAAAACTAAAACTAAAAAATGTTTTTGTAAGCCACTGTATTTTTGCTCTCTGGGTTGTAAAAAAAAACTGATTTAAAAAGGTTGACATCCTGAACTTTATATGTCATTAAAAAGACAAAAACAGGCAATCATACCCTCCAGTCTACAGAAAATGTCACTGTCTTTGGACGTTTTTTGGCACTCATGTGTGCAGCCTAATTTAATTTATGTGAGGATACCATCTTATCCCACATTTGGCTCCCTCTTTTAAGATTGTCCTGCACTCTGACTATAACATTTTATGAGCTATGTGGAGATCAATTCTCCTTTTTAGAGTATACTTTAAAGAAGTTGGAGATAGCATAGTACAGACATATTTCTGATTTACAAATCAGCAGAAAGCCCTTTAAATGTTACACTGCAAACGCCACTGCCACAGATTGTGCTCTGTCTGATGCAACTCACATTTTGGATGCTTCTCAGTGTAAAACCCTAAATGCTTTTTGTTAACTTTGAGCACTGGGTGGTGAGAAGTTGTGCCAGAAGCAATGGATTTACTGATCCGTCCAGTATAAATTATGGCTTGGAAGGACCCCCTCCTTTTTTTGGTGTGATCAAGTGCAGACAAACACAAGACAGAATGGAATAAGCTGTATTGTTTTCTGTTATTCAGTCTTTTGATAGCACCTTGCTCTGAAATACTTTGGATAATCAGGGAGTGGTTGGGAGGATTTCAGTGAAATCAGTGGCACCCATGCTGTTGCAGAGAAAACAAGAAAGACCTGGTGCATATATTGCTTTGTGAAAGCAAGAGCATGTTAAACATATTATCCAGTGGTCTGTTTTGTTTCACAAACAACTGTACTATAAAAATATAAACACCATGTGGTAATGAAATATGATCCTCTGCAGGATTTTACAAAATTAGAGGTTATGTAGGAAAAAAAAATCCCCCCCCCACCACCAGCACCCCCTGCTTGGCTTCTGCAGTGGGGATATCATAAGAAGCAGCAGAATCGAGCTGATCAGCTGGCATTAATAAACATCAAGGTGGACAAGCGACTTTTAACAAGATTTCGACATAGAATTAGAGGGATTCAAGTTGTGCTGGAGTTGCAAATGATTCAACCTTTTAATGTTTCAGCCAGTATTTGACAGTGCTGATCCTCTTGCATGTTGGCATACATAAAATGTGGGTCCATTTTGTGGATTAAGTCATGTAATGAAATGATTAAAAAGTATGTTGGACTGCTTCATTTCGAGGCCCTCCCAGCATTCACGGCGAGCACATTTTCATCAGTGCAGTATAGCTAGAGCATCGGCATGACATAGTGTGAGATTAGATGTTATTATTAGGTCATTCCTGCAGCAGTTAAGTAGCACTTGTGCATAAATGTTATATATATGCCATCTCTGAGTTGGAATGCTCATGCCACTTCATTTTTCGGCATGTCCAAAAAACATCTGTGCTAGCTTGGGTTAGCTGAAGATCACATAGTTTTCGCTACTGTATCAAAGTGTACAGAAGTGATGCTTTACCAAAGGCAGCATACCTATGTATATATGCAATAGCGTGGGAGGAGTATAAGGCAAACAGCAACTATGAAAATGATCATCTTTAGAACTGTAAGTGGTACGAATACGTTAATATTCTTGTATCATTTTTTCTGTCTGACTGGTATCTGTGTATTTTTTCCACTCATAAAACAAGTAACTGCTGTCTTCTGTCATGTATCATACTAATTCAGGCCTTTTTGCACTGCAGGACCCGGCCCGGCCCTGTCCGGCTGCCATCAGCCCGGCCCTGCCGTACTCTGGCCCTGGTTGTGTTTGCATTGAGCAGTGTGCGCCCTTGAAAGGGGGGGCATCATATCATAAATTAATTCCTGTTGAATCTGCCAAGGCCATATCCTCAGACAGAGACTACGGAACACTTTTCTTGTTCCTTGTTTGTTTACCTTAGCTTTACCTTTAATCTTTAACTGAATCAAAGAAACTTCACATCGGAATATCATATCTGAGCTGGACTCACATTTGGTGCAACTGAACCACTGCTGCGGGATTTCCTCCTGCTCCTCCTCCCAATCAGGAAACCTGAATTCTGATCACTTCAAGTAGATAAATCTTCCCTGATTTCAAAACTTTGGCTGAAGTGGTACTTGTAATTCCAGTCTCCAGTGTGATGCAGAGCGCAGATTCATCCTCAAGATTAACAGTAAAACCCTGAGGTTTTACTGTAATTTCAGTGCAATCATTGAATTTCATTGTTTATATGTAGTTACTGGGGCCACAGTCAGTGGTTTTTGTCATTGCGGAGGAAAAAGTTACATATATCCATCTGGTTTATGTGTGATGGCACGCTGTGGATTCTTTGTTCAGCTTGCTGATGTTAATTAAACCGAATGAAAATTAAATGCAATTGAAAATGTCATTATTACCATTTAAAAATTGATGGATAAATATAGATTATAGTACAATTTTTTTGATGCTATCAGTCAAAATAACGGACATCGAGAAAGTCTAATGCAACCTCTGACTGAGAGCACCCCCGTGGCCAACGGACCAGTCAACAGCTGATTTCAAACCAACTCCATCGAGCCGAACTGAATGTAACTACAGCTCTCTGGCTTCCAGAGAGTGGGCTGGGACTGGGCCCTGAGGGCTAATGCTGAGACACCCAACCCGGGTTTAAAACCAGGGTGCTGCAGTACAAAAAGGCCTATAGTTGTATGATTTGGACACTGGCACTAGCAAACTCATACTACCTTAATCTGTTGGAAACATTTCTCTTTGTGACTGTCAAGTAATTACATTTTTTTCCTACTTCTTCCCTCTGGTGATAGCTGGAATGATTATGGTGGTTGTGGTAGACTGTATTGCAGGTGCAGGGGTAGTGAAGCTAACTGGTATGACTTGAGTCATCACAAGTCGATCCTGGCGATAATATTTTGCAGAAGCAGTGGGTGACGCTAGCCTGGCCATTGCCTTCCAACGCAATTCCGCTCGATTCTCATTTCCCTTCAGTGCTTTCCCTGGGATTTCTCCCATCGAGCTCAATTTCTTTGGTTGAATTTCAACTAGGCTAATCAGAAAACAGAGGAGGAGTTGTGAACAATGATGTCAATTTTCTGCGCTGTTATAGAATTGTAGTCTGCCTATGGTTGTAATTTGTCGATGGCAGTGGAGGAAGCGAACAAAGTGTTGGCCATGCTTCCAAATCTTAGGAAATTAAATTCGGAGACATTTTATTGCTGGCAAATAATGTTGTTCGGCTCGGTACTCCTCTCTTCACAGTGAGGGATGGTTGTTTACAGCTCATTCAATTTCCAGTAAGCTTCATAGTGTAGCTGATGCATTGCATATGTCACGGCCAAATCTTAGGGATTGGGTAAAATCAGATCCAATTGTTTAAAACTCCCACAGAGTCAACACCTTCAGCAAGCAATTGTTTCTCAACAGCTGAGGGTCCAGACCCTCTGTACAAAACAAAGCATACAACAATGGGCTGGTTTTTTACCAGGCTAGGGTGATACAGAAGTTCTGCAGGAAATATTTTGGGACTTGAAAATCATTTTAATGTAATAAATCGACCAGACCATTTAGCTATATAACAAAGTGGTTCATTGGTTGATTGCTGAAGAAAAGAAAGAACAGTTAATCAGAACTTTAAGATTACTTAACAAAGTATATCTGAAGTTAAAGTGTAACCTGAAAACAGTCTTACAATCATCCACAGTTCTTCACAGCAAATAACAACAATAGCCTAGAAATATATATTGTAGATATATATTTGGCAAAGTTGGTAACATAACAGGCAAAGATTTCATACAACTTTAAGTGCATGTTGTTTCTACATTATGTTTCTTTCTCTTTTTATTTAAAATTCAGCATGAATTAATCACCATTTAGTGACCTCAGAGAAGTTGGATTTCATTAGCTGTCCTGTCCTGTACCATCATGGGAGTTTTGTGAATTTGAATCTGCCGACTTATATAATTATATCCTCCTTTAAAGTTGATTTTCAACATCAAAGGGACAATATAGCCTTTGAAGTACCATGGGATTGGATCACTGTCTAACCCACTCTTTAAGATTCTGTCACAATGACATTAGGGAAGTCATGTGAATTAAAAGACTAGAGAACAGCTCTTTGCCTTTGCTCTGTGTCCAATTTCAATCAAAATGTCATGCTGTGCCATTTTCCCCTGAATGTGAAACTGGCAAGTGTGTTCCACTCACATCTTTGTGGCTAAAATCCTGTGACTAATATGTAAATTATTTGACAGTTTCACTACACAGGATTATCAAATCGGGCCCATAACTTAAAGAATAAGTTTTAAATCATTGTGTACACCAGCGCCAAGGTCCAAGGCCACATAAAGGCCTGAAACAGAATTCCGCTCAACTAATAACCCCTTTATTAAATATTTATGCAATATACATCTAACACAACCTGTTTTATAGATGTTTGTCATTTATAGTTTTGCAGTTCTACCATGTGAAAATATGAAGAGCAAAAATAAAATATTCTGAGAAAATGGTATGACTGCCTTAAATATTATTATTATGATTTGTGCTCTTAAAGGTTCTGGGACTCTATTTACCTACTTACTATGCTTTAGGTTTGGTCCAGCTCTGGTGTACTGATCATGAAAACATATTTAAACACAGTCAATCCACTTGCTTTGAGGAATCTATTTTGGGAGGACATTACAAGGGCTTCCCTAAAGTACATCGGCCACAAACTTCCTACATGCCCATAACTCATAACCTTAACTCCTTCAGCTATATGAGCTACAGTAGCTTGCCTTTTGACTCAGACCACAGACTTTGCTGCCTACCTACCTACATTAATGACCCTGTCACTGGTTCACCATTGTTCCTTCTTTGGACCACTATTGACAGATACTGACCACTGCAGACCGGGAACATCCATCAGGAGCGACAGTTTTGTCGGTGCTCTGACCCAGTGATCCAGCTGTGACTATTCGGCCCTTGTGAAACTCACATCAAATCCTACTCTTTCCCATTTCCCTGCTTTTAATGCACCAACTTTTAGGACAAAATGTTCAGTTGCTGCCTCATGCTACCCATTAATAGGTGGCAGGATGAAGAAATGATCAAGTTTATTAATCCCAACATCTTGGACAGACAAACACATCCTGAGAAAATTAAATTGCCATCTCTTGTTCAAATTTGAGCCAGATAATTCCACACTGAATAAATAGTTTAAGATTTTGGAAACCTTTATTCTATTTTTTTTTTTTAAAGTTTTTTGGCATTAGCACTACCTTAGATTGAGACGAGTGTAATACACAAGTCAAAGTTAGCCAAAAATGATTTTACAGTTTTTACATATTGACCTGTTTGTCAGTCTCTACTGAAAAATGTGTTTTACAAAGCACTTTTTTTAGTTCCTTGTTGTTCTGATAAGCTGTAGCTTTAGGCAGAATGGACTTCTGAGTTTTTATGGATCTAAAACCAGGGCATAATTTGAGCAAGAAGCGCTACAGTCCAATAAAAATATTTCTCAGAAAAGTCATAATTAGGCAAGTTATGATCATAAAAGCCTACAAAAAGTAGACTATTGTAAAATAAAATGCTGAGGCGAGTGCTAACCCCTCTCCTGTCACTTAAGGAGGTCACAGTCAACATAGAGTTTCTTTTGTTTGCTTTGTGTCCCTGTTGAAACTTTGTGTTGTAACAGAAGGACAGTGAGAATAATACTGGCGCGGTGGATCAAATACTTCTGAAGCTCCAAAGCCTCAGGGAGTTGGCTGTAGATTGCTTTCTTTGATAAGGTCCTGGCAGACTACTTAGTCCTTCCCTATGTGTAAACGTTTAATAAACCCTCATAAACGTTTCACTTATACTGTTTGATAGTAGAAATTTGCATGGAAAACAGTTTAAAGTGTTAATAATGTACTGAGTATTATTATTTCGCCCCCCCGGTGGGTAATTTTTTGCTTTATTTTGCTTATAATTGTGAAGACGGGACGCTGCGTTTTTTTATGTCTCTTCCGGGTCCAGGCCAGCGGTTCTTCACTTTGAAGTCCGCACTTAAACCTTTAGCCCAGTTGGTGTGGAAACAGCCGCGAGGATTTCAACCGCCTGCCATGACATCTCGAAACACCTACCTGCGGAGACAAAAAGACGGGTAGAGCGGGAGGACTTGCTGTTTTATTTCATTTGTGACTGAATTAAACTTCTCCAATGCGAGGGACAGGAGAGGAAGCGAAACCAAGACTACTTGTTTGGGACCATATTTACTTCACTTTTTCATTTTCTAATCAGCGCAGCAACATGGATGGTGAGTTGTATAGGGAAGCTGTTCCACAGGCCCCCTCTCTCGGCCGCTTTGATGTGCTGCTCCTCATCTTTGAAGTTGAGAAATGTGGGCTGTGTTTTTTGTTTGTGGGCGAGAAATACGGTGTGATAGATAAGCTTGTGTGTGCGCGCGCGTGTTTGGGGGAGAGAGAGAGAGAGAGAGATGCATGAATGTGTGGCTAAGATAAAAAACGAATATTTGCCGGGTGGTGGTGCTTCTTCTTTAGGTTGGGTTAAAAAAAAAAAAAAAAAAACGTGTGACCCCCCTTCTTCTCCACCCTCTTTCAGATTTTTGACACCCCCAGCGATCTACATAGGCGAAGAGCCTGCCTACTCTGAGGTCAGTTGTTGAATGGGACAGAGTACGTTAAACTACCAGGCTTGCTTGATTGTGCTTGTGGCGCGGCGGAGCCTCGGTAAAAGTCCGCCCGTTGCTGATTTCGTCTCTTTTTGGGGACTATATAACGACTCGGAGAGCTTTGGACTGATCTAAAAATGGACTAAGAGCTCAACTTTTTTTTACGGGTTTTATTCTGATATACTCTGCCATGGTATGTCATATTTTCTTTTTGTTTACATGCTGTTTGGTGCGTTACTTCGCCATCCACTTCTACTGATTGTAGTTACGATCTCTTAAAAGTTCCCGATCCTAATCTTTTATACTTAGCTTTTCCTCCCTTCTTCTTCTTAAGAATCAGCTTAGTCGTTGGTAGTTCAGACATGTCTCAGGACTGTAAAAACATGGTGTAGTCACCCGCTCTGATTGATAATAATCACGCATAGCCTACGTCTCTGCCTCACACTGTCCAAGTTCGTTGCGGTGCATATCAGGAGTCTGTGCGGACAAGTGGAAGTGAGTGGCCGTGTGTGTGATTGGGAATTAATTGGAGTTGAAGCCTGTGACATGCACTCGTTAGGAGAACACGTGTAAGCTACTATAGTATGCGATTCTATGAAGAGAGTAACCGTGTGCGAGATGATTATTCTGGTGAAATGGTTTTGATGTGGCAGATCAATGCACGTAGAGAATGTGGGCTGCAGTTGATCTCTCATTTAGGTTATAAATAGATAAATGAAACCAGGGAGGAAAAAAGGCTTTCATTTTTCCCTTTCTCTGTGAACCCTTAGATTTTTTTTTTTTTTTTGTTGTTGTTGTTTTTTTTTCTTTTTCTTTTTTTTTTTGAAAGGGACTGTTTACTTGATGTCTGTCTTTTGAAGTTCAGGCAGGATCTGGCTTTGATTAGATCAATACTTTGTGTTTCAGAGTGAAGAGGAGCTGAGAAGCTCCCCCGCTGCTTTTAGAGAGTGAGTGAGGAGGATTTTTTTTGTGGGGGGTGGGGGGGAGCTTGGAAGCTGGAGCGGAGGCACCACGGCGGCACTCTCACACAGGCAGCCGGAGCCATGAGCAGGGCGCTCACGGAGCACATCAGCGGTAGCTTCCGAGAAGATGCTCCTCGTCCTCCGGTGCCGGGGGAGGAGGGAGAGGCGTCATGCAACAACCCGAGCAGGTCTGGCAAAATGAGAGCCCAGAGTAAAGTTAAAGACCTCCCCGCTGCTGCTGCTGCTCTTGTCGGCTCCATGCCACGGAGGAACGAGGATGGACTCGGGGAGCCGGAGGGCAGTGCGTCCCCGGACTCGCCGCTAGTTCGGTGGACCAAGTCTTTGCATTTTCTCCTCGGCGACTTGGACGGCGCCCACCTGTTCAGGACCTTCTTGGAGCGGGAGCACTGCGTGGACACTCTGGACTTCTGGTTCGCCTGCAACGGCTTTAGGCAGATGGACTTGAAGGATACCAAAACGCTGCGAGTTGCCAAAGTTATCTTCAAGCGGTACATCGAGAACAACAGCGTGGTGGCAAAGCAGCTGAAACCGGCCACCAAGACCTTCATAAGGGATAGTATCAAGAAGCAGCAGATAGACTCGGCCATGTTCGACCAAGCACAGACGGAGATCCAGTCCCACATGGAGGAGAACGCATACCAGATGTTCCTGACCTCTGACATATACCTCGAATACGTGCGCACTGGCTGCGAGAATGCCGCCTACATGAACCACGGCGGGCTGGGCAGCCTCAAGCTGATGTGCGGATACCTTCCTCCTCTCATGGAAGAAGAGGAGTGGAGTTGCAGTGACCTGAAGGCAAAAGCGTTGGGGTCTGTGGTGGGACTGTCTGCAAAGAACCTGAGGGCTACTGCTACTATCCGGACAGCGGCTGAGGTGCTGGAGAAGACCTACAGGTAACCTTGCATTCCTGCTCGCCTTGCACATTTTAGGACTGTTTGATGCATTGAATTGTGCATGCTGTTGTCAGGATCATCACTGCCTCATTTGACAGACTGAATAAGAGGCAGTTCTTTCTAGGGATGCACCGATCAGGCTTTTCCTGATACTGATTTCAGGTTGTCTTTGAGGTCTGATCTCTCCATTTTGATTTTTATTCTGGTTATAACACATTAATTAGAAAAATGTCCAGAAGGATGTTTGATAGATGATAATCCTCGTTTATCAATCAAAAGGTATGTCCCTAAACTTTATCAGAATTTTGTTCAACTTAAAGAACTTAAAAGTAGCTGTTCTTTTGGTGCATTTATAGACAGAAATGGTGTGAAATATTCATTCTGATGCATTGAATGAATGAAGTATTTCACCTGCCTTTAACCAATCAGAGTAGTACAGGAGGAAATTGGCTGATTCTGATCTGTAGTCAATGGATTGGTGCATTTTTAGTTATTTCACAAATGATTGGGGGAGAAAGTTAAAACCACATGATCAAAGGGTCTCAGAGGAACATGCCTGTATATTTGTGCCCTCCTGCCTTGCAGTTAGTCAAGAGGTTGGAGGGGTGGAGGGGGCGGGGATGGGTACAGAACATCAATGCATCTGAGCCTTCCTTTTAAGTAAATGGTGTCTTGCAGGCACCCCTCTGCTGGTTTGCTCAAGTTTCCTGTGCTTTGAAACTGTTCCTCTGGTTCAGGAATGAATTCAGACACCAAAACCTCACGACTGTTACAGCTACATCAAGCAGGGCAATGATAGTTTATATATATGTGTGTGTGTATATATATGTGTATATATATATATATATATATATATATATATATATATATATATATATATATATATATATAGATAGATTGATATAGATATATAGATATATTCTGCCCTCTCTGAGCCTTTATAAATTGTGTTTACTGCCACAGAATCTACATAATGTCTGGAAATGCAAACACAAAGTTCAAAAAAAGAGCAAAAAAAACAACTTTTGCAGATATCGCTCTCTTGGTCTGAGATGAAAGCAGAACTGTGTGTGGAAAGCATTTGCGTTTTATCTTAAGAAGCCATCCCACACATTGTCCAACAGCTGCAATCTTTTGAGGCCAAGAAGATTTTCCATAACTTGGATTGTGTGCATGAGGCTTCATCAAAAGAAATTCAAGAACTTGTGTTTTGTTTTTTTTTTTTTCTTTTTTTATTCCATCAAACAAATCTGTCATCTTATCTGGAGGCAGTTATTGCTTAATACTCTTGTTTGGTAAGAAAATGCCAAGTTTGTCGATCATTCTTACCCTTCATGTCAATTTATGGCTAACAGGAATGGGTTTGTTCCTGGCATCAAGGTATGCTGAAGTTTTGAAAAGTTTGTTTATACTGAGATGCCACAGTAAGCACTGGGGAGACTGAAGTTTTTGTCAACTGTATAGAGCACAGAGTAATGCAGTGTTGCCCTTTCCCTACCTGTTGCTGTTCACTGCTGGCCAGCTGGCTAAAGAAAGGCTACATGTTTGTTTTTATACTCAAAGAAAGGGGCCACTTCCGCTGTTTGAAAGCATTCGTTGTCTGCCTTTTTGGTAAGAAAATGGCAGGTTTATAAATAATTCTTAGTTATGATGGAAATTGTTACCAGAATGGTTTTAAAAATGTGTTTTTATCTAAATTATAGGTATACCAAGATTTTAAAAAGTTACAGCTTTAAAACTGCTAGAATTTCCTGTCATTCTGTTCCTATGGTTGAATGAGTAATGCAATGCTATATTTTCACAAACTGTTGCTGCACACTGCCGGTCAGCTGGTAAAGGGCTGCTACATCTTTTTTTCATACTTACAGAAAGGACCAATTGGGAAATGTGAACCTGTTTTAAATAAAAGGCATCAGATCATGTTGTACATTTTTGTTTTAAAACTCTTAAATACTGTGATGTCGTAAAGTATTTTTACTCAAGGTTATCACACCGTGAGAATCCCACACTGGCACATGCCAAGTACAAATGTATGAAAAATTTAGTGTAATAATAGCGATTGAGTGTAAAAACTCAACTCCAGCTTGTCCCATGAGAGTTTTTGCCCTTCATGTGAGCAGATGTGAGGTAACAACAGTTGCTCACTTGCTTGGAAGTGGCCATGTGGAGAGCAGGGGAGCCAATAAGTGCAGGGTTTGTTGACATGTGGGCATATCCTGCTTTCCTGGTGTGATCTCCTGTGTTCTTGTTTTTCTTCTTTAAAAAGAATAGCAGAAGAGAGAGAGACCATCATTCTACTCTTTCGTCCCCCTTTCCCACTGCCCCTCACCATCTCTGTGGGTCAAGCAATTTCCATCTCAAACATGTGGAACTAATTTTGCCACTGCACAGACTCCCCTCGTCACTTTTCGGAGGGACCTCCAACACTCCCAGACTCCAAAGCGGTAGAACGGCACGACAAAACATCCTCGTCTCAGTTCCGCCGCTGCGACCGCAGATCCCGCTCTGCAATGGTTTTATGTGCGTCAGTGTTTTCCCTCCTCTTTCATTTCTGTCCTGTGCTTTTATCTCTTCTGTTTGAAAGCAGGGGGAAAAATCCGTCTGACAGAGACTAAGCATGCTTTGGAAGGAGACAGAAAGACAAGAGGAGGGGAAGAGGGAAAAACAGGAAGGTGGGGTGGGGGGTCATGGAAGAAAGAAAAGAAAGATGGGGAGAGAGGTAGGGGGGTGCAGAGAGCCCAGCTGTGCTAAATACCTGACTCTTTGCGTGGACCCTCCAAAGGTCAGATTGGTGCTTGGGGCCTACGGCTTTAGTCATGCTGGGGTTCTCCTCAGCTCTCCCGGCAGAAGGCATTCTCATAAAGAAAGGGGCCCTCCTTCCCTCTTTTTTCCTCTCTCCTTCTCACTCCCTCTGTAAAGCTCAAGTTCCCCCTTCCTCTCCTTCCCTGTCCACCCCTTCACTCCTGGAGCAGGAATGCAACACAGCAGGATAGAGAGCAATGAGACAGAGAGACTTTAGAAAGGAAGGCAGGGAAGAGGTGGCAAAGGAGGGGTGGGGGACAGACTGACTAATAGCAAAGAGAGATGGAAGAGAAAATTCTCCTCGGGAAGGTGAAAGTGGGAAAGATCAGAAGTCTGGGCCAAACAAAAAGCTGGAGTACTTACAAGCTAGAGAGGGAGAACATGAAAGTAAACAAAAACCTGTAGAATACCGCTGATGCCACATTCCTCAGGCTCCTGGACACCTCTCACATGAGCCAGTCTAATTACAGAAATCTGCAGAGGACATCAGCAAAACAAACTCAGAGCTGTTTGTGTTCAAACCAACAGGAGCAGGAAAGAGAGCAAATACATGGTGTCACTTCATCCTTCCTTCTCTGTCTTGAAAAGTCTGGAAAGCATGCCATTTGCTTTGATCATTTTCCATATGGATAAATATGGAGAAAAAGGAAGCTGAGGATGAAAATATGTTTGCGTTTCTGTTATCTAGAGCATGGGTTCCCAAACCGTTCAGTTTTTGACCCACCTAGGAACAGTGGAAGAGACTTCTGACCCCAAATATCAGAGTATACAAACTGTGTCAATTAAGCAGGACTACAATGACAACTCGAACACCAATGACAGCCAATATAATGCTCGCTCTTATGTATTTGAAAACTACATTCATAACAAACTATTTTTTTCACAATCCCTTTATTATTCCGTTTAATTTCTAAAGGGAATCCCAGGTCCCTACATTTGTCAATCCCTTATCACAACTTTGGGAGTCATTGATCTGGAAAATAAAATAAAAAATAATAATTATTATAAGAAAGAGTGCTTTTTACAGTGATTTATATGTAAATGGAAAGGGTTTTATTTGACTACATGAGTTTTTCTTACAAAGGTATATGTATTTTTAAGAATAAATAGCATAAAGGTAACAAATGTCCAAGGTTCACTTTTAAGGGATGTAATTTTACTGTTGAACATCCAATGTGGATTTGGCAAATTTAAGCGTTATAGATTTTGATTTAGAGCTGATCTGAGTTAGTCTGGAGGCCAAAAAAGGGGGAAAAAATAGCGAAATTGCTGCTTACAACGCAGACAAAACAGAAGCCAATTTGAGAATTGTGTTCGTCATTTGTGGAACATCCAGAAAATAAAACCAATCTAGGTAAATTGGTTTTATTGTTTCTAGATTGTTATAAAAACTGATAGAAATCAAGCTTTTCCTGACTGAAATCAATTTCCTTTTTTGTTTTCTTTGAGGTCTGACTCTGATTCCAATTTTTGCTGGTTCTGCTTTTTTTTCTCCTGAGGACTATTGGAAAAAAGAGAAACAAAATGTTTTGCCGGTTTTTTAAAATTTAGATAGTAGTTTTAAACAGAAAAGGAGAAAATAAAATAAGGTTGATTGATGTTTTTGTTGGCCAAAAATTGGTTGGAGTTTTTTGGTTTTTATGCATTTAATAAGTTAAAAAAAAAGAAATTCCCATTACTTGTTGATCATCAATCTGAGCTGGTCAAGGGAAATAAAAGTCCAATTTCTTGCCGATTAATTGGTGCATCCGTGAAAATGGTGTGTGGGATTTTGAACTGGAAAATGTGCTGAGCCCCTTCTTCACACCCACATTTTATTGGGACCCTATGTTAAAAACTTTTCTTTGTATCTTTCACAGATCCCATCGACGAGGAGACCCCGCCAGCCCGTACTTTATCAACTCTGGCTACGTTTTCGCCCCCGCCACCAGTGCCAATGACAGCGAGATCTCCAGCGATGCAGCGACAGATGACTCTTTGTCGATGACTGACAGTAGCGTGTAAGTGTTGAGCTTTTATTCAGATCCTAAAATGATGAAACTGCAGCTTTTTCAGGAGGCTCATTTCCATGCAGCTGATCACAGCCAAAGCTCTGTGCAGTTTATTGCTTCCATCGTATCTGAATGAGCCCCGGCCAGAATTCAGTCAACACCTTTCCAGGAAACAGTCCAGGGGTGTAAAGAAAACTATTTGGCCTTGTAATCCAACAGGTTTAGCTTCTCCGTGGGGCCCGGGGACTGCATTGCCGAAGAAAAATGGTGTGTAATGTATTTTAATTATCCTCTGTGATTGACTCCAGGTAATTCTATTAATGTGCAGTTGTTACTACGGCCTCGGGGGAGATAACTCTGGGAAAGTCATTACGTCTGAAGGCCTTTTGAAGTTTATTCTGATGTGTTGCAGGCTGGAACAAGGAAAAAAAAAGACGTCTTAATGTGGGTGGGGGCGTTGCCTCATTTCCTCAATGTTGATATGTATTCATCCCACCCACCCTTCTGTCACCAGACTTTTTTCTTCTTTTTTCATATTATCTAATCGTTTTTCTTCTTTGAAGACCTGCAGGAGTAAGGAGTAAGGGGAGGAGGGATTGTCCATTCGGGTCTCAAGACAAACTCATTGAAAAATGTTGGCACCAAATGAAAGGCGGCTTCCTCACATGGTGGGTCGGTTTCCTGCCACCAGCCTCTGCGGTGTGCTGAGATCATGTGTCTGCGAGGCTTTCACGGGGGTTACTCATTTCTAGACCCCGGGGCAAGACATAAGGAACCCCCACCCCTTCTCCTCCCTTTCCCCTCCTGGCCAGTCCAGTTCACCCAAACAGCTTCTCTCCTCCACCCTCCAGAGTAGTAAGCAAGAGTGGTGAGGCTCCCAAGTGCCAGGGAGTGAGAAAATAAAGTGCACGGAGTATAAAGGGCTTAACCGAATCGCTTTCAGCCTATTGTTAGGTGAGGGGAGCTTAGCGGGATAAGAGGGTGGCTAGCTGCTTTGAAAATGACTTGCACCGCTGAATAGGAGATCGCCATAAAAGTGAGGGCCGATGAAACCATGAAAGAGTTCACAACTGTTTTCTCTTGCTGTCCGGTCACATGATCTGGAATGGTCTGTTTTGATAAATAGTGCAGTTGGTCAGGGAAGAGTTGGTAAGCTTTGTTGGCTGCTAACTTTGGTGTTCAGCTTGGGTTTTACTTTTGACGGGCTACTTCCTGTTCCTTCAGGGGTTACGGCTTGTAGTCTCAAGTTGTAGTTTGGGAAGCACTGATTGTGAGGTAGAAGAAGCAGCATGGGTCGTATTGCCAGCCTTGTGTCCATTATCTGACATTAAATGTGATAAAGTTCCTTAGACAAAACAAATGGGCTAACTGCTGAACACTTGTCAAAGTCATATTCTTTAATACGTCCTTGTCTCCTTTCTTTTGAGGGAACAGTTTGATTAGCAGTTAAAAGACGGTCAGCAAATTCAAATCTAATTCCCCAGAAAAAGAACAAAAAGAGATGAATTTTAGAAAGAGGAGAAAGGGTGGTGGTGGAAGGGTGGGATTTTTTTTTCTCTTTTTGCTTATATCTTATTTATGGATTTACTTGGACGCTGGGGAATGCTGCTGCACCAACTTCAAACATTACCTTATCTTACAAACCAGCCTTTTGATGTTGCCGAGATCAGAGGCTCGCTGCGGAGCGCTTGCCAAACGAAGATGGCAGCGGGTGCATATGTGCATGAGTGTGAGATTTCAAAGAGGCAGCAGAAAAAAAGTAGCGATTGGGCTAGGTCAGACACTTCTGAGCGGCCAAAACGGCCACAATAATTGGCCGAGAGTAAGTGGCAGCTGACTGGAGGAAGCCAGCAGACAGAATGGGGGGGAGGTGAGATTCCCAGAATAAATGCTTAATTGTCCGGAGACTTTTAGTGTTGCTTGCTAAACATCTCTATTTTCACTAGCTATAAAGCAAAAAGAACTTGAGTACCTTTTGGTAATCTGCTTTAGTCTGTTGTAGCTCCAAAACAACCAGATACTGAACATTGACTTTTTTTTCTGTTTCAATAACTGAGTTGATTATTTACAGAGGCTGTTATTTTTACTCAAATTTAAATGATTAGCTCATGTTTTGTATTATGCCCATGTGGTTTTTTTTTGTGTGTGTTTCTGTATTTGTCCTGACTTTAAGAGTTGCCTTAACATTTAATGTAGTATTAATGTTAGATATGCATTGAAAAATCCTTGAACAGAATTCCTAGATTTTGATGGGCTTTGTCTAAACTCAAAAATCTGATTATTTTCCGATCAGTTAATGCGCCATACGCAAGCGGTACCAGGCCATGCTAACTATAACACTCTTTGATGTGGAAGCTGTTACTAAATGAAGACTGAAAGTTACCATTTTCAGTATCAGTGAGATGTGAATTGAAAGTAAAGACTAAGAAAGTACAGAGATTTAAAAAGCTATTTTAAATCAAACTATATTTTCTTCATCATGTAGAAACATATCTGTAGTTCATTCAGGCTGTGAGAAAGCAGGCCAAGAGAAACAGCTAAATCCGATTAGAGCAAGGAGTACAGCAAAGTTGTAATGAAATTACTCTGTAATGAAACTTGTTTGAGTTGGAATTTTTGCCAGCCTTTTGAAAATCTCAGAGTTAAGGTTAAAGGTCTACATTTTCCAGGGAATACACATGGAGACTAGTATTTTAATAATTTTAGCTATGCTAACAGCACCAACCATGTTAGTTGTAAATAAAAGACACTAAAGACAGTTTAAAATGTGAACTCTGCATCAAGGATACATAGATATGAAAATCTGGGCTGATAAAGATCTGATATTAACATTGCTGTTATTTTCCAAAACTGAAATTTACTGATATTATATATTTCCCTACATGTTTCATCTCTGTGAAAAAACTTAAATTGGAGACATTTGTTTTTTATTGCAGAGATGGAATCCCCCCTTACAAGATGTGCACCAAGAAGCAGCTCCAGCGAGAGATGCATCGTAACATTAAGATCAATGGCCAAGTTACGCTACCCCACTTTCCTGTAAGTTCCACCTTATTACAATCTACTGTCTTTTATACACTCACAGACATCTGAGTCTCAGTTTCTTTGGGATGGAATATAACACATAATTGCTTTCGTGTTTCCAGTAAAACTTCGAAATCAATAAATTTACATACTTCTGGTGTTTAAAGGGCTCTCTTCCTATTTCAACTATTTACTTAAAATAGTTGATTTTTTTTTTCTGCCTCCATAACTTCATGTATAATAATCATCATGATGTCAGATTATAGACAAGGGATTCCTCAAGCATGTGTATCTGGTCCAATTTAGTTTTTTTGCGTGATCCAGACAGTGTATGCTGTTAGATGTGAGATATTTTCTGACCCATCTTCTCACCCTCAAGTTGTTGTGAGATGGTTTAAAGAATTGGGTGAAAACAGGTTGACACAGATTAGGAAGGAGGAAAATATACCCACTTTTATTTTGTCTCCATATCCAAACACAGGTATGTGTTTGTGCATGCATTTTTTTGTTTTTTCCCTGTTTTCTTTCAGTTTATCCTTTTCTCTCCCTGTCTCTTTCTTTTCCACTTGCTCTTCTTTAATGTCTCCCTCCTGATTTGGAGATGGCTCTGTCTCCCATGATGCACCAGCCCCAGGCAGCGGGGGCCCCGTGCAGGGCTGGCGCTCCTTTGCCAGCAGCTCCGCTTGCCTTTTTTCTTCTGTCCTTTATCGTGTCTACAAAGAGATGAGAGGAACAACAAAAAAAAGTCAAAATCAAGAAAGCCAGTGTGCCAAATAACAAAAAAAAAGTATGAAATGGAGAAAGAGAAGCCAGTGCATATAGTTAAAGAAAAAGGAGGATAATGTGACTAGAGTACCTCTGAGCTGCCCTGCATGCAGCCTGGAAATAAATTACTACTTTCCTTCAGATCTTCCCAGTATTTGACTCCTCTGTCTTCTTGCTCTCTCTCCTTCCGTCTTTGCCACCAATGCCTCTCCACAAACACACACATCTCAATCTTCTTTCTCTCCCTTCATGCTGTTAATTTTGTCACCCCCTTCCCCGACACACACACTTGCTCTCTCTCTCTCTCTCTCTCTCTCTCTCTCTCTCTCTCTCTCTCTCTCTCTCTCTTTTCTCAGTCGATATCTGGCTTTTATTCGGAGATTTAAAGCCGCGTGTCCCTCCCACCCCTAGTGTGTGTTTGATGTTTGACAAGGGCCCTTTGAAGTGTGCTGACTTCAGAGGCTGCCTTGCTGATGGTTTGGTCGGGCTACAGAGGGTACAGGCAGGGGGCCTCCCCTCCAAGCGAGACCAACTGCTACCCCGCTACTGCTGCCCCCGTCTTTTCCCCTCGCCCAGCAGCTTGGCACCGCCAAGGGCACTGGGCATGAGAAGATCTGGGAAGGGATGGGCAGCAAGAAAGGTTCAGGTTAGCTTGAGGGCAAGGGCGTCTGTATTAGGTCCTTTTTTTGGAAAAGTAACAGGCTTTTTGGAACGAGATAGGATTAGGGCAAGGGCAATGGATTAGTGCACCATATTGCATCCATCCGAAACACCAAGTAGCTACACTTACACACTTGTTAAAGTGTCCCTCCCTTCTCTGTGTTGTTTACCCTGCAGAGGACACACCGGCTGCCTAAGGAGATGACCCCAGTCGAGCCCTCAGCTTTTGCTGCCCAGCTCATCGCCAAACTGGAGAAGCTGAAGCGTGAGCAGGACACGATGAGCTCACTAGAGGAGAGGCTGCAGCAAATTCAGGAGGTGAGCATTTACAAATGCAGAGCCTTTCCAAAAGTGTTTGTACAGCTTAACCCTCTTTCAAATTTTGGCACGTCACAACCACAAACTTAATTTTATTTTAGTGATTTTATGTGATAGACCACCACAAAGTACTGCATAATAGTAAAGTGGAAGGACAATGACTCATACAATAAAATCTACTTTGTAGAATCCAATTTTTCTGCAAATACAGTTGGGAGTCTCTTTCGTAGAGAAAGGTATGCCAATTCTTCTTTGCAAAATAGGGCAAACTCAGTAACTATGGTATTAGAGTATCTGCAAACATTGATTTTCAAGTCTGTTCACAGATTATAAATTGGATTCAGGTCTGGACTTTGACTGAGCCGTTCTAACAGGTGAATTAGCTTTAATTTAAACCCGATCCCTGCCACCACCATGTTTCACAGTGGGGGTGGTGTGCTCAACATTTTTCTCTACCACAAATTGTGTTTCATACACTGAGTCAAAAAGTCAAACTTTCGCCTCATCTGACGAGAACACCTCCTTCCACATGTAAACCATCTTGTGAAACAGCAAAAATGTGGAACATTTAAGGAGTATGAATATTTCTGCCAGGCACTGTGCCTCCTCAAAAATAGTCTTAACAGCTACTTAAAGCATGCCTCCCACTTTGTAAATTCCAACTTGGATCCAATTAATTTCAGGCAGTAGTTCTAAACTTCTCTACAAACGCCTTTACGCCAGCTTTAGCATGACGAAGAACAGGGTAGGCGCCATGGGATTGCAAAGTTTTTCTGGATTTAGCTGCTTCCTCACTTTTCGTTTGTGTTCTCTCCCATTTCATTTGGAAGGAAGAACTTTCAAACTTATGTTTCTAGATACACTTTAAGTGCCTTCAAATAGCACTTAGTTACTCTCCAGTGGCACATTTGCTGAATATGTGTAGTGCCAGTTTCTTTGTGAAGCACAGGCAGATTCTGCATTATAGATGAAGCGTACCCAAAGCCTGTTAGGGAAGATAACAGCACAGCAAAGGAGAAAACTCGCATCAAGTTATTCAGGCATTTGCTCTCTCTCTTACTTCACATGATGATTGATAGAAGTCAATGGAAACTGACACATAAATTCTTCAACGATATGTGATTATTGTTTTGTTAATCAGCTTTTCTTTCTGGGTTGCAGGAGGATGAAAGGGAGGAGAGCAATGACCTCAGCAGCAGCAGCTCCCTCCATCACCCCCTGCTCCCATCTGCAAGCCAGTGCGAGGAAGACCCCCAGGCCATATTAGATGAGCACCTTTCCCGTGTCCTGAAGACACCCGGCTGCCAGTCGCCTGGCGTGGTTCGGCACTCGCCACGTTCCCGCTCCCCAGATCAGACTGGCGTTATGGTGTCCTCCAGCCACGGAACTTTCTTTGGCGCTTATCAAGGGCCTGCTAAGGTTCTGATGACAGGCAGGCAGTCCACAAAGCACATCCACCACCACTACATCCACCATCACCACGCTGGGCCCAAGACTAAGGAGCAGATCGAGACTGAAGCGGCTCAGCGCGTGCAGTGCCTCTGCCCTCAAGGGGGCGCCAATTACTCCGACTTCACACCTGCGTGAGTTCAGCATCTCAGCCGTCCCTTCCTACAATAGTGTTTTGCTATTTTAAAACTTTTGGGTCCTGATGACTCCGTGTTTGCCTCTCCAGTCGCTGCAGCACTTTGTCCAGACGACCAGTGAAGGCCTCCGATGAGAGTGCGTCTTCACCATGCCTTCCCATGGTTTCCACCGACCGCTCTCAGAATGTTTGGCAGTGGATCCTGGAGAGCGAGAGGCAGGGCAAGCACAAGCCACACAGGCAAGTGTCGCAACACCACCTGCACAAAAGAAGGTCCGAGTCATTTCCTGTACTGACTTCCATTTTTTAAAATTCATTTCAACAGCACTCAAGGGTTAAAGAAGCCCAGTCCTCTCGATTCCAAGATCTTGCCTGCTAGGACCAGCACCTGGGGTGGAGCTGGCACCTGCAACGGGAGTCATCTCCGTGGCCATCACCCAGGCCATCCTTTCATCCAGGATCCTGCTATGCCACCCTTACCCCCTCCCAACACCCTGGCACAACTTGAGGAGGCCTGTCGCAGACTAGAAGAGGTTTCCAAGCCGCCAAAGCAGAGGTAGTATGCTTACTCGTAGAGAAAATCTTATTCCTTTAACATCCTAATAACAATAACAAAACTGATTGATGGGTTAGGTTTTAATATTGGTTGTTTTTTACAGGCATTCAACAGCATCTAGCAGCCTTCAGAGAGACAGGAGCCATCCACCTGCTGGAACTGGTGCAGGCACGTCTCAGTCCAACCCTGAAGAGTATGTATTTTTTGCCTCTGATTTTAATATTCCCATCGCTATTTCTTTACCTTGATTTGGTTGGCTGGTCTTTACTCTCTACACACTTACATTCTAGTTTCCCAGATTATAACCAGTTAGATTCATAATGAGAATTTCTTTTTGGTCAGGGAACATGCTCCCATCTATTTCATCTCAGATCTTCTTGAATCATTTTATGTAATGGCTCATAGTAGTTATGTCCTTGACTCCGCTTGTCTTGGCATTTTATTCATTCAAGATTATTTGTGCTTAGATACAGCATCCATAAGCCCCCCTCCATTTTCCGAAACACACACACCACCAGAACCAAAACAATAGCTTTTAAGTCATTGTCTAAAAGCTGATTTTGTTTTACATTTTCAGGTCTAAGGAGCTGGTGGTAACATACTTTTTCTGTGGCGAGGAAATTCCTTATCGCAGCATGATGAAGACCCACTGCCTCACCTTGGGTCACTTCAAAGAACAGCTCAGCAAGAAAGGCAACTACCGGTAAATATGCTGCAGTGACGCCACAAATCAAACGAGAAACGACTTTCCGCTGATCAGAAATCAGTGTTTGACTTACAATCTGTGGTTTCTTGCGAAGCTTTCACTTGCTGGTATCGATTTATGCTGATTCTGATTTCTCTTTAAAGGGGTGGTGACATCACTGTATAAACTTTGTCATGTAGTTGATATTGCTGCTTATGTCAATTCTCCAAAGAATTTCGTTAAAAAAAAATAACGTCACCTTTTTGTAGGGGGCTGTTTTGGCAGGCCAGATTTCCCTCCTCGGTAAAAAAGTTGGGTACAGTAATGATATGAGGCTCTACGTAGTTGACTTCTCTCTGACTCTGATTGGCTACAACCATATTTGGAACACTCTTCAGTAAAATGCGCTGAACATCGTCTCAAATTGAGGATATAATTGTCTTCCCTATAAATGAACTTGTGATTCTCTCATCCTTTGGAAGTACGTGGAAACACAGCGTGAATTAATCGACATCGGTTCCTTTCAAATAGCTTCTTACATCTCTGAGCTTCCTATGACTACTTTTTTGACACTTGGCCACCTGTTTAATAGTTAACTTTTTAACATTAAGGTAAATGGCTAACTTAACCCGAGAGTGTTGTCACCACCAACTGGTTAATGAATGGCGGACTGACTGATTGGAAAAAAGATAGTATTTTTGTAGTTTCCAATTTGCCGTTCACCAGTTCGAGCTGCGCTTTGGTGCTGATTTTTCATGCACCTCTAACTGAATTATGAATAAAGACACCTGCTGACATCTGACGAGTCGCAGCAGAGGGACTGAGAAAACTTTTCAATGAGTTTTTTTTTTTGTTACTGTACTTGTTTGTATGTGTGAAGTACTGGAGCCTGAAAGCTGACAAAGAAACTAAGCTGGGCTCATCCACTGTATTCAGAGCATTACAGAAAAGAGGGGAGAGAGAGGGGGTTCTGGAGGGAATTTTTCTCACATCTGGTCCTGATTTACATGCTAAGGCAGTCTTAATAAATATGGCTTTGAAGCTAGGGCTATTTCATTTTGTGCGCAAAGACTATCGCAATGCGTTCAAATTCCTCCACCAGAGTATTGCATCAGACATTGAAATCGAATGCTGTGCAAGCACCTTGTTCTGGTGAAGGTATTGGCCACGGCAATAATATCCCCACTGTCAGTGTCACAGGATGAGGCCAAATTCCTAGCATTAGGACTTTCATAAGTAACTTCATATATAAGTACCAACACGTACTGATAATCAACCATTAAAGCTACAGAAATACCTGTTTCAGGGATGAGTCTGTGGTATTTCAACAAGTGAAACCTCTGCAGGCCCACGTGTAGTCACATCTGTTTGTTAGGCAAGAGAGAGGAGAAGGCCCGCAAACAAGCCAACGCTCCCCCAGCTATCCCATAACTCTTCAGTGAGCCTGTGAGAACAGGGGGTGGGGGATGAAGCGCCTGGCTTCAATGGCAGTAGAATGTGTGGAGTTGGTTAATTTGGACATGGCAGCGGTTCAGCAGAGAACAGTACTCCGTAGCTCTGCCAGACAATATTGGTGCCAGATGTTGTGAGAAGAGAAAAATCCTGCCACATAAAACATGTTCCAGTGGAAAGACTCCTTGTGTCGCTCTGCCTCTGCAACAAAGTGATGACTTTGAACTATTTGCGAGCATAAAACGTAGTTTTTATTCTGAAAAAAAGAATTCAGCCAGTTAGATTAAGATGGGTGGTGTGGCTGTTTTGTGAGAAAAATGAAACAAGAAAAATATATAATCGAAAACCTTTGAAGAAGAAGTTAGACAACAGATGGAACTTTTTTTTCTGAAAAGCAGTTTGATTACAGGCGAAATTCATTTTGTTTTTGTCACATTAATGTTGCCGCATGTTCTGCAGCTGTGATGAAGCAAGCCTCGTTCACATTCATCTGTGATTATAATCAAAAAACAACGATGTATGTCTATATTTATGTACGCCCTCCATACATGTGTTTGAATGACTCTAAGCTGAGCTCATAAAACACTCGGCTCCCAATACTTTTTTTTTTTTTTTTTTACTTCCTTGTTATATTCCGAATACAGGCACACATGGACAAAATGAGGCATTTTTCCATTACAAAGCTTATCATTAAATCCCCTCCTGCTGATCTTTTTTGCTGGGTTTAAAGTAGAGAGTAGAATCATTAGGAACACCAGGAGACTTCACAGTCTCTGGGACTGAGCTAGCCCTGGGAGTTATCTCCGCTTGTGTGAAGAAGAAGAGCAGTGGGTTAGCGAGGTGACCCGTGACCTCAAGGGAGACCGTCTGGGGGCAGAGGTCCTTCATACAACTGTTGCACCCATTTCCTGAACTGTTGCTGGAGATACACCAAATTTCCTGGCCTACTTCCAGCCTCTAGTTTTTGTACTGCTTATACCAGTTTTTGCTCGTTCTGACTTCTTTTTATGAATTATACGAAAATGTATGAACGCCATATTTTTTTCTGTCCTTCCTGCCTTGAATGTTCATTTCAAACAAAGAGAAAGTGATTATAGAGCTGACATTTTAATTCCGACTTTAGCATTTTTACATTAGCACAATTGAAACGTCTAGCGTTCTTGTGTATATTTTAGTGAAGCTAGATTACGTTAACTTCAGATTTCCGAAAGGCTGCCAACATTTCCAAATTCACGATGTTCTATGACAGATGTTGAAAGTACAAAAGGATAAAACATCAGTTTTGCTGTGCTCTGTTCAGCCTTCCTGTTATCTACTGAAAGCCCAGCTCTCTCTGATCTGAATACGTTATGCACTGTTATTTGAAAAAACATCAGTAGCCTGATACCATCAAAACATTATTTTACTCAAGGTTATACCATGAGAACCTCACACTGATCCCGGCCTCCCTCACTCATACTGAAAATACTGAGGCCACACTGAAGAGTGTTGTAAGGGCAAGCCAGCGGCACTCGTTGTGCGTTTCGGTGCATCTCCAGCTCCATCGTCTCGGCTGTCGATAGGAAGCTTTCCACAGTTGGTGTTTGTGTTTGGAGAGCTTCGTTTTTGAGGCAGGCAGTCACAAGCAGACTCTGGGGCACCTGAAACATCAACCTATGTGACAGAAAGGCCCTTGATTTGACAACTAGCTCAATTAGAAGCCATGGGAGGAAAAAGGAAGGGTGGGGGCAACACAGAGGGAGGGGAAAGAGGATGTGAGGTGCTTAAGGACAGCCTCTAATTAACCCTTCAACTTTAATAGGTCCACGCAGGACGGATCTGCAACGAGGAGCCGAGCGCACACGGACAAGCCATTTTTAGCGGCTCAAATTATCATAGGGACTGTTTAAACGAGAGGTTCAGCTGTGTTTGCGCAGCGGTGCGATGTGGAGTCAGGCTCTACCTTTGAAGTGTTCAGGGATGGCATTGAAGGCTATGACTAAGTTGTTTTGTACAAGATCCATTTCTGGCTCTGAGAGAGTGTGAGTGTTTGATTTGGACTAAAGGGAGCGTGTACACGTAAGTAGTCGTGTAGGAGCCTCAAAGCTGTTTAGAACAAGATGAAATGTATCAGTTGCCCTCCTGCTGCCACTCTGTCAGCTATTGTTTGAGCTTAGGGTTTTTGTTTTTTTTTTCCTTTTCTCTTCCAACACTCACCTACGCTTTTTCTAATCACAAACTTCTGTCTTTGTGTGTTTCTTTTTCCTCCTCAGGTACTACTTCAAGAAGGCGAGCGATGAGTTTGAGTGCGGAGCGGTGTTTGAGGAAGTGTGGGAAGATGCCACTGTACTGCCCATGTACGAGGGCAAGGTTCTGGGCAAGGTGGAGAGGATGGACTGAAAAAAACACCACCACAAGCAACCAGTGCCCTTTCCCCACCCAACCACAAATTAAGCTTTCCCTTAAGAACTTGAGCAACAGACTCTATGAAAAAACAAAAGAAAAAAACCTCTGGACTCCTTTTTTTTTTTTTTTTTTTTTTTAAAAAAACAGCTATTTCTTATTAAGCTAAACAGAGTTAATATATCCAGCACAAGAAAACCGATTGAAGGAAGACGAGCCAATGAAGTATGCCGAACTCAGAGGAGGAGCCGCCCCCTCCCTGACTCTCTCAACCAATCAGCCTTAGAACACACAAAGGGACGAAACTTTGAAGACCGACGCAACAATCGGAGGCCAGGGGGGAGGAGAGACACCGACTCCTCTTGAAGATAACCACTGAAGATACCGTTGTGTTGTGACACGATGGTGGACTGATGGTGTCCTGATCAGAGGGCTAAGAAGGCGCTGACAGAAACGCCCATACGTGTGCATATACATACATGCATATATATATATATATATATATATATATATATATATATATATATATATATATATATATATATATATATATGTATATATGTATATATACATGTATTATTTATACATGTGTATATATATGCTTTTTGTCTTGAGTTAAAAGTTTTTATTTAGTATTTATTAAAATAACCTTTCCCTCTTCCCTCCCGTGTCTTAAACCTGTGACTCCGTCCCCTGTTCTTGTCTCCAGCCAATGATCAAGCTGCTTTGAATGTTGGGAGAATACTGTGGCGATGCTGTTTCATGTTTGTCCGTTTTTATATCCCACAAAGGTCGTCACACTCGCCTTGTTGCCACTTTCGACCCGAAATAACGACCTGAGCGTGGGTCCAGTCCAAAGCTTCTTTATGCTAATGGTCGATCCCAGTTTTATATGCTGCTGATAGTTTGTTCAAAGTTGCCACACTAGGATCTCCCAGCACTCATTGTCTCTCTCCCCCGTCCTCCCTTTCTTCCCGTCTCTCCTTCTTTAGCGACAGAGCTCAATCTTTTTTTTGTTGTGCCTTTGTTTCTAAACCAGGCATTGCACAGGGATGGGAAATAAATGGGAGGGGTGGGGGGGGCAGATTCTCACAGAGAGAAAGCCTAACAAAGACAGTGTTTACAGCCTGCACACCGAAATAACTCACGCTAACAAGAATCAGTTTGGGCCACTAAGAGCGACTTCTCGACAAAGTCAGCCGATGTGTGCAGGAGGAAAAAAAAAAAAAAAAAAAAAAACAGCAAAAACAACGTGAAGAATTTCTGCTCCAGTATCTTTTGAATGTTGTTACAGTAACACCGAATATAGCAGAGCTCCTGCATATATTGTAATTATGCATTCTGAAGTATGAATACTGAAACACACGGACACAAACACATGACTGCTGGTGTTTCTTGAGTACAGCACCTGTGCCTACATGGATGCCATACCATGTGCTACCCTGTTTCAGGGTTTTAATATATATCCCTTGGTTTTCAGAAGGGTTTTATGTTGAGAAGATATTTTTATGCTTTTAATAATGTCGTGTAATCATGGTTTTTTTTTTTTTTGTTGTTTTGTTTTGTTTTTTTAATTTTATTTTGTTTGGGTTCCTTTTTTACACCATGGCCTTTTTTGGTTGTTTTTAGTTCATAATATCTAAACTGTAAATTATACATTATATACAGAGTTTCATTTAAAGATTTACATGGATCTATAATTATTGTAATTATTGAGAGATGTAGCCTTTATTAAAGTTTTATATTTTTCAAATGAAAGCTGAGGTTGTGCTTTTTTTTCATATTACAGAGTGACATCAGAAGTATCAACCCCCCTTTAAACTCTTCCATATATTTTAGCACATTATAACCACAAGCTTCGTATTTTCATACAAACAATATATTTTAGTGGGATTTTTAGTGATAGACCAAGACAATGTCATACGTGATGGTGAAGCTGAAGGAAAATTACACATCATTTTTTGTACATACCGAGGTGATGGCAGTGCTGTTTCAGTAGTTGTATTCTCTTTACTACTCTTCCATTCAAAACCTGATCTGAAGAGTGGAGGACTATCAGCTGCCCTGTCCTGTCGCTGACCTGCCTGCTGTGCTCTATGGTCTTCATGTTGCTGTTTGTTCACTGATGTTCTCTAACGAACCTCTGGGAGCTTCGCAGAACAGCTGGATTGATACTGGGAATAGATTACACACCTGGGCTCTATTTCCTAATTAGGTGATTTCTGAAGGGAAATTGTTCCACTAGATTTTATGTTGGGGTATCACAGTAAATGGGACTGAATATAAATGAGCTCTTATGATTTTTTTTTTTTTTTTTTTTTTTTTTTTTTTCAGATTTTCATTAGGAAAAAATTTTGAAAGTCGTGTATTGTTTTCCATCCATATGCGTGACTTTGTGTTGATCCATCACATAAATTCCAAATAAAATCACGTGAAGTTCGTGGTTGTTGTGTGGAAAGGGTCAAGGGGTGTGAATACTTTTGACAGTAGCTTTTACTTTCACAAAACACTTCTACATTTGACGTTATGCACACAAAGTGAATGAAGATTTTTTTAAAGCTGCAGTGTGAGATGATTGTTGGGATAGAATGCTTAGAAGTATGTTTATTTAGACCTTTTGCTTTTCTATTTGCTGCAGCAAACTTTGCTTTGTGAGCAAGAGATTTAGTCAGTTGAAGGTAATCTGTGCAGTTTACATCAAGTTTCAAGACTAAAATTTAGTTTAGAAAATCCATTGGGAAAAGTCTGAGAAAAGTATCGAAAAGATTATTTTATTACAGTATTTTTAGGGTCTTTTTTTTTTCTTTTTGTAAATTTAGAATAGTTTTTCGGTAGAGCAACCTTATTAGGCAGCTCTTGTATTTTAGAATGCCTCAAACTTGACTGGGATTACTTTTTAATGGAAAGGCCTGTCTCATTCAGTCAAAATTGCAAGGTATGCTACTAAAACTGGTATCATTCAAGCTGTTGTGCTTTATTATTTTAGTTGTATCTATGAGTTAAAGATGAAAAATGGGCTTTTTAGTGGCATTTTCCAATGTTTAGTCTGACAATGAGAAAAATTGCAGTTATGTTCCAAAATATCTGTGTGTTCATCAAAACCAAAGACCAAGAGGGTTTTTTGTTGCAGGTTTCATAGTTACTAATAGTTTTGAATAGTAGTTTTGAATCTAGTTTTTAATCATAGTTTTGAATCCATATGAGGTTTGTTGGAATACTTTATTTCCTACAAAAGGCACCCTGAGGCTTAACGATATCAGCCCTCAGACATTCAGATTCCCATAGTTTGGAGCACACCTGGTCAACTTTTGTTGATATTACATCCTGTCTTATCAGGCCAGATCAACAGTTAGTTCTCCCCAGTGTTCTCCTCTTTACCTAGCCTAGCTACACAGCTGTAACTACAGAACCCCGCACCGTTTTCTGGAACCTGTTGTAAACTTTTAGGACTACGTCTCTAAAAAGAACTAGCAAATCTTAAGTCTTAGTGGGAAAAAAACTGAAAGATTGGCCACCAGATTTTTTTTTTTTTTTTTTTTTTTTTTTTTTTTTTTTTTTTTTTTTTTTTTTTAGATATTCCTGTTTTCCACAACTGTTAAAGGGATGGTATTATGTATTTTCCAGGTACATAGTGTCATGTTGTGTTGTGGTGAAGAAGGAACCAAATGCAATGAGGCAGGAGAGGTGGAGAGTAGATTTGAATATTTAATGAAAACATGATGAACAAGAACTTACAAAACTGCCAGGAGGAAGGAGCAGGAACAAAAAGGAGCAGGGTAAATGGAGAAAAAACAGGGTGTAAAGGGAGGATCCAGCGAAGAGTAAGAGGAATATAGGAGCTTAAATACAGGGAGAGTGAATGCTGGAAAACAATTCTGAGACAAAAACTAGTTAAACACAAGAAATAAATAACATAATCTAAGTAAAGTAGCTAGCAGACTGAATAGAGTCAAGGCTGATCTAACCAAAGAAAACTAAGGCAAACAGAAAACAATTGATCAAAACTAAAATCAAATAATCAAAACCCAAAACAACCCAGGGTCCTGACACATAGTGCCATCTTATAGCACAAACAATTACCTGTAACCCTAAGTTGTTACAAAAATGCTGTATATATCAAACATAACTTAAAAGAAATTTGACTTCGCAATTTGATGCCTTGAAGTTGGCCTTTGTCTCTCGTTCAGCACGTCCCTCTCCATTACCCTATTCACAACTGTTCTTAGAAGCATTGGACTGAGAAGTAGTTCATATGATAAGTCTAGTAGACGCACAGTTCCACCAGGTATTTGCTAATTGATGCTGCCACTAGTTTAGAGGAGCTGAGTGGGGGAGGCACAGGGGAGGGGTGCTCCGTGAGGCAGAAGTTCGGCTGGAGACTGCAGCTCCAAGGAGGAGCTGTGTGTAAATAGTCAGTGCTTTGTGAACACAAGCTCTTAGACACCTCCGAATGGTTGCCATGGGAGATTCAAGGATTTCTCAAACATGCATGAAAGAATCAATGCAACACTCTAGGTATGTTTATGATGAGAAATAACATTATAATATGATATTAAGCTCAAATTTTTTTTACATAATACTCCCCTCCAAAAAAAACAAACAAAGAAACAAAATGATTCAACACTACAGAAAAGACAAAAATGACCTCACAATTTAATGAAACTTTTGAAAAAACACGAAAGGCAATCATTCTTGCCATATTATGCAATATTGAGACCCAGTTTCTTTTCCAGGTCTTAAGAATAGAAAAGACAAGAAACTGTTAGCCTCCTCTTGATATTTATTTAAAATATGGCATCTTGGAGAGTTCCTGATGCAAGGCTCCCAAGAAAAAGCCCTACCTAGCATCACCTCCTATGCAGCCTCTTGTATAACTGACAGTGTGCATAGGTTGCTTTTACACATATTGATCTTTTGTTTCACACTAAACCATCTGAAGTGATTAGTCCAGAAAAAACTTCATCTTCCTTCTATTTAATCAAAGCACACTGTTCCGGTTAAAGCTTCTGTAGGGTTTAGCAAAACCCACATGTTGACATTTGTGACGGCAGGCTTGTCCTAATATGTCTCCCAAAAAACTGGTTGGTATAACTGGCTCCTATTGTTTGTTATTGAGACTTGGTTACCACTTTTTGCTGATGTTCTTGAACTGTGAAGTTTGGAGATTTATTTGTTTGTATTTTTAACTCCCTTACCATCTTTCTCTCCGTTTATGGTGGCAAGAAAAATACAGATGATGATGGCAGTCTGTGAAAAGTCATATGTATGCCCAAGCGAAACAGAAAGTCATGGATAACTAATTCAAAGACCCAAAAAACTGATTGTAACTAAAAAGATGGTTATATTAAATTGATTTGAAATGGAGTGTTTGGGGTATCAAAAATAATTGTCACCATAGAGCTTTTGTTAAAAACAAAAAAAACCCAAAAACATTTCTCAATCTTGGATGGTTTTCCCAATGAATAAATGTAAAGGTTGGAATAATTTTTTTCAATTCAATTCAATTCAGTTTATACATATAGCACCAATTCACAACAAATGTCATCCCGAGACACTTTACAAAAAAAAAAAAAAAAAAAAAAAAAAAAAAAAAAAAAAAAAATCAATCAATCATACATATGTTCAAGTTTATCCTAGTTATCAAACAGTACAGTAAGCTCAATTAATTACTCAAAGTAGTTCAAAAAGTTTCTAAGGAAACCCAGCAGATTGCATCGAGTCATTGATTTGTAGCATTCACTCCTCCTGGACGAGCATATAGCGGCTGCATGGTGTTGTGTCGTTGACTTTACAGCAATCCCTCATACCGAGCATGCATGTAGCGAGAGTGGAGAGGAAAAACTCCCCTTTAACATGAAGAAACCTCCAGCAGAACCTGGCTCAGTACAAGCAGCCATCTGCAACGGCCGACAGGGGGTTTGAGAAGACAGAGCAGAATGCACAAGAAAAACAGATGGACTGATGTAGGATTATTTTTGATGTTCATGAAAGTAAAAAGTTAATAGCAGGAGAAGGAGAACGATTAGTTGATGGCAGCATTATCTCAGCTGAAGCCCTCCTCCAGGAAGGAACAGCCAAACAGAATGCCAGACCAGGTGTAAGCTACACCTATGGAGAGAAAATAACTGAGGGAAAACAAAAAGTTAACAGTTGAAACAGCAAATAATGCAAGTTGGAGAGTAGTAGAAGTAGAAAGTAAGAAAAAGTGGTTTGTCCTCCAGTAGCCTAAACCTATGGCAGCATAGCTACAGAAATAGCTCAGGATAACCTAAGCCTGTTTAAGTACATTTTCAGTGTAAGAGTTTGCTAATAGAAGAAAATATTCTATTTCAGGCTTCAAACACCTCCTTACCATACGAAAAGTTGCTGTAAATGACAGCTTACACACAAACAAGAATTTAGTATTCATTCCACGGAGGTCTGCGTGTACTTCAGGTGGACTTAAAGTCAACATCCGCCTGACACATAAATTTTTAGGACTGCAAATGCATACTCAGTGTCACACAGCTGCTTGGCGGGAAACAGTAGCTATGTTTCCATCCAACTGTCATGCGAATTTTGAACAAACTTTTAAAATGTTGCAAAAAAATTTAAAAATAAAATCCAAATTAGCTGTGTTTCAATCTACTGGTTTGGTGCAAATCAACCAGGCTGCGCAAAGTGTAATTTCGTTAGATGTGATGTTATGCATGCCTGAAATAAACAGGGAGTAGAGGTTGGAAACCAGCACGGACCACGCATCTCAGAAATTTGGAGAGGTTTATTTGAAAGGGAAGTATTATGTGTTTTTCAACCACATAGAATCATTTTATAGCACAATCAAGTAGCTACGTTACCTTCACTTGTTACAAAAATGCTGTATATTTCAAATATGACTTAAAAGAAATTTGATTTTGTAATTTAACGCCTTGAAATTGGGCCTCTGGCTCTATAAAAAGGTCCTGCTCTTTCGGAAACTCCTCCTTCAGGAAGTCACCACAACAGCTAACCCTTTAATTACATTTTTACCAGCGTTGCACTGAGAAGTAGCTCGTATAATGAGCTTAGCTGATGCTCAGTTCCACTAGGTGTTTGTTAATTGCTGCTGGCTCGTCTGAAGGAGCTGAGTGAGGAAGTCGTGGGGGAGGGGTGCTCTGTGAGGCGGAAGCTCAGAAACTGCAGCTCTGTGGAGGAGCTGTGCCTTGGTCCCCACCGAAGTGTTTTGCACAGCTGAATGGTTGCCACGGGAGATTCAAGGATTTGTCAAACATGCATGAAAGAATCAAGGCAGCACTCCAGGTATGTTTTTGATGAGGGCATAAGATTATGATTATGTAAAGATGAAAAAAGTCAATTTTACTTAATACCGCCCCTTTAAGAGTAACTTGGACGTGAGGCCAAATTAGTTTTGAACTATTGTAGAGAAGTTTCCATCTGCATATATATATATATATATATATATATATATATATATATATATATATATATATATATATATATATATATATATATATATATATAACAAGAAGCGGGCCTTCTTCCACCAGCAAAGAAAGGGAGGTTGCGCGATGTATTTAGGTGACGTCGCTCGGTTGTAGCAGAGACCAAGTTCCTTCAGGAGCGAGTGCTTGTTGACATGACATTTGTCACATTCACATAGCAAAACTTCTCTTCCAGGAGGAAGTGCATTGTGAAATTATAAGTTCTTATACCAGCCTCCTGTAGTTCAGTCCCAACACATAGAAACTTCAAATGTTGTTAAACACAAATGTCAGCATCACATAGAAATAATCTAGTGCTGCGATCACAGTGTTGCAAAAGATAGATCACTGAACATTAACATCAGTTCAAGATATTTATGATATTAAAGAATTTTTTAAAAGCTGAAAACTTTGCTTAAAAGGACAAGAATTGAATGGTAAACAGAAATCACCCAGTTGCCCTCTGTGATTAACTCTGCAGGCTTATTGCTCAGCTCTTAAACGGAAGACATTAAGCAAGAAAATGAAGCCATGGTGCTAATTAGTGCTATTAAAGAGCAATGAGGGCCAGCATTACTCTCTGGAAGTCAACACAAACATTAATGAAGCACCCTGCCTCCCCTATCAGAGGGCCTCCCCATGCTTGCTTCAATTATCTGGCTTTATATCAGCATTCGGGAAAAAAATCGTTTAATACCATGGAAATAATTCAGCGCTGGGGACTGTGATGCTGTCTGCATCGTGTAGATGCACTCACTTCTGCAGCTGAGTTCAAACTGTTTTCATTAAAAGAGAAAAAGGATTGCTGTTGATAAAAAGCAGAAGTTGCCACATCATAAGGTTCAAACAGCCATTACAGATGAGCTTATTCTTTGCACAAAATATTTTTTTTAATTCCGTGTCCCCTTCTCCTACAAGTGGGTACAGTTAGAAAAAAGTAGAAAAAAACCATCCCATCCAAGATCTGCACATACTTCTTAAACATAAACACTTTAGCGCAGCCAAACAGTTTAGATGCACAACTAACACATTCATTTTCCAGGCTTCACCAAAGCTTAGAGCAGCAAGACTTCACTACATAACGGTTTCATTACATACTCCACAAATGCTGAAATCAATTACGCTGTGGCTTTAACTTGACAGTGAGCAGGGTTTAATCAGACCGAATCAGCCAGTTTCTCTTGAACTGTCGGGTTCGGGGCAGGTGTACCACAACCCCCCCCCCTCACCCACACTGGCTGTCCCAACTTGAATTTTACAACCTCTTGGAGGCTCTGGCTTTCAAAGGCAACCTATCCAGAGAATTCGCTTGCATTTTTTCTTTTTTTCTACTAATACGTTGATGGATGGACATTGTCACATACCCCAACACGCCCCTCCCCCCCCACACACAGTGCTTCTGTGACCTTCCAGTCCTAATAGGTGTTTTGTTGGGGTGCACTGCAGGCTACGTACAGGTTCCTGCTTTCACAGCAACTTGCCTCAAGGTTGATGCTTCTGGTACTTAAAATTCTAATTTGAGGCACACAATTCCTTGATTTTTTAAAGACTGGTAGACACTGCCATGACATAAATTTGATTTTGGTTTCTTTCTCTGATGTCCCAAACTTTGCAACCTTCACTGTTGTCTTTTCTTCTAATGGTGGCTTTTATTCTTCTTGCTTCGCCTTGTAATTGGCATAGCATGGTTGGGCCTATTGTAAACATGGCCGCGTGAAACGGGTATAAAGAGGCACCAGACGCTCCCCAGGCTAAGCCAGTGTACGAAGCAGGCAAGGACTGCTGCCTATTGTGCTGCTGAAGCCTTTGTAGATTTGCAGTGGGCCCCCTTTTTAATCGCCTTCTCATGCACCGCCTGTCGCCTCACTTTGCATATTTAATTGCCAGGTAAAATCATTTGCTCGACAATCCGTTTAATTATTTGATTGTACAGTAAACCGTAAAGAGTGAGCAGGGGGAAGTGGAAGGGATAAATGGGGAGAGGGAGAAGGAGGGAGAAAAAGAGAGAGAGCAGCAGGCAGCAGAGAAAGAAAGGAGTCTGTTGCCAGAATAGACATCAAAGCTGTGCCTTGATGTTGATGTTGAATGGGCATTAATGGTTTCTGAAGGCAAGAGATTGCACAGGGAAAAAAAAAAGAAAAAGAGAAGAAAAAATAAACCTTCCTTTTTCTCTGACAATCCCGCCAGCCATCTCAGTAAATGCATAAACATTGGAAGCCGGTACAAGTTAGAGCATTGAACAGAGATAAAGAAAAAGAGACTGAGGGAAGCTAGTTAGATTGCTCACTTTTATTTCCTGCAATGACTAAAGAGTCAGTAATAGAGAAGATAGGGGTCAAATGGACTGATCTGAGGTGATTAGGTTGCCATCATAACATTCAGTTGTCTATTTTGCTCCTGATGCTTTTCATGTTTGATCGCAGGCTTACTTCTGTTGTACTACAATAAAAGTAATCCATAATTCAAAGGACTGACTGGTTAAAGGCTTAGCTATTTTCAAAACAGTCATTGGGGTAAATATATTTTTAAATCTACGATACATCGTTTTGATGTTTTTTTTTTTAAGTCAGTCTTTGTTATATTTGTCCTTGTTGAGTAGATTTGTGTTTCATTTGAGTTCATTACAATTTTCAGGTTAAGTATTGAAAAATGATATTAGTGCAATTAGCAAAGTTTCATTACATTTGGATAATTTATTCATCTTAATGGTGTTGCTGCAGGGTTATATGTGTAAATTCGCGGAAGTTGCATGATGGCTATTTATACCTTACGATGTATATATTTGAAATAAATTGTTTGCCTTTAATTGGCAGGTGTGAACTAAATCATTCTAAAGTGAAATAAAAGGTACTTTGTTTGATTTATTCAGAAATTTAACATTTACAGGTTTTAATCTCTTTCCATCAGTTTTCTTTGAGCATAAGTGCCTATTTATATTTCTTGTGAGATAAATATTACATTAGATCAATTTTAAATGTTACAAGATTAAAAAAAATATTGCTTATACATATTTTAAAAAAGATATAATTTGAAATTGCTAATCTGGTAGATTATTAAAGACAAACAGTACAGGATTTGAATTTGTAACCTACAGCAATGCACTGTTATTGGCAGACTTGATGACATGCATTTGATGAAAAAATTTTTATTTTAGTCAATAGAGACTTGATTTGGACTTAGGAAAAATGATTTTTGGACATCACTGGCAAGAATTACCTAAAACATGTGAAACACTTTTAAACAAGTAACACTCTGCTCTTTGAATGAGTTTGATGGACTTGTTAGGCTAAAATAATAAAAAAGAAAAATATGAAGAAAGCAAAATGATCACAAATCAAATCTGAGCATAGTCAGGTCCATTATAACACCTTAAAATATCAATAAATAAATATTGGTTCGTGAGGTCACAATTCACCTAACCATGGAGGGACAAGGTACACAATCTACTTAGCCGTCCCATGCATGGAGGCTGACAGGTAACCACTGTTTAAACTTGAACCAATAATGAGCATTCTTCATCAGATGAGCTCAGTTCTCTTTGACCTCGACTAACTGTGTTTCCATTGACCATAAAACTGAACAAATTGGAATTATGAAAATAAATTTACTTAATAAAAACACACTAGTTTTGAAAAAATTCGCTGATATGGAGCCGTTCCCAAGTATAAGGGGTTTTTCGCTCCAATGCCTGAAAAAGACACAGACCTCTCCTCTGATGGCTGATGATGAGCACTAGTGCCACGGCTGAAATATAGCCCTTCTGTTTACATCCATCGGTGCCATGATTTTTAATGACTTATCACATAAACAAGTTTATTCATGTGTGATTTTAATTGCATTTCTTACTAAATGGAAATACCGCAATTGTGAAATTGTGTTTTTTCGACATTTGCAGGATTTTGAAAAAGTTTTGCACACATTTTAAACGTACCTAGTGAGAGTGATATTTAAAAACTGAGAAAACAAGGAACAGTGGTGAACTTTCTGTGGAGGGGTTGGCCTACCAAAATTACTTAAAGAGCACTTGTACTACTTATTCAGGAGGTTGGAAAAGAATCTAGAACAACATCTGAAGCACTGCAGGCCTCATATCCCTCAGTCATTATTATTATTATATTAAAAGAGCAATATTTTTTCACTAAGGGTTTGGTTTGAATAGATTTTTTTAAAATTAATAATTTCCAAGCTGCTTTTTCTATTTGCTCAAGTTATCTTTGTCAGGTATCAAATGTTGTTTGTCTGAGACATTTAGGTGTGACAAAAGAAGAAAAAAAGAAGAAATCTGTCAGGAAGCAAATAGTTTTTCACTGCACTTTATTTAATATTAAAGGAAGTTTATTGGACCAACATGAAAATTAACAAAATATTACTTAGACCATGTATATTTGAACTGAAATATTGAAATTTGACAAACTGGAACAAATAATTAAATCAAAATGTATCTGTGAAACACTTTTCATACAAACACGTGAAACACGGGTTGCTTTGAAGAGGTTAAAATAACCAGGTAGAAAAACAAAAACAAATTGTCAAATTATATAAAGAGAATTATTAAACTTTTTACAAAAATACATCAGGACAGTGGTGAAAACACAGGTATTTAACTGAAAAATCTAAAAATATACACCATTCCTTAAATATATTCCATAAAGAATGAACACAAAAATTATGTAAAGGACCAAAATATTTGTGATACAATAAAATTCATAAGAATATAAAACTTGTAAAAAATAAAATAAATAAATAAATCATGTCCACAGAGGACAACAATAAAATTTACAGGGCTTGCAGAATCCTCTGCTAACATTTATTCACCCGACGTCACAAGATATTAGTTGATCTTTTAGATCGAAAGTCAAAAGTCTTTAGGACTAAATGACTATGAACATTTCACATGACAGTGATGTTTTCCATTGTGGATGCTTTATGATACTAAAGTCTGAATGCTAGAATTCACAAATATTTCCAAACTAAACGGAGAAGCTGTAAAAGTCGTGATAACTACTGCATAGCCCTTCTCCAATTCTGAACACTCAGAAAGGTTAACATACTTCAACGTATAAAGAAAAGAAAAGAAAAGAAATACAAATGATTGTGAATCAAATTCCAGGAGGTCATATTTTAATTTGTTTAAAACTTTTCTAATTTATCAAAACAAACAAACAAACAAACAAACAAACAAACAAAAAAAACCATACATTTTAAGAACAATGATTTACTACAAGATATGAAATAACACCCAGCATATTTTTAGTCAAACTATGAGAATTCTACAACCACATGATGTGGATATATCACATGTATTTCTCAAGCGCCAAACCAAACAAATGTACAGACTGTACTTGTTCCCATCATCATGTTGTCTGAATATTGTCTCATGTTTTATGATGCTGTCAATGGGACTTGGCTGACTGGTCCAAGCTTAGAGCTTAAACCGCAGCTTACCTCAGAAATTTATCCAAAATCACCTTGATCCTCTTTCGACTGGCACTGCTGGAGATCTCCCACTCTCTGTCTCTCTTTTCCAGTAGGGCCATCTGTCTCTTCTTCTCTTCTTTGTTGTGAGCTGTACTCGTGACTTTCAGTTTCCTTAACTATCTTGTCTTTCTTTCAACTTATTAGTGAAGGTTTTTGTGGGTGCAAGGGTCCAAAGGATGTGTTGTGGAGGAAGCATCTTGAACTAACAGAGCCTTGAATAGCATGTATGTTTGAAAGTTTCTCTGCTCTTTTTACCAAATGTACCTTGAGATGAACTTGCACTCTGATATCAAGCTTATTTAGGTTATTTTCAAAAGAAGAAAACAGATTTTCTAGTTTTTGGAATTTGCTAGTTTTTTTTTTTTTTTTTTAATTATATTTTCAAGTTTATGCAAAGTCTAGATGAAATGACAGACATTTTTGGAACTGCATTTACAGAAAAAAAATTACAGGATCACATTACCAATGAGAAAAGGTCAAATCCCAGTTTACATTGGCAGCCACATTTAGTGGTGGGGGGCCTTAAAGTAAGTCATTTAAAAGTCTACTAACCAATAATTTGAGTACATTTATGTAGTGTAGAAAAAAATTCCACATTAGGGAATAACTGTTTTTTTTTTTGTTTTTTTTTTACAAATCCTCTGCAACAGAGTACTTAAGCAGGTATCTCTCTTGGTACTTGGTAAAACCTCTATCTGCAAGGACTGCACTTCCTGTGAAATGTTAGAGCAAGACAAGTTTATTTGTATAGCACATTTCAGCAACAAGGCAGTTCAAATGGCTTTATATGATAAAATTATAAACACAATAACCAGTTATGAAACAAATGGTAAATGGCAAATGGCCTGTATTTGCATTGTGCTTTATCTAGTCCAGAGGACCCCAAAGCAGTTCACACTACATTCAGTCATTCACCCATTCACACACATATTTACACGCTGATGGTGACAAGCTACCGGATTGAAGCCACAGCTGCCCTGGTGCAGTCTGACAGAAGTGAACATTACATTTTGTTAAATGCCATCATCAAAATCATCAACAATAATCGTCATCAAAAATACATCAACTATATTAATCAGTGTTCCAGTTATTAATTAAAAGGTAGCTCTAAACAAATGGGTTTTTAGCCTTGATTTCAAGGGGCTGTGTTATGTATTTTCCAGCCACATAGAATCATTTTATAGCACAATCAAGTAACTATTTAACCTTCAGTTATTACAAAAATGCTGTATGTATCAAATATGACTTAAAAGAAATTTGACTTTGTAATTTAACACCTTGAAACTGAGCCTCTGTCTCTTTAAAAACTCCTTTCTGAAAATCCACCTTCAGGAAGTCATCACAATAGCCCTCCTCTACTAACCCTTTAACAATGGTTTTATCAGCATTTCACTGAGAAGTAGCTCATATAATCAGATGTGCAGTTCCATCAGGTGTTTGCCAATTGCTGCTGGATGGTCTGAAGGAGCTGAGCAGGGAAGTCGGGGTGGGGAGAGGGGGTGCTCTGTAAGGCCGTAAGCTCGGAAGCTTAGAAAGTCGAAAGCTTAGAAGCTCCTCCTCGGAGGTGCGTCTCAAAGGCAGAGCTGGGTCAACCCAGGTGTTTTGCACAGCTGAATGGCTGCCACAGGAGATTAAAGGATTTCTCAAACATGCATGAAAGAATCAAGGCAACACTCCAGGCATGTTTTTGATGAGGAATAAGATTATAACATGATGTAAAGCTCAAAAAAGTCCATCCATCCATTGTCCTTGCAGGGTTGCGAGGTGTTTACCGTTGGAGGCTGGCAGCGAAAAACAGCTGTGCTCCAGAATCTCCTCTGCTCCGGTTCAATAAACAAATGGAATGTTTAGCACCAGCTCTGCATGGCTAGCATAGCTCAACAAGGTTGGGACATCTTCTTAGCTCTGGTTTGACTAGCATCGGCAGCGTTCGGCTGTTGTGCGGCCAGACTCGGTGGAACTGCGTCTCTCAGCTCTGGAACGGTCATCGGCTTCTATTTTTGACCCTCAGTGGGGTGGCACCCTGTGTCAGAACCTGCATTTGGATCGAAAGATCCCGAGACATAGAGTGGGTCTTCTCTCTGCCTGCAGGAGAAGTGAGCTGTCTCCCTGATGTTGCCCTGCTGAACAACGGGTTCTTAAAAAACAAACAAACAAAGAAACAACCAAAAAAAAAAAAAAAAAACAAAAAAACAAAACAAAAAAAAAAACAAAACACACAAACAAAAAAACTTCTTCTTCTTCTTCTTTTCCTTTTTAATGGCACTGGGCAAGCAACGTTTTGGTGTGCATTACCGCCACCTACTGGAATGGAGTGTGGATCTGGGGTTTTTTGTTTGTGCTAGTGTCTTAAACGTCCCATGACCTCACAAAATTTCCTTCTGGAGCTCCTCCTCTTCCTGCTACTTGAAGCAGAGTTATTGCTGGATAAAGGTTGAATCAATAGTCATACCAAAAGTTTGTTTCAGTCCTTCATGGCTGGATGTCCAGCACTGGTGAGCACTAAAACCAAACTGAAAGACATTAAAACAGTTGGTCATTATTAAGAAGCTATTTAACAGCTGAAACAGCTTTTTCAACCACTTTGTTGGTGAATGGAAGGTTTTGAGATTGGCTTAGGAAATTGTAATTAGAAGGCATTGATTCAATAAGTACAGATGTCTTACTGTTTTCATCCAACCATGTTTCTGTTAAGAACATTATGTTTATATGCTTGGTGATGAAGTCATCAGTTTGAGGTTGCTTTAGATAGAGGATAAATCTAAGGTTTGGTTTTTGCTGCATTTTATTTTTTCATTTGTCTTACTAATTAGCACACGGATTCTACTGTATTTTACCATCAAGCGGCCAGACACATTCTGGGGTACGACAGGTGGAGAACTAATGTCCGGTCCTTTTCCATATCAGATTTCAGAAATGCAGGTAGGAGGTAGTGAGGATGTAGTGCAATCCGCTGTTTGAGTACTTAGTAGTGATGTTCCCATCTTTATTTGTTCATTCATATTTTCAGTGAACTTCAGAAAGGGTAAGCCAATTTCCAGTTGGTGTCTTGGGGGAGTGCTGCTTATCTTGGTGTTGTTGAACAGTGGACTCCTGGTTTGCAGTTGTTACCAGCAGTCCTCTGGTTTAAGATTTCACAGGATTGGAGAGAAGGATCTTAGACCATTCCTCTCTCTTTCAATGATGCAGAGTCCTGAGTTCTCCCTTCTCCATAAAAAAAGATTGACTTTGTATCTAGAAAATCCTTCCTGTATTGATTTGGATCTTTATCCTGTCGAAAGACCCAGTGAAGATACAGTTTCAGTTTACTGGTACGTAGAAGAGTTAGTGATGCCATGCACAATGCTTCCAGAAACCTAAGAAGACAAACATGCTCACTGCATCACAAATCCTCCACCATACTTAACAGTGGACATGAAGTGTTTTTCAATATATTCATTCACTGTTTGCATCACATCAAGTATACATGAAGTGAAAAGCTCAGCCTTAGTATTATCTGACACAATTTCAGTCCTAAAAAAAGTCCCAGCAGAGTCTAGAAAAACTCCACATTGTCATGTTTGTGATGGTAGGAAAGAGAATGGCTTTTCCTGGCAAGCCTTCAAGACAACTACTTGGCAAGTAGATGCTGTGTATTGGATGTTACTAAGAAATGTAAAAATTATAATTTAAAACAGCGCTTCGGTTATATTTATTCAAAGAAGATTTTTAGGGGTACCAATAAGAGTGCCACCCGTGATTTTGAAGCAATTTTTTTTCATGGCTCCCCCTGGAATAAATGTACTTAAGTGAAAACTTTTTTATTTCTACATACTTTAATAAAACTTTTTAAAAATCTTTATCAGGGGTATCAATAAATGTAGCCAACACTGTATGGCTATGCCTATAATAATCCCTACCCCTGGCAGATTTAGGTTTAAAGTGATCTTTTATTTTATCAACATGTTTCTCCTGACTTGAAGGAATATGAAGATTTTGGAGTGGCCCAGCCAAAGCCCTAACTTGAATCTGTTAGAAAATCTATCTGGAGGGAGGTAAAGATTAGGGTCATGGCAAGAAGGTGTTACAACCTCAAACACTTGGAGAGAAGCTCAAAATATGTTCCTTACGAAACACTAAATATCCACCTCAAGCTTATCATCCTCCTATTTTTCTAGTCTACAGCTTTTTCAGAGCTTCCAGCCACCTAATCAGCAGCTAGAGATGACTCAGTGGTCACCAAAGAGTGAAAAGCTGGATTTTCAGAAGATTGGGTCCTCTTTGCCTATACTATTATTCCTTTCCAGTTATGTTTTGTCTTGTAAAATGCTGGAGAGCATTGTTTATCTTACCAAGAGATGCTCTATGTCCCCAGGAATTCTAAACACAGAGGAAGGAGCATATTGGCTCCTCTCTGATATAAAAGCATTCTTTTTGGGCAGTTGTTCATTTTATTTTGGGTGCATCCATTCATCTCTTTCCCTCCCTCTCTTCCTCTGCCAGTTCTCTTTCAGCTTAGGATAGGCATTGTCTATTTAGTCTAACTACCCCCTGTTGGGGTTGCAAACCACCCCCCAAGGGAAGCCTGTGTTCTTTGGGCAAGACTCAACTTCAGGCCAAAAACCGCTGTCAACAAGGAGAACAATTTGGCTGGCAATAGCCATATTTACAGATTGGTGAACCACAGCTCCATTTAGCAGTGTTCTTTCGTCAGTAAACACCACAGGTCGGAGTCTTTGTCTGATCTCAAAAGGAAAAATAGAGATAGAATTATGCATTGTGGTTTAAGGTTGGTCTGCACCAGCCACTTCTCCAATCACCATTGTTTGGAAGTTCAGAGCAGCCAAATGAACCGATAACGCAGGTTTGTCGTGACACACACTCCACATTCCTTGGTGACCAACTGGAATGCAGTTCCTCAAAAGACTTCGCCTGTGGCCTCTGTTTGGATGCTGTTTGTTATATTTTCAATCTTGTCTTTTCTTGTTCTGTCTTTTAAATTGGAAGGGGCATTTCTAAAATTACTGTGATTTGGCCTTTGTGGTAATTCATATAAATGGTTCAATCAAACTCTGTTTGCACTAAGGTACAAATACAGTGTACGCCACTGTGCCAATACATTTTAGCCTTGAGTCTGGTTAACACACTAGCCCACATCACAGTGTGGGCAGCTTGGTATGCAGCAGGAGAACACATTTGGAGTTTGGGATCAGAAAAGGCTTTAACACTTTGCAGTAATGAAGTAAATCTGGGACTGAAGAGACCAGTGAAATGGTAGTAGATACATGGCCACTGACGGGGTGGGACAAATGGGACCAGGATAAGAGGGTATAGACAATTGATGGATGGAAACTGTAGATCGATTAAAAGGATATAAGATGGTCCTCATACAAAATATATTTCATGACTTATTTTCACAAGAATAAATAGACTTCTCTAGATCAAACAGTAACTGCTTCTTAGGAATAAAGTTGAACCAAAATGTATTAATAAATAGTAAAAGGAAGACCAGCAATAAAAAAATTAATTTGATAGCAAATGAGTCATAAGAAAAAATGTAATTAATGTTCACTGGCCCTGAAAAAATAAACTACAGCAGCGACCAACATTGTTGTCCATACATGTTGTCTTGCCTGGGTGTGGCCGCCACAGACAGTATTGAACTGAGCTTGTATTTAGAAACTGGGGAATTTCTCTGTGCTTTTATCCTAGGACGACCACAGTGCTTCAGTGTTGTGCCTCACACATACCTTCAGCTCCGCAGTCCATTCCCCAGACAGCTGTGGGAAATGTGGTGAAGCCACTCTGGCTTTGGACGCCTCCCAGGCACCACAGGGATAAAAACTGGCCTTGGTCATGTGACCCTGTCATGTGACTCCTGGAAAACAGTCGGAGGGAGTCAGAATGTTAAACACCAGATTTTTATACCTTAAACAGTTTAAAACTGTAGATCAGTTACACTTCCCTATCTTGAGTATTGGCGAATCATATCCCCAAAAACTCTAAAACCTGGCTAAGAGATCACAGATGCATAAATGATTCTCAGAGAATCACCTGGGCTGTGAGCTCTGACTGTTTCCCATCCAAGACGCTCCACCTGGCAAAGCTCGGGGCTTAGCCACCATTGTTTACTCTTTCCCCACAGATCCTTGCACCTGTTACAGATTGAGCTGTACATAATCCAGCTGCAAGCCATTTTCGTCTAACACCCAAGATGATAACAACCCCTCAAGCACAGGTGATTAGGCTAATTGGTCTTGATGATGGGAAGAGGCAAAGTCAGATGAGAAGATAGAAAGTTTGTGGGCCAAAAATGGTGATCTGCAGGGAAAATCTGCTCAAAACAATCAAATAGACATGTGTGCATCAGCCCAGTTGTCTTTTAAATAATGAGCAATGACTTCCTTTGTTTGTGCTCATCATCTCTTGTTCCACTTTGTGACGGGCTGACATGCCCATCCCAACATAACTAACCGCTAGTGGTTAAATGCCTGTGCAGATCTGTCTGTCTCCTTTCTCCATTCTGCCGCCAGCTTGTCCATCTTCTCATTTGCTTTTCATACAGAGACAATTAAGTCAAGTTTCCCAATGCCCTATAACATTCTTTGTTCTTGTTTTTTGTTTTTGTTGTTGTTCTCCCAGTTCCTAGCTTTTCTTCTTGTCTACCCTGTTCTTGCGGGGTTGTTCTATGGGTGAGGAGGTCAAGCCTGGGGGCGTAAAAAGAGAAAAGGGAGTTGGTGGGGTGCATTTCCAGCTTTATGACTAACCACATGTGTTTTGGGGTCTTAATATTTATATGTTTCTCAAGGAAAAGAGGGTGGTGAAAGAGGATGATGGGAGAAGAAAGAAAGGCATATGGTTCTTATTTGCAAGATTGAACTAAAAGCCAGACTGTTTGTTTCCTGCGATGAGCAGAAGGAAATGCATTGTCCTAATAGTCATCTAACTTGGCTGTTGTCCAGGCAGATATATATATATATATATATATACTGAATGTATATATATATATATATATATATATATATATATATATATATATATATATATATATATATATATACTGAATGTGAACAAAATGCAGTTTGAAAAAAAATGCCTGATTTACTGTAAAGACCCCAATTTCTTTTTTAAAAAGCAGTCAGATTGCATGTTTACACATCTGCAGGGTGCTTGCTAAACTTTTACAATAAAGCAAATATGTTTTAGTGATTGAAAAAGTAATAGAAACTCTCCTTGTTTCATATGCTGAAGCATCATACTCCATGCATTAAGCTCTGCTGCTTCAACTCTTTCACATGTCTTAGGAAACATAACTGTTGGCAAAAGGACTGATTAGCTTCATGAGAACCAGAACCGGGTATTTTGCTCCCACCCTCTTCCTCTGCTGTCTCTGAGATCAAACCACACAAGTCAGTGGTGGTCCAATTGCCTTATACAGGGTGGTAGTGGAAGTCCATGTTGCATTTCATTCTTTCTTTGCGTACCTTTGGGATGTAATCTACTCAACATCAGACTTACATATAATACAATGCTATGATTCTTTCCACAGATTGTGGGGAGAGCTGTTTTATGTGATTTCTTTCATGTGGAACTTCATCCCTTAAATTAGTGATTTAAAATGTTACTTAGTGGTACAGGAGTACTTTGAAGGTTGCATGATTTACTGTTGTGCTACTGCCCTCTGTTTAATCTGCAATAACTAGGTAAATGATTCAAGACTCAAAAAACATCAAAAAAAGCCCAGATTTTCTTGCTAAAAATATGTAACTTCTTTTTTTGCTGGATCAATACACACAAAAAACTACTTCCTTATTATTTTAACCTAAAAGCTGAATGTGTGCTGCAGGTGTTAGGTAGTGTAAATGAAACATTTAGAGTACCTAACAAAACTGTCACCTATAGTTATTTGAGTTTGAAAACAAACTAATAAGGAAACTCATCTTTCTCTAGATACCACCATTTAGAACTATTAGTGGTCTTATCAAACACTCAATGAACCTCATCCATGGAATGAAACAAAAAAATGGGTCCTTAAACAAGTTAGACTTCATAACAATGTCAGCAAATTGTGTTAATGGTTATACAGCACAGTAGAGAACAGTGCTGTTCTCTACTTAGGATAACATTTGTCTTTTAACTGCGAAGTACTTAGTGCAAGCTAGTGCTAGCATTTTTTACTATTTTTCTCTGTAATACTTTAATTTTGAGTCTATAATAATTGGGTGTATGAATCAAAGAACTTTCTTGCCAAAATATATAATTTATTTTCTTTTCAAAGAGAATCTATTACAAGATAAGAAATGGTAAGATGCTGAAACGATGCTTGGTGTAATCTTCTGCTGGTCAAGATACCATGATTTGCTGTTTTCCTTGTCCTGGTGTATTTTGTCTAATTTACAATAAATAGATTAATGATTCAAAAACCTGCTTCCATATTAGAATTTCTTGCCTAATAAAAGTCATATGTAATCTCTTTATACAGATCATATGCATGAACAGACACCAAAAACTACCCATTTCTGAATCCAATATCCTGGTTTTATTGGTGTTGGAATAGAAGTTGGGTAGTTTTAACCAAACATTGATTCCCAGTTTGTTGGGTTATAGACTAGATTAGGAGACACATTATCTTTTTTAAAGAGTGCCATATTGAACCATACAGCTACCTTATCAGCCATCACTGAACCTCTTCCACTGAACCTCTTCCACATGATAAATTGAAAAATCGTAATAATGGAAAACAATGCTGTATAATAATGTTATTGACAGTTGATTGTGTTAGCGAACAAGTTTTCTGACTTGAGATAAGTCTTTTACCTGCTTAGCACAGGTAAGTTCTAATGTTCAAGCTAGTTCTAGTGAAGGTAGCGGGATTTATTATTTTTATTATCTTACTGCACTGTTTCAGGTTACAATTTTAGTAATAATCTTTTAGTGAAGGAATTTGTTCACTTGCTGTAACACTAGTCTTTCACCTGTTGAGTACCTCACACAATCTAATGCTGGATATTAAACATTGACACTGATAAAAGACCCAGTTGCAAAGTCAATATAGATAAGATCTATTTCACACATTACATACTGAGTGGAATTTAGCGGACTAAATCTGTTTGTCAATAAAAGTCTAACTAGACATTATGAGGTTGTTAACAATGTTGGACTGCAGCAATAAGGTTCTGGTTTGAATCTAGGTTCAACAGCCTTTCTGTCGGGTATTCGTACTTGGTGTGCATGTGTGGGTTCTCTCTAGGTATTCAGGCCTCCTTCCAACATCCTAAAACAAGCATGTTGGTTGAGCAGAAACTCTGAATTGTCCTTTGGTGTGAGTGTGTGCACCAGCTTCCCAGCTAAAACAGGTATAGAAAATTGATCGATGGAAATAACTTCTCCCTAATTATTACTTATTTAGTAATTCAGGTCATGGGTTGTTATCAGGCAACTCTTTTACAGCTGTAATGTTAGAATTTATTCACCTTAACCCATTTTTGTGATGAAAGCTGAACCAAATATCCAATGGAAATAGCAAAATAAACCAAATAAAAATTCTTTTAACCCCAACAGTGTTTAGAATGTCCCTCTATCAACTTATATTGATTATGTAACCATACCAGCACAATCAACAAAACATGATAAATTTTAGGAAATGACACAAGTTAACTTTTACCCTCATGGTTTAAATGCCCAGAAAGCTTAAGCTTTTTTCACAAACCAAAATTTCCTTGCTTACTCTTATGTCTTTGCAAAAGAGTAACTCTTTGCTACAATGAAACAAATCAGAAATATGAACATTAGTGCAGTGGAGGAAAAGAAATCACATCAAATAGTGCACCAACATGTCTCAAGACTTTTTTTTTTTTTTTACTTACTCTGGAGAAGTGTTTATGGGCTTGTTCTGGCGAGTCGGGCTGCACCTGTCCTTGTTGACAGCGTCAGCAAACACTGTTCAAAAGGGCCAGTACCAGTTAAACATTTTCCCATGCTAAAGAGAAGAAAAAGATATATCATAGTGTTCTTGTCTCATCTTGTCTCTTGTCAGTACTGAAATTATTGTATAAGAAATTGTGAGAGAAAAGAACCAACCATAGATGCAACATGTTACTTTGATAAAATGTTTCAACGAAATAGTCACAATTCAGGTATTCATTAACAAAGCAATGTTTCCAGTTGTATAATAATGACCACATGACCCTGGAAATTATTGTTGAACCATTCTTCTAAGTTCTTTTCTAACAATTAAAAACTGTGGATATATTGACCAATTCACATTTCAGAAATATTCTAATATATTTTCTCTCTTCTCCAACAGTCTGTCTAGGCTTTTAAATAATGTGAATGCTATTGATAGTAAATGTCTCACATCACAAGTTTGCTCTTATCACACTTATTTCTTGCTTATACTGAGGTAGGTTTTATAGCTCCTAATTTAGCTTTTGTAGTTATTCAAATTTAATCAAATCATTCATCAAAAATGGGAACAAAGACAATATTTCTTTTCAATTAAAAAATGTTTCTCATCTTTGTCTCTATAAACCAAAATAAATTAAACGAAATGTCAGGATGATATTTAGATTCATTGCAATCACCTGACTTCCAAAGCTAATCATCTTAGCAAAAATTGGCATTTTATGATCATTAATTTACTGACTGACTGCTTGGAAATACATACTAGTTGAATTAAATTTGAATAAATGGTCTTGGAAACAGGGTTGAACAGTGGTGCAGTTGGTAGCACGGTTGCCTGGGATGACCCTGAGTTTGAACCCAGGATTGCATGTTGTCCCTTCCTCCCATATTTTGGCAAACTAAATATTTAGGTCAGAGCTAAATATTTAGTTTGGGAAAAAAAATTAGTTTGAAAATTAAATGTTTAGTTTGGAAATTAAATGTTTAATTTGGAAAATAAATATTTAGTTTAGAACTAAATATCAAGTTTGAAAAATAAATGTTTACTTTGGAACTAAATAACTGGTTAAACTAAATATGCATATTGAAATATGACCTTGAAAAATGAACACCCATTTTTTTTCTCTAAATAAAACAAAATATCGCTGTTAAATTTTTACTGTGTAACTTTACAAACGCCCCTCCTTGGGCTGCCACCTTACCATAGTGGAGAGGTTTAAGTGTCCCAGTGATCCTTGGAGCTATGTTGTCAAGGGCTCTATGCCCCTGGTAGGATCACCCAAGGCTCACTTTTGTGTTCTAGGTGAGGGATCAGACAAAGTGCAGCCCAAAGACCCCTTATGATGAGTGCAAACTTTGGAAACAGTGTTCCCTCACTGGGGCCCCACACAGGAGCCAGGCCTGGACGTGGGACACTCTGGCATGCTGGGCTTTCAACCATGGAGCCCGGCCGGGCACAGCCCAAAGAGGACACGTGAGTCCCCCTTCCAATTGGCTCACCACCTGTGGGAGGGGCCAAAAGGGTCGGGTGCAATGTGGTATGGTTGGTGGCCGAAGGCGGGGACCTTGGCGGTCTGATTCTCGGCTGCAGAAGCTGGCTCTCAGGATGTGGAATGTCACCTCTCTGGTTGGGATGGAGCCTGAGCTGGTGAGCAAGCTTGAGAGGTTCCAGCTAGAAATAGTCAGACTCACCTCGATGCAACTCTCTGGCCCTGGAGATATTGGACACTCTTCCACTCTGGAGTTACCCCTGGTGAGAGGCGCTGAGCAGCAGTAGGCATATTTGTTGCCCCCCATCTTAGCACCTGTATGTTGGGAGTCCTTCTGGTGAACGAGAGGGTAGCCTCCCTCCGCCTACGTGTGGAGGGGATGGGTGTGGTTGGGAGGAATTGCCCTCCTGGTCTGAACCCAACCAGTGTTTTGTTATTGGACTTCTGTGCTTATCATGGATTGTCCATATGTGTTCTTGGCACCAGGACGCCGTAGGCCGCAGTTCGATGATTGACTCTATTGTCATGTCATCTGCTCTGCAGCTGTATGTCTTGGACACTTGGATGAAGAGGGGATTGGAGCTTTCCACTGACCACTACCTGGTGGTGAGTTGGCTCCAATGGTGGGGGAGGATGCCAGTCAGACCTTGAAGACCCAAACGTATTCTGAGGGTCTGCTGAGAACACCTGGCAGAGTCTCCTGTGAGATGGCGCTTCGACTCCCCTCTGGGAGAGCTTCGAACACATTCCGGGGGATGTGGGGGACATTGAGTCTGAGTGGGCCATGTTCCACGCCTCCATTGCTGAGGTGGCTTACCAGAGCTGTGGTCGCAAGGTTTCTGGTGCCTGTCGCGGCAATGCTTGAAGCTTTGGGTCATGATCGAAAGAACGGGATCATGGATACAAGCACCTAAAATCAGTTTCCTCCGCAGGGTGTCTGGGCTCTCCCATTGAGATAGGGTGAGAAGCTTGGTCATCCGGTAGTGACTCAGAGCCACTGCTTCTCCATGTCGAGTTGATTAGGATGCCTCCTGGATGCCTCCCTGGTGAGGTGTTCTGGGCACATCCCACCAGGAGGAGACCCAGAGGAAAACCCAGGACACGCTGGAGGAACTATGTTTCTCAGCTGGCCTGGGAATGCCTTGGGATTCCCTCGGAGGAGCTGGCCCAAGTGGCTGGGGAGAGGGAAGTCTGGGTCTCCCCTGCTTAGGTTGCTGCCCCTGCGACCCGACCTTGGATAAACGGAAGAAAATAGATGGATGGATGGAACTTTATAAATGGCACCCCATAAATCTGACTGTATATACAAAGAATGTCTCTACAAATTTCTAATGAGGGTAAAGTACTAGACTATGACAAGAAAGATGTAAAAAACAATTGTTTGCATTCCTTTATGTATTAGAACTAATCAAACTGTCATTTCATGTAGCTTTTGCCTTTGACGTTTTTTTTCGCTTTTAATTCCTTTAAGCAAGTACTTTCTGTCCAAAATAGCATTTCATAAAATAACAATAAACAACTAATCAAAACCGTATGTGTTACTTCTCAAGTTTGTACAAGATATCCTCTGATTTAAGTCAGTGGAAAATTACCATACAAAACAATAGGACTATAAAGGCATGTCAAAACTCAGCTGAACATCAAAAGGAAATGTTCATCCAAAACAGTTGAGCACTAAATGAGTCACAGACATCTTTCAGGAGGGATGGCCTGTTGTTTGTCAAAATGGGACACCGAAAAGGCAAACACATTATTTATTCATGTGTTGATTTGATGGTTGTTTTGGTCCCTCTCGTCACACTTCCATTTCAAATGTCAAAGGACCTCATTTAGGCTGTGTCAAAAAAGAAGTGCCACTTGGAGAGACAGGACCGAGTCATCTGCTCTTGCAGAAAGAGAAGGCACTTTTCAAAAGATGTAAGCTTAGCTTTAGCCTTAGCTGCACACTCTTTGGACTTTCCTCATGAATATGGATCTTATTGTGAAAAAAGGTTAAAGGATTCTGTTTCTCTGATCCCATCTGCTCCTTTGGAGAATTTTAAGAGGATAAAAAAAGAAAGCGAATCAGAGCTATGAAGTGAGTGGAGGTGGAAGGTCACAAATGACAGCAGGATGAGTGCAAGCCAGGAAAGTGAAAGAGAAGGATATTCAGTGCTGCTTTATTTTGCCAGGGTGTAGGCTGATGTAAACAAACACAGAGCTTATGCAAGCTTTTGATCTTATGATCCGTGACATCTTCTTGGAGAAAACAGGAAAATTAGGCCTCACTGAAGCGAAGGAGGAGGGGCAGAGTGGGCAAAGGCTCATTGGAGAAAGTATTTAGTGGGAGAGCTGGAGTTTCAAGCAAATAAATGAACGTCCCCTTCGACTTAATTTGACACAGCTTAACACTGCTTTCCCCAAATGTTTAACCCTGAGGTACTCATGAGGATTGGTATTGGTTGAATTATTGTTCCCCAGTCAAAGTTGAAGAGTCATAATCAAGCCTTTTGTACTTTAATTGTCTTTGTTCTATGGTGGGTCCTTGTGGTGAAGGACTGTTCAGCAGGGGCACACTGTGGCTAATAAAGCACCAATAACCAAGCGATTAGTTCTGTTTCACCATAGACTGAGTTGATAAAGGGGAGCTAGGGGAAATCTTTTAAAATTCTTTTTAAATGTGGATCTTATTGAGCAAAGCTGATTTTCATCAGATGGCCACATTCACTGAATTTTGTTGACACTGCACTAGCGGCTCAAGGGGATGGGGGGGGCTGCTGGATGATAAAAGTGGGATAGGGAGGAGGAGGAGGCTACTTGAAAGACAGAAAAGAGGGAATCAGTTTCTTTGCCCACAAGCTGCACTTTTAAAAATTCTTTCCCTTCACGTAGCTCCCTGGTAGGATATGTGAGTTTGGTACAGAGGTGAGCAAGCTTACCTCCCACCCTCCCCCTGTGGAAAACTCGTGCCCAAGAGCTATTCATTTGAACTTCAGTAAGAGGCAGCCTTCTTGTGAGGACTTGAAACAGGCATCTTATGGAAGCTGTTAGAAGTGCCCAGGCATGCTTTCTTTATCTGATGTGATGTGAGGCTCACTTTTGTTTGATGAATCCATACATGGACACAAAACTGGTATCCTAGGATGGAAAAGAGCGAGATCAGGAGCAAAAGGGGAAGATGGGAGGATGAAGACCCTGACATTGGTGCTGTGCCACACCTGTTACAGCATGTTTCTGAGCGTAGTGACAAAAGGCAAACCAGAGATTCTGCCTTCTTAACTTTCTTTTATGTACAAGGTGTTTAATAACTTACATTTTATTTTACTCTTGATGGCTCTCTTTTGTTAGTTTGGCATCTGTATCTACATGTAAGGGGTGTGTACCTATTCTGTAGAAGATACCAAGATACATATCTTAATACATAAGACACAGTACACCCCAGAGATAATACATTTTATGCCAACTAATCTGGTTAAATTTTACATAACCTGGTAAACTCTTATCAGATTTTTAGGGATGGAAATGGCAAGAGTTTCATCCTGACTTTAGGCACTTAATGGGTTGATGCAATCATAAACTGAATTTCACCCCCAACCCCCAACATTGGTTGTGGACCTCTTAATTCTTTTGCCACCGTCTTCTGATGTTTGCAGAGTATTATTGGCTGTTTTACTTCCGCCTCCAGTTGGAACCTTGTATGATGGGTCTGTATGTTTGTGGTGTTCAAAATTATTTCCTTTTTGTTTTACCCAGCCTGCATATGATATGTCCCTTTTCAAAATTATTTTCCTTTTGGTGCAGAGGGGGTGATGCATGTGACTATTTTATGTGTTCACCATTATCACAAAAGTGTTGTTGTTTTGGCGTATCCAAATGCAGGGAAAAGGGAGGCAGAAATGGAGAAAAAATAAAGATCTTTATAAATACAAAAAGAAACTTGTAAAAAAAAAAAGAAAAGAAAAACACTAAGTTAAAGTTTCCAAAAATCCAAAATCATGAAATGAAGTTCATAGAGCTAAATAAATCCAAACAAAAAACCAGAATCATGGAGGTAATACAGTGGACAGCAGAATTATATTGAGCAGTATCAAACAGATGAACCAGCAGTGACTGAAGAACCAAAGGGGACTATATACTGATACTGCGTTCGATTTACCAGGGAAATCGTAACTTGGAGCTGGGTTTGAAGTCAGAACCGAGGTAACAGTGCTCTAGTTACGAAGTCAGAATTTCAACATGGCAATGCCTATAGACATTGTTTGCAGTACCTCTTACAAACATCATTTTAAGTTTTATTGTCCATAAGTAAAGACCACTTTTAACTTTTTCAGTTTAGAGTCGCAGGCGCTACATTTAACATTGATTTTAGATGCACTCTTACATGTGTATTGTGCAAAATGAACATATTCCCCACCACATATTACTACCGTTGATGCAAGCAGTGGCCATACTGAAACGCGATGTCGGCCATACAAGTCGTAACTGGGGGTAGTCGGAGTAGCTCCGAATTTCCCAGTGGGAAATCCCACTTCGGAGAGCATTCCAATTGAGTTTTACTACTAGGAAGTCGGAATTTCCAAGTTCCGAGGACAACTCGAACGCAGCCTGAGTATCACTGATGAGTAGAACACAAAACAGATCAAACTAGTGACCAGAGTGGAACCAGCTGAGAGTGCAATCATAGACTCATAGAGGGAATCAAAGAGATAGCAGAACATGAGCTATACACCAACTCGAAGCTAATAAGCACAAGACAAACAGAACACAACTAAATAAGAAAACAATACGTAAAGAGAACACAGAATTGAAAGGGTCAGACTGACCAAAATAAAACAGGAAGATACTAATAAGACACTGAAGATAACTCTAAATGCAAGAAATGTAACTAGCAAAACCTGATAAAGTCCAACACATGAGAACGATAAACTGTCTTGGTGCTGCAATTATATGCAGTTATATGCAGAAAGTTCCCCCTTTTGCATTCCTTTAAAATTATGTTATTAATTAGCATAAAGATAATTGAGTTTTGATGTTTGTACATCTTTTCAGAATTGTTCACATCTCGATGCAGTTGAAAAACTGTGGCTCAGTGTGTACTCATCCTGCTCTAGTGTGATGTAATGGAAACCATCACTTTTGAGAAGACTTTAGCGTTTAATATTTCTGGTAAAAGATAACCTATCTACCTATGACCTGTCAGGATTTCTTGGTTGTAACAGGTTTACATCATCTACCTCTCTCTGTTTTTTAAAAAAAAAAAAAAATATTTATGTCATTGCTTCTGCCCTCTCCATTTTTATCCACAGTTTCTACATAACATCTCAATTTTCGTCCAAATTTATTCACTCTAAACTATCTAGTCTTATCCATCTACCTATCCATCCATAGAATTGTGACTTCAACTTTATAGAACACCTTTGGGATGAATTACAGCTGAGACTCTTAGCCAGGCCTTCACGTCAAACATGATGTAAACCTGAAATACGAGCTTCTCAAAGAATAGTAAAAAATTTCATAAACTTTCTCCTAAACCTTGTGGACAGCCTTACCAAAAGTGTTGAAGTTGTTATAGTTGCAAAGCGTAGGCTGACATATTAAAACTTATAGATTAAGAATGGGACGTCACTGAAGCTCATTTGTGTGTGGAGGCAGACAAGTGAATAATACAGTAAATAATCAAATCAGTCCAATTATATAAACAGAATTAAATTAGATTACCTATGTTCCAGTGAAATGAAGTTCATGGAACTAAAAAATGTTAAAAAGATACAGAATTATGTAACATCCAAAAAGTGGAATGCTCAATCCAGATCCAGGGTGAGTGTGGAAGTTTTTTAGTTCTAGTAATAGTACAATCCAGGCAAATTAAGTTTATAATACTAAATAGCAAAATTGACTTTGCAGTATTCCCTCCTCCTGAAGAAGCATGTGGTGACAGTGGATGGTTTACTGGATCGAGTTGTTAACTTCACAGCAGTTTCTCATCCAGAGCAATCATGTGGCAAAGGTGGAAAGTAACAAATAAAGAGAACAGCTCCTTAAATAACTTAGTTGGGACACGTTCTAACATACAAGTTAAAGGTTCAGATGAAGCTGATATCTTCATAACTCAGAAAGCTAAACTGGATTAAAACAACACAGATTAGGTTTTTGAACTAGTTGCCGGTTATTAGGAATGATTCCATGAATTTTATTTCTAATAGAATCAATTTTATTCATAAGGAATTTCTGAAAATATCACTAATGAGAGCAGGGACAAATGGACTACTCACTAGAACTATGGCACTATTGAGTCTGATTACTGTAAAATGTATTTATTCATCTGTCCGTCTGTCTGTTTTCCTTCATATTTCTAAGTCACAGCTCATCCACTCTACAGGGGTATCTTATTTCAGCTGCTTGTATCTATAATCTCTTTTTTTCAGTCATGATCCATATGCCACAACCAGTAAACCTCTTTCTTCACCACAACAGACCAAAGCAAAGCTCTCATTACTGCAAACAAAGCTTCAATCCATGAATCCATATATCTTGCTCTAACCTGGCATCACTTGAAAAAAGCCACCAAGATACTTGATTCCACCCCCGAGGCAGACTCACAATGGATCCACATTGAGCATTCCACTTTTTGGATATTACAAAACTATATATATATATATATATATATATTTATTTATTTATTTTTTATTTTATTTTTTTTTTTTAATCTGTGAAAGAGGCAGAATGTATGGAAGTCATTATTATAAGGTGTGCTGGAAAAGAAAATGGGCTTTAGACGCTTTATGAACACAATAAATGTCTCAGTCTGTAATTTGGCAATGTGCAACCTTAGCAAAACCACAGGATGTCACTTAGGAACAGACAACTCTAACTTGAAGCCAAAAATAGCTACTAAATCCATATAATTTGGGAAGAAATCCTTGTAAGAGTCTTTCTGAGGAAAGGTGCAGTATTTAGAGTAAAAAAAAAAAAAATCACTTTCCAAAAGGGTTGCGTGCGCTTATAGAAGTTCTTTATTTGACCATTTTATGTTTTATTTTAGCTCTGTTTCATGACCTGGCTCTTCTGTGCTCAGGCCATATATTTTTGCAGGGCTTTTAAGCAAAAAACAAAAAAAATTAGTATAACTTGATAACAGTAATGTTATGGCATAGTAGATTACAATTAACCCAGATTTTTCTGTCTCTTTACTATCTTTTTCTTCAGCACATTTCTTCACCACTCTCTGTGAGCTGTTGCATCTTCTTCACTGAAAATATTAATCAAATGTGGCACTCAGAGTGATGAAAGTATCCAATAGCTCAAAAATGCTATTGGCATGAAAAATTGAAAAATTTGCATACATGATCCTACCAAATATAGCATCCAAGAAGTCCTTACCTGACATTACTATTGTGATGATGACTGTGATTGCATGTTGCTACGACTAGTGTCGTAAGGTGCTTTGCTCCTAATATGTAAATTTTAGTGTGTAGATGCCCATGACTGGTGGAAATGAAGACTGGAGACAACAGACTGGTGGCCTAACCAGATATGACGCGCATAAAAGACGCTGCAGCGGACTTCCTGTCATCCATCCTCTGGTCATCCTAACCAGCCACACCACCCTGTATCACCCTGGGTAGAGACCCAGGGTAACTGGAAGCTGCAGGTGGCATGATTAGATGAATAGAGACACAGCAATATGGCTTCAAAACCCAGAAATTGTTGTAACTTCTTATTGGAGGATGGAATGGGCCGATGGAGGACAGCTTGAACTTTCTTTGGATCTGTCTTCAACTACCCGCTCTCTAAGATGAATCTACAGACTGTGACGGATGAAACATGGAACTGATACTTTTCTGCCTTAACAAACATCCGGTGCTCCTGGAGGCATTGAAGAACCAGCTGAATATGCCTCTTGTGTTCTTTGAGGGATCTGAAGAAAATGAGGATATCATCAATGTATATGAAGACAAACTGGTTAAGATAGCCTATGAGAATGTCATTTACAAATGATTGAAAATCAGCAGGTGCATTAGTGAGTCCAAAAGGCATTACCAGATATTTGAAGCGTCCTAAGGGTGTCTTGAATGCTATTTTCCACTCATTTCCCTCCCAAGATCTGCAGAGATCTAGCTTAGAGAACAGTTGGTCCATAGACAGGTTCGAAAGCAGAGGTGAATAATGGTAGAGGATATTTGTGACCATGAGAAACCAGGAACAAGTCAACAGTCTGAGCTTTTTCAGTGGGTGGGAGAAGCTCACAGTTGATTAATATACCGGCATTTATTGGCTTTTCACATGCTTTTTTGTTATTTGTTTCAGCTAATAAGATAAAAGTTTGAAAGAAAGTTGATAATGGGCCGTTGGAAAAAAAGACCCTAGCCCAAGTGCATTTACGGGTCCGGGCCAAATGCTCACCTATATTTGGCCCGGAGCTGGCATGGATAACTTTTGCTGTCAGGGTAAATGTTACGAAAGAAGAAAAAAGAATTCTCCACACTGTGCAGCTGCAAACTTTCACCAGAGTACAATGTGTGGATGGATTTTTTAGCATCAGAAATAGAGCAGTAGGACATGAGAATGATTAAACATCTTGAAGCCAACAGGCGTACATCCTGACTTCAGAGATGACAGCATCCACCAGAAAGAGTCCAGTGAAAAGAATACATGCCAGAGGCATTTATGTCTGCAGGAATACTTTTTTGTTTCTCATGGGGTGAGTTTCAGAACTTTTGCCATCGGGATGCAGATCTGGGCATGTAGATTTGGGTCTGTTGCAAATCACAATAAACTCCATTGAGGGTTACAGTTGTAACATGACAAATTTTGGGAAAGACCCGTCTGGTGTGTTCCTTGAATTCATGATACTGTTTGCTCCCCAATATTCCCATAACCAACCTCTGAGGCCGTCACAGAGCAGCTGTATTTATACTGAGATTAGATTACACACAGGTGGACTCTTTTTAGTCATTAGCAAACATCAGGCAACTTCTGAAAGCAATTGGTTGCACTCAGAGAAAAGGGGGCTGAATACTTTTGCACACTGCACTTTTCAGTCTTTTATTTGTAAAAAAAAAAAAAAAAAAAAAAAAAAAAAAAAAAAAAAAAAAAAAAAATGTTCAAAAGCATGTATAATTTTCTTTATATTTCACAGTTCACCACTTTGTGTTGGTCTTTCACATAAAATTTCAAAGAAATATATTTATGTTTGTGGTTGTAATGTGACAAAATATGGAAAAGTTCAAGGGGTATGAATACTTTTGCAAGCCACTGCATGTGACATACATCTACAATGACAAGGGAAGTAAGTAAAAACAGAATCCATCTCTTGATGTTCTTCACATCACATGTGGAAAGTGATGGAAAAAAAACTGTACAAAAGTTGAAATGTGCTCTTCAAGCCTCTAGCTTTGCCTCACATATTGGCACGTTTTTCCACCAACAATGTATCAAATGTATCAGCACCCAGTGCTGAATACCCAAAATGCCACGGCACATTTCAGGTTTTTGCCCTTTTGTCTGCATTGGTTGCCGTTCAACTTTGTATGATAACAAATCAAAGCCTTCCCAATCTAAGTTTGTTTTCCACTTGAAATGCAGTGTTCTTGTGTTTGTTGCTCTTTGAAAACATTTCGTTTTGAAAGTGGAAAAAAGAAGCCCTGGAGATGACAGGCATTGAGTTAAAATGGCCAAGTAGCAAAAATGTCACCAAAAAAGCACATTCTGCATTACTTTTGATGGAGATCCGCCTTTTAACAAGTTCTTCACTCAAGATCTTTTCAAATCTCAAAGAGAGAGAGAAAGGGCAGAAGACAGCAGACAAAAGAACCCAAACGCAGAGACTTCACTTCTCCCTTGAAGATGTTAAAATTAGTGTCTTAAAAAAATCAAAGACTCAACATTAAACGCTGAAAGATGCTTGAAATGTCGACACTGCAGTGTTTTAGAAAAAAGGACATAAGATGAGAGATACTTGCAACAGACTTTGGTGTCACTTCAAAGCCTTGACTTTAAGAAAGTAGGCTAATATAATACTGATAGAAGAATCTTTACCTGGCTCTGTTGACCTCTTCTTAAGCTTCTGACAGTCCAACCACACATCTCAGGACAATGCCTTCACACCAGGAGGTAAGGTGTGGGCTGAGGGGTCTGTAGGTCGAGGGAGGTTTGACGTGTAACCCTTGAGGGCGTCTTTGGTCTCTTGCTCTATGACGGCTTCTTTTTTTCTTTTATTTTTTTTTTTCTTGTTATGCTTCGAAAAAGATGGCCGCCTTTGAACTCTGCAGCAGCTATAGAAACGGCTGGAGTTCCTCCACTTTATGGCCTGGCTGTCAGTGTCTGACTGGGCTATCGTGATGGGCCGACATCATTAGAGGCTGCCGCACACAGAACACATATTGACACATTTGCTGACACAGAGTACATAAACAAGGCTCTGTGGAAATGTGCATGTGCGAGTGTGTTTGTTTTTTGGGTGGTATAGGGGTCATTTTAATTGGCTTGGCCCACCAAGTTACGGACATCAAAAAGCCCATGAGCAACAGAGGCCTGACAGGTTTGGACTAGTAAGAACTCCCCTTTCATGTCTTGGATTTAAGACTTGGTGAACAAAATAAAACTTTTACATCTCTTGTTAGCCTTAATCATCCCGAATCAGAGGGAACAAGTCATGGCTGCCGAGTTAAACCTTATGAGGTTCACCAAAAAAAGTCAGTGCTGCCATAGGTAAAGAAACTAAGTTTACTACCTGCTGTGCAGCACAATTGTCTTGCAAAAGCATTCATTTTAAATGTATTTATTGGGATCTTATGTGATAGACAAACACAAAGTAGTGCATAGTTGTGAAATGGAAGGAAACTGATGGCCTATGTAATTTTGATTTTATTATTATTATTATTTATTTATTTTACAAATAAAAGTCTAAAAAAATGTGGCCTGCATTTTTTTGTCACCCTTTGTCTTATACCCCTAAATAAGATCCAGTGCAATCAATTTTATTCAGAGGCTATTTTAACTAGCTTTCCTCTCTCAACATGCTTTATTCGAAGGGAATATGAGTAAATGCCCATGTGTACTGTCATAAGATGTTTGTTCAAGAGGAGGGATTGCAGCAAAGTGAGTAACTCAATGCAATTGGTTGGGATGCCCTAAACAGGAAATCTATTTGATAACTCAAGCAACTAAACTTAACTTCATTGTTTTACAATTAGGTTCACTTTAGAATGTATGTAACTGACTGTCTGTCTGTATGATTGGATTTAAATTTATTTTTTTCTTGTAGAGTGCCTTGAGATGACATTTGTTGTGAATTGGCCCTATAGAAATAAACTGAATTAAACTGAACTAAAATTTTTTTAAAAATTTGCTAAACCATTTTTGTTTTTTGGGTATTGCATAATTATTACTGCTATTTTGTGAAGAGATTAAAGATTTGTCTGAGAGAAACAGCTTCATTAAAGGGGTGGTATTATGTATTTTCAAGGCACACAGTGCCATTTTATAGCTCAATCAAGTAACTATGTTATCATCAGTTGTTATTAAAATGCTGTACATATCAAACATAACTTAAAAGAAATCTGACTTTAAATTGGCCTCTGTCTCCTTAAGAAGCCCCTGCTCTTTCCAAAAATCTGCCTTTAGGAAGTCATCACAACAATGTTTCTCCATTAAGGCATTTACAACCGTTATTAGGAACGTTGCACTGAGAAGTAGTTTGTATGATAAGCTCAAGAGACCTGCTGTCCCACCAGGTATTTGCTAATTGCTGCTGGTGTTAGTCTGGAGGAGCTGTGTGGGGAAGGGGTGGGGAAGGGGTGCTCTGTAAGTCAGAAGCTCATCTTGAAAACTGCAGCTCCAAGGAGGAGCTTTGTGGATATAGACAATGCTTTGTGAGAGTGAATGTTTCGGGACCCCCAAATGGCTGCCATGGTAGATTTAAGAATTTCTCAAACATGCATGAAAGAGTCACAGTAACACTCCAGGTACCTTTCTGATGAAGGAATAACATATTAACATGATATAACACTCAAAAAAGTTGATTTTACATAATACCCCCCTTTAACACCAAGGAACACACCGGGGTTAGAGTATAAAACTGTTGTTCAAGCCTAGAACAAATTATAAAGTGCTGCTTTTTCCATTACCTGAAAATGGAAAGAGTTTTGCACAATGGCAAAGCTACTGACACGACATTCCACCTAAACTGACTGGTTGGACAGGGACAGATTTATACAGAGAGGTGGGCAGGAAGAGCATATTAATTCTAGGGAAGATGCAGGGATCTACAGCTCAGATTTGAGAATATGTTGACAGGGGAGCCATTAGTTGTGAACCCTGCAAATCTGGTCTTTATGGAAGACTGGCAAGAAGAAAACATTGTTGTAAGAAAGCCTTAAGAAGTCCTGTTTAAAGTTAGCAACACGCCATGTAGGAGACACAGCAAACATGTGAAAGAATAAAATTTTTCAGTCTACATTAAAAATATGATGGCAGAAAGCTACTATTGTAACTTATCCTGAAAACACCATCCCAACAGTGAGGCAAGGTGGTTGTGGCGTCATGCAGTGGGGATGCTTTTCTTTAGGAGCTGGAATAGATGGTGGTTGGAATTGATGGGCAGAGGAATGGGGCTAAATTAATTCTGGAAAAAACCTCCAAAAAAATTTGAGACTGGGGTGGAGGCTCAGGTTCATTAGGACAGCAACCCTAAACATGCATCCAGAGCTACAATTATAAGGTTCTGATATAAGTATGCCCACATGTTAGAAAGGTCAAATCACAATCCCAACTTAAATACAATAGAGATTTAGCAAGACTTGAAAACTGACATTCAAAAATGTTCTCCATCCACTCTGACTGAGCTTGAGCTATTTTGCAAAGTAAAACAGGCAAAAATTGCTGCCTCTATTACAAAACTGGTAGAGACATTCTCCAAAGACTGAACACAAACACATACAACACTTTTCAGATATTTTTTTTTTTTTTTGGTCTATGACATAAAATCCCAAATTAAAGTTTGCGGTTGTAATGGAACAAAATTTTAAAAAGTTGTAGAAGAATGAATACTCTTGTGAGGCAATGTGTGAAAACAAAATCAAGAAATCGTTCAAAAAAGACCATCTTTGGTACTTGACATCTTCAGTTTTGTGTTTCCTTACAAGCCCCGTAAAATGTAAAACCTTTCTTCTCAACGCATGTTTTTTTTGTAAAGACTTAAATATTCTGGTCTCCGTAACTTCAAAGAACTGACGATGTTCGCAAGTCCACATCCCTGCGAGCACTTTGCTCATCCCCGCTCTTTCATTTCGTCGGCCCCTTCAGTAAATATGTGCAATGGCTCCTCTTTTCAAACAGATTCGTTTTCCATGTATTTATTTTAAATGAATATTATTAGCTGGCCGGGCAAGAAAAGGTTCTTATGCTAATCCACCGGAATCGCAAAGGCATTTCCATTTAATGCCTACTCATAGGCCATTCTTTAACGACTATTTGCCTCACAGTCTTAGCAAATGAGCTCTGCACCCTAGACTCCTCTGCGCTCATAATTTCATTGCTAACAAGAAGATACCCCCACCACCTCCTTCCCCCCGCCCCATCCAAGCACCCCCACACCTACCCCTACTCCCTCCTTTTTTTTTTTACTTTGATCCCAGAATGTGTTTTTTGAATCTGCTGGTTGTGTATTCGAACATCAATGGAGCCATGGTTGCAAGTGCTTGCTTTCATTATTTTTCAAAGAGATAAAACGAAACAACAGAGGGATGGGAGGAGACGCAGGGGGTTGGGGGGTGGCTTGGTTGGGTGCATGACAGGAGGAAGCACAGGGAGGGTAGGTGACAGTCCAGGACAAGCCTCACATTGCTGGAGAGACAATGTGTGTCAACGTGAAGTCACATCATTATCAGGTTGTGTGTCCTGCTTATTACAATAGCTGACCTCCCCTCAGTTGCTACTGTTTATTTTACTGGACCATTGCTTTAAATGCTGCCTTATTATTCTTTCTAAACAAATAGTGATTATATTTTATTTTATCATATTTTTTTATTACTTTCAAGTCTGTTTTGAATGTATAAGTTCCATAGTTAAGAGTCAGAGTTAAAGTTTTCAGTACAGTGGCACAGACAGATAGACAGTTGCAAATAAAGAAAGGATGTGCAATGATACATAACAGAAGCATAAGTTAGGAAAAGCAGCAACTTCATCAGTCTCACCACCAATGCACAGCAGAAACGCACATCACATGAAGATACAAATACGAAAAGCACTTCACATAACGACAGTGCAGCCAAACAACAAATCCAATTCCAAAACTGTGCCAGAAATAACAAAGGGGACAAACCAGGTTGGACATGTTTCAACTTTGTTACCCTTGTAACATTATTCTTCATTTACAGCTCAACAGACAAAAAAAAGGACAAATATTACTTTGCTCTGCAATTTTGGACAAAGAAAACAAAGTATAAGAGAATTTAGAACAGCAAACATTTAACAAAACTTTTATAAAGTATGCATCAAAGTAAAACAAATCTACATCCACATATTCAATCTTTTGCAAATAGCCAGGCCTTGCTTAGACTCTTTAATAAGAATAAGTACATTAATCGTTTAGTCAGAATATTTCCAGATTATGAACTAGACATGTTTATTAAAAACATACCCGCTTTATAATGATGTAATCGGATGCAGGAAATTAATCATTCATTTTCAGATGCTAAAACATGGACATTTAATATGTCTCCAGAAACATGTTTGCCGTTGTCTTTGTCATTAGTTTATTTACATGTTCTTACTTTTCTTAACAGTTATTACTTGTGTTGTGTTCTTCCATCTCTGTTTTGGAATCAGGTGTGATTAACTGCAGCACAATTGCTGAGTTGCATGTGTTATGTGAATTTGCAATTACTTATTCTATCTGCACTATGTTTAGTTCTCTTGTGTTTTAGCTTGGTTTGTTGGCCAGTAGGATGGTGCACAATCAGCATGAAACATCTGCCTTTTTAGAAGGGACATCAATGGTTTGATGAAACTGGTGAAGTGAAAGCAGTCATGTTCTTGATGTTCTTTACAACTTTAACCAAACAATCCTTTACAAATGGATTGTTTGCACGTCAAGAGAGCCAGCTAACTGTATTAGTAAGAAAGATTAAGAGTAAATGACACTGTGGGTCTTTGGTAATTTTAGGCACCCTCAACACCACTTGGCTCCCCTGACAAAAATCTGAAAAAACCTTAAAATAAATTCATCTTTTATTGCTGTAGCATAAGCTCGCACTGAGAAACACAATGTTAAGAAGAAACTTTTGGTTAAACCAAATAACTGGTGGCACAGTGTTTGGCACAGCTACTGTAAAGACTTACTGTACAACCCCCTTTTGCCAGTTGGATAGCGCTTTTTCATCAATGACATTTCACAAGGTTGGAGGCACATACAAAGAGAGGACTCTTTGACCATTTATCTTTACCCAGTCATTCTAGATTGTTCAGAATCTTAAGTCCTTTCATACATGCTCTTCTCTTACACAGCATTTCTATGTGATTAAGGTTTGGGGACTTTGATGGAAGAAGGTTGATTTTGTGTATGGTAAATATTTTCTGTTTTGCTTTGTCCCACTTCATCTGAGAATTCATTTGACTTTGCAGCATACACAATCTGATCGTCAGATACGCCATGCTGCCAAAAATCTTCTAGATGTGTCAAAAAAAAAAAATCGGTACATTACTGCTGAAGCTCTTACACGCCATGTGTACTACCCATGTTGTGCCAACTGTGATGTAAATATTGCAGCATTGACCCAATAATAAAAATACTTAATCTCACACTAGATCAGTGTTTCCCAACCCTGGTGCTCAAGGCACACTGCTCTGCATGTTTCAGACGTTTCCCTGCTTTAAACACACTGGATTCACATGATTGCAGTTCATCAAAAGCCTGTTTATCAGCCATCAATTGAATTCAGGTGTGTTAGACAGGGAAACATGCAAGGTTGCGAAACACTGCACTAGACTATTTGATATACCTCAATCACACTTTACTCGAAATCCTACCTGTTTGAAGTAAAACTGTGCCACTGCCTAAGTCTTTAAATATTTTGGCAGATAATTAGCTGACCACTTGGGGTGACTCACAGAGCACTTAATTTTCATTTTCAGGTGGACTTTTGATTCTTGAATATAAAAAAACATTAATATGAGACATTACATTACAGGAAGGTTAGGTAACTGGGAATTTAACATCAGAACACTGTGAATTCCACAATGTGTACACACACTGTTCAGAATGGGAGTCCATCAAAAGCAAAACAGATATGTTGAAGATGTACCAAGATTTCATGTTCAACAAAATGTTCTTAATTTCCCCACATTTACACCCACATGATGTGTTTTTCAACACACTGTCATTCAAGATAAATGGTGGTGTGACAGCTGCTTCAGTCTCATCTCACCAAAGCACATAGCTCGAGTTCAAGTCCTATTACAATTTGGCAAACTCCAGATTTAGGTTCGTGATTGTAGGGGGGAAAATTGCTTTTTCTTACCATCACAGCAACCAATTGGCATGTAGACAGCATTTACTTTTAATTTTGAAGACCCAGAGATACCACTCTTTGCTGTAGTGACCTAATAGTGTGGTTTTGAGGTTTTTCTACCTCCCTTTTCTTCTTCCTCAATTTGTCTCATGGCAGAACAAACCCGGTTCCTTGTTCAGCCTTGTTTGTTGTAGATTTGGTCCAATTTTGGTGAGTAGCTATTTTCTGGACAAACTGGTCAAAGACTGCAAGTCAGTCAAGTTCAGGTAACATAGTTCACACTCAATAAAACAAAACATCAGTTAGTTTTTCAATTTTTGGTGCCAAAAATTGTTTCATCTTATTGTTTATTATTTAGGATCCCCATTAGCTAGGCTTGATACCCAGCTACTCTTCCTGGGGCCCATCATTAAAAACACACATCATACAATAGAGATCATTAAAATATATGAAAGATGACAGATTTAGTACACATATCAATAAAATAGTTAATTACACTTCATACAAAATGATGAGAAATTTATAAAATGTACAATAATTAACCATTTAAGTTAAAGGTACATTGCTCCTAAAATGCTTTTCAGCTTCTTTTTAAAAACTGAGTTCTTTTTAGCTTTTATGCGAGTTATTGATAAGGAGTTCCATTTTTTTCATTGCTCTGTAAGTGAAGGTGCATTTGAGAAAATTAGATTTTCCCCTAGCAATTTGAAAACGTCCTCCAACTGTATGTCTGGTGACATATCCATGTGAATTTAAATTGTTCTTTAACTGAACAAACAAAAAATGTGGACTTTAGAGTTGTAAAGCTTATCCATGTTGAGAATAGTAGTGAAGTTAATGCCCTATCATGGACTTTTAGCCAGTCAAGATTTGAATGCATGGTATTTATACTGGACCTGTAAGAACAATTCAGTGCTAAACAGGCAGCTTTGTTTTACATCAACTGAGGTTTATCTAAGTCTTTTCTTTTTGCATTTGATCATATTATCTGACAAAATTCAAGCTGAGGAATTATTAAAGTTATTACTACAAGCTTAGTCAAATCAGTTGGCAGAAATTTGCTACATCTTCTTAATAAAGCCAAAGCCAAATATTTGGAATGCTTTAATAACATTTATCCTAAATGCATCATATATTCTTTTAATGTGTTTGTTCTGTGTTTCTTTGTTTTTCTGTAAAGCACTTAGAATTATCCTGGACTTAAATGGTGTTGTAGAAATAAACATGTCTGGCTTTGCCTTGTAGGAGCCAGGTGAGCAAAGGATGGGTTCAATAAATTTGAATGCAGAAACAAAGCATATTTTATTTAAGCCTAGGATGTGAACTGCACATTTAGTCCCCATTTTGGGCTTTTTCCATGAGGATTAAATTTTCTTTATCTTAGCCTGAAAATTCAGATTATAGATAAGCAGCTGTGTGTTTGAAAGATCGCAATAGGTTTTGACCTTCACCTTGAATCTCCCGTCCACCTATTGTGGCACCCATTGCTGCGACTGTGGTGAACAGGGATTGAAGTTTTCTACCAAGGTATAATGAGTGACGGGGCTTCTTTGATTCTTTGGAAGCTTTCATCTTCAGTCAAGGTCCCCACTGGTAGAGTGCACTTTCTCTTTTCCTGTTCTTCTTTGTCTCTTGCCTTGATGTTTGATGGCAAAGATGGAGAAAAAGATCTTAAATATGGTCCCCATTCAATTACCAACCTTCTGTCTGCGATTTTCACATCATGTGGCCTTTCTCCCTAGATTTATGCTTTCATAATTGGGATACCATAACTGAACCACGGAAACTAATTTTGCCTGTTGTCACTGTGTGTCAGAAAGTTAGCTAGGCAGTCTTTTGCTTCTGCAGCAGCTCAAAATCATTACTGCCTGAGCTTGTAACATCCCTCTGAGAGAGGGTTTTTGGAGGGCTTTAAGAGCACAGCAAGTCACTTGGAGGCAGATTTTTATGTTTTTGCAAGAGTTGTGGTGGAAAAAGAAGGAAACTTGAAAGGAGAACAACAAAGAAAGCATTTGTTCTTTCTCTGTGCTTGCACCCTCAGTCTAGGGTTCTAATCTCTTATTGTTTCAGACCCAAACAGAGACAAAGGAGTCGCAGATCAAAACAAATGACTATCAAGCTATCAAACAAGCACCACCCTGCTATGATTCCAAACGCTGACTGCGGGAGAGCGAGAAGAGAGTCAGAGTCAGACGGGTCGCACATTGTTTCCAGTCACTTTGATGCCGAACTTAAAACGGTTGGAGAAAAAAAAAAATATTCAAACATCCACCATGAAAGAAAGAAGGAGGAAAAGGAGAAGACGGAGAGGAGAGGAGAGGAGAAAGAGGGCGTGACGTGAAACATGCTAACACCCTATGCATATGTGCACTTGTCTTTGTTTCATTAGTGGTCCAGCTGATAACCTTTATTAAGCCTGATCTGGAATTAAACTCATGGACCAGCAGCGCTTTGAAGCTACGATGGGCTCTTTTCCTGTTTGTGCTGTAAATGCAGGTTGTGGTGTAGAGATAAAGCACTTCTGAAGGATATTAAGACTTGAAAGTCCTTTGGCTATTCTTTGGTACATATTTGATGTTGTTCTTTTGCTCCTTGGCTAAATTAGCATATCTCTTTCAAAGCCTTCTCCCCAACCTCCCCACTGATAAATGTAATCCTCTGCCATCATGTGTTCACTTAAAAGTCATAAATGATGGAAGTACATTGTGTTCACCGCTGACACATCAAAGTGCGATAACACGATTAGTAATGATGACTCGAGTTTGTTTCCACCCCCCTCTTCTCTCCTTCCTCCCCATCATCAGCAGCCATTTGCTCCTTGCTGTACTTTTATCTCTTTCATTTTGGCACACATCACAGTCACTGTTTCAAAGTTATCATACCAGTTGCAGTGGGGTGACAAAACCTTCACTTCAGTTTGCTCACTTTCATTCAGTCTCTCTTCCGAAAATCTTTACATCAGCTAAATTTAGTACGGATCACATCATCTTCCTCTCTCTCCCTCAGTGTGTGACAGCTTCTTCTCAACTTTTTTCTGAAATCGAGTCATGTTTGCTGGGTTAGAGGGCAAATGCGCTTCACCACTGTAAATGAGTCTGTAAGTTAAGCTGCAAGGCACACTTTCTGGTTCATCAGAGTGCACGCATCAAAACAAAAGACAGTGACAGCACATTTGTGATCTATTATTTAGCCCCGGCTGTATTTGATCACGAGTGTGTGCCAGAGTGATGATCATGCAGATTAAGTCTGTTTCTTCCAGTCACCGTGCTAAATGCCTTTGCTTTTCTTGTTTTGAGATTTTCTCCTGTTTTGCTATGTTTGCAATTGTAAGTACAAGCTAACTTTGGTAGTTTTCTTAAAAAAATAGAAAAAAGGTATGTTAAACACAGAGAGGTAGTAAAACATTGGTGAAGAAACTGTTTAACTGTTTAAAATGTTTTTTTTGTTTTGTTTTTTTTTGGGTTTTTTTTGCACATACATTACAATGAAAAAGTATTTGCCCGCTTATTGGTATCCTCAGTTTTTGCTTTTTTATCTTAAAAAGTTTTAGATCATCAATTGAAATTTTAATATAAGACAAAGATAACCAGAATAAATACAAATTATTTAATTTATGAAACATAAACCTAAGAACAGGTTTTGGCAACAATTGCCATCAGTCTTTTGTGATTACTGGCAACGAGTCTTCTAAATTGCTGTGGAGACATTTTGGCCCACTCTTCTTTAAACAATTGTTTTAATTTAGCCCCAATAGTAACAGTTATTTATTTCAGTGTCTGCTTCTTTGTCTTTACACATTCCTAATTCATTGCCTCCATTTTCATCATGACAGCAACCTAAACTACACCTTTTTATGTCTTCTGAACAACTTTCAAAGAAAGATTTGAGAGATAAATAATAATAATAATAATAATAATAATAATAATAATAATAATAATAATAATAATAATTTACATATACTTTCAAAAACTTGCACATTCTATGATTAGTTGTCTTGATTCTGTTGACAGGTGCTTTCACAAACAGTCAGGCTGTTCATGTATGCCAATTTCTCCCTTGCCATAACTAGAAGGAGTTAGAATAGTGTAAACATTTTAAAGGGGTCATGACAAAAAAAAAATTTTCTATGGTTTTGAGGGTATAATATGATCTGTTGTGCACTGATGAAGTTGTATGAATGTCAAGAGCTGGTATCAAAAGCCCTGCTCATAGGCGGTCAGGTTTGTTTCTTTGCTCAAAAACAGATGAATCAGAGAACAGGCTATCTTTCTACTTAATTCATATTCTCCAATTAGAGCATACCATCAAGCTAACAGCCCTTCCCCCTCCCCTTCCCTCCTTGCCCCAGCTGATACACCGGATAATTTAAGGCTACTAAAAAGTGGAGCTGTGATGTCAAAAACGGATGAAAGTTTCCACTTACTCCTGAAGGATGAGAGAATCAGAGTGACTCAAGTTCATTTATGGGGAAGTACCACACAATTATAACCCCAATCTGAGATGATGTTCAACGCACTTTACTGAGGAGTTTCCTAAAAATGGTTGTAGCCAATCAGAGTGAAGTCAACTAGGTAGAGCCTCATATCATTACCGTACCCAATCCTTTTACCGAGGAGGGAAATCTGGCCTGCCAAAACAACCCCCTACAAAAAGGGACATTATTTTTTTAATGAAATTCTTTGGAGAATTGACATTTGCAGCAATATTGACTACATTATACAGTAGTGACTACAGTGATGTCACCACCCCTTTAAAATATTGTTTAAGTTATCTTGTCAGCACATTTTCAAAAGTTTAAAGATGTGGTAAATAAGCAATCAATGGTAGAGAATTACTGAGGCTTTTGAATACCAATTCCGCATTAATAGTTGTTGCATGGTTTTCCCTTTTTTCTTTAACTGTCAAGAGGGTAACTCAATACTTTGCAAAACAAACATTTTTTTGCTCTAACTTACAAAGAAAACTAGTCATCTTTATTTGTTTTAACATGGGTTTGGAATAAGATATCTTAGCATCTTAATTATCAACAGCTAGCTTTTATTAATTTCATTTTCCCCCTTCCAGGCTAATTCCGAAACATGAAAGAGGCAGTTCAGGTACTTTATTAGCCAAATTATTCCTGAGAGGACTGAAGGGACACATCAATCAGAGCTAATTTCATTTGATTCCAAACATGAACACTGCTCCCTTTAACCTTAACCACTCAGCTGTGCAATTGTTCACTCAGTAGAGAGAGAAACTCTGTGTATAATTAACGGAAGACCCCTTCATGAATTGAATTAGCATCATCTTTGTCCTCTCACCAGGAGTGTAGCCCTAATTATCCATCTGCATGTTCCAAGGGAGGCCATGCACAACGCAAGAGAGGACCTTCTGGTGGCCCTCGTTTTCTGATTCACAAGACAACAAAATGTTCAGAAAGAAAGACTTTTGTACTGAAAATGAGGGCAAACTCTTGAATGCTAATTGAAGTCTGACTGCAGATGGGTCTCGTTAATTTTCCACCACAGGGTCACACCATAACCCCTTTAGCATTCCCCTTATATTTGTGTGTTTTTCTAAATGTCTGTGTACTGTATAGAGTGTTGAAGGTGAGATCATTTCGAGGAGGGGAAGGGCAGGCACCCAGAGAATAAAGTAACAATCCAAATGCAGGGTGCCTGCACAGCATCCAGTCTTGCCTCTGATTAAAAATGCTAATGTGTTTCCTTTGTGCTTTGATGTGGGTCGAACAATGGTGACTGCTTTTGGGGTAATGGGGAGATGTTACCGTTAGACGACGTAATCCTTTATTTGTCGCCCTGCAATGACACCCAGCTGAGCGCTGTGACAGTCCAAATCAATCATGTTGCAGGGAGCCGCCATGAGTCCGCCAGCTAACAATCCCCCCTGCTCCTCAACTTCCAAGGCTGAGCAACACTAATTAGCTTCCCTCTCTCAACATGCTTCAGAAGGGAGGAAACCAAGAACGGCATAAAAAGAGTGAGTTCTGAAAATGCTCAGAAAGAATACGCACAAAACTTGCCAACACCCCTCACACACCACCTTCATGAACTAGCTCAGATTAGATAAAAACATAGGGAAAAAGCATAAGGAAAACTTCCTTAACTGTTTACTTTCAGAGGTGCATAATTTTAGAGGTAGCATGGATTGCAAAAGTACTGTTGCCATATGCATGTTTTCACATTTTGTCACATCTTTGATCAACTCAAAGAAAATCCATAAATGGTTCTCAACAGTGTTGGAAAAAAAAATCTGTCTTGAATTTGTATTCAGCCCTCTACACTGATACCTCTAAATAAAATACAGTGAAGAGGATACATTACAAGAATTGCAGGCTGGAATAGGAGAGCAGTATTTAGAGAAGCGGCCAAGAGGCCCATGGTAAATCCAGAGGAGCTGCAATGATGCTTCTACTCAGGTGGGAGAATCTGTTTAAAAAATGCTTTTCAACAAAGACAGGAAATCTGTTCACATTTGATGGAATGAGATTGAGATGTTGGTTCTGATTGAGGGGTGTCAGAATACACCATCATTTTTTGCATATGTGGCTGTATAGCTGTGGTCTGTTTGAGCAGGACAATGTCATGACAGTTGGACTATGTTTAATCTGTTATTTTGGTCCTTTAAGTTCTGTGTCTCTTTATTTCTGTTTTCTGTCTTTCCTTTTTCTGAGTTTCTTTATCTCCTTTTGTCTTAGTATTTTAGTCATTCTTACACTAAGTTGTGTTCAGTTTTATAGTTTCTGGTCTCTGTATGTTTGGCTTTTGTTCAGGTGTGCATTCCAATAGTCCCTCTGAGTTTCTTACTCAGCTGCTCCCACTTGCTAAATACCCTCAGTAAATATTCTCCTTTGGTTCACTCTGCTGTCATTTTTTTTTTTTTTTTTTTTTTTTTTTTTTTTTTTTTTTTTTTTTTTTTTTTACGTCTCTGGATTTGGGGTCATCCCAAAACTGTTCCCACAAAGTTGGGGCATGAAAGTATCTGAAACATCTTTCTATGTAGCAGCATTAAGAATTCCTTTCAATGGGACAAATGGATCAAGCCAACTCCTGAAAGATAGCCCCACACCATAATCTCCCTATATTCTACACCAAACTTAACACAGTGCAGTCAGGTAAGTGCTGTTCTCCTGGCAACTGCCAAACTCAGACTGAATTTTGAGACAAAGAGACATGATTCAATACTCCAGAGAACACATCTTCATTATTTGAGTAGCAGCTTGAATAACTAAATCCACTGCTTTACATTGCACGTTTTGATGTAAAGTCTCAGATGCAGCTGCTTGGCCATGGAACCCCATTCCATGAAGCTCTCTATACAATGTTTTCAAGCTATTCTGAGAGCCACATGAAACTTGGAGGTCTGTAGTTATTGACTCTGCAAAAAGATGGTGACCTCTGCGCACTATGTGCCTTAGCGTTCACCGATCCTACTCTGTAATTTTACATAGCCTTCCATATGCTGGTCTGTGTCAGAGATACTGTCATTTTCAGTCACTTCCACTTATTCAGCAGTTGACTGTTGAATAAGCAAGGAATTTTTTCATTGGACCTATTGCACAGGAGGCATCCTGTCACGATACCACACCAGAATTCACTGAGCTCCTGAGAGCAACCCATTCTTTCTCGAATGTTCATAAAAGCAGTCTGCATGTCTAGGGGCTAGATTTTAGACACACCTGTGACCATGGAAGGGGTTGAAATACCTGAATTTAATGATTTGAAGTGATGCTGAATGCTTTTGGCAGTATAGTATATTTCCTTTAATTTGAGTGGTTCTGCCACCCCTGATACAATGTTACTCTGAGTGGTGAGCCTTGATGTCCATATCAAAAACTTCTCCAGAGTGTCATAGATGGTCCTCTGAGTTATTGAATCTCGAGGTCAACTAAGTTTTTCCTCATTCATTGTGTTGTTTTAGTTTTTTTTCTCACTTAACCATAACAGTGTAATAATAGTTCATGTTTTTTTTAAATGAGAAACTTTCTGTTGCTTCCCAGTTCAAACTTCTAACACAAATAATTAGAGAGCTTTTCCTTAATAGTGCACTCTGTTTAGGACACTCCCATTTATCCACAAAATGCTCCATACAGGCAGTGTCAGACAGCCCACCACAGACAGAGAGTGTCACTTCTCAGACACTTGCCATCCTCCCTTTGTATGGCTCACTTTTAGATATTTCTTACCAAAATTTCCTGGCATGTTTACCATGTTTACTCTACTTTCATCCTGCCACGATCAGAATGTGACACTGCCTTGACTCTGTTTCAAGAAACAATCCTCAGCTTGAAACCATCATGGTTGTCACACCCTGGCGATCTGTCGCTCAGCTGCACACACACAAGGTTTGATACTATTTTCTTTAGTGAGATATGGGTGTGTGTGCTGTGTGTGTGTCTGTAAGACAGAAAAGGGAATGCGGGGATATGAAACGGAGGAGCTTTTATCAGCCTCTGAGTTGGAAGTCTTTGAGGGCCTCCTCAGAAGCTCAGCATTTCTTCCATTGTTCTATTTCCATCCCTCGCTTCACTCCTGTCACATATAAAATCACAAAAGCATCCTTTACCCCCACACCCATACCCCTCCCCTTCAGTCATATTCCACCCCCCTTTCCCCCATGTTCCAACGTCAGAGAAGCTCATAACCCACTTAGATTATTCTCAAAATACTTCACAACTTTACAGTGCTCTCCCTGCAAATTGGAGTTCAGGCAAACAAGTGGAGGTGCAAAGCTGAGGTTGTGAACTTCTTTCAGTTTGAAGAGTGAAACAGATCTTCTAATTTAACCCAAGCCATTTCCTCAGCCAGAAAATGGTAACACTCCGGTGTTGTGTAGTCACACTGTGTCACACGCCAAGCATACTTGCTCAAAGCGTATTTGTTCATACCTCTGAGTCAGCTATTGTAAATATGCACTGCCACGTCATGACATTTCCACCTCCCTAACCTTGAGGTGGGGGTGGACGGAGTTTACCTCGTGGTAGCGCTTCATCTTCTGGCAAAATGTGTGTTTGCCGTACACAGCGAGGTGAAATCACAATTACAATGAGAGCAGACTTTCTCAGAAACGTGCACACACCGATATCTGAGACCTGGAGAAAACCTGCCTGCAGGTCTGCACCCATTAACAGGTGATGATGATGTGACATCCCACCTGCAAGAGCTCCTTTTCTTCTCTTTTACTTTTTCTTAGCCCTTCTTCACCTGTATGTCTTATCCTCCCCACTGCATTGTTTTCTGTTGCTTATCCCCTGACTGTCTCCATTCTGTACTTTCTTATCGGTCCTTGCTGTCATCATCCTGTCACCAACTTTCTGCCCTTAGGTGCACACTGACTTCAGTTTTCAGGTGATGGAAGAAGGAAAACAAAGATTACTTGCTTATTTCCTTCAAAATAAGCTGCAGCAGGTGCATTGAAAATCCCTGGTGTTGCTTCTTTTGCATAGCAGAGATCACTTTTGTTGTTTGGTATCTGAAATGCTACAGTTGTTTATAAAAGTATTCATCACCATTCAGCTTTTGGTATTTCGTCACATCACAGCCAAGAACTTCAGTTTATTTTATTGGATTTCATGAGATAGACCAAAACAAAGTAATACATAATCTTGAATTAAAAGGAACATATGGGGGTATGTCTCTACCAGTTTTGTGCATCCTGGTGAACCTTTGCAGGAACAGGTTTTCTTCCAGGATTGCTCTGTATTTAACTTCAGTCATCTTCCCATCAACTCTATCCAGCTTCCCTGTTCCTGATGACGTAAAACTTTCTTGTTGCACAATACTGTCACTATTGCTGCCAGTATCTTCGTGTTCTCTCCCTATAGATATTTAACCCATTTCTCTCCAAGAAATATCAGTTGAAGGAGCTATTGCTGGGACAGTCTTTAATCACAAGTGGCATAGATGTTATGTTTTTAGCTGTGTTTAACGCTTAGATAAAGCCACTGTAAGTGCTACTAATGCCATTAAACCCTTTACTTTTTCTTTAACATAGAAAGTACTCCTGGTTTAGTGCTTCTGGGTTTTTGTGTCTCTGTTCAGTCCTCTCAAACCCCCAATCAGTTGCTACAGATGGACACTTACACCAAACCAGATCCTGCTAGAGGATTCTTTCTGTTAAAGGTGAGTTTTTCAATTCCTCAGTATGAAGGATTGTTGTAAAGTAAATAATTCAATGCAGTCAGCTGGGTTTTCTGACTTTTTCCTTCCTTAAACTTCTTACCAATTTGAATAATAAGCTAAACTCGACTGCATTGTCTAATAACTACAATTGAATTGGTAAGTGCGTAATTGACTTCGACAATATGATTGACAGTCTTTTTTTTGTAAAGTGCCTTAAGACAACATTTGCTGGGAAATGGCACAATTCGAATAAAATAAAGTGGCTGCTTCTGTCTGATTGGAATCGAATTATAGGGGGATGAAAACAAATACACACTGTGCTCATTTTTGTACAACATTTGGAAAGCCATCTATCCTTTTCCTACCCTTTCACAATTATGAACTACTTTGTGTTAGTCTGTCAAAAAAATCTACCCCCCACCCTTCCAAAAATAAAGCAATTGTAATGGGTTTTTCTCCACCTCTCTTCCTCTTCTATACCCCACACCATTTTTTTTGTTTCTTCATTCCTCCACAAGAGATAACAAGAGTGATTTCAAACCATCCACATTCACATGTTGCATTACAGTTTGATCCTCTGCAGGTTGGCATGTTTTGTGCGGGCTCATATGTGTGTGAGTGTATGTGCACAAATGTGTAAGGTGAATAAAGGTATCTTTGTTGGCTGCAGGTGTGTGCTTGTGCCAGGCAGGCTTCAGCAGAGGTTCCCAAGAACAATGTCTCTTTGTTGGAGAACACACCTGAGTCAGAGAAGGGAGGTGAGAGAGCCAGATCGCTGTAAGATTACACAAGAGCAGACTTCATTAAACCTGGAGGTGGGGTGGGGCAATGGGGGGAGAGATAAAAGTGTACAGGAACGTTAGAAGAGTAATGGTAAGAGAGAGGAATGGAGAGGGAGAAGCAGATTATGGAAAGCGGAAAAGAGGCTTCAAGTGAGCTGAATGATGAAAGAAAACTAATGTTAGAGTATGAGGACAGAGGAGCCCTGGTTACAGTGGTTGCACTGCAAGTGCAAGTTCGTAAGGCAAACATTTTGACTCCAGTTATTTTCAACAACAACCAAGCTGCTGTGTATACTCTTTGCACATAACTCAACAGATACTTCCAGGAAGGTGGGGCATAAAAACAGAAGTTGAATTTATTCCAATGTAATTTTCTGTGACATTGTTTTGTGAAAGGATTTGGGATTTCAAAATATATTGATTTTGTTCTTTTTGTTTTAAACTTACAGAGTGTGTTTTCATATATTACTCTTTCTAGTACAATCTTTGACTTTCAAGTAATACTGAGTATACAATCCAGCATTACTGACTGGATTGATCACTTTTTTTTGGTCACTAACAACCAATGGTGGAGAAAGTACTCAAACACTGTACTTAAGTAAAAGTACAAATAAACTGACGAAAATGTAATCTAGTAAAAGTACCTCACTAACATTTTTACTTGAGTAAAAGTAAGTACTTGCTTTTAAAAATACTTGCTAGTAAAAGTACTTGTTGAATGTATTCCCTAGTCCAGAATATCATTAAGTGTGTCCACAGTATGCATATTTTTTTTTTTGCAGTGACAAAATTTTTCAAGGTAACATTTCACCAGTTGAAGTTATCAGAAGTCAGCTGTGAGATTTTTCCTTTACCATTTAAAAACCCCCGTCAAATATGGAAAGTATTCAATTAATGTGACTCCTGATGTGACGTGAATATAACCTGTAACGCAACACATTTGTTTGATGAAGGTTCCCCTTCCTTCCCCCCTCCGTGCACCACTGAGTTCATTTCTCTCCAGTTCCAAGACCCAACCAAGAAAATCAGTAAAGTATTTACCTGGTGATATAATGAGAAATGGTTAAGTATAAAATCAAGATTTAATGCCAAAAATTATCAGTATACAGAGTATACAAATGAACATATACAGAGTGACATTCACCTTTGGTACCGGGCTCCCCTCAGCCCATCTTAAGGATGAACCGAGAGGAGCAAAGAATGGAGCGTGAGCCCTGCTTTTATCTATGTCTCACTCTTAACCCTCCTAAAGGGTGTCATCCTCTTGACTATGTGTTGTGTTTTATGTGATATCAGCGGTTATGTTTATGTAAGCTGTAGCAGTGAGTATGTGACAGATAAGCAATTAAGTAGGGCCCACCTCTCACCAATCAATGTGTCTAGTGTATATGGACCCTAAGCTAAAATATGGCAGGCAGTTCTTCTGGCCATCACGTAACTCTCCTAGAAAGAAGAGCTGCTCCATCCAAATGCCATCTTACCGGATCAGACCAAGTTTTCCCCAAAATGTATGACAATTATCAATGTAACCCAAATTGTTTCAGGATGACCCCTTGAAAACCAGAGGTTAAATGACAGCATGTGACTAAACATGTCATCACTGTTCCGATCAGGCAGGGGACCAGAGAAAACTACGGAGTCCAACATAGTTTTGGCAAACTTACACACCAAAGCAACACTAACTTTAGTGACCTCTGATTGGCGTAACTGGGTGTCATTACCACCAGTGTGAATAACAGTCTTACTGTATTTACGCTTATCCTTAGCCAGCAGTTTCAGGTATGACTTGATGTCGCCCGTACTGGTCCCTGGCAAACATTTGACTATGGTTACTGCTGTCTCTAATGCGACGGTTCTGACCATGGAGCTGCCAATTACCAGAGTTGGATTCTGAGACCCGGACTTCGCAGCAGGTATATTGGTGAGCAGTGAAAATCTGTTAGAAACACAGATGGGTTGGTGGTGACCCATGGGGTGGGATCTGAAACTATGCTTCCTACATAATGTCACCCAGCCAGCCTGAAGTCCCGGCTGCATGATGTTGGAATTCCAGCCATGAAGGACTGAAACAGACTTAAAACTCGTATGACTATTGATTCAACTTTTATTCTGCAATAACTCTGGTTCAAGTAGCAGGAAGAGGAGGAACTTCAGAAGGAAACTCTGTGATATCATGAGACCTTTAACTCTCCAGCACATAGGAAAAACTTGCTCTTGGAGCCCATTGCTCAGCGGGGCAACATCGGGGAGACAGTTCACTTCTCCTGCACATAGAGAAAAGACCCACTCCATGTCGCTGGAGCTTTCAATCCAAAATGCAGGACCACCATCGATGCATCTGGCTACTCTGAGAGGGAGAAGAGGAAGAAGCCCACCCAACTGTTCGAACCAGTGCTAAGAAGATGCCCCAGCCTTCCAAAGTTGAGCTATGCTAGCCACGCATAGCCACTGCTAACCATTCTATTTGTTTATAGAATCGGCGCTGAGGAGGAGATTCTGAACTGCAGCTGTTTTTCCCCGCCAGCCTCTAATGGTAAACAAACCCCTGACTGGCGTTCCACCCATCTCGGAGCTGAAGATGTAACTTTATGAGGCTGTTTACCATTGCTGAGCACCCCAGGCTAGCCTGACTAGGACCTCTATAGCTGCTAGCAAACAGCTAACGACTCCCAACACTGTTCCCAACTGCCATCTTATCCGTCAGAACTCTGTTCACAGTAGGCGTGGTACCTGGGCAGTAATAGTAACTTAGGATGATCATTCTAAGTGTTTTTATTGTGTTTCATAAGGGTGTCGACCAATAAAGGGTCATTTTCAATCACATAACGTGTGTTTACACCATACCTAGAGTTTTCATTCAAGCTAAGGTATATGTAACTCTAAATGCAAAAGATGTTTAAGGGCTTCACATCTAAAGCATAGCTTTTCTACTGGCATAGTCCACTTCAATGATGTTCATAAACAGTTATCATTGTTATTTACGGTGTTTCAGACTTAAATAAGATTGTTTAAACAGGTAAACATCCGATTATTTCAGTCCATATAGGATACCCTTTTGTGAACGGCAACACGCTCCCATTTTGCCATATTGCTACTCCAATTTATTAAATTATCAATACAGGAATTGAGAAATAGATTAAGAATCAACCTTCCAAAAGGGTTAATGATTTCTAGTTCAATCAGATTTTAATAAGACATTACTTCCTTGGAATAATGCTTTATTATTCCACAGTTCTGGTGTTGCTGTGTGAATTAGTTAAAACTAATTAACACATTCCACTTTTCTTATGAAATAAATCTGGGTTCTCAATATTCATAATTTATACAGAAATGGGACATCATTGCATCATTTCATTGGTTCTATTTTTATCTATTTTTACTATTTTTACTTCTAGTAGTTTTAGTTACATTTTATATTTTTCTCAGTAGTTTTAGTCATGTGTGTTACTAGTTCGGTGAGTTGGTTAAATAAAAATGTTTTAACTGTGAAGTTGAATTCATTTTGTTAATAAACTTTTGTATATTTGAGAGAAGTAGTTTGTGTTTATTCCATTTACATGTGTAGCATATTGCTGTTCAAATAATGCCAGTGATGGACTTATGCCTTCATCTATTATTATTTTAAAACCTAGGTCTTATCAGGCAGGTATGAGAAATACCTGAGGCTGAACTCTTTGGCTATATTATATATATATATATTTTTATATATATATATATATATATATATATATATATATATATATATATATATATATATATATATATATATATATATATATATATATATATTTTCTCTATAATAAGATGGTGCCCAGATTTGGTAATTTTTGATCTGAGTTGCTAGCTTATTAAAAACTACCATAAGAAATTATAATAATTATTCATAGCCAGTACAACATTTTGATACCCCTGTGGAAAACACTGATACAACAACAGGTTGTACTGAATGACCGCTAAGCAGAGAATCCATTCTTGTTGGCCCCACGCTTGCTAAGTGGCCTTGGCTGTCTGCTGGTTTTTCAACAGCACGGAGCCAGGCTTCCAATTCTGACACCCTCACCTCTAAAGCTACATAGATACTACATTTATTAGATGTACCATTATCACCAAAGGAGGTAGAGGAGTAGCAAAACATCTGATACACAGAGCAAGAGAGAGAAAGAGACTTAGACAGACACACAGACTACAGGAGAGACAGAAGGAGTAACCATAAAAGCACCGATGCTAAGCTAGTGCTAGGCTAGCTAAGCTAACAAGCACTTACTACACTGAAAAAACTGTATGAAACATAAAAGGTTCCCAAAATGTAAAATATAGCAACAGAAAATATGTGCTTTAATGTGCTGATCTGTTAGAATAACTCAGTAAGGTCTCAGGACAGAGAAATTAGATCAAATCAAGAGAATCTAAAACACAAACAGCTCCACAGAGTGCAACAATAGGAAGTGACACAGTACATCTTACTCAGTCACAGCACAGTGATTGGATATGACCCAATCCTGTTTGTGGCGGGATGTATTATCATTTTACAGCCATTGGGAAATATCGATGCACTATCCTTGCATATTCATTCAAGGGTGTGCATGAACTGAAGCAAGGCTTAGGTAGGTGGTATGTGTCAAAGTAACATCCATTTGGATAGTAAAATCCAAGGTTTCCTAGCAGAACATTGTCCAAAGCATCATACAATGTCTACTGGATTGACTTCCTCCCATTCTGCATCCAGTGCCACATGTTCCCCAGGTAAGAGACATACCGTGTCATCAACTTCATGCCAAACAAAACACGATTCATCAGACCACGCCAATTTCTCCCATTGCTCTATGAGGGATGTGGCAGGTGCAGCTTTCATAATTAACAACCGTAAACTGACAAATAAATTACTTGATAGATTGGATCAATGGGATCATGAGAAAATTAGTGTCCTCATGACAGTTAAGGGGTTTAAACATCTATAGTAGCTGAAAACATGACATATAGGAGAAGATAACAGATAACGGAATCATGGGTTTATTTGAGATTCTGTTCTTCTACTATACCCCCTGACACTTGTTCTGAAAGGTCTTGTTCTGTTCTCTGGCCATGATTTCAGCATAAAATACACAATATCCTCTCATGGTCAGGTAAAAAGACCACATAAATTAATATGTTAATTTAGGTTCGAGAGCAGAGCCACAACTCAACCACCTTCACTGTGGGTCATGTTCTTTTAACCCCATCCTCCCTTACCCTAAACCACACTTCACTTCATCTCTTTTTCTTTTCAGCTCATCATCTTCATCCTTTTCCCTGTTTTCAAGTCTCACTCTTCATCTTTATCCTCTCCTCTTTGTTCCAGGTTCCACCTGTGGGGTCCTAAGTTTCTTCGGGAAAAGCCCTTTTTCTGAAGACTGCACCCCCACACTGTGTCTCCTTCTCTCAAGCCTTAATCAGCAAGCCTTTCCAGATGAACCATCCTTACACCCAATCCATTCATTCACTCAAACCTTTCCTTCAGTAAACCTTTAAGCTCGCACCTTTGTGCCATGGTCCTAGGTAGTGAAACAGACAATGGGACGAAAAGTCAAGAGGAAAAGCTTTAAAAACCTGCAAAACTGTCAATTAAGACTTCATTAAAGATTACAGAACAAGGTATAAATAAATGAAAAATTACTCTAGACCTCTGCAAGGAACTGCACACATCTTCATCAGGAAACCCATGCTAGGTAAAAAGACGTTTCCTATTTTTCAAACTGATTTAACCTCTTAATAAAGATTTTTGTAAGGAGGAGGCAATTTACCTACACAATCTATTAACTGAAAGTTAACAGAATAGACACTGTTCCAACATCTGTTTGCTGCAAGTAAATGTGCTACAAAAGAGCACTCCTATGCAACTGTAAGATATCTACATTCATTCTACAAACACCTGGGCCAATTTAAGAGTAGCCAAGGTCACTGCATTGTGAATTTAACCTATCAACTTATAAATAACAGGTTTTGCAACAAAACCAAAACAAATGAGAAGATGAAAAAGGTAATTTGGGGAAAATGTGCATTGGAAGATTTAAGATGTATTTGATATGAATGAGTCAGAGAAATTGTTTTATGAAGGCTCACACATGTTTGCTGGTGATATAAAATTAACACTGAGGCAGACATTAACAAACACTAGACGATGGTAACGCAGAGGCCTATCATGAAACAAAATTGGTTTAATTCTGCATGTTAATGTCATTTAGTTGGAATCCTTTTCTCTTTGTTATGATAATAAAGATCAAGGCTTATTTTTCTTTTGGTATGTCAAACATATCCAGGACAAGACATAAGGACAATTCATTTCAGCTGGGGAACAGACCAGCTTTGAGAGTAAGAGGAAGTTTCATGCAAATTCTTTGGCGACTAATTTGTGACACTAAAGCTGAATGTGAAGGAGAAGATTTGTGACAAGATATCAAAACAGAATTGTATTGAAACTTTGAGAGTTCATCTTCCTCCTTCTATCCTTCAATCATCCATTTCCCCTATATCCTTCTCCACAAAAGTTCAGAAAGTCAAAACATCCCTACGTTCACATACGATGAACGCAGAGTCTGTCTCAGCTCCTCAAACATGAAACGCAAATGGTATGTAAATGTCGTCTTTGATTCTGTTTAATGTATCCAGGGTACAAGGTGCAAAGAATAAAAGAGGCTGCTCGTCTCTGCCTATAAAGCATTACGGCACACCTTTACAGGACATCGGGGCTCCCTGCTGTGAGGATAATAGGAAGAAATTGTTTTGCAATGAGATGAAGTGATAAAGAGAAAAGTATGATTTTTTTTTTTTCAAAGACTTTTCAAAAACCCTCCACGCTCTACTTCGGGAATGCACAAGAGGAAAAGTGGCTGAGCGCTAATTGAGTGATAGCTGATTGCTGAAATGTTCATCTTTGATGTTTTTTCTCTTTTTTCCGTCCATGTAAATGAAACATCAAAAAACGGCGGATGTTTTGAGAAGAATTAGGATGAAGTTAGAATTTGAAAGGAATGGTTTGCAATGATGTATGTGTTTGTGTGTGAGTTACTGTGTACAGATTATGTGGCTGTTTGGGCATAACTGAACACTGTTAACACTTACCAGCATTACATATCTTAACTGAATCAGACTTTCTTAAGGTATTATTACCAACCTTTTGCAACACAAAGTTGATAACTGTTTTAACTGCTTAAAGGAGACATTAAGGTCAGCCTTTTTAGGATCTCTGGGAGTGTTATAATACATTTAGTTTAGGAGACAAGATGGTATACAATACTGGTTCATGAGAATGAGACAAAATGAGATTTCAGCCAAACTCAGGGAAAACTAATCTCCATTTTTGTTTTCACAGACCAGGGTAAATCCTGATATGTTGTGACATTCTTTCTAATTACATTTTCTGAGATCAATTCTGTCATCTGAATTTTTTTAATTAATCCAATGTGTCATAGATTTTTAACCTCCTCAAGGTGTCTAGTCTCTTCATGTGAAAAAAAGTCACTGTTTATAAGATTCTGTAAAAGAATGGCTTACCATTTAACTGTAGCTGACACTAAAACACTCCCATGAGATCCCTTGTCTTCACCTACTTTATTTCCTCTTGGACTTTGTCCATGTTCCTGTTTTCAAACTGGTTTTGAATCAATGTAACCATAGGGATACTCAGAGATACCGAGTTGTCCCCGAAAATCTGTAGAGTTTGCTGAAGAAAACCTTGTGGAAGTCTTGAAAATATAAAGTGCTTGTTGGATTTAAAACAAAATTAATTCAAACACAATTATTGACCTTAGTTGTGTTTTCCAAGAGGACATTTACAAGCATGACAACTGCAAATAAGTCTATATTTGAACTTTTCTTGCATCTGTTCAACTTAGTCTCTTACATTACCCTAAAAAGCCCTTCAAACAACATGAGTTTTTGGGGTTTACCATCAGTGGCTTAGCGCTGCTTGTTTCAACATCAACAAAGAAAGCATGTGAATAGACTGGCAGGCCTGATCCAGCTGGGCTTGACAGCAGTGAACATGAAAGAAAGGGATGGAGGGACGGAGTAGTGAGTGCAGGGAGAAAAGCGAGGGATGAACAGAATCACACAGTAGGATCCTGCTGTTCACAGCGGCAGGTGCATGAGGGGAGGAGAAACAGGGGGTGTCAGTGATGGGCTGGCGTTCATGGGCTATAAGAGGGTTTTTTTTATAGAAAAGAGAGAAAAGAATGAGATGGAATGAGAGGGAGAGGGGTGACAGAAGGGTGGCATTAAATGATTCACAAACAAATGCAATTTTGGTTTCATTTTGACTCATTGCAAGGCCTTTTAGGAGCAATCCATCAAACTTCTGATGAGACTCTACTCCAAGCTGCAATAGCCTGATGCTGACAGCAGGAATACACAAGCTTGACTGTCTACCACTCACTGTGGGAAGTTGCAGAAAGCAGCGAGAGGCTGTCAAATGCAAAAACAAACCAATAAATGTAGTATGAATGGGTCCAGTGGTGGTTGATAGATAGATAGATAGATAGATAGATAGATAGATAGATAGAGAGATAGATAGATAGATAGATAGATAGATAGATAGATAGATAGATAGATAGATAGATAGATAGATAGATAGATAGATACTTTAAAATCCATCCAGTCATAGCCACCTTGAAGAAATTAAACTTGCTCTTTGTATGAAGTGGTTGTGGAGAAAAGCAACTATGGCTGACTTCCTCCAGTTTTTTTTGGGGTTTTTTTTTTATCTGTGTGATTGAACCAGCACCAGACTCTGTGCCTGCACTTCTGTGAGCTAGCTTGTAACCTAACAAAGATTTATTTTTTCAGAAACTAAAAGTAGGAAGATGGAATCGGGGAAAGCATGATATTTCAGATAACAGTGTATGAGTCTTGAGGAGAGGCATCTTTTTTGAAGACTGGGCGTTAACAGGCAACAAGAAAACCTGCAAGGGAGGATAGCAGAAGATCTCTTCCTTTGATGAGACATAACAATATCCAAATCCCAGACCGCCTCTTATTTAAGTTACTGAAGACTCTAAAAAAGGGGAAGTTCTTCCAAAGTCGTTCAGAAGCTTTTGCGCTTTAGGTGAGAGGGAGCGAATGGAAGGAGCAAGGAGAAGAAGGATGTGGTGATGGGGGGGGGGGTTGCATAATGTTTATGCATTAGATTTTCAAAGAGCTTTTTTCTGCAAGGAAATTCAGATTCAAAGGTGTACTTCTTGCAGGAAGATCTAAAGGATTCTTTCTCTCTCTCCCTGTTATTGCTTGAGATACAAAGTCTCTCTGTAGCTTAGCCAAGACTGTATGCACATGGTAACTGAGCGTGAGAAGGCCTTCCATAACTACAGTATATCCAGTATGGGAACTGAGTGATGTGTCACTGTATATTTCAAATATAATATTCTCTATGCTCAGACGACACATTTGACATCAAAGCACTAAAGTAGCACCTCGGTTTACCTATCCAAGGCTACAGTCAGCCCAAGAAAACCCTCTGCTACCCACCAGCAGTGCTACTGTGCTCACAATGCAGTTTGAAGTGAGTGCAGACAATTATGACTCCAACTCCAAACACGTTGGATGAACATTTAACAGAGACTTTTTTCCTAGTTTGGACTTGAAAACTTCACAGGAAGAACACTGTGAAAGAGCTGAAGGAGCAGAGATGTGACTGAAAGGGTGTGTATGTGCATGCGCGCATCAGATAGTTGCTGAGCGCAGCACTCGTACATACGTGTGATTAAAAATTCAAATGAGTGCCTTTAGTAGTAGATAGAAGGCTTTGAGCCTCCGTAATGAGGCTGATATATGAAGTTTAAACATTCGAAGCTGCTGGAAGTGCCACCACAGAAAAAGAGACAGAGAAATGCAGAGGGAGGCGAAGGAAAAATGGAGGGGAAAAGATCTGTGGCTTTGATGCAGTGATATCACCGTGGGGCACGGCTGGTTGGCTGGGGCTGGCTGGTGCCGGGATCCGGAGCGCATTGCAGAGTGTTTGTAACGTTCCCCAGGATACCATTTTCAGCAATCCCCTGCCAACAATCCAGGACAAACTGGGAGAAAAGAAAAAGCAAAGCAGAAGAAGTTAAATTACAGAGTGAAAGGAGTTGGAAGAAAGTAGAAAAAAATTGTGCAGAGTGGTGAAGCAGAGGTGGATTGGAGGGAAGCATGGGAGTAACAAAAAGTGACTGCAATCGATTTCCCTTACACACCTGTCAGTCACACACACTTCACACAATACAGCAGGTAGTACAAGAGGATTTGGTGTGAAGAACCAGGACACAGTGTGAATGTGTGTGTAGGATAGAAAGACCACATGTGGATACGGTCACACTCACACTGTTCCTGTTGTATCTCTGGAAGCAGTGGGGACTCTAGAGCCGCTTTGAACTTACCCACCATTAAAAGCCTGACAGAGTTTTGAAGAGGCCCATTGAAAGGAAACCTGTGCATTTATGAAAAAAATATAAATGTATTTTTCCCAACTTTTTCTACTCTCCCTTTCAATTTCTTTTTTTTGACAGCATTTGAAATTTTTCGTATGAACATTCAATTTAACAGCTTCTCATGCCACCCTTTTTTTCCCATTTGCTATGATCCATCTTAATTTGTACTTAAAAGGAACTGGCTAAATATGGTAACTTTGTTTTCTTAAATGTAATCATTACTGCTTCCTTTATTTTGTTTAACTCTGATAATCTTCTGTCCTATTTACTACAATAACCATTACTTCAAAGAGAGAAAACAAGATTTCACAGAACGACATCGCCACTTTAAGATGGATGCTACAGTCTTTTAGTTTATGGTTACCAGAGACTAAAATAAAGGCTTCAGAGTTTCTTTAAATCACTGATGTGACCTTAACAACCCAATTAGTGACCCTATTTGTGTCTTTGTTCTGATGCTAAGCTTCCAAACCATGTTCAGAATTGAAGAATTCCTTGGGGTGAGAAGTGAAACATTCTTTAAGAAACAAAAAATGTCCAACTGCCTTCCATTTAAGCACTTATCACTGTAGTCTCTGCAATTTAAGTCCATCAGAATCCATTAAAGGGGCAGTATTATGTAAAATAGACTTTTTTGAGCTTTAGCTCATGTTATAATGTTATTCCCTCATCAAAAACATACCTGGAGTGTTGCCTTGATTCTTTTATGCATGTTTGAGAAATCCTTTAATCTCCCGTGGTAGCCATTCAGCCTATCAAAATGCCTGGATGGACTTAACGCCACCTTTGAGACCCAGCTCCCCCTCGGAGCTGCAGTTTCTAAGCTTCCGCCAAACAGAGCACCCCTCCGCCGCGACTTCATTTCTTCTGGTTCCCCAAGCTCTTTCTAATTTTTATTAATGCGTTGAACAGTTCTTAAATCCCTTTTATTAGTTTCACCAATTTCCTTAGATGAGTTCTTTGTTTGATGCTTGCCAATAATTTGGCCCCTCTGAAACAGACTAACATTTTTTTCATGACCATGGGATGTGTCTTTCAAAATAGTTGTTTATGAAATTAAATGCTACTCACCATACCAGTTAGACAACAGAACTAAATTGATGCATAGAGTTCAGACACTGCATGAGTCAGGGTTAGATAACTTAATACAACATAAGCAACCATGCAGTAATTATTCAATAGGAGGCTCTTAGAGGTATTTAATTTGTTTAATTCAGGTGATAACTTGTTTCTGGACAGGCTGTGTATAATCTGCTGTAGCGCACATGTGTAAAAGAACCTCATGTTGGTAATCAATTGGACCTTATCCAAAATCCAGCTTTGAGCATAACCATTGATTCCCACTGAGACTTTAGTCAGAGGCTGACCAAGGAGTCTCACTGATTTCCCGCTGCTTGACAGTCAAGCAGTGTCAGGTTTTTCTCCCTGCTAAGTGCTAACATCTGAAAGAAGAGAGGGCCTACCACCTACTTAATATCATCAGGACACGACAAATGCAACTGAGTTTTAATTTTATACTTTTCAGATACATGAAGTGAAAAATTAAATACTTGCTATCTGCTGTTCTGCTGAGACAGTACATAACAGGCAGCAGACACATTGCGCAAGTTACTTGCATTCCCCAACATAATCTTCCTAAAAAGTATTTGACTTATTATTTACAATCCCTGCCCTCACTCTTAACTCAAGATAGTTTTATCCCTAGTTCTCCTGGATTGAGATCAAGATCTTTATTTTTGTTGGCCCATGACTGGTCTTATTGGCCTGGTCTCTACTTGGCTTGAAGTTACAAAGCCAAACAAAGAGATCAAACAAAGTAATTGTGCAAGTACTCTTGGGTATTTATTCTGGCCCTCTGAAAACAAAGTATTTCAGCCTGAGACATTCTAACCATCTCACCAATCATCACCTTCACTGTAACATTTGTTATGCAGAAAATCTTTGATTTGATTATCCTAGTTCTTTCTATCTAATTTTATGAGAAAGGATGCAAGCAAGCTATGTGTCTGCTTAGGACCTTTTTCTATTACTGACACATAAGTGCTTGTTTTGCATATATTTATGAGCAAACTTGTAGATTTAAGAAAATTAAAAACAAATCTTGAAATCATTTACATTCAACAAACAACTTTTACTAAGCCTCAGATCATAGCACTATGACCGGTGCTGGCTAATAGTACAGTATTGTCCATCTGTAGCATAGAAAATTCACCAACAACACTTTCAGACACTTTTTGACATGAGATACCTATTACAGCTGATGTGAATCTTACTTCACTGGCAGACCACCTATAGGTTGAGAAAGATACTTTGTGCTGCATCCTTCACCTACATGTTGGGTTGTTGTGCCAGTGACTGGTGGTTGAGTCTTAATAAAGCCTAAACCCCGCCGTGCTTCCTCTCTCTGTTCTACAACTCCTGCTGCTCGTCTGTCTCAAGTGTACCGTAATTTACTGTCATAGAACTCCTCAAACCGGCCACCAACACAGTGCGCAGAGGGGGAGGGAAGAGAAGGTAGCACAGATCACCATCAAAAGAAGGAAACAACTATACCAACTTCCCTTTCTGCAAAAAAATAAAAAATAAAAGAAGAAAGTCGGGGAAAAAAAACCAGAGGGGAGAAACTGTATTTCAGAGACTCAAACTCACAGCGGTTCACCGAGCCTTGTTTAGGTTTTCTGCTCTTTTTTCAGAAAGGGGAAAGAAGGAAAGGAGGAAAAATTGCTAGGTGGTTGTCAACAGTTGAAGCTACAGTCGCACCTGGCATCGTGCTACTGGTCTTTGATCACTTGTCGAGTGAAATTCCGCCACTGGATTAAAGTGAAGGAGGGGGCATCCAAAGGTGGGATGACTAGCAAGAGTGACAAGGAAGGATAAAACACAGAGGACGGCTTTGCCTGAGACGTAGCCCTGCGTGTTTGGTGTCTTTAATGTGGTGTGCACCGCCCTGTTGGCTGTAATTAAAATCAGCGTGAATTGTTGGAGTTGTCTCAAGCCAATCATCTCTGTTCCTGTCCCACACATTGCAGAAACTTTCTGTTTGGTAAAATAAACTTTGCAAAATAAGTAAAGAACACTATCTTTGACTTGCACCTACACAGTCAGATGTACATCAATGAGGAGCAAATTTCCACAGGGGCTCATAGAAAGCACTGAAATAGCATCATTGAAAGAAGTTCTCTTTTTTTAATCTTTTGTTTTTCACTGAACCAAGACCTGATAATAAAGGTAATACATTTCATTAGAAGTTATTTAATTTCACCAGCATGGAGTTTATTGTAGATGGGGTACATAGAAATGTCACAATATTAAACTTTAAGGTATGAAAAAACATTACAATTCAAAATAAAAGACACAAGTTGGGCTTTTCATCTCTTAAGCGCAGAATATAGTTACACAGAATGGCTGGAGTTGCAAATTAAACTCAGTATTTATGACCACAATACAGACAAAATCTGAGCCCTAGCTACAATATTATCTCCTTACTGCTTAAGTAAATTTACAGTTATGTAAAGTAATAAGAGATGTTTTTGCTTAATTGTATACAGATTTTTTTTTTATTTTTTTTTTTTTATTTATTTATTTATTTTTTTTACATACAATAGATACACATTGTGGTATTTAGAATACAAGCGAGCAATATTGGGCATCTTTGGCCATAAGTACAAAACCTTGCCTGGTATGTGTGGAATATAACACAACAGGCTGAGGTGAATTTGTGACATTAGTCTAAAAATGGTTAGCTATGTTTTAAATCTTCTTTTGTAAAATGTCTTCGCAACATGGGGAAAGGCTTCTCATTATAAATTACTCAGTTCAAAGTAAAGAAACATTGTGGAATGAAACTAAAGTGAGCTTGGACATGTTCTTAAGCTGTTTCAGAATATAAGTTACACTTTTAATTCACAAGCTGATAACTTTCTGAGATTTTGATAAATGTAACTGTCATGGATTTTGTCAGCTCAATAAACTAATGACATCCCCCTTTCCCCATTTATACAACTCTTTCCAATCTACCTTCTATTCCTCTTTATTTCTGTTCAGCGCCAATTCAAAACAAAAGTCATCTCAAGGCACTCTACAAGAACAATTGTAGATATTATTATTAATTATTAATAACAATTCAGATATTTATTTATTTCAAAAGTTATTTATTTCATTTATTTATTTCAAGATTTATTTATTTATTTCATTGTTTACTCATTTCATAATGGTGTTTTATTTTGTGTCACTTTTATTTTGTAAAGCTATTTTACATATTTCATGGACTTTTATTTTTTAACTTTGTTTTTATTTCAGGCTCTTTTATCTCATGTTCTTATATTCAAATGAGGGGGCGGAGTTTTCACTGTGTAGTGGGGCTGCCGCTGTCAGAGTGAAGCGAGCAGAGAGACCCCGAACTTCAGCGCATCTGCATGAGGGTGAAATATGCGAGCTATAAGGGCTTGAACTGACGTCCCAGGACAATGAAAGAGGTGCAATGTCTTTGGAGTTCTAAGGGAACTTGTCTCTTTTTAATCAAAATCTCTTCACAACCCACTCAAATCAACACAACCAAGTGGAGGCAATGACTACCCCGGAAGAACCAAGCGTTTCAAAACAAGAGCACATGAGTATAACTTAACTCCCCCACTTACAAGGGAAAGTAAGGCCTGTCATGTCAACGCAGGGAACACAAATTCTGTCAGGGATAACTACCTTGGCACGACATTGGTATGTCAGCTCAAGACCTTATAGCTCGCATGTGTCACCCTCATGCAGATGTACTGAAGATCGCTGTCTCTCAGCTCGCTGCTTTCTGACCAGTGGTTGCTCCACAGAGGAAATGCCGTCTCCTCATTTGAATATAAGAACATGAAATAAAAGAGCCTAAAATAAAAACGGAGCTAAAAAAAAAAAGTCCATGAGGTACGTAAAGTAGCTTTACAAAATAAGTGTCACAAAATAAAACACCATGATGAAATGAATAAACAATGAAAAAAAATACATAAATAAATCTTGAAATAAATAAATAAATCTTCAATTTAAATCTTCAAATAAATGAATCTTCAAATAAATAAAAAAATAAACAAATAATGTAACCATTTCTTTTTAAAATATTTATTTTTGTTTTATTTCATGGGGACATTTATTTAATAGAATATTTAATAATAATTTATTAATGACTGTGTTTATTTATTTTTGAATGAAACAGCTCTCCATACAAGTCAGAGAGAGCTTCAAATTCCTATATATTCTATTTAGTATAGAATGCAATTAAAGTTGCAGTAGGTAGCTTTTATAAAAATGTGTTTTTTACATATTTGTTAAAACTGTCTCTATGCCCTTACAGTATATGAGACAGATAATCTGTGAAAAAAAAATTGAGCACGCTGGCACGCTCATGTACGCGTAGGCACTGCTGACACCCTCCCCCTAGCCCACTGCATTGCTACAGCTCCTCTCCGACAGAGGAGCCTGCCATGAATCTCCTCCATTAGCACAGCTGCAACAAACCAGCAATTTTGAGATTGTACGCACTGTGTGGAGGAGGGTGTGAGCATCACGTACACAAACGTGATTGACACTGCTAAGACATTCCTCCTAGCTCTGATTCGTGTGAAGTGTATTTATATAGCACCTTTCACAGAAAACCACAAGGTGCTTCACAGTAACCCATCTATAAAACATCACAGAAAAATAAAACATAAAAGGAGAATAAAATAGCATACATAAAACGTCATACAGCATAAAGATAATTAAAATCCAATCTTAACAAATGGGTCTTTAGCTGCTTCTTAAAAGAATGAAAAGAGTCAAGACAGTGCAAAGACATACATAACACATTCCACAATTTAAGTGCCACACAACTAAAGGACCTATCTCCTCTGATTTTAAAATGAGTTTGTGGAACTGTTGAGAGCCTTTGGCTAGAGGATCTCAAACAAAGAGAAGGGAAATATGGCTCTAAAAGGTCTGTAATATAGGCTGGAGCTTGACCACACAAGGGTTTAAAAGTAAAGACTATAATTTTAAAATGAATGCTAAAATGTACCAGTAGCCAATGTAAAGAGATAAAAACCAGAGTGATATGCTGTCTCATACCTGTGTTAAATAAAATCCTTGCAGCATCATTCTGAACTGCCTGGAGATGGTCAAGGCTGTTACAATAGGCAAGATGAGGACAAATAAAAGCATGAATTATCATCTCTAATTCAACTTTAAACACCAAAGTTCGAATCTTCAAAATATTTCTTAGCTGAATGAAGCAGTTTCTGATTAAACCACAAGAGTAGCACTCCAATGACATGGAAGAATCAAAGATGATGCCAAGATTTCTAAGGTTAGGGTTTGATAGAGAAGGCCAAAGCACCAAGAATTTTTTTGATTTCTGTTATTTGGTTCTCAGGGGAAATGAGTGTTTCTGTCATATCCACGTTTACCTGCAAAAAATTGTCACCGTGCCACTGGTTTATATGACTGACACACTTTATCAAGGAGGACAATTTTAGGTATTCAGCAGACTTAAAAGAACAATAGGTCTGAATGTCATCAGCATATAAATGATAAGACACATCAGGGAACTGCCTGATTATGTGGCCTGGGGGGAAGATGACAGAAAGAGAAGAGGTCCCAAAACTGAGCCCTGTTATATTCCACATGGCAAGCTCTTGCAGTCTGACATAAACTGATTTGCATAGACACTGAAAGTTCTTCCAGAAACGTAGCATTTAAATCACTGAAGAGTCATACCGGACAGTCCAACTCCCATCACATTGCCCATCAATCAAGATACTGTGAACAACAATGTCAAAGGCTAGTTGCTCAAAATTGCAAGTTTCTCCATTATTGGCTTTGTTAAGGAGACGAACAGATCTTGACAAATAAGGTCTAAGCCAGTTGTAAAATATATGGAAAACAGAGTACATTTACTTTGTTGCAGCAGTAACCCCTGCTGTCGCTTGGCTTAGGGAACAGACAAGGTTCAACAAGGACTGAAAAGGGCCAGGAGTCTCATTTATAGTGAGAGGAGTATAAAGGTATTAGCACCAATAGTTCAGCTGATTACCCTGTCTGGAAGATGACACAGTGAAACACAGAAACAAAAGGCCAGATATAACTGACCTGAGGGTTTTGGCCTTAAACAGTACCTTTTTTAAATTGCTCTCTGTATGTTAAAAATGGAGGCAAGAATGAGAAAGTTCTTCCAAATGTTTAAACTAGATACAATAATATATTCTAGTTCAACTCTATAGAAGTTTACTCTCTTTGAACAATGCATTTGGTAGACTGAAATCATTCATCCCATAAACTCTACTTATACAAGCACAGGCCACTTCATTAGGTACATATGTTCAATTGTTTGGCCTGGTGAAGAAAACTTCTTGAAGTTCAAGTCAAGCATCAGAACATCAATGTCAATGTCAGCGTACAGATTTTTAAATAGCACTTTACAATAAACAGCTTGCAACAAAGTGTAAGACTTTTAATAAACCACCTAAAATAAATATTGTAAAAAAGAAAAATATACTGAAATAAAGATGAATGCATAAATAAAAAAAAATAAGATGTGATGCTCTATTTTATTTAAAAGACAAAGCGTAGAAGAGGGTCTTTAAAAGTCTCTAGGCTATGAGGAGCTTTTCTTTATTTTTGGACAGCAACAGAGAAAGCAAGATCAGTTCTGCTTTTCTGTTTGGACCTCCAAACATCTAAGAGCTAAGTGTTCTTGTTGATGTATAATGATTTATCAGATTTGTTAAATTTGATGGACCATGAACCTTAAAAACTACCAACAAACACCAGAAGTAGGTATTTGTCTTTAGTAAAAACAAAGAGGTTTACCTTAGCAAGACATTGGAGCTGACAAAGGTAAAATTGACAACTGAAGTGAACTAAAGTATGGGGAAAAACAGGGATAAAGACACTTTAAAAACATCATGGTTGTTAGTGCCAGTTGGGCTGGGTTGAATATTTCAGAAACTGCTGTCAAACTATACTGGAATTTTCACCCACAACCATCTCTTGGGTTTAAAGAGAATGAAAATATCCAGTGAGCCGTGGTTGCATGGACAAAAATGCCTTGTTAATGTCAAAGGAGAATCGGCATGTTGGTTCAAGATAAAACAGCAACAACAGCTGAAATAGACACTTGTCACAACCAAGGTGTGAAGAATAGAATCTCAAAATGCACAACACATCAAACCTTGAAGTAGATGGTCTACAATGGCAGAAAACTATATTTTTGTCAGCTTAGAACAGGTTCACCAACATTTTAGATGCAACATTCAGATGATAGAGTCAGAATTTGGTATAAAAAAGAAAGCATAGAACCGCTCTTCTTTGTCCACATTCCAGACCGGTGTTACTGTGGTATGGGGGATAAGGTGAGAAAAATCTGTTAATCTCATTTTGTTTTCTATATAGTTGCAGTGATTTCTTTGCAGGCCTTGTGATGGAACTGTGAAGAAGCAGTTAACTCTTTTTTTAAACATGCCAAGATATCCAGGCTAAACTGTTAGTGTTACTGAGTTAACACCTACTGTGAGAGTCATGACAGAGTACCATTGCTCTAAATGGTGAGAGCGACCTTGAATGAAGCACCAGGAATTCCCTTCACTTGACAACTGGCTCTTGTGTGTGCCCTTGACTGAGCATGTGCTAATGCTGTCAAAGATTTTAGGGAAGAGAACTGCTGGCATGCTAATCTCCGCTATGTTTGCCACCAGGCTGAGAGGAGCTGTCTGTGGTATGCATGGGGAGGTGTTGACAGTAGTGCTACCAGTTGTTCAGTCCATGCACACTGAGGAGATGAAAGGGACCAAAGATTTCCTAGGTTGCTGTGGACAACTACAGCAAATGCTTGATTTGATGGTAGGAGCAGGAATTTGTGGCATCTGCTGTCACTGTGATCCAACAGCATGCAACATGCAAACTACATTAATTTAGTCATATACCCAGATATACTGTATATTGGAAGATGAAGATCTGTGTATAACATAAATATCATTCTTGTCTTGCAAGCACATATTAAGTCCCCTCACACATTAGCTGTCACTAAGATGAATGGGACTTAGTAACGAGAGGCAAAGAAACCAAATGCTTATATAAAAGTCAGTGGTTAATGCTCTTAAATGCTTTCACTCATGACAGCTAAGCTTCAACAAGGAGACCAAGTATCCATTTTGTTTACAAATTCATAGGATATTTAGGTCTTGTCACTTGTGTACCCAACGTTTTAACTCTGCTTTTCATTTCATATAGTTGTCTGTACTAAAGTGTAGAGTTAGGTTCTGTAAGTCTGTTTTACGGCAGACAGCCACAGTGGCTGTAAGGTTTTGTTTACACTACGGTTCACAGCAATGCGTTGTGGGCTCAACACACGGGACCAATGAACAACAGCGAAATTTGCCGGTCGCTTGGTCCAGAGGAGGGCAAGCGACTGTTGCCTCATCGCACAAGTTCCATAGGAAATAAATGGACAGGGAGCAATGTCACCTGCTGTGTGTCAACCCCATTACACGGTCTTATACTGCGGTCAACGAGATAGAGTCGCAAACACAAGTGAAAAGATGAATGAGGATTGTCAAAGTTCTGTGCTCAGTGGCAAATTTTGCTTTAAAAATAAAACCCTGATGGAAATTTGGATAAAACCAACGTAGTATGTACATATTGCAGTGATGAATTATCCTTCTACCGAAGCACAACCAGTTTATAGTTAACATTTCTAAATTGATGTTTAAAACAAAATGACTTGCTTTAAACCTTCCTGAATATGAAAACCTGGAAAACTGAGAATCTTCAGACATGTTTGGTTTGAGACAATAAAATCTTTTCTTTCTTAAAAATATGGATACTGTGGGGGATTTTTATAGGGGCTGCATGGGCTGTTGCCTAGGGCAGCATTAGAAAGCAGTGGGGAACCCAAGAACAAGAAATTAAAATATATCTTATCTGTCAGTTGTCCCCTGAAAAAGTTTGCTACCACCTGAATGGATGTGTAGTGAAGTAATTTTCCCTTAGTTGCTGCTCAGCACTAGAGACGACATTACCTGCTTTCTGCTACAAAAAAAGAAAAAAAAAGTCTGAAAATTGTTTGCATTTTAATTGGTTCAAGTGTGGCAATAAGAGAAACTTACCCAGGTCACCATTTCTGCAAGAACCACCACTGTGTACATGTTTATATTTCAAGCTTACAAAGTGCAGCATAGTCATTAATCACAGCACTAGAATGTGATCAATCTCCTAAAAAAAATGTAGCGATTGACAACACTAACACACACACATAAATATATATAGTGTTTTTTCAACATTAACAGAAAATACACACACACACACACACACACACACACACACACACACACACACACACACACACACACACACACATATATATATATATATATATTTTATTTTTTTTATTTTTTTTTTTTTTTCAATGTATATATACCTTCAAATGTTTGACAATATGATTCTTGTTAAAAATGTCAAAAAACGTAAAATGTTTTTTGTTGTTGTTGTTGTACAGGCAATTGATCATTTGTGTTGTAGCTCTGTCTTTACTCAGATCAGAGCCTAATTATGCTTCTTGAAACCAAAAGCTACATAATATAATTTTTACATATATGAAAAATATTTTTATACAGCAATAACATATTTCACACTGATCAGAAAATCCACCATATAAAGTTGGTAATTTGAATAGGCAGATGGATTTGTTTCTACTCAATAGAGAGCGAATAATTTCACTCAGGATTACATACATTTTTTTCTTGACCAGCAGATGGCAGCATTTGCACTTCAGAAACATTTGTGTCCTACAATGCAGGAATTCTAAATAAGTTTATGATGTCCCATTCAGAAAGACTGTGTTTTCTTCACCTAAGGACCGTGTATTTTTAATTTATTACAAGTATTCAAATAAATATGAGACTCCTGTTATGGTAGAAAGACAAAACTTCTTAAATGCTTTATTTAAGTCCCATTTTCATTATTTAAATCTGATTTTGCCAAACTGATACTTATTTTCAGCCCCTCCCCATATTACATTTGTTTTAGTAAAACAAAGCAAAAGAACTGATTATTGTCCATCAACATTTTCTGTTTGTGTAAAAGATGCTATTTCCTTTAACACTTTAACAACTGAAATATGGAGCAAGAAAAAGGAGTCAGATAAGGTAATGATACCCAGACATTTAACATGAAATTCTGCATTTTTATGCTGACTATGTAAGTCATGAGTTATATTTATCATCAGCATTTTTTGGCAAAAGGAGACCATGTTTATTAAGCGATATACAGGTTCTAGATGTACACATTTGAAATCGAAACTAAAGAAAACTGTATCATCTATCTTAATTCATCTTTCTCAAAAAAAGCGTAATGTAGAACAGACTAATGTTGAGTAACATCAGGGTATATATGAAACCTTATGTTAAAGGCAGTGGACAGATGAAATATTGACTAATATTAACAAACAATAGTGTTGTCAGACACAACTTCCATTAAATAAACACCTTTTTTTCTCTTTTTAAGCTTTTTAAAAATATTTTTTTGACTTGAAATTCCTTAATGGTTAAGTTCTTACTTCAATTGTTTTCAAGTCAAGGATGAGTCTCTAATTATCAGGTTCTTCCATTGAAGAACCAGCTGTGAGGGATGCTAAAAACTCTTCTCTGTTCACAAGATCAAGCTTAAAGCTCACCTCTTTCACAGTATTTATTTTGACATTCAGCTCAGTTTTGAATGTTTTATGATCATATTTTAATGTTAGTTTCTTGGATTTATTAAAATATTTAACCTTTTCTGAAACTGATGGATTTTGACCCTTTATTTATTTATTTTTTTTTTTTTGCTTTAATTTGTTCCTTATCTTCTCTGAGCTTTGAGCTTAAGAAATTAGTTTAATTTTAGGGATTGTTTAGCCTGGTGAAAACCAGCTCCTTGCTCTATACTTTGCTTTGTACAGAGGGTCTGGACCCCTGGCTATTGAGAAATGATTGCTTGCTGGAGGCATGGACTTTGTTGAAGTTTGAAATGACTGAATCTGATTTTATCCAATCACTATCGTTTGACCATGACGTATGTAATGCGCCAGCTCAATCGTGAAGGAAGCTACTCTATGAAGCTTACCGGAAATTGCTTGCACTGTAAACAACCATTCCCCACTGCAAAGAGAGACATGCCAAGCTAAACGAGATGGCTGTTAATAAGTAGGGCCACGACATCTTTGTCAGCAATAAAATGTGTTGAACATTCCTCTTGCTCCAACTTTAATTGCTCAGTATTTGGAGCATGACCAACACAGATTGAATGGCTTCCTTCACTTCCTCTACTGCCATTCCCAAACTACAACCATAGGCAGACTACAATTCTAAAACAGTGCAGAAAATCAATCTCATTAGCTGTGTTTCCATTACAAAGGTGTGCAAATCTTTGTCGATTTTCTGCTAATGTCAAAAAAACACAATTTCATAATTGTGGTGTTTCCATTAAATAAAAAATTAAATTAAAATCACACGTGAATAAGCTTGTTCATGCGATAAGTCATTGAAAACATGCTGCACCATGATCCTCCAACTACTTCCTGTTGTCATCCTCTTCGTGGTTTGCACCAGTGGTAACATCCAAGGTTGTGGATCGTGTGATGCAAAAAAACCCCAAAATGTTTCCATTGCAGTTTTGCAAAATAAACCAGTTTTGATACGGCCAAAACCACTTTGTCCTAGCGCTAAAACTTTTTCTCAAAAAAGGAGAAATGTTTTTCAAATGGCATGTTTCCATTAAGCGAATTTACTTTCGTAATATTAATTTAGACAATTTCAAGGTTAAGGTTCAACGCAGCTACTGTTCACAACTTCTCTATCTGTTTGCTGAATGGCCCAGATGAAATTCATCTTGAGAGATCAAACGCAATAGGACAAATCCCAGGCAGAGCACTGAAGAGAGATGAGAATTGAGCGGAACTGTTTAGGAAGGCAATGGCCAGGCTCGGTATTGTCCCACCGTGAGGACACCACACTAGGTTTTACTTGCAAGTGAACCAAGACCCAAGTTTAATGAAGACCATTGTTTTTTCACCCTTGAGCAGCCAGTAGAGATCCTTCCTTTGATGCCAAAATAATCCTGACCCACAGAGGCATGGACTCCTCTAGACCCCTTCAGGTTTTCTAGGCTATCTGGCCTATGTATGTAGTAAAGATGTAGTAAATCCTCCAAGTTTCCCGGTGGCGCCTCTGTGGACAGAACTTGTTTGTCCAGCACATCCCACAGATGCTTGATCGTACCGAGATCTGGTGGAATTTAGTGGTCAAGTTAATGCCTCAAACTAGTTGTTGTGCTCCTCAAAGCATTTCTGAAGTATTTTTGCTTTGTGGCAAGAATCCTGATGAAAGAAGCCACAGCCATTAGGAAGCATAGTTTCCATGAAAAGGTGTACATGGTCTCTCTTCTTATGGTGTTACAGTAATTTGTTTATTTATAGTTTTATTTGAAGTGACACATCTTTTTTAACTTTTTTGACGTGTTCTGTCATTTGAGTTACAACTTGAATTTTGCTGTAGGTTGTGGAAGTGCGATAAGACAATGGAGATCATGAAAGAGCAGTAATTGTCCTATCTAATAAAGGTGACCTTTGTGTAGGTGTGTCCATGGAAATAAAATTTTAAATAAAGATTGAAATAGTTTCATGCTGCTCATGCTTGTACCGTATTTCAGGTATGTTTTTCTGCATATAGTCATGCAGAGGTGTGGCAGTTCATAAAGGCCTCTTCGCTTCATCTTGGTTTCATGGGAACCTGCATGCAGCTAATCCTCCTTTTGGGTTGAGAGGGCTTCTCCAAACAAATCATCCAGTTCTAAAACCCACTGCTCCTCAAGTGGGCTCCTGGCTCTCCTTGAAAAGTCCCACCATATAACACACACACATACAAAAAGAGAAACCCTCTTTTTTTACACACTACACATAAAACAGCTACCTACCGTGAGGCAAATCCCTCGTCTCTGTGTCTTTTCTTCCAAAAGCACGGGAAGGAGAAAGGAATGGGGTGTGGATAAGCCAGACCAGCAGGAGATTGTCAAGTTGAAGGACTGGATGACCTGTTTTGGAAGACGGGCTGAGTCTGAATAATGGCTGCTCATGAAGGGGTCATTGTTTGATTGAAAGTTCAAGGAAGGTGAGGATAAAGGCTTGGATCTTGATACTTTGATGTGGCTCCATCTGCTGTTTTCCATTATACATCAGAGAGTTGTTGTAGTGTACAGTATCAACACCTTTGTATCAGTTTACAGAATCACTGTGTACCAGGCCCAGTTCCTAGTACACATTGCCCTGCCCACTGTTGTCATCGTAGCTCTCCTTGAGAAGAATCCTCCATAAACTGTTTAGTTTGAGGTTGGATTCTGTTCTTTAGATTCTGAAATAGATCATACTCTTCATCTTTTTTATTTTTTTTTTTTTCTTCAAGGTTTGTTTTTCAGCTGCCACCAGTTGTGTAAAAAGAAAAGGTTAAATGCAGTGTAAGAGTTTTCTTATTGTGTCTTTGATGATGATTTACTGGGAGATTTTGTTGTACAGGTTGCACAAAGAAGAAAGCAGAAAAACTGCAACTATAATTTTCATGAAGCCATATTATAATTTATTTATTTTTTCAATGTGTCCAGTCTTTGGCATTTCAGGTGTACAATATAAAGAAGATGGTTGCCTACATCTGCAGGGGGAGATTTGCTCTGAAAAGATATGTTAAGTTTGTATCCTAATTGCTTGATTGACTTCATTAAATCAAGACTGCATCCAGTATCAGAGTTGGCAGGCCACACTGATGCAATAGTAAACTGTGTTGGTGGGACCTTCAACCATTTGAATTCTATGTATGTTGGTGTGTGTGTGTGTGTGTGTGTGTGTGTGTGTGTGTGTGTGTGTGTGTGTGTGGGCGGGCATTAAGTGGGTCTATGTGACTTACCACCCCCTCTGATTAGCTGCCCCCCTAGGAGGTCAAGAGAGATGGACACCCACAGCCGACCCGACACATCCCTTAGAGCTAAAGGCCACCTAGCAGGAGCCCACTGCTCCTTTCATGGTTTGAACAGGTTAGGGTCGACCAAGGCAGGGATCCCCCAGAAATCCCCAAAGACGCCAAGGTGGAGTCCCCACAGAGTGTATTCCATCCCACCCATGCTCCCACAACCCCAGCTCACGAAGCCCCAGCCACCATGACCTCTGGCCCAGTGAGTGGGTTGTAGATACCTGGGAGACGCTTCCCACCCAGAGCCAGGAGTGGCAGCAGGCCAGATAAGAGGGCACAGAGGTCCATGGCCCAACAGTACCTCAGTACCAGCAGCTGAAACACCCCTATCCAATCACCAACACCGCTATGCCTGACCCAACCCCACCCCAGGGCAGCACACAGTTCACTGGTGTCATCATTCACATTTCCCCAAAGCCCAGGTGGCAACGCCTACAACCCCTCTACCAATAACGAATGTATATTATTGGAGGCCAAACCAATTCAAATTTCTCCTGCTGTTTTTGTCTTTCCTCTATATGTAATTGATCGTAGGGCACCGTCACGCCAAAATAAAAGCCGCCACACCTTCAGAATTAGAAAAAATTATATAAAACAAAATTATAAAAATTACATAAAAAATTATATGTTAAAACAATGTAAAGCATATAATGAAACGTTAAAATTTACTTTATTTTGAAAAACCAACACCACCTGTTTCCCGGCATAACACCAGCTCCTGTCATTCTGGCTGCCACATTTACAGAGTAAATTTGAGCTGAGTTTTGGGAAATCCCGAGCTGATTAAGATAGTGGGCTTTATTGGCTTGTCACTTTTTTTTTTTGTCACTTGCTTTCGCCCAATAAGTTGCAAGTTTAAAGTAAACACATGGGTCATTAACATCTCCAACACATCACTCAACCTATGCCGGTGTTACGTCAGTAACGGGCGTTAGAAAAAAAAGCTACTTCGGTGATGACAACATCTACCATAAAAATGCCGATGGAAAGAAAACAATGCCAGGACTACTTATATCGGAGGAATTCATGTTTGCAGGAATATTTTTCAGTTTCTCGTGGTGAGTTTCAGAACTTTTATAGTTTTTACTGTTACAATACGTAGCATGCCACCGGGATGCAGATCTAGGTCTGCCCGGTCTGTGGCAGCACTGCTACGGCTGTAATGAGTGCGACGAGGCGGTGCACAGCGCTGCGCGCCGCGCTGAGTGACTGCATCTAGCAGCTGTAACACCCAGAATGAAATAATTATTTACTTGGGCTTTATTCAGGCTGAAAGAAAACATAGTCTAACATCTTATAGTTTCTTCCGCTAATTTGAGCCAAGCCGTTCCCCTCCCAGCTGAGAAACCCTCCAGCATGTATTTAGGCATCGATTAATTTTACAAGAGCTCAGGGTTCATAGACTCCATAAGAGAGGCTAATAAGACAGAAGCTCAGAGTCTTGTTGGAAAATGGAACAAAAGCTGACATCTTCTAAAAATATACATTTCTATTTAGATGAGCCAAGTCATACTTGTAGAGAGTTGCGGTGACGTTTACGAGCGATTCCATTCCTTTGAACGTTTTTTTGGGGGGTTTAGTGAATGGTAGGAATAGTCTCAATTTGTGAGAGCTGTTCTTTGTTTTTTTTTAAACGATTTAGCTTTTTTTTTTTTTTTTTTTTTGCACTCAGTCAACAGCTGTATTCTGTAGGATTTTGTATGGTACAAGCTTAAGGTTGGCATTTTGGCTCATTCTAAAAGCATTTGTGCAAATTTTACCCCAAAAGTTAAAATCTGTGCCAATAGATAAATCAATCGGAAGTGAGATTGTTAAATCTACTTATGAAAGTTTTATGTAGGTTTTCGAGAGTAACTTTGGAGTAACGTCTAAGGAAGCTAGTTATTGCTTGAGGAAGTTCTTTGATTATTTAATTAATCTTAAATTTGGACTGAATAACATATTTCGTTGGTGATATTCAAAGAGTTTTTTTTTTTTCTTTTTAATCAATGCTATGTGCAACTTAAAAAAACATTAAACATTATGAAATATTTTCCATAAAATATGTCCTCTACATGACCTAATTCTTTACTTTTCCATGTTGAAAGATCAAGAGCCTTATTATTTTGCAGGATGTCAGGATTGTTCCAAATGGGTGTTTGTCAACATGGCGCTGATGCATGGCAGCCTCACTTCTGTCCAGCTGTCCCAGAGGAGCTGTGGCTACAATCCAGTAGCTTGCTACCATCAGCTTGTGAGTGTGGGTGAATGACTGAATGGAGTGTGAAGCACTGTGGGGTCCCCTGGACTAGATAAAGCGAAATACAAGTACAGGCCATTTACGATTTTTACCATTTAATGAAGGGGTAGAATTATATATATTTTTTAAATCTGGGTGATTGGGATGTGAATACTTAATTTTATTTTATTTTTTCCAGTCACTGGTAGACTACTCATTATCTGGAGTCTATGTTTACTATGAATCCAAAGCAGAAAGTAATTACCAGTGATATTATTCAGAATTTGCTACTTCATGTCATGTGATTTTATATTTTCATATATATTTGTATATTTTTCCAGGTATGCAGAGTTGGGTTTCGAATTGGAGCTAGTTTTAACTATCAACATTAAGAACTGCATAAGTAAAGAAGATTTGACTTTTAAGTACTTCGGGTCAACGGTCCAAAACAACAAAGAGTGTCGAAAAAAGATGAAGAAGTGTGTGCAAGCAGGTTGAAATGGGTGGAGAAAAGACTCAGGTGTGATGAAAGTAAGAACAAAAGGAAAGGTATACAAGACATAGTAACCAGTGATGTTGTATAGTTTAAAGACAGTGCCAATGAGGAAAAGATAAGAGGCAGAACTGGAAGTTGCAGAACTCAAGATGTTGAGATTCTCTTTGGGAGTGATGAGGATGGGTATTATAGTAATAATAATTTATTTAAAGCATCTTTAAGAAGATTATCAGGAATGAGTATATCAGAGGGACAGTTCATGCTAGATGTTTTGGAGATAAAGTCAGAGAGGTGAGACTGAGATGGTTTGGGCATGTTCAGAGGACAGACAATGATTATAACAGTAGAAGCATGCTGAAGTTGGAGCCACCGGGAAGGAGGCTGAGAGAAAGAGCAAAAAGGAGAACTGAAAATAGTACAAAAATTGCAACAATTAAACTTCAACCAACAATGATCAGGATCGCAGTCAAAGCAAATTAGGGGCTCTATGTACTGAAATAAGTATTAACTTAATGCAGAGCAATTGTAGCATTTAGAGGAAAAACAGACATGACTTTAGAAGAGGGGGAATGTCTAATTAGGAATTAACAAGTAAACTACAGGTATATGAATTTAATAAATAGGGTTGTAATGTTTAATGCCCACTTGATGGTGCTATTGTGCGATAACATTTGTAGCACAAATCTTTTATTTCACAGATTTTTATACTTCTTTAAATGAAATAACCACTTATTGCATCCAGAAAGTTTCATTATTAATACAAAGAATTAAAATTAGGCTGTTAGAATTAGATCTATCAAAACTTTTAAAACTAGAACTGTGGATTTTATATTAATCTCTGAATTTTAAAGAGAGTTAGTGCAGTAATTCTAAGAAAAAAAAAATGTGGGTACTTCTGATATTTCCGGTCAGATCTCTTACTGAAGGATCCTGGATAAAATTAAAGATTTTAAATAACTATTTGCACACCCAGTTAAATTTGCATTGCAGCCCACAAGCTATAAAGGCATGTACCAGTGTTGGTATCTGAGATGTACAAGATGTGCCAAGAATTTGAGGTATTGTACAGGTGAAGGAATCCAGATACTAACTCATTTTCTCTTTTTTGTCCTGTCTTAGCATTCCTATCAAATCATGTGGACAAGCTAGTTGTCTGACTTTGACAGTTTTGCTCTGGAAGATGGTAATATTGAGATAGTTTCCTAATTGTGAGACTGACTTTATTCAAATCAAGACTGCAAACGGGATCTAGGTAGACAGGCCACATAACTGGCATCAAAACTGCTACTCGTGATGTTTTCTCTTTTTCGGAACATTCTTTGTAAACATGAATAGATGGTTGTGTACATCATTCCCCATTCTGATACTAGGCCTGAACTTCACCAAGTCTTTTTTTTTTTTTTTTTACCACATCCAGAAGCCTAAATCCATTTATTTCCTACCGTGTGATTGTCTCGTAGGCTATGTGGATAAATAAGACATCCATCCTTGTCTCCGTCTGTTTCAGCCATCCAGCAGAGGGAGTATTAGCTTCACAAATGAACAAGTCCTTCAAGCTTGCATCCACATACGGAAGTCTCTTTCCTTGCATCAAGGGTAGCATTGTGGTGCACCACTGCAAAGATTAATAGGTAATGCAGTTTAAGGCTGCATACCTAATTTCAACCATCTTCTGTTTTCCAAGGAAAGAGATTCACTTTCTACTCAAAATAAGGACCATATGACCCTCTCAAACAGTGTCCACAATGTCTCATGGGTATTTGGTTTGACAATCCATTCATATCTCGTGCCTGTCTTAGCCACCCAGCTGAGGAAGTATTAACTCCACAAATGGAGTATTGTATTAATATGTTGTGGACCCTCAACATCAAGAAGCAGCCTGTCTTTTAACCTTGTATCTTCTTCTGAGTTGTTTGGCACTCTTAGATTCATTAAGGAGAGTGAATAAATATGAAAGTTTCACTCTGTCCTTGGGATCTCAGAAAAAGAGCTGTGATATCCAGTACTTATGATTGTTACAATTAGTAATGAAAATATGTTTTATATGACTTCCTTATGTTTTGTGATGAGAAGTATTTTTATCTTGAAATATGGAATAGAATTGAATAGCATAGAAATTTCCTTTATTGTCCCACGATGGGGAAATTTCTGTGCAACAGCAGTAAAGTATATGTTATATGCCATAACATATAACATTGTCTCACTAATGTCTGTTATGAAAAAAAAACTTATCTAAGCACTGTTAAGGTGAAAATCACTCAGGCAGGTACCATGCGCATGCATGACGAGAGTTCACAAAATCAGACACTCAACAGGTCAGAGTAAACACATTGTTTTTATACCAAGCACAAAGAATCATTAACACATGATAGACGGTCTGGCTTCCTTGCTGCTACAGAAAACATCTTCGGTACAGCTAACCTTGGGGTTGTAGCTCAGACCAGATTACTCAGTGAAAGTTCATAAGCATTAAAATAAAAACTTCATGATCGTCAGATTAATAAGGATGACCCCTGACATAAAAAATTTCACACATCTGTAAAAGGGTTTTTTCCTCTTATACCCTGAAAATATTAATCTGTCTTTAGTGCATCTTATAATAGATACCATGATATGATGCCTCTGTGGTTTGGGGGTTTCTGGTGTTATTGTGTAGTTCGACCATCACACCAGTAGGTGGCAGTAGCACCACAAGAAAATAAAAATAAGAAAAAGGGAAGGATACTACCACGATGCTGTAATGTGTGAGATTGCTGCAAGTTTTTCTTCTTTTTAAGGTAAAAATAAGATTGGTTCTGTTAAACTATACCAAGTCATTTTATGTCTACATCATCTAACTGTGTTTTGGATTCCATTTGGTAAATAATAATTGTCTTTGATTGCCCATTGTTGTCATTGTCTTTGTGTTTTTGTTTTTCTTGGGAGCTTTGATGCATTTCTCACATCAGTTTCAACATTTGCACAACAGCTAGTGCATTTCTCAAAACAATTAGAACAAACTACAAAACCTAGTTGATAGCATGCAAAAGCATGTCAGGAGTTAGGAGGCAAAACAGAGGAAGAGGCAGAAAAGGATGAGGATGTAGGCCAGTTTCCATCGCTCCAGTATCATCAGACAATAGTTTATGACCCACAACAGGATGCTGATGGAGTTCCTCTCACCCTACTCCTCATTCCTTAACCCCATTGAGGATTTTTTTCTTAGCATGGAAATAGAAAGTATGACCATCAGGTGTAGGAAGACTGCACTGTAATTCATACAACACTGCATGTCTAGTTTTCCTTAAGGAGATTGTCTTCTATTGCCATTTATACTTTTGTTTTGTTTTTTTCCCGTTGTGCTCTGCAGTGCTGTCTTTTCCTTTCTGTATAACAGTGACAGTCTGTCAACAAATTATCATAAAGGCAAAAATGTAAATTGTGTCCAGTCTCTTGGCTTTGATCTCCTACAATTAACAATTTACAGTACTTGTCAAAAAACTTCAGCCATAGTTTACTACAGAGCATCCCTTCAGAGTACTCCGTTATATTGACAGCATGACTAAGCAATTTGACTCTCTTATCGGTACACAATGAAACAAGGACTTGCCATACTGAGGCACTGACATGTTCATTGATACAGATCTTTACTTTTGAGAGATTAACTAAAGATTGTGAGAAATAGACTGACTTTTGCAGGTATTCCATGGTGTTTTACTGTTTGTACACATTGTTTTGAGAAATGCACTTACTGTTTTGCCAATGTTGAGGATGATTTGAGAAATGCACCAAAGCAACGGAGAAAAACTAACGGGATACACACTTGTGCCTGCTTTTTTCCAACTTATTTCTACATATTTACTGCGGTTTGTTATTGTTAAGGATTTAATATTTATAGGTCATACATGTGATGTGTGTAATTTGTTTACTAAATAGATTTATACTTCACAAACTCTGTCAGGAAATTGTGCTTTTCATGCACACTTAATTTTCATTTTTCATTTGAAGCAGGATTCAGTACACTTTTGTCATTTTAATGTAAATATATTCTGAGACACTTCATGTTCTGGACCATGTATATGTATACTTGCAAAACAAAAGGAATCTAGCTCTAAAAAATATGAATGATATAAACTTTTGTGTAACTTTCTGTTGACCTTGTGCATTGGAGATTCTTAACCGATTTCTTTGTCATACTCAAACCACAACTTGCAAACAACTGTCTTTGTGAATGCTTTATTGCAGTATTTTGCAAGTACAAAGGAAGAAACACAGAGGAAGCTTATCAGTACAGATTTTGATTATCACATTTAGATTGAATTTGCAAATTATGTTTTTATTAACATAGAAGTCAAACAATGAAATGCTACAAGTAAAAATGGTTGAAATCAAGACCTTTGTCTCTCATCCAGTCATTTCACAGCTGGCCCAAATCTGGCTGAGGAGCAGATTTAACAAACCCCTTATTTAAATCTCCAAGAAGAACCCCATTTCTGGAGTAGAAAACTTTGGCCAAAGATGGATCCATGGGAGAGGGAATATACTCTTGACACTGGTCGCCACCAAGGCTTGGTGCACACTGAACTGAGTAGCTAAAGTAGAAGGTACCATGATCAAACATGCAGCTGTTTGAAACATAGCCGCTACGGAGATTAAAGGAGCACTCACCAAGAGGATCACTGTTCCAACATGTATCTTCATCATAAACTGTGAAAGTCAGTTTGTTATACATGTTCACGACAATGGGTCCAAAATCAAATGATTCAGGCCAGTTAGGATTGTCGTCATCAGCTATAATTTGAGTGTACTTTTCCTGGTTATCATATTTAACGACCACTAAACCGTCTGTCTGAGTCCACAAATCACCATAGAGATTCTTTGCATAAAGATTATGCACCATCAATGTTGCGAGACCTTTCCCAGCAGGACAGCAATTTGACTTGATATTCTGATTGCTGTTACACACACAAGCACAGGGATCTCTATTGCTGGTTCTGTGTCCAATTTGACAGGATTCTGAACATTTTTTTAACACTGCATTGTCCTTGATGTACTGCTCCACCTCGTATTTAAGCCCACTTTTAGCAGGATGACTGTCTGGCAGAATGGTGTGCAGAGGCTTTAGGTTGTAACGGACAATGTCAGGTGAAGTTTTAAGAGAGTTTTTCCAGTTAATATAGACACTGGGATCAACATACCCTTGGAAGAAGATAACATCATTTTTGTCTCCACCAACAACTTCTGTGATACGTTCACTAAACTCAGTGTAGAAACTTTGACCGTGGGTCAGTTTCTGTTTTTCTGCTTGACAGTGCTCATACATAGCCCTAATGCTTGCAGTACTTCCAAAATTAACTGAGGCCTCAACCGACAGACAATCACTAACTTCTGTTGCCGACAGTCCGCTCATGGTTGCCTGGCAGGTCTTAATCGATGTTGTTGCTTTTATCTCCCCTCCGAGAACCACCTGTGTGATGTAATGTGTGCCATAAGTGTCGATCAAATTGTGATATTCAGGCCTTGAAGAATGTGGAGAAAGAGACTTCACAGCTGTTTCAAAATCATGATGCAAAGGTGGATTTGTTGTCAATCTGTAGCTATGAAAAGAAAGAAAACAGATAAGAGTTACTTTTTGTCACCGCCACACTTCATGTATATCAACTTAATAAAAAAAATCTCAAGTTGTACAGAAATATTTCTTGTCTGCATACTCACTTGTAGTAGTTACAGTTAACAGAATGATGAGTAAAAGTGTAGCGGTCTTGTTTTGATTTTGCCATGCCAAATTCAGCTATCTTGGAGTGAGAGCCTCCAAAAGCAAAACCAACTGAGGCTAAAGGAATATCAAGACCAATTTTCCAGTTGTTGGACACAGATGATGTGGAATGATTGACGAGAGTTTCAAGAGAATCATAGACAAGACTGGAGACCTTCAAGCTGCATTCCGGGAGGTTTCTCCAGTCCACCACGGAAACCGGGACCTTCTGGTTCTCTCCATTCAGATAGCTGTTTCTGTACATTCTGCAAGTGCCATTTCCAAGGTCCCATGTTTCAGTGTCGATGACATAGGCACCTTTTCTTTGCATTTTGACAATGTCGAAGCCTTCTCCACCCAGGTTGTAACCTGGAACAAAGTGAGCCGTTTTACATTGCGCTGGTGAACCAATGAACCTCACGGTGGTTGAGAGACACAGAGGATTTAATGTCCAGCTCAGGAGCAGGAGCTGCAAAAGTCTTGCCATCTGTGAAAAAAAGCATTAAATCTTTAAATAAACACAGAATTCACATATATACAGAAAAATACTATGCTCTATTATGAGTAATTTAGCAAGAACTCCATTTCAAGAAAGTTTTTTTTTTTTTTAAGTCTTACTTTGACAGAAGACTGCAAGCTGTGCTTAGTTTGTCCAGGGTCTGATGGCTCTTATATTACTGATGTGGAGGTGGAGTTTTCAGTTTCACACCAACTACACCCACATGGATACTTGTGCTATTTTCTACTTCATTAACACATTAAATAAAAACATGGGGAAGGTATTTATCAGTGTTCACATCTCACCCATTTCTCTTTTACTGTGCTAGTTAATAAAACAGCAAACAAGGATTTTGTCCAGACAGTGCATTATGATTTATTTCAATTGATTTATTTTGAAATCAGCAAATCTGATCCACAAATATTCCATCCCACAACCAACAAACCGAAGATGATTTAGAACTAATCATCTATTAATGGAGAGTTTGATTCAAATTTAAAACCAGACCATTCTGGGGTTTTAATGTGTTTAAGTCAAACTTACAGTATGTAATACCTGGCTTTATTTAACTAAATAAATTCAATAAGTATGCTTGAATGTCATCTTCATAGAATGAGAAATGTGGGCGTCTTATCATTTTAACTAAGGTCTTCTTCACATTGGTTTAAGATCGCACTGCAACATTTGGAAGACAATGCAGCAGACGTGTGAGTTTGAGTCATATGACTTGGAATCAAGTCAGGTTGGAGTTAAAAATGTTATATTGAATTGATATAATAAAAGATTTGGACATGGACTTTCACACCAATGTTTTTGTGTGTGTGCATGTGTGATTTAAAAATATGTGAAACAGTTAGTATAACCATATCTGGCACTCAAGAACTGAACTGTGTTTGGAGTGCAAACCACTCCTCTGCATGCCTTTGGCCATTTGTCAAAATTTGCTCCTGTTACTGGAATATGCACATTCCATTTAGCATATTGTTTATCTGCTTGTTGTATGCATTCTGCGATAACAGCAATGAAGTCTACAGTGATGGTGCTATGCAGTCAACCAACTATCAGGGAGGTGTGCTCAAATTTGGGAAAAAGAAAAAAAAGAATTTTGCATGACATTACTCAAAGAAAGCATATGCAACTATGAAGCATAACTTTTTACAATAATGTTAATGTGCTTTTAGTAACATTTTGAATGTTGTCAAAAGCAAGTGTCTCAGGACTGGTCATTAATTTCAAGCCTGGAGACAGCGACTGTAAGAGTGCTGCCAGCGGTTGTATCGACATTTTCTTACTAGATGCCAGAGCCAATACAAATATGTACACATTGTGTTGGGTACTGAGCCCTGCTCAAAATGCTTTAAGACAGAGAGGACAAATTATGCATTCCATGAAGACATAATGAAAGTGTTTCACTTTTTCAGCAACTAAAAGAAAATATGAATTGTTGAAATATACACTTTTTAAATATTCTGCCTTTTGTGGTTTTTGGAGGTATTGTGCAGAGCTGGCAGGGGAATGCCAAATGTAATCCAGATGACCAGGGGCCTCATGCATAAAAGAGTGTGCAGTTTTCAAACTGAAAGTTGGCATAAGGACAAATTTTGAAAAGTGTGCCACACAAAAGAATTCAGATGTATAAAACCTCACGCACGCATGTGGCTGCGCACCTTTCCTTCATCCATCCCAATTTACGTGAAATAGACTACAGCTGCAGGTGTCGCATGGACCGCCCTGTCTCTGTCCATAAATACATATGTAAATTTGTATAAATACACAGAAGGCTCCATGGCAACGGCCCCTGCTTTCCAACACTACTACTGATACTAAAAATACATTTTATTTAAAAGGCGCCTTTTGGGGCACACAAGGTCCGTACAAGATATAAATGCAAAAAAAAATTCATAAGTAAAATTTAGAGACTGATGTGATGGGACCTGTTGATCAAAGTGAAAATGCTTCTTTGAACAGCTGAGTTTTCAGTCGTGATTTCAAAATACATAGCGTGCCAGAGAAGTCCCCTGGAGTGAGTGGAGAAATCAACATGCTGTTGATGCCCATTCCTCAGTATGAAGGAATCATATGTTGAAGCAGGCCAACGTGATGCTACATTTGTAAGGCACATTTGTGCATCACATAAATGCGATGTATGTTATGTATATTCATTTACAGATGGTGCTTTTATACTTTTATAGCAATATAAGTGCAGTTGACAGTTCCGATCACGTTAGAAAACTGGGACATTGCAAATGCAGCAAATTGCAATTTATTACATGCAAAAGAGGCTGTCCCACACGGCTGGCATGGCTCGGCTGAAAGATGATGATGACATTCCCAACCTGTTAGCCAACTCCTGTCGAAGTGTTCTGGTTGCAAGGAATCCCAACGTAGTGAGAACATAAACTGGCACCGGTAACACACGGCTCCTTCTAGTTTCCCTTTGTAAAACCGGGACCAGCTCCACACAGAGCTCCAAGATGATGGCTCTGGGTTATCTGAAGTGGCTAATAAACCATGTTTCATCATATGCCAGCAGATCAGTATGATCTCTGAACACATGCTGCCTCTGAATCTTTCCATTGGTGATGTCCTTCAGCATACCCAAAAGCCATCATTCCACAACTACGAGCATATTTGCGTGGCTACATTTTGTCGACACTTTGTCCACTTTAAGAATCATCAAACCTGACCTGTTTGGAGTTAATTTGTTGATCTGATCCAATTTTCTATTTCAGCGAGAACGAAAATACCCCTTACAAAATTTACATGCTTTTCATGATGTGCATTTACATCTACATGAGACAAAAATAGAGGAAATTTACTATTTACACCCGATTGAGGTTTTCCTACAACTGGTGTGTGTTACATTATTGTATGAGGCTAAATGTGATTCAGTTTCATCATTTAAGCTTAGACAATAAAATCATGAACAGATAGTAGGTTTGATGCTCCTTGAGTTAAATAACACCGACTGGAGTCATGTTAGGTGAGTTTTGGTGCTATGTAGTGTGTTATTTTCAACTGAAAAAGTTTGCGTGCTGCTGCTCATTTTCACTGCAGGTAATAAGTTTGTATATATTTGTGCAAACTTTCACGCAGAATTCATTTTTATACATCTTGACTTTTGCGTGAAACACTGGGACTTAGTTCAACTTAGTTAATCTACCCTAATAACAGTCTTTGAAAATCAGTTTGTGAAAATGGGGATTCCAAATTTTCAAAAACATACAGTTTGAATCTGGTCTTGTTAAGAGCCAAATATATTGTATTGTCTTGTTAATGGGATGTGTCCTTACCCTCCTACCAATAACATGCAAGCAGTATAGTAATCTTAACATGTGCTCATTTAAATGCAAACACAAAATTCTTTAGATGACAGTGATTTCTGTTGATCAGGGCATTACGTTTTTAGCAACTATGACTCAGAATGAGACGAATTAAGACTATGTACCGGCAAAAAACAGACATCTAACATTTTTAGTATGATGATAATGAAATGTAGAAAAAAAAACAAAAGCTATGGATGAAAAGAAGCTCATAAAGTGCCTCTCACATTTTTTGTCACTGATCTCAGCGTTTCATCCAGCTAAAAGCAAGCAGCTTAGTTAAATTATATTATGTTCAGGCATTTTGTTTTTTAAAAGCCTGTAGCATAAGTTTGACAAGCAATGTTCCTTACAGGAAGCTTTTCTACAAAATGGTGCTAGAGACGTGCAAATTATCTTTAACTGCTTTAACTTAAGCAAACCACCAAAATCACACATCTTGTCTTTGGCCAGCTTTTAGTACCATACATTTTTCACAGCTTGATATTATTTCTTAGAATGAGGAAACTTGCTGTTTCTACTGTCGTGAGACTACTTAGTGATTAAAAATAGTTCTCCTCAAAATAAAAACATCTATAAAGACACAGTAAAACAGTGTATTCTTGATGATCGTGTGCCTGTATTTATTACCTTACAATGACGTATTCTCTAAACATGATCTTTTTTTAAATATTACTAAAATCCCATCTATTTTTATGTAATATTTTATGAGTGTTGCTATTTTTGAATATCTTCATTATATATACTTTTCAAATCAAGCCATCACATTAAGTTGATATATTAAGCCTTTTAGGCCTAAACCTCAAAAGCTCAAAATAGGCCCATTTTTCCATAACTAGAACTTTCAATATCTAGCAGTTACTTACAATTTACAGTCTATTTAAACAGTGTTTCATCAGATTCAAATGAAGAAAAACCAAAACCAGAAATTGTTCTTAGAGGTTTAGTGATCAAAAAGCACAACAGATGTACACAATGAGAAGATTTTGCATTAAACATTAGAAATTTAGACAGTATTGAACATATTTACAACAGAACTTTTAGAGTCTTTGTTTTGAAAATGACAGAAACTGTCCAAAAATAAAAACTTTGTGCAGGGGTTTTTTCACTCACCCCAAAAAGCACCCCTGGTGTCCAACCAGGTGGTGGAGGAACAGTCATCAGTCATCAGCCTCTGCTTCACTTCTCCGTCTTGGATGATGAGGTGAACAACTTCTGTCTCTTACAGCATCCCTAGAGCACCGCTCTCTCATTTCCTGTCTGCACCCTCTGCCAGCTCCTCCACTTGTCGGATGGCTGATCCTTACTACAAGACAAAAGGAACGTATCAGATAAAAATATTCAGCTAGAAATGCACACGTGCAATGTGCACATGATTTAAGCACACAATATCCAAATATGCATGTAATGTACAAACTTACTGAGTAGGCTAAAAGTTACAATTCGATACAACGGTCGAGTTACACACATAAGGTATAAAAAATAAAAGCAAGATGCTATGCAGCTTCATTCTGCTGAAAAAAGCTCTCTAAAAGTATTTACCATGGTAACAATGTTTTGACCTGAGATCCCGATTCTTCGCTAATCCTGCTCCAGGCGAGGTCCTTCCTATTCCTCTCTCGAGTGATAGCTCAAGTGGCTGTAGATGGGCTCTTGGTCCTTCCGTCCTGTTGGAAAATGTGCCACTACGTCACATAGCAGAGTCTCTCTGATTGGTTGACGCTCCGCGTCCAGCGGCAGAAGTTCAGATTTACCAACTCAAGTGTCTGCCGCGCTGGAGACGCTTACAAATGTGACACACTTGACTTGCGAAACGCACTACAAGATTTCTCAGCGCCCCTAGACGCGCGTCCACCATAGACTTTGCATGTAAACCAGACGCCCCTGATTCTCAAATCGCGTTCAATCTGAACGCAGTTTCCATGTTTTGGTTTAGGCGTCCCAGCAGAAGCGTGACATAGTATGGCTATATTTCACTAAAAAAGAAGACAATAGGGCCAGTTGCAATGCATGCAGAGCTTTGCTTATAACAAAAGGAGGGAATACATCTAAGGGTACGTTTACTCGCGACCTCTGCCTGGAAACTTCCTGTATTTTCAGGCCTCAGCCCGGGCCTCCAGCGATCCAGTATTAAGTCCATATTTACGATTCACATATTTGATTTGACTTAGGTTATACTTCGGATTCCCTTCACTACACAGCTCTCTGCATTTATCCGGACTTGAGACAAACACAAGAAATCATTGGCTTGTGACCTCTTATGGTTTATAATGTTATCTTTAGTTAAGACCACAGCTGTGTACCCAAACAGGGTGAAACCACCAGTTTATAGATTTCTATCTAGTTTACTTATACCAAATTATGAAAAACAGAACATTTGCAGGCTTTTCTATTAGGACAGCTTGTAATTTTTTTTTGAATTAACGTTCGTCAATCAAAAATCAAATCTGTAGAGAGTCTGTATATTCAAGCATTACAATTTTTTGATTACAAACAAGTGTGCCTCTGTCACAGCCACATTGCCTAGAACATAAGTTTTACGCTTAGTCAATATTATTTATTTAAAACATTTAAAGTTTGTATTCGAAAGCAAGACTGGACTTGTGGTACCCCCACCCTGTGATTACGTTGGTAAACTTAGAACTGCAACGGACCAGCCTGACCTGACTGAAGTGGTAATGTTCGAATCACATTCTATAACTCATCCTTTGCCAAGACAGCTTTTTCTGTCAAAGGTGAGAAGCTCTGGAATGCATATTGCCTCTTCACTTGAAATATATTGTACATTCTTTTATCTTTTTAGGAAATATAATGAGCCAGGTGTTGCTATAAATGTTTTTTAGAGAACATTAAAGAACAAACAGCATCATGAAGACCAGGGAAAACAGCAAACAAGTCAGTAAGGAAGTTGTGCATAAGTTTTAAGCAGAGATAGGATAGGTTATAAAACAATATCCCAAGTTGTAGCTGGTGGTGGTCAGAGGGCCCAATGGCACTGGTGCATGGCACCCTCACTTCTATCAGACTGCCCCAGAGAAGCTGTGGCTACAATCCAGTAGCTTGCTACCATCAGCGTGTGAGTGTGTGCTTGATGGGTGAATGACTGAATGTAGTGTGAAGTGCTTTGGGGTCCTCTGGACTAGTTGAAGCGCTACACAAGTACAGGCCATTTACCATTTTATCAGACTACATTAGGTGCTAGTTTTTGTGAGTTAATCAATAGCAAAATAATTTATGTTTATATCAATAACTTCTATGTAAACTGGCCAAAGGAAGGACTGAAACTTTGACTAAATATCAGTTTCCTGATCTTTGCTTTAAATATCACTTGTGGTACTCTTTTAGCATTGTGTATCCTTTAAAAAAGTATAAAACACACGGTTATTATGGATATCTAACATGATTCAGACAGTCTGTTTAGAAAATCACAACATCAGTATGGGGGTGCATTTCTTTAAAGCTTGCACTACATAAAAGCAAACTAGTTTTTACATGAACAACAAATTCACACATTCTGTCTGTGGTCAGCTTTGCTTCTCTGTTTTCACAAGATCATATCTCATATGATCAAACTTCTTTCTTTGAAATGTGAAGACATACAATTTAAAGTGTTTTTTGGCATCTAAGTGATATAGTCATCTTTCCTTTTAGGTTAGCTTCAACCTTTATATCTCAAATCGGGGTTCTTTTAGGTATAACACAACCTTCAGACGTTTTAGACTAGTGATGAACACAGAAATATTATATATTATCACCTGTCAATAATAATTACCAGTTTAAACATAAACCAGTAAAATAATCCTGTCTGTATTATGCCAGTCATAATTCAATTTGTCTTTTGCTGAAGCTGTCATAAGGTGTTACTTTTATCTGAAATTTTCAATAAATACTTTTTACCATCAAAAATCATGTTACTTTTTCAAATTAGAAGCATGAATTGGGTCTAAAAGTGACTAACACTGTTGATTTATCATCAATACTTTAAAGTTTTCAATGTATTTTATTGGGATTTTATATACCATTTTTTTTTTATCTGAAAAGTGTTGCATGCACATGCATTTAAACCCCATTAATCTAAAACCCTAAATAGATTACAGTGCAAACACATGATTCAAGACATCAACTGATGAGAAAACAAATTCCCCCCACGTATAGTTTAAGCGACTGTAAGCAAACAAATGAACACAGCAGGCTGGTCAGGGAGAAAGTTGTGGAAAAGTTTAAAGAAGGGTTAGGTTATAAAATAATGTTCCAAGCTTTAAATATCTGACAGAGCACTGTTCAGTCCATCATTTTAAAATGGAAAGCATATGGAATAGCTGCAAATCTACCAAGTTATGGCTGTCTGCTTAAACTGATGGGGCAGGCAAGGGGAGCATTAATCAGAGAAGGACCATGATGATTTTAAAACTGCAGAGATCTGTTGCACTTTCTAAAAAGAATGGGGACATCTGGTAATTTTCAGGGGGTTTTATTGCCTCACAATATGGCCTACAGCTTTCAAAACGCCGTCTTCTTGCTCATCTCTGTGCGCATGCTCAAACTTTTTACACATAACAGTGAATGCCCTCTGGTGGCGCAAAAGCGTCACTGCATGCAAAACGGAAACTATGGCTTATAAAATAAACGTTTGGGGTGGGGAGGTCCACCTTTTACCAATAAAATTGCACTTCTGTCCTCAGGTCGGGGAAGCTGGTGATGACAGCATCATACTCTAGGGATGCTTTTCTTGAAAGAGACAGGGAAGCAAGGTGTAAATAATCGAGGAAAATACATATTTACAGATGCCTTCTATCCAATCTGACTGATTCTGAGAATTTTTTTTAAAATAAAATTAGCAAAAAATTCAGATTTAGTTGTGCAAAGCTAGTTGAGAAATACCCCAAAGGCTATGCAGCTGTAAATTGAGCAAAATATTCCACAAAGTCCTTGCTTACAGGGCGTGGATACAAATCTAACCCAGACTTTCAGATATTTAGATGTACATTTTATAAAGAATGTTACCTTTTCCTTCCACTTCACAATTACCCACTGATGGTAGTCTGTTGGTCTCTGTCGAAGAAAATCTAATAAAGTAAATTGAAAATTGTGGCTTTACAGTGACAAAATGTTAAAAAATTTGAAGGGTATACACACTATTCAGAGACTACCAGCTGATCTTAGCTGATCTTTTAAACATTTCAACAAAACTCTAAGTTTTAAGATTTTCTCTTTGATTTTAACAACAATAATCTATGTCCTTCAAATAATAACCTAAAGGAAGCTTTAATAAAATGATGGACATTGTGTATATCATAGGCATAACAGGAAAGAATTTATAAATTTGAATTTTATGTTTATCTACTGTTTTTTTTTTTTTTTTTTTTTTTTTTTTGTTATATCACAGTTGAAACTGTCGTAATAGCCATCTGAATTTTGTTCAAAGTATGAAAAAGCACACCCTCTACTGCTGTTTTTCCTGCACTACAACATATCTGCTTGCTAATCTCCTACACTTCAAAACAATTAAATCATATTGTTACACAAAAAGGCCCACATAAATTGAGGTTTGGATATTGATAGCTGAACGGCCCTTATTTATTTAGTCTTGTTGAAAGAAATCTTATTATTTAAACTGCAAGTGAATGCATGGTGTTACATCTGCATTTTTGTAGAATAAATGCAGAGACACTAACACCTGCCTCAGACCAGGCCACTTAAAGCTGCAGTATGAAACTTTTATTTAAAGAATATTTTTCTACATATTTGTTGAAATATTCTCCATTTCAAACCATTCTCATACCTCAGAATGGTATGAGAATGGTATGAGTTTTCACAGTTAATCTGTGGGGGAAAAAAAGAAAAATTGAGCTCCTCTGCATTCTCCCAGTGCTATCTAGAAACAACCAATCAGAGCCAGGAGGCGGGTCTTAGCGCTATCAATCACCGTCTGAGTGGCGCTGCTCATCACTCCCCCACCTGCTCTCTGCTGCTGCAGCTGGCAGAGACTGTACTGAATACTCAAGCTAGTTAGCATGACCACCGATGATGACAGATACACAGGTTTCCTGTAAAGGCAAGTCGTTTCTCCGCCATTAGCACATTTAGCAGTGAATAAATTAGGTTGACTGACAGTGGTAAGACCTTCCTCCTGGCTCTGATTGGTTGTTTTTGGTCGGGGAACAGTGCAAAGTTACATACTGCAGCTTTAAGTAAGCAAACACTTAAAACAACATTAACTTAGTATGTAAATCTGTGCAATGTGTTCTACAGCCTTCTTTATTTTCTTTTTCTAAAATTGCACTATTTCCATCAATGTTACTTTAGAAATGCATTTATTTCCACAAGTAGTGGCACTAACTGTAAGCTTTTGGTCTGTTTGAAGCTAAATTGAAAAAATCAGAAGGATTTTGTTTTAAAACCAATACCTAAAGGGAAAGCTATCTACCCTAACTCATAAGCAAGGTCTTTGAATTGTATTTATGTATTATTAAATATTCACTGTAATTTACTTCCAATTTCCAGTTTTTGCTGCTTAAAGGAATTGGGATCCACTCAGTTTTCTCAGCAGAGCAGAAGACACCTCTTGCAAATGTGTTCACCCTTTCTCATTAGATTGACACACACTCCTCACCCTTTTGCAAAACAGTTAACACAAATGTCTTTCAAGCAGTCCAAACTCCATTGTTTAACCATGTTAACCAAACAGAAATCTGCTGTTCCTAACAATTAGACGCTTCCTCAATCAGTATGAAACCACTGAAGCACCTGTTTCACTCTACTTCCTAGAAATCTTCACTCAGGAGTCAGTCTGCAAGCTGTAAAATTTCCCATGTCTGTTCTTTGTTCTTTACCAGTATGGATCCAAGGCAGAGTATCAGTAGTGGGAATTTCTTTTACTGTTATATATAGTTTTCTAACTTTCTTATTCTCTGAATATATTTTGGTTTACATTTACAATATTTCAGTTTTCAGTCACAGTTTGAAAAAAAATGTCATGCAATCAATAAAATTTGCATCAAAGAATTTCTGATTCTGGATCCAATTCTTTTCAATAAGGACAGTTTGACACAGCCTTTGTAGATAGATAAATGGTACTGGCATGGAAGCAATGGGCTACAATGACAAGCAATGGTGCACTGAGTACTGTATTTTGTTGTATATTATCTAATGACTGATAGGAAGAGTTCATACACTTGGTTGCAAGTTGTCTGAAGGCAATATGCCCCTTGAAGGGTTCTTCAAGGGGCATAAAGCCTCTGATAACTTAGCTCCTAGGATCATAGGGACACTTCAAACCCCTCCACCACAATAAGTGGCAGCCCACGGAGGGGAAAACTTAAAATAACCATTACATAGACAGTTTTTTTATTAAAAGGGCTTTTAAGTGTGATCTGAAGATGAGTGTTCCAAAGATGGTGTTCTGGTGTTCATTCAAGCGGTTAGAATGGTGAGGCTGATGGAAGAGGAAGACCTGAAAGTGTAGGTGGTGTATTGGTGCAGATGGTTTAAGGGGTGTAAAACAACTGCCTTCAATGAGCTTGACTTTGGTTCTGTAGAAGGTTTCTTCCTGTTAAATGGGACATTTGACTGTAACATAGGACAATCTTAGTTTTATTACATTTAGGTGTGTAAATTAACGTAATCTGTCTATACAAATGAATTGTATTGGTATAAAGTGGATTTATTGTGCCTTTCTGCATTGAAAAGTGGGATTATTTTTCGAGTAACCTCCTTCAGACATTTGTTGTGACTTGGCATTATAAATACAACTGAATTGACCAAAAATCTTTGTTATATTATTGTTTAATTTGAAGAAGTTTGTGGTGAGCCAAAATTTAACAGAGGAGGAAGGTGGGTTTAAGGAAATGTTTTATCTTTGTAACAATAAAAACTTTATACTGAATATGCATATTGCTACTGTTCTCACTGACAAATTGGGTATGAATTTTTAAACAGATGTTATTACCAGCACCTTGAGCACACAATTCTTGTCTGGTGGCATGGTATACTTGCAATGGTTTCTAATTTCCTCTCATCTGGCTCAATACCTTCAGCAGACAACTTGTCTGAAAAATCTTATTTTCTGTACATCAAAATTTCTTATCTAACAAATTAACTTTGAACCACTTTATCTCACCCTTTGCAGCACATTTACCAGTCTTTGGTTATGCTCGTGTACGATGGAGCCCAAGATAACCATGTTGTCAATATAACAAAGAGCACCTTTGAGTCCTTCCAACATGTCCATAGAAAGATGAAAAATCTTAGAAGCTGAGAAGATGCCAAACGGCATTCTCAGGACTCTGGTTTTCTTTTTTTGTGTTTGTTGGTGGAGTGTTTACATGTTTTTGTTGTTGTTGCTATTAGTGGTTGGTGGGACTTAATGGTTGTTGGCTGGGTGTTCAAATGGTTTTCTATTTTGGTATTGGTTGTTGGTGGGATGTACTGATTGCTGGTGGAGAATTTCATTTTATTGTTGTATTCGTGGGGCATATGGGTTGTTAATGACATGTATTGGTTGTTGGTGGGATGTTTGAATGTTTTGTTTGGTAGAATGTATAAGTTGGTGGGGTGGTTAAATATTGTTTTTCGCTGGTGGTTGGTGATGGGGTGTATTGGTTGTTAAGGTTTATTTTGGCAATGTTGTTGGTGGAGTGTATTAGTTGTTGGTGTGGTGTACTGGTTGTAGGAGGGGTGGTTATATTCTTTCTTTTTGGTATTGGCTCTTGGTAGGGTGTATTGGTTGCTGGTTGGTTACTTAAATGTTTTTTGTTGTTTTGAGTTGTCGGTGGGGCGTATTAGTTGTGTATGAGGTGCATCAGTTGTCGGTGAGGTATATTCATTGTTTGTAAGGTGTATTAGTTATCAGTGGGGCATATTAGTTGTTTGTGAGGTGTATTGATTGTTAGTGTGGTGTACTGGTTGGTGGGGTGTATTAGTAGTTTGTGGGGCGTATTGGTTGTTGGTGGAGTGTATTGGTTTTCTGTGGGGTGTTTGGAGGTTTTTTGTCTTTATTTTGTTGGGGTTTTTTTATTATTATTTTGTTTTAAAATTTTTCATATTTATTTTTGGTTTTGTTGGTTTTTTCATTATTTTGTTGTTTTTTTTTTTTCATTTTTAATATTTTCAGTTTTTATGAGTTAGTTTTTTTTTCATTATTATTTTGTTTGGGTTTTTTTCATTATCATTTTGTTTTGTTTTTTTATTATTTTGTTTTGTTTTTTAATTAATTTTTATTATTGCTGACTTTCTTTAGGTGACCATCTTTCTGTTTCATTGTCATGTGTTCTTCTTCTTTCTTATGGATCTTTTTCCTTCAACAGCTTTTGGATTTTCCTCCTGAAGCTGATTTATGTGATGAACTTGCTCTGCTTTCCACATCTGACACACAATTCTGTTTATTCATACAGCACCAATTCAAAGCACATGGCACTTTCCAAAATAAAGGGGAAAAAAAATCCTAGTTATCAGTGCATCAAATCATTATTATTTAAATTGGTTAAAAGTTCCCTAAGTAAGCCAGCAGATTACATAAAGTCATTGACTGTACCATAATGTCTCATAGTCGGGATGCATGTTTTGACAGTGGAGAGGAAAAACTTCCCTTTAATAAGAAGAAACCTCAACCAGAACCAGAACCTGGCTCATAGCCATCTGCTACGACCACCCGGGTGGATTGAGAAGACAGAGCGGACAGACACAAAAAGAAACAGAGGAGCTGATACAGAAGCACTTTCTATATTAGAGAAAAAACAGTTAATTGCAGTAGTAGCTCCTTTGGTGGCTTTAGCTAGGAGAGAAACAGCTAAACAGAATAAATCTGAGATGGTTTTAAAGGCTGAAGTGATTAAACAATAGTTAGTTGCAACAAAAGATCAGCCAGTAGCTCAGTCTAGGAGAAAGACAGGGTTAAAAACACTGAAATAAAGGGTTAAAACACAGAAATCCAGGGCCTGGTGAATCATCTGTAGAAGGAGAACATGGAATTGGAGTCTGCAGCCGATGCCACCCTCCCCCCTCCTCTGCAGAGGGGAAGATGCCACAGCTAAACAGAAGAAAGTGTGATTCTCCTGAAGTACTTTAATTATATATATATATATATATATATATATATATATATATATATATATATATATATATATATATATATATATATAATTAGAGAGAGAGAGAGAGAGAGAGAGAGAGAGAGAGATAGATAGATAGATGTGTGTGTGTCTGCCTGTGTGTCTGTAGGCTCTTGACAACCTTTCGTTGTGCCAGAACCTGCACCTGCCTGCATGAAGACTAATAACTAAGGGGAAAAGCTGGAAAGAGGTGAAAAAACAAGAACAAACTGTTATTGACACAAAATCTTCGGAGCGCTTTAAAACATTTGGTCCGAATCCGTAGAGATTAGTGCAGCAAGGACCGAGTGGATATTCGATAGATGTTGGTGGACTGCTTGGAGGCGCTAGGGATTAATCCCTCTCTGCCCGGATATGAGAGGGGAGAAAAATCTCTTTCACGTCGCTGTGACACTCTCACTCTTACATTCAAAGACGATGGCAGGCAAGAGATGAGAGAGGGACGTAGTCATCGCATCGATGGATGGATGCCCGTTTTTTCCTAATCAAACGGCCAGAAAGTCCAGCCCATCAGCGTCCGGACTGATTCATTATAAAATCGCGTCAACCAGCCGTCATCCACATGAACAAGTTCTGCGTGGATTGATCGTTCATTTCTGATACAAGGGGGGCTACAGCAGGAGCCGCCATGTCTCATGCGTGGGGATACGGACCAACCAACGGTGAGGATTTCACAGCATCCATACAAACATGACGGAGCTTAATCCTGATTGGTTAGGAACCTTGCATCTCGCTGAACCATATCAGCTAAAATGTAGAAAAATGTAGCCGCAATTAACCACTCTTCAATAACTTGAAAAGGTGTTTTGCATAACTCTTGCACATGCAGCTCAGGCTTTGCGTTTACCGGAGGGTTACAAGTAAATGCATAGGATATAAATACAGGTACGAACATGATGTCAATTAATTTTACATTCCGTTAAAATTTAAGTTCGCTCCAGTTCAAAAAAGGGCTTAATTTTTACCTGTTTAACACTGCACAATGTGTGTTTCAGATATTGCTGAAACAGAAATGCTCTAGTAGAAGTAAATGGTATTGGTATAAATTATGCCTTTCACTAAGCAGTTTCCAACTCGTTATTTTATGCATTTTTTGTAATTATGAATTTTGCACATGCTTTAAAACAGAATTACAACACTGTTTTAAAGCAAATGCATTATCTTGGGATCTGAATGGAAGGGATTCTTCCCTGGTTCTGCATTGGAATAGTGAGATCAGATTAGACTGAAAAAAATCTCTTATTTTTAAGTCTTCTTTTAAATAAGTTTTTCATAACCAGAATTTAATAATGCCTCCACATTCACTTACACCTCTATTGTTAACATTTTAAATTTAATCTCAGATATGATTATTGAATTGCCTGTGTTTATGTATGTGTTTTATTACATTTTATTACTTGCCGTCAGTTGTTTTCTACCTTTTTGTTTTAAAATCTTATCTTGTAAAACACTTACTAACGCTTGTTATTTAAGGTGTTATAATTAAAGTTGTTTTTTTTTTTTTTTTTATAATTTTTATAATTATTTGTAGGACCTGACATATGGGCAGAAAAATTCCCAAATGCCAAGGGGCCCAGACAGTCTCCCATCAACATTGTTACCACGGAGGCCCAATTTGACCCATCTCTGAAGCCTCTGAAAATCAAGTACGACCCGTCCAATTCCAAGGGCATTCTCAACAACGGACACTCCATCCAGGTGGACTTTGTGGATGACACTGACAGTTCTAGTAAGCATTGCCCACCTCCTAATTTAAGGCCCGAGAACCACAAAAAAATATTTATTTATATACATAAAATCTTGTTATTCCTATTTTACAAATGTTTTTGTTTAGATATGTCAGCTCAAGGTTTTCTTTTTGGTGCACTTAGCCAATTTAAAATGATGACATTTTCTTTTTACTGTATTATGATTTCATATCATTACACATTGCCAGACCTTTAATGGTAATGGATTCTAAAAAAAGGTTTAACTTTGTGTATCATGCTTGTGCATCTACCTGGGCTGTGTGTATTAACAATTCTGTAACAAAAGAGTGACTTTATGATATTATCTTTTAGAGGTCTGGCATGTTTAGCCAGTAACAGTAACTTGCTGACATAGGAAGTTCATCCCAGTAGCAGGAACAGGGTGGAAACAAAGATTAGATGTGTGATTTTATTTATTTATTTTTTGGGTTGAAAGACTAAAGAGAGCAAACAGCACTCCAAGCTCCAATCAATGTTTCCTATAAAAAAAAAAAATAGTACATAAAAACAAAATGTACACCAGAAGTTATATTTTACATTACTCATATAAACATAGAGAAACATAGATTTACTTTCTAATAAATAGTATAATCTCTAATAATCGTCATAGTAGAAAAGATAAAGAATTGTGAAAAACAAATTCTGTTTAAGGACTTTTTAAATTATTTTACTGGTATCTAAAGTTTGAGATATTAGGAGCCAAAATGTAGCATTATGATGTTTTCATTTTGGGCCTTTTTGAACGGTTTGCTTTTTATTTATTTTTTTTTATCATTGACTGATACTTCAAATACTGTCAAAATGTATTTCATATGAAACTCTTAATATTTTTTGTTATCAATTGCTACCATCAGTATTCACTGAAACTATGACATAAAATGCAACATGCCATAATGACAACTGACTCTTTAAAACATCATCCATTGGAAAACCAAGTGCCAAAAGAAAAGAAAACTGTAAAGGTTCTTGTATTTCAATTTATGTTTCTTCTGATTATATTAATTCAAGCAGTGAATCCCAACAACAGTAGTTTGTTCTCCACAAAGTCTCTTTATCATTTACTTCAGTAAGTAAATGTTTAAGAGTGGGGCTGCACCACATTGATTCACTACAGATTATTTATACAGAGTAAATTTACAACAAATATCATCTCAAGACACTTTAGAAAACAAAAGAAAAATAAATTTCATATATAGAAATGTGACATCTGTTCAGCTAGATCATCCAGAGTGATTCAGTTCGGAAACTGGATTGTAATTTTGTTGCTGCCAACACTCTTTTGGCCTTTACCATCTTTGCCACTGTCATCTGCGTCAGGTGAGGGCAGCTGCTTCAGAAAGACTCCATCTCACAGGCTAAATATCTTACTGACATGCAAAGTGTATATTCATGACAACATGAAATACCCAAATGATGTATTCTAACTAGTTTTTGCAATATTATGCACACACTAATCCTGCAATGACAATATAACATATAGCCCTTACTTGGAAATTCAAATATTTTTTAAAAACTCCACATTCTTTTAATCAGTGTTTTCAGTATTGATGGACATAGGCACACACACAAGTGTGCAAATCAAGCACCTCTAACAGACAACTGACAGCAGTCTCCTTCAATGTCAAAGCAGTTTTTTTCTTAAAATACAGATGAAACCAGAAGTTTACATATACTAAATAAATACACATGCACATTTTTTTCCCCCCATTGTTTTAAATTAAATCAGAACAAACTTCTCTTGTTTTAGGTTAGTTAGAATTACCAAAATTATTTCTATTTGCTAAATGTCAGAAAACTCAGTGAGAACATTTTTCAATATTTATTTGTAACTTTCTTCAAATTCAGAAGTTTACATACATTTGATTAGTATTTGGTAGCTTTGCCTTTGAACTGTATGACTTAGGTCAAACCTTTTGGGTTTCCTTCCACAAACCCTCTGATAGGTTAACTGACACATTTAAGTTAATTGGAGGCTCACCTGTGGATGTATTTTAATTCCACACCTGGAACACACTGCTTTGTTTGACATGATGGGAAAGTCAAAAGAAATCAGCCAAGATATCAGGAAGATAATAGTGGAGCTGCACCAGTCAAGTTCATCCTTGGGAACAATTTCCAGATGCTTCATTCATCTGTTCAAACAATTATACACAAGTATAGACATGATGGTAATTGTTCAACCATCATACTGCTCAGGAAGGAGGTGGGGTTCTGTGTCCCAGAGAAGAACAGGTTTTGGACGAAAATGTGCCAATCGACCCCAGAACGAAAGCCAAAGACCTTGTGAAGATGCTGCTGAAATTGGTCAGAGAGTCATTATCCACAGTGAAATGTGTCCTGTACCAACATGGGCTGGAAGGCATTTAGCGAGGAAGAAGTCTTCTGTCATGATGTGTAGTGGTAGTTGTGGACCCAAATGCATAAAGGCAGAGGCAGTGAGTAGTTTTTGAAGATTTAATAAAATGATGAACAAACACCACAGCGAATGCAGGAAGCCAGCGCAGAACAAAAACTGGAATCCAGTTTTCTTCGGGGAAGAAAATGAGTAAGTAACAGGAGGAACCAGTGAGGAGTGAGAGCAAGAAAAGAGCTTAAATACTGGCAGTGTGAATGCTGAAATAATGGACTGGAGCTGATTGGCTAACAGTTTGCAGGTGTGAGGAAAGAGAGCTGAGGAGAGAGAATGGCACCAGGGGGCGAGGGAGAGTAAACAAAGAAGCAAGGAAAATGAATCTACAGTAACAGAGGATAACTAGAGGCAGGAATAAATAAACATATTTTAAACTAGAATAACTAAGAAAGAACTGTGCTAAAGTTAAACAGAAACAATGCTGATCTAATCAACGTAAAAAACACAGGATAACAATAATCAAAAGCTAGAATCAGAAGAATTAACCCCAAAACCACCCAGGTTCTGACACCTTCACTTCAAAAGAAGCATAAAGAACCAGATTGCAGTTTGTAAATACATACAGGGACAAAGACCTTCACTTCTGGAGAGATGTTCTGTGATCTGATGAAACAAAAGTGGAACTGTTTGACCATAATGACCATCGTTACATTTGGAGGACATAGGGGGATGCTTGTACCATCCTAATTGTGAAGTACGGGGGTGGCAGCATCACGTTGTGGGGCTGTTTTGCTGCAGGAGGAAATAGTGCACTTCATAAAATAGATGGCATCATATGGAAAGAATGTTATGTGGAAATATTGAAGCAACATCTAAAGACATTAGATGTCTCTAGATATTTAACAGAAGGTTAAAGCTCTGCCACAAATGGGTCTTTCAAATGGACAACAACCTTCAGCATACAGCCAAAGTGGTTACAAAGTGGCTTAAGGACAATAAAGTCAATGCTTTGGTGTGGCCATCACAAAGCTCTGATCTCAATCCTATGGAAAAGTTGTGGGTAGATCTGAAAAGGCGTGTACGAGAGAGGCGGCCTACAAACCTGACTAAGTTATGCTTGTTCTGTTGGGAGGAATGACCCAGAACTCCAGCAAACTACTGAGATAAACTTGTGGAAGGAACCCCAAAAGATTTGATTCAAGTCATACAGTTTAAAAAACAATTATCCCTGATACTGACCAAATGTATGTAAACTTCTGAATTCGAAGAAAGTTAAATAAAAAAAAAAAAAAATCTCTCACTGAGCTTTCTGACATTTAGCAAATAGAAATACTTTTGGTAATTCTAACTGACCGATAACAAGAGAAGTTTGATCTGATATAACTTCTGACAGTGAGAAAAATGTGCATTTGTCTTTTTATTCGGTGCATGTAAACTTCTGGTGTCAACTGTAATAGCAGCATTTTTGGATTATTTTGCAGAATTAACACTTTATGCATGTTCCATTTGAGATTTTCTGTGTTGATAACCCTGCCCCAGGGTTATCAACAAACAGGGTTATCTGTGTTGATAACCCTGGGGTAGGGTTATCAACACAGAAAAAATTACAGCAGAATTAATAATAACTCAAAGCTAACAAAAACTGGGAAAGAACATAGACAACAAAGTGAGTTTATTTTTTGTGTTGTATCCATCAGCTCTGACTGGTGGTCCCATTTCTGGAACATACCGCTTGAAGCAGTTTCATTTCCACTGGGGAGGCAGCGATGACAGAGGCTCTGAGCATAATGTCAACGGGGCCCAGTTCCCTTGTGAGGTAGGAAAGCCACTGGGGGTTCTCTAGTTGCTTAAGCAGGAGTTAAAAACCAGTATACATTAAGAAATCTTTAAATTTCCATGTTGAACAAAGGACTATAGATCTTGTCCCTAACCCTGATGTATGTTGACAATCTTGTGATTTTTTTTGTCAATATAGTGCTGGTCTGTTAAGGGTTTGCTCTCAGTATGGATTGTAGTTTGACATTTAATATAATGCAAAAAAACAGTAAAATCATGATTGTCAGGAGCAAAGAGGACGCTAAATTATCTTTCCCTGACTTCACTCTGTTTGGCAGCATCCTCAAAGTCAGTGATGAGGTTAAATACTTGGGACATTACATAACCGCTGTCCTGTCTGCTGATAGAGACATTTACAGGCAGCGTTATATGCAATATGTACAAGCGAATATGCTTCTTCAAAAGTTGTCTATGTGCTTGGTATCTGTCAAACTGCACTTTTTAAAACATATTGTACTCCAATGCCACTGCCCACTTGTGGCAGCATTACAGAAAAAGCAGTACGCATAAACTTCAGGTGACGTACTGATGGCATGAGGATGCTGCTTAAGGTTCTGCAATGGAGTAGTGTCAGTCAGATGTTTGCAAATGCCAGTGTACCAACTTGTGCTGCTGTGCTTTGAAACCTTATGTACAGATGTATGTGTAGGCTAACAGACTCTGTAAATAGCATCATTTACACTTTGATACACCCGGTACAAAGCTCAGTTAGATTGTTTTCTAGGCTGTGGAATGACTGGTGCCTTAGTTTATATGGCAGTGGATGAACATTCTGTTTTTATTGTGTCTTGTTGTTGTTGTTTGTTTTGTCTGTTTTTGTTTACTTTGGACCATGTATGTGCCTGAATAAAAAGTTTTGACTGAATAATAAATCATAAGGAGTTCTTTTGTATTGGTGCAGTTTTATAAAGAGGCTTAAGCAGAGGTGAGGAGAGGCCCAAAATTGTTCACGAGTAAAGTAGCATTACTTCAATATGTTTTACACAATTAGAGCTAAAAAATAGTTATTATAAAAGTAGGCTGCTGTAAGAAAAGTACTTGGTAAAAAGGCTGCTGATGTACTAGCTGTTTGACCATAGCATCTGATTTAATTTAAACAAAATGATGTAATCAGATGGACCAAAACAAAGTTATGTGCAAGTTCTGGTGTTTTAAAGAATTATAATCAAAAATTAGTACAAATAAACAACTGCAAAAAAACAAAACAAAAAAAATTCAGACAAAAGAAACACACATTTCCAAATCTATTTTGTTCACAAGATAAACCTACTGAAACAAATATTTACAGTAGGTAATGTATGAATGCAATGCAAAGTATCTCCAGTAACGGTATCAACTGTTTCCTATATATATTTACTTCACCCCTATGCTTGCCTCAAAGGATGCTTTTGGTATTATAAGCAAGCATACTTTTAAATATTACACTATTCTTTTTATATTGCAAGTAAAAAGGTTTTAACTAATTCATATCTTCTTGCAATCCATATAATTTGTAGGTTGTTTGGTAACCATGGATGAATCTTGCCTTTCTTTCCTCAGCTTCACCTGGTGCACTGGAATACCAAATATTCCAGCTTTGGAGAGGCTGCTGACAAGGCCGATGGACTGGCTGTAATTGGGGTCTTCCTCAAGGTGACTGATTATTAGCTGTTCATACCAATCAGTCTTTCTCTGCACTGTGGTGTAGACTTGGGAAACTGTCGACAATTGGAGAAAAGGCTGATAAATAATGGTGCATTTAAACCAAATAAGTAGCAAACGTTACATGTTATGTTCTGATTTTCTTTGTTTAGATTGGTGCAGCCAACCCTGAGCTTCAGAAAGTGCTGGATGCACTAGACTCTGTCAAGACGAAGGTAAAGGAGAGCTCTCCAGGCTTTTTGTTGAAGAGGATTTTATCAACTTGAAAACTGATAGTTTTTCCTTTCTCTTTCTTTATTTCGCCTCTTATTTCCATGTCCTCTGCCCTGATTCCTCTAGGGAAAGCAGACAACCTTCTCTAACTTTGATGCAAAGAGTCTTCTTCCACATTCTCTGGATTATTGGACTTATGAGGGCTCCCTGACAACTCCACCCCTCCTGGAGAGCGTTACTTGGATTGTCCTCAGGGAGGTGATCAACGTCAGCTCTGCACAGGTGAGAATCTAACTAAGTTAGTTGAAAAACCGCCATTACTGGACTAAAGTGAAAAAGGCAAAATAAAGGATTAAAAGTTTGTTATCTGTAAAGTTATGGGCCTAATTTTCCTCCTAAAAACAAATTATGAGCTACTCAACAAAAAAATTGGATGTTAAATTTATCATAGAAGACCCCAGGTATTTCACTTAATAACAAAAGTCTCACATGAAACATGACAGACTACTATAAATATATAGTATAATAAATATATTAATATATATTTCACTGTAAACATTAGCAGTTTATTCATTAGTAGCTTAAGATCCCAGATACATTTGTTTAACAAAATAATAGACAGCTATTTAATATATACACTTCAAGAACAACATATATATGTAGTCCTGAACTTGAACTGGGATGTGTTGTGACTTATTACAGTCTCATGACTGTATTGAACTTATGGTTCATGTTTTGTCTTTATTTTATCATGCTTATGGACCAAAGATGTAACACACCTCCTGCTACAGTGTCTTGGAAATGTATCCATATACCTTGAATCTCTCACATTTTGTCACATTGAAACCAAAAACTTTTGTATATTTTATTTGTACTATGATCAGCTCAAAGTAGCACATGATTAGAAAGTCGCTGCTAAATGATACATGGTTCTAACTTTGTTTTAAAATGATGTAAATCTGAAAAGTGGTATGCATATGTATTTACCCCTCTTTCGTTTTGAGTATTGATTCAGGAGGGCTGACCACAAAAGCACTCCAGACTTTTAATATTTGTATTTGTGAAATCATTTTCTAATTCACAATTACAAACCAGTTTGTCAAGGGACTTTTTGCAGTAAGAAGTTATCATGAAGTTTTCTAAGTTAATATCAACCAAAATGATCAACTTTTACTCTGGCATTGTCTTGACTGATTTTTCTTGACCATTGGAGAAGGTAGTTTCTGCATAAAATTAGTAATATTTTCCTTTCTATCATTCTTAAAACAAACCTGTAATATAAATCCTTTTTGCAACAGGAACAGAACCAGGCAGTTTAAAAGAAAAAAAATTATATATATCTAAATTTATATATTTACACTCAATAAATCTGTAAGTGAATTTTCTTTGCTTTCACACTCAAATAAAAAAAAGAAAATAAATTCAGTAAATTTGCTTTCAAGATTGAACTTGAATTCAATTTAATCTGGTCCTCTGTAGACATTATAACTGATAAATAATCAGCATTTTTCTTTCTGCGTCCATTTACTGAGATAAATGAATTGTAGTTTTCTTCTTTTCCATTGCACAGCCAGTAATAAATAGGCTAGGCTTAATGGCATTGTCAGCACATGGCTTCATCATCCGGATCAGTGGCCAGTCTAGTCAGAAAGGTGGTCTTTAAAAATGAGAAAAACCAGTGACGTTCACAATATACAGGGAGGATTGTTTTTAGTAGGATTATTCTTTTATTTTAGTAAGAGATTTAAAAAATGTACATACAAAAACTCAGTTTTGGACTATTTTCCTGCTGCATAGCATGTTTCCTAACATTAGGGTGAAACCAGTATTAGCGTCATCAAAGGCACTGATCAGTTAGTCACTGCTCCTCTTACGTCACCACTGCATTTTCTCCAAGTCTAAGAGATTTTTAAGGGGTTAGGACTTGCAGCCTGCATTATAGTTAGAATTAGATCATGACTTGGTGGAGTAAAATGATCAACATTTTTGGTTGTATGACCCAACAATGAGCAGCTCTCCAGTCCTCTGAGCATATCTACTGAAAATCGTGAGGTATGTTGATATGCTCTTTGAAGTGTGTGAGGAAATGAATGTTATGTTGACTAAAAACTGGCTTTATGCACAGCATGAATTGCTGAGATAAAGTACAGAGTAAAAGCTGTGGAAACTGCATGGATGAAACAGACATTTTCTGCAAATCATCATGACATCAAATGACATACCATTCATTGTCATTTTTAGACATGAATACTGGAGAAAGCAGGTATTTGTCTGCAGAATCAGATTCTAACTTTTTACCACTCATGGACCTCAAAGTTGACAATTCTCAACTTAAAATAAGCTGTACTTGATTTTGTTTTTGTTAGGTTAGGGAATCCTGTTGTACACTTACAAGGTGGGGGAGTTGGATTATTATGGATCCTATTGATTTGCGTTGTAGAAAGACGATGATCTTAACTACTTTCTTCTTTGTCTGTCTCTCTTCTCCCTCTTAGATGGACAAGTTCCGAAGCATCTTCTTCACTGGAGAAGGAGAACCTCCAAGCTCCATGGTGGACAACTACCGCTCCCCGCAGCTGCTCAAGGGTCGTCAAGTCCGGGCCTCCTTCAAATAAATTCACCTCAGCTCTCACAACTTCCATACTTCCCTCCAGTGTGTTCATTATTCTCCCCTTAAAATGTGTGTTTTTATTTCTCAATTTCAACACTGAACATCTGTTAGCATCAGCTCCCAGCAGTGTGGCAAAAAAAATCCCTCCATTTAGAGCCTTAATGAGTCCCTAATTTTTCTCTCTAACATGTTTAGCATTCTTTTTTCTCTGACTAATGCTTGTCTGGGCTAGAGATAGGATTGGGTGAGAAACTCAGTCTTCCAGGATGGACTCAGCGTAGAGCCGCTGTTCCTCCACATCGAGAGGAGCCAGTTGAGGTGGCTCGGGCATCTTGTTAGGATGCCTCCCTGGTGAGGTGTTCTGGGCACGTCCCACTGTAAGGAGACCCAGAGGAAGACCCGGGAGACGCTGGAGGGACTATGTTTCTCGGCTGACCTGGTAACGTCTTGGGGTTCCCTCGGAGGAGCTGGCCCAAGTGGCTGGGGAGAGGGAGGTTTGGACCTCTCTGCTTAGGTTGCTGCCTCTACGACCTAACTCCGGATTAAGCGGAAGATAATGGCTGGATGGATGAATTTAATTTTCTCATCCGAACTGAGGCAGACTCCTTAAGAGTGATATCTTTCCTAATTGGTTATGTGAAACTTTTAATATCAAAGTTCAAGTACAGATGTTGACTGTTATATATGATATTGGTAAATGTAAAAGCTCCAGTCAAAACTGATGTTTTAAACTGCCTATTCGATTTCATTTTGCCTTGTATGGCAATGGAAGTTTTTATCAACTTCAACTTTTTTTATTATCACTGGTGCTGCATTCTGCTGATAAGATTGCTAAATAAATGCTTTGGCTGATGACTGTTTAAACACTGTTTTCACATGAATAATGAATAAAAAATAGCTTAGATCCAACATTTTCCTTTTGTAAGAGTAATCATTTTATTTGGGCAAACCCCTAAACATCCAAGTCAAACCACAGAACAACACACTTTTTGAAAATGTCCTTCAAGATTTTAAAGTTCACATTAAAGTATATTAGTTATACCATATGAACTGTGTGTTACAACTAAAGTTTCTTTGCCTTGCCTAAACAGCATTACTATTTTACAGCCATTCTAGGTTGAAACATTACTCACTCAGCTGCAACAGTATAGAATATCGGAATAATTGTTCTGACAGTTTATGAATACATAGTTTTACCACTGAAATTAAAGCATTTCAACTACAATTAATATTATTGCTTGAATATCCAACTTTATCAATGTCTTTAGATATTTTTCCACTTAACTTGACCAGAGTATTACTAGTTTTTGGTTTTCATATCAAAATGTTATTTTTTGTGGTAGTTCCTCCAGGTGCATCCCTCTTGTGATCATTTGTCATTTTGTCTGAAAACCAGAATATAATAATAATAACAACAATCATGGGAAGAATGACCAGAAACATAACAGAGAATCAATGAAGGAGTCAGTGGACCAAAAACCAAAAGTGCTATATATACTGAGGAAGAAGTGGAGAATGATATGAGAACCAGAAGGACTATTTAGGGGAGAATAGAGAACAGCTGCAGGAGAGAGCAGGCAGATCAGAATTAGGAGATGGAAAACAGCTGGAAAGGGGAGCGGGCTAAGAGAAAGTGAAAGATAAATAGAGCAGAAAGCAGGTAGGCCATAAGATTAAACAAAGGGAAAAACCTAAACCTAACATAAACAGAAAAAAAACAATCTAAGTAAACAAGTCCAATGCACAAATAATAATAAATAAGTACATAAATTAACACAAAAGCCAGTAGCAATCCCAAACACACACACCAATATGAGGAGCAGTCAGCAATTTGGGGCTACATGCCTTGCCCAGGGGCACATCAACAAATGACAGAGGAAGAAGCTGGATCAAATTATCTTTCTGATTCCAAGAAGACTATTCTTCCCAGTATTATAAACATGGAATATATCCAAATGTATATTCTTTTATGTGGCTCAATTATTAACAGATCAAAAAATGTGAAGTATCTGCAAATATTCTTAACAAGACATTCAAATTATTAGAAGACAGTATATGTTAAGGGTTAAATCTCTGACAATCCAATTAATAAATTAAATCAATAAAAAATACACATGACATAATTTAAATAAAACTGAAAATACATTTAAGTGAAACAATAAATCTATTCTTGCTAATGCAAGTATGCCAATAATGTATCATTCAATTATAACTAAATAATTTAAAGTGGCACCATAAATAAAAGTTTCAGTTCATCATATGGGAAAGAAGTATATGACTATTTCAGTATTTATTTATTTATTTTATAGTTCATCTGCTGAAGTGCACTATAACATTTTTCAAATTGTGTAACTGTGACCAAAAGTCCCTCACATCTGATTGGTTTTGCTGCACAGCAGGTCAATTTTAGACCAATCGGCCAATTGACTTTCATAGGTGATGGCGATACATTAAGTAAATTCATCATGTGCTGCAACATGGCCATAAAACTAAACTTCATTCCAGTCATTCATAGACTCTGAAACCAGTCTCAAAAGGTCTGGGACAAATTTTCATGCAGTCATAAGACAAAGATTAACAAAGAAGATCTGCTCATAATCCCAAACATCCCCGCTCAACTGTAAAACCCAGTCGAGGTGATGTCATGGCAAGGGCTTCTTCTGGATCAGACTCATTAATATTCTTTAATGACGCTACTCCTAACAGCAGCAGTGGCATGAACTTTGAAGAAAAATGTTATTTGATAATTTAAAGGAAGATGCAACCAAACTGATTGATTCTTCATCATGCAACAAGACAAACACATTGCTAAAACAACAAGGAAGTTCATCAGGGCCTCCATAGGGCATGAATTTTACATGCTGATAGGACACTGAAGGGACTTGCCTAAAATCAGCAGTGGCTGATAGGGAAAGCCTGGGAAAAGCATCATCAAAGATGACAGCAAACGTCTGGTGATGTCAATGGGTCAAATAGTTTGATCTGTTTCAACTTTGTCTTATACTGTTCTTTTGCGCACCAAAAAGGTACTGTCTAAGGTGTCAAATCTAAATATAAATACTTGCAAATAAAAGCGGAAACGTTGATTTCTTGTTTCATTTTCATTTTCTTTCTTTCAGCCTAAATTTTTGCAGTCTACAGCAAAACACTGTCTCAATAAATTAGAAGAGATGTGTAACACATTATATAACACAGCCTTTCATCTGAATATCATTTGTTCTGAATTAGAATTCTGTCACAAATCTGATTTAAAATGAGGCTCTTGTGTTACAGGACATTGTGACTAATGAGGACATTATATAACAAAGTCTGGCTGTTTGTCTTTGAAAAATCTCTTTTGAGTATTCATCATGACAAACCACTTACTGGATGGCCAGCTGGCACTCACTCTGTGCCTTTCATTGTCTAATCAACAGAGGGAGCAGTGTTTGACTGTGATATGAAATCCTTGTTCTTCACAATCTAAATACCTGGTCATATTTGACCAGGAAATATAAAGTCTCTATTATTACTTTCCACAATCCAATAAAAAAACAAATTATTAAACAATCCTTTATATATGACAGAATGTTAACAAAACTGTGAATAATTACATTTAATAAATAAAATGATCTAAATTCTCATTTGGATATGTTCTAAAAGAATTTTATAGACAGTATTAATAATAATTAAATAGCTATAAAATGTAATACTAAAATTAAATTCTAATAGGTGAAAATAATCAGTTAAAATACAAACTAATCATATCTGTTTATTTCAATATTCATTTATTAATTTCCTTGTTGATGTGTTGTAGTACATTTGAACAATATGAAATGAAAGGTTGTATTTGATGAGTTTCAGACTAATCATCCATAACTATAGCAACGTGAGCCCTACCCACCATATCTTGGACGGATAGAGTTAGATACATGCAGTATGCAGTGCAAAATTAGCAATCAAATGTTAGTGACTTCTGGATGAGTCACGATCATAATTTTGATTATTTGATAGTACATTGATGCAGAGGATCTACAGTATAAAAATAATTATATAAATACTAAAATAATGGTATACATATAAGGAATTAATGTTTTGATAATGTGGGTTGCCATGTTTAAATATTTAAATATACATTTATTACACAGTATTCAGAGCTTACAGTTGTATGTATATATGCAGTATGTAACTTATGAAAAATATGTTTTTTATACATTTGTTAAAATGATCATTATGTCATGACAGTATAATATATGACAGATGATCTATCTACATTTTTTCAATGTAACATATGCAGCTGCATCAAAACATGTATTTATTTTTAAAGATAAACATCTTTACCCGGGGTGGCAATCATAAGAAGGCACTGCTGTTCCAAAATTACCATAATGCAAAACATAATAATAACACCAGTAAAGAGCACAAGTCACATGTAAGAGCAAAAAGACTTTTGTGGGCTTATTCTGTATTTTTCAGTGAGGTTGTAGTTTCGGTTTGCATTTTGCTCATAGTAAGGAAAAGTTCACCCTCTGTTGGTGTTTCTACAGCTCAACAGTATCTCCGCTCACCAACTGGCACCTCTGAAAAGTTGCAAGGCATATTGTTACCACAGAAACAGAGGAAAAACTGAACCATAATCAACACATAACAGTGGTTAGTACCACATAAAAGGGACAGGAATTATGTATTTTCCAGGCACACAGTGCCATTTTATAGCAACTATTTTACCTTCACTTGTTATGAAAATGCTGAATATATCAAACATAACTTAAAAGAAATTTGACCTCTGTCTCTTTAGGAAGCTGCTGCTCTTTCCGACACTCCACCTTCAGCACCTCATCACAACAATGCTACATGCTACAATGCTATTATGCTGTTTACAACCATTCTTACAACTGGTGGACTGAAAAGTAGTTTGTATGATAAGCTCAGCAGACTCGCAGCTCCACCTGGTGTTTGCTAAATGCTGCTTCCACTAAGTGGGCAAGGCATGGGGGGAGGGGTACTCTGTGGGGAGGGATCTCAGCTGGAGACTGCAGCTCTGAGGAGGAGCTTTGTGGAAATAGTTGCTTGTGAGAACAAGCATTTAGGCACCCCCAAATGGCTGCCACAGGAGATTAAAGGATTTCTCAAACACGCATGAAAGAGTCAAAGCAACACTCCAGGTATATTTTTGATGAGGGAATGACATTATAACATGATATAAAGTTCAAAATAGTCAATTTTACATAATACCACTCCTTCAAATCACTTTGTTCTTGCAATATTTCTGTTGTTTAAGCTTACAATATCCCATTCGTTCATACTTTAGCACAGATAAAGTAAGCTATTAACTTCTACTTAGTGTATTTTAGAATCAGTTATTTCTCATTTATTTGGTTGTTGTTTGGTTATGCTAAAGCCTGAATAGCCTGTGAGGTCAAGTCAAATGTTTCTTCTGTTTGAAACCTGTCATGAGTACTAATTTACTAATTTCTAATTTCTAATTTAGTACTAATTTCTCAGTGAGTTTTTCCTCAACCCTGGTCCTCAGGGCCCACTGTCCTGCATTTTTAGATGTTTTCCCCACTCCATCTGATTTAAATAACTGCATTATCTCCTTTGCTTGCCTGCAATTGCTGCAAAAGCCTGTTAATCACCCATTCATTTAAGCCAGGTGGCAGGAGAATCTGTCCAAATGGAGCCAGTTCCTCCCCTGGGTGGAGTATGAGCATAATTCACACATTTCCTCTGCTACTGGTTTATTCCTCCATAGCTGAGAGTTCTTCCTTGATAAGCTGCCAATCTCATTTCATGAAAAACAGAAGTTGTCCAAACTCCTGCTGAGGTTTGCTACGACACTTAAAATAATGAAAGAGACACTTTCATTGTCTTTGTGGATGCTTTATTGCAAGATTTTGCAGACAGGAAAGAAAAATAAAAGGATTATCAGTGGCCATTTTCACAAATGTACACTGAGACATGATTTAACTGAACATTTTTCCATACAAAAGTTAAAGAGAAAGTAACACAAGCAATTGCATTTATTTATTTTTTTTCAACAAATTATCTCACAACTGGCCTAAACCTGACTGACTAGTTGGCTTAGAAAATTTCCTCATTGACTTTCCAAGCAAAATCCCATTTCTGGTGTAAAACACTTCGGCCAGAGAGGGATTCATGGGAGAGGAAATGTACTGATCACACTGATTACCACCCAGACTTGGTGCACACTCCACAAAGTAAGTAAAGAAAAATGTACCATGAGAAAACATGCAGCTGTCTACCACAAGCCCTTTATGGAGATCAAAGGAACACTGACCAAGCAGATCCCTGTTCCAAGATGTATCTTCATCATAAACTGAAAATTTCAGCTTGCTTTGCATATTGATGACAATGGGTCCAAAATCAAATTTTTCTGACCACCTGGGACTGTCATCATTACTGATTATTTGAGTCCGCTTTATCTGGTCACCATACTTAACTTCCACTGAACCATCTGTCTTACCAAACGTATCACCATACAGATTCTCTGCATAAAGTTTATACACCTTTAATGTTGCAAGACCTTTCTTAGCAGGACAACAGTTTGACTTGATATTCTGGTTGCTGTTACACACACATTCACAGGGATCTCTTTTGCTGGATCTTTGTCCAATTTGACAGGATTCAGAACATTTTTTCAGCACTGCATTTTTTAGAATGTACTGCTCCACCTCTCTTTTCAGCCCACTTTTTGAATGATGATTATCTGGAAGTATGGTGTGCAGAGGTTTCAAGTTATACTGGACTATATCAGGTGTGGTTTTAAGAGAGTTTAACCAGTTGTTATACACATCAGGGTCCGAACTGCCACCAAAAAGTACTATTCCCATTTCATTCCCACCAGTCACCTCTGTGAGCCGCTCACTAAATTCCGAGCTGAAACTCTGACCCGAGCTCATTTTTTTCTTCTTGGCTTCACAGTGTTTAGTCATGGCATTAACACTAGCACTGTTAACAAAGTTAGCTGAAGCTTCAACCGTCAAACAGTCACTAACATCTGTTGCTGTCAGCCCACTCATGGTTGCCTTGCATGTCTTGAAAGAGGTTGTTGCCTTTATTTCCCCTCCAAGATACACCTGTGTGATATAATGAGTGCCATAAGTGTCGATCAGCTCACGATATGCTGATGCTTTTCCAGAAGAATTTGGAGGAAGAGAGTTCACAGCTAACAGAAAGTCACGACTTAAAGGAGGATTAGTTGTCAGTCTGTACCTGTGGAGCAGAGAAAAATTTAAAATAAATTATTTGTCACAGTGTCATTTTGAAAATATCACTGTGGTACATGTACCTTTATTTAGTCCATATATGATTTATATCATTTTCAAAATCCTTTCAAAAGCATGTTGTGAATTATATCATAACTGATGGGAGAGTTGGAGGGGGTCGCCTTCTAAACTGATGTCTTATAATCCTATAATGGTCTCTATCTATCTTATAAGTAGAACTATTGATTTAATGTAATGTATTTAGTGCAGCAATTCACAGGCCATTATCCACAGAACTTCACGTCATCTATACCAGATGTTTCCACTTCATGCTTAGCACTCAATTTGGCTCACCTTAAAGACAGGAATTAGGGGCTCCTTACAGTAAATAGACCTCCTAATTCAGTTGTAGATTTTCAGTCATCCAGAACATGGCAATCCTTAGTGCTTAAGTACAAGGCAAATAGACTTTTTCTCTTATGTCTTGAAGACATATATTTTCGACCAAAACCTGTTTATCTCTGGGACACAGAACCCGTCACCTTCCTGAACGGTATGATAGTTGGACATTACCTTCATGTCTATAATTGTGTATAATTGTTTGAACAGATGAATGCAGCACCTTCAAGCATCTGGAAATTGTTCCAAAGGATGCACCAGACTGGTGCAGCTCCACTATTATCTTCCTGATATCTTGGCTGATTTCTTTTGACTTTCGAACTGTGTCAAACAAGAAAGCAGTGTGTTCCAGGTGTGGCCATAAAATACATCCACAGGTGAGCCTCCAATTAACTCAGATGTGTCAGTTAACCTATCAGAGGTTTGTAGAAGGAAACCCAAAAGGTTTGACCCAAGTCATAGTGTTTAAAAGAGAAAGTATCCCTGATACTGATCAAATGTATGTAAACGTTTTGAGGAAAGTTACAAAAATCTCTACAAAATGTTCTCGCTAAGGTTTCTGGCATTTAGCAAATAGAAATAAGTTTGGTCATTCTAACTAACCTAAAACAAGAGAAGTTTGATCTGATTTAACTTCAGACAGAGAGAAAGAAATTGTGTACGTGTCTTTTTAATAGGTGTATGTAAATACATGGTTTCAACTGTATGTGCACTTTATGTATACTCTAATTTGTAAAACAAAGTTTTCTAAACCTGCTTTTCTGTGACTTGGGGTTGTGGTTTTGCGCAGAGTCAGTTGTGTTTGTGCTCCTCTCAATTAAACTCAGTATTTTACCTATTTAGTTATTTAATGTGTTGATTGTGCTGTTAGTGCTTCTCCTGTATTTATTGTTTTAAATTATTATATCAATAGAATTTCAGGATCAAACCCATTAAGTTTACATGTAATGAAACATGTAATATCTAATAAATTGAGACTGACCCTATGTATACTTCACTCATGATGTTCGGTTTATGAAAAACTCCTGCAATTATCTTCACCATTTAAAATATTTCTCAATAAACACACAAAATAAACACTGACCTTACTAACAGTAATCCAATTCCATACTCACCTATAGAAGTTACAATTGACGGATTGGCGGACAAAGTTGTAGCGATCTTCTTTGGACTTTTTCATTCCAAATTCAGAAGCCCTGGAGTGTGACCCCCCAAGGCCAACACCGACAGTGACTGAAGGGTCCACAGGGATCTCAAGACCAATCTTCCAGTCATTGGAGACTGATGATGTGGAATCATTGACGAGAGATTCAACAGAATCGTAGAGTGTGCTGGAGACCTTCATGCTGCACTCTGGAAGGTTTCTCCAGTCCACCACAGAGACCGGGACCTTCTGGTTCTCTCCATTCAGGTAGCTGTTTCTGTACATCTTACAAGTGCCATTTCCAAGGTTCCATGTTTCAGTGTCGATGACATAGGCGCCCCTCCTCTGCATTGTCACAATGTCGAAGCCTTCTCCACCCAGGTTGTAACCTGGGACAAAGTGAGCCTTTTCACATTCTTGTGGGGAACCAATGAAACTCATGGTGGATGAGAGACCGGGAGGAATCCACATCCAAAACAGGAGCATGAGATGCCCAAGGTTTGCCATCTACGGGGGGGAAAAAAAGGAATAAAATACAAAAACACACTGCTTAGGCTGACAATAGTAAAGAAATTGAAGAAAAAAACAACTTTTGTTTGAATAGTCAAAATAGAAAATAGTTGGTGCAGACAAAGAGGAAGCACCTTGGTGCCTTACCTTGACTGTAGATGGCAAGTTCTGCTTAGTAGTTTCCAGTTTCCCAGTCACATTACAGTACTAATGTAGAGGTGGAGCTATAGTCTACAAATGTGATCGTCGCATATGTAATTAATATCGGTTTAATTTTGTAGCTGTTCTCACATTCACAGTGAAATGCACATCTACTCGTGATTCTCTCAAGGTGCTGGTGGTAACAACACATTTCATTCCATCCTGTTTTAACGGGTCTTTGATCACTACATGACACTTGTGGCATCACAAGAATTTGAGATTATTCGCTTGTTATGTGGTTGACAAAGTTTTTCACTCATGTGCTCTTTGTAGTTTTCTTTCTCCATCCTTGTCCCTTATGTCTCAACAGTTTTCAACACTAATGTTAATGTCAAAGAGTTTTTTCATCTTTTTGCAGAGTTGCAAAGAGTCTCACTTTAAACATGACATCTTCAGCAATACTGTATGTTTTCAACAATGCTAACATTAATAAAGGCTCAAAACAGTTTTTACATACTTGGAGTGCTGCTGAAATTGACATTAATGGATTTGATTTTACACCACAAACGTATTAAAGTCTAGAGTGTGTCTAAGTCTGAGGTGTTTTGAAGTTTTTTTTTTTGCAATTTAAGGGCGACCCGAGTCCTTGTCTGAAACTTGGGTCACCATCTCTGGTTATGGTTTGTCTGTTAAAAGCCTTTTTAAAAGACTCATTAGCTTTTCCTTCACTGTTTTAGTGTAGGTGGCTGCCTGAAAACATAAAAAATAAAACTACTACTATGCACCAACCTCTTCAGTACTGACATTAATAGTCAATTACTTTCTTAGTTCGTTATTTTTTTAACTGTGTTCTAATAAAAAAAAAAAAAAGAAGCTAGTGAAGAGCATTAAATGTAAACTGTAAATAATTTCTAACTTTTGTTTGTGGCTTTCTGTCACCTCCACAGCACAGCTTATAAAGACCTAATAAAGCTTTTATCAAATGATGCCTGTTTTATCAAGCTGTGGTAGAAATTCACACTCAGGCCTGTATAGTACCTATTTCTAGACTTCCCCTTTCAGAAGCATATGTACTGAAACTTTTCTGATGTTTCAGAAAAGTTTCCATACTGACTTCTTAGAGACAGACTGACTTTTTAGAAACAGTTAAGATTATATATATATATATATATATATATATATATATATATATATATATATATATATATATATATATATATATATATATATAATTTTAAGACAGTTTAATATATGGACAGAAAGGTGGAGTCTTGATTGCTGATGTGATTCCCACCGGTTGCTGTTCTGTGTTGTCACTATCAAATTTAAACTTGTTGCAGTTAAGTCCTTAAGACAGTAAAGAGCTGCTGTTTTTCACCTGTTAATTTCATTTAAACAACTGTTCCCAACTAATCAGGGCACTCAGGATGCTTTAGAATAGCATTTCCCTGCAGACTCTTACAGTTTGCAATGGGTATGAATAACATGACATGCTCGTTTACATGAACTTGTCATTTCTAGTTTGAAGAAACATGTTGATCAAGTTAAAAGATTACTTTAAATCTAAAAGGTGTCATAATTTGGGTAAGTAGTGTGGACCCAAAGTGCAACAGGACAGAGGCAGACATAGAATGAGAATTAATTTAATATTTAAAGTCCATAACCTTACAGAGCCACTTGGGAACACAAGAAGGCAGCGCAAGGAGACACACAGTAGATGCCACACAACACAAGGATCCAGCAGGGAATAATGGCACAGATAAGAACAAATATACACACAGGGGCATTCAGGGAAATGACGAACAGCTGGAAGCAATTACAGGACAAGACACAAGAGGAGGGCAGAAGTAAATAAGCAAAATACAAGCTCAAGAAACCCAAAACCATGACAAAAGGAGTATAAAAAATGGGGTTTAACTGTAAGTGTTGCATTGTTGACCATGAAAACCTTGTATAAAAATGTAACAAATGTACACTGGTTAGGCTTAAAGTGCAGATAATTAAGCCAAAGGCAGTTGAATATCAACATAAAAATAACTCTAGACCCATGAACGTATGCCGTTCCTGTAACAGCAATGTGTCAATGACAGGTTTTGAAGGCAAGAGGTGCTTAAACCTCAGATTCAAATAAAGCTCACAGTCATTTCGAAAACAAAGAGGTTGGTTCGAGTTTTTTGGTTTAGTCAGCAGTCATGATCAGTTTTTATGAGAGTCCACTGTGTCAACTGAGCGATAAGAACCAAAATAAATTGAAAAAAGAGTGTATCAAGAGTGTATCACAAAGGTTTAAGAAGCAAGTTAAACTATGCACGAGATTTGAACATTCTTTGACTACTCAGATCCATAATTAATGAAAACACTTAACCATCATCAAAAATAAACTGATACGTAATTGTTTAAATTCATGTTTATAAAATGGCTTGTTTATAAGTGTGAAATGGAAATAGGAATTGCAACATGTGGGTATGAAGTGGGGGGATAAATTGATGAAGAGGTGAATTGGCTCAGAGCCAAAGCAAAACCATTGTGTGAATACTGCTTTTAACTAATTTAAGATAATCTGTGTTAACTGAATTAATTTATCAACTTGATCCTCAGCAAGAATAAGAACTACTATAAAATGAGATGTTTTGGTTGTTAGTTGGTTTGGAGCTTTCAGATGTGCATCAACACAGTGTTAGATCATTTAAAGACTCTGTTGTTACTATTTAGCTATCTAGCAGGGTTATGGGGCAATTTCCTAAAAGTTTAAGATCTGTCATCATATACTGAGAAAGAAAAAGGTTTTTTTTTTTGCATAATTAAAAGCAATGAACATAGTTGCCAATATGGCAAAATAGATTTTTTACAGTTTACCAAGAAAGAAAAAATAGAATTAATGTGCCTTGTTTTAATGGCTTGGCAACTGTGAAACTTCTGATCTGGCCATCTGGCACAATGGGCAATGCTTAGTGGGCTCAAGCACATTTGTTGACCAGCACAGAGCTATGAAAATATAATTTAAAAAATTATATTATATTATAAATAACTGTTTTCAGGATCATTGGTTGATTTTCTTGAAGGACATAGAGCCCTCTTCTGTCTTCTAAAGGGGTTCCTCTGTCACCCTGAAGGGACAGAAGTCACTGGCAATGCATAATTTTTCAGCAATAAGCATGGTAACTTTGGAAAAATGTGGAAACAATGTCATTTTTTGAAAGGCTTTAATTTTGAAATTCCACATCAAATGTAAAAATAAATAAATAAAAATGATAAAATAATAATAATAATAAAAACAGAAAACAAAGAACTCAGAAGAAGAAGAAAGTGAGAACAGTTAAAAAACAGAATTAATATAATTTAAAATGATTTTTTTTAAAAAAAGGAAATTTCAAGTGCCGTAGGAAATTATTACAACACTTATTTTCTTAAATCAGACATAACCCTCCCACTGACCAAGAGGGGTTGCAATGACCCTGGCTGCATTTTTGGCTGAATTTTCCCATCTTTTCTATGGCTATGAAGAGCAAACCATGCTCGGGGCTCCAACCTTCCTTCAGTCGGGGTTGCGCCAACCCCCACATGCCCCCAAACGTGTTTTTTGCACCAACTAGAGGCAGAACTTCGTTCCCCTTTATCCCCCAATTTCACTTTTAGTTCACTGCTCTGAGCACCTAGAAACGCGTTTTCCACACAAACGCTAGATCTGGAGTTGCTCTGTATGATCACCATTGTGGGTCACCCCTCCCCAAACCCCACTCACTATTCTGAGAGAGAGAGAGAGAGAGAGAGAGAGAGAGAGAGAGAGAGAGAGACAATTTTTTTAATTTTTTGTATTGTTTTTATTTTTTTTATATATTTATTTTTTTATTTTATTGTATTTTTTCTCACTTCACTTTCTCATACGCAGAAAGTAATGTAAAGGACAACGGGCCACAGGACAGCGAATTCTGTGAGTCACAAGAGCAGGACCTCTCCAAGCACGAGATGACATCTTTATTGGCAAAAAAACAGCCATCGGCATAGACCTGCTCCTCATTCTATGTCTCTGTCTTTTTCTTCTTCTCCTCCTCCTTCTCCTCCAGTTACCACACTTCCCGTTCCTCATGCTCTGGGTACTCTTATTCGTCACCATCCTGGTCACCCTTGTTGTAATCCTCCCTCTTCTCCTTTTCCCATTCTCTTCCCTCCTCCTCCCACGACCACTCCAGGTCTTCTTTCTCTTCGTCATGGTCTCGGTCTTCCTCGTCGTACTCTTCCCTCTACTCCTTTTCCCAGTGCCGTCGCTCCTTGAGCCGCCGTCGCTGCTTTGGGTCTTCCTCTTCATCGTTGTGGTCCCGGTCATCCTCATTGTACTCCTCCATCCTCTACTTTTCCAAGTCCCATCGCTCATCCCGCAGCTGTAACACTGGTGATCCTGCTCCAGGTTCTCCTTCTCTTTGTTGCGGTCCAGTTCGTCCTTGTCGTTCTCATCCTCGTTCTACTCATCCCTCTTCTCCTTCTCCTAGTCATCCTCGTTGTATTTATCCTCCCATATCACCTTCCCCCGCTTGTACTTCTCATCGTGCAGCTCATTCCGGACCCACTCAACCTTCTTGTCCTTTTCCTCGCACTTTTCTTTCACATTCTCGTTCTCCTGATCCACCCCCCAGTGGCTCACATGTACCCAGACAGCAAGGCGTACTCAAATGTAGCGATGGATGAGGAAGAAGAAGAAGACACAGATATCGACGACGAAAGAGAAGCACGGGGGGGAAGAAAGGACAAAAAACATGGGGGCTGCAAATACGAAAGCGGAGTGCAAAGAGAAGGGCAAAGGGAAGTGTTGACTGAGGAAGACCCGTGCGAGGACGAAGGAAATCCCTGCTGCTGCTAAACTTCACATCAGGTGGCCTTGAGAGCAAGACACTCCTCATGCTGTGTTTTGGTCTAGTGGGGAGTTCGCGGCCCATGCCTGATCTTTGCCGCCAGCATGCCGCTCAACCACTTCTACGCACTCTCGAGGTTGGTGAGGTTTGACGGCAGGAGCTCTCAAGTGGAGAGGCGAGCGGAGGAAAAGCTGGAGATTTTCATGGAGCTGTGGGACCTGTGGTGACCAGGACAATGCCCCTTCCACCAGTACATACCCAACAAACTGAACAAGTACGGGATCAAGCCGTGGGTGGCCTGTGGTGCCGAGTCCAGCTACGCGTGAAGGATGTACACAGGCAAACCACTGGGCACCTGGGGCCCCAAGAAAGCTCTCGGAATGTGGGTGGTGCTTGAACTGACTTGAGGACACGGGAATTACAACATGAACTGTGACAACTTTTTCATCTCCCACCGACTGGCCAAGTTTCTGCTCTCCTCCTCTTCCTTGGTAACAGCAACGGGAGACAGACGAGGTGGTGGTGGTGGCCATGGTCTGACTCTGGTGTGTACCATGTGCAAAAACAAACCGGAGCTGCCACCTGCTCCCTCCTGCGTTTCCACTGGGGACTGGTCCTCACTCTCCACGGCCTGCGCCTTCACGCCCTGCGCAGCACTTGTCTCCTACATGCCCAAGAGGGACAACAAAGTGCTGAACTCAGCATGCTGAACTCAGCATGTTGCACCACGACGGCACTGACAAGACGCCAATGGTCTTGCACCACTACAATGCCAACAAAGGAGGCGTCAACAACCTCGACAAGGTCCCCGCGACCTACAGTTGTCGGAAGATGACACCCCACTGGATGGCAGCCCTCTATCACGATGTCCTGGACGTTTCCGCTTACGCCTTCATTCTCTGGCGGGATACCAACCCCGAGTGGATGCTTGGCATGAGGCACAGGAGAAAGCTGTTCCTCGAGTTGCTCGGCAGGGCGCTGGCTGCCCCTCAGGTGGAGCACAGGTTCTCCGCGCAGGTGGTCAGGGACACATGGTATGGGGTCCCGGCCATACCCAAAGATGAAGGGGTAGAGGAAGAGGAGGCCAGGGATGAGCCTGAGTCCAAGGCCCGTTCCAGAGGGAAAAAGAGAAAGAGGAAGAGCTGTCTAGGCGAAAAGGATTGCAAGACCGGCTCACTCTGCTGTCTCTGTCGCGAGTACATGTGTAAATCCTGCGCTCCTCCATACTGTCACACCTGCAGACATTCGCTCCGGACGGTGTGTGTTTGTGTGTGTGTTTTCTTGATTGAATTTTAAAAAAGCAACAAAGCAATTCTCTAAAAGAATTTTCTTATTGTTCCAGCAATTTAATCTTAACTCCACACAAATATGAAAAGTTCAGTTGGATTTATTGACAGACAACAAGAAAAAAGGCATTTTTTTCTATGCAGTGGATCAAAATATCCTTTTCAATTGTATCCTTCTGGGTAGACATGTTGCTTAGACACATACAGGGTTTTTGCTTCCTTTTCAAAAGTGCTAAGTTTATAGTTAAGGTATTGTTAAGTGCTAAGTTTATAGTCCGTGTGCTCTCAAAGGAATGCCTCTTTGTGCTGTACAAGTTAAAATGACACTCTCCTGACATCTCAAGCAGAGTACAATGGCAATTTAAAGTAAATTAGCTTGATATTTGCTTGGAAGATGCACTAACAAAGTATGTTTTTGTTTTTCCAAAGTCACTTCTGATTTTCTAAATGTTTAGTTTAGAATTTGCTTTCACTCTCTTCGAGAATAATTTATACAGTTCAGTTTTCACATTTATTATTTTGAAAACTGAACTGAAACTGAGCAGAATTTAAGTTGTATCGTTTTAATTTAGAGGAACTGATGGTCGAATGCAGATGGTCTAGGTCTATCCATGCGGCCTTATTTTACCAAAGTGTCACTGAAACTTACTGTATAAGTTGGTTAAACAAATTTAGCTCTTTCTAATGAATTATCAACAAAAAATGAAGATGTAGCAACTATAAAGAAAATGACATTGCCTTGAACTAAGATATGTTGCCTTCCTGTGTGAAAATGTGAACTTGTGCTTGAAATTTGCAGATGTTCCCCATCCAAAAACACACTGACATCTGTATATTAAACAGTTCGTTTAATGATTAACAAAAATAACATCTTGTTGTAAGACAGACATGACATGTTTTGTTTTTAAAATCCCTTTGGTGGGTTTTAGCTAACTACAACACTTCAGAGAAAATCTATATATAAGTAAACTATATACAAGTATTAGAGATGGGTGTGTACATTTCAACACATATCTCATTATGTGTTGCTGTGGACAAACTAATGCACTTGAAAGAGGAAGCTTCATTTTGCAAGAGATTTTTTTTTTAGTTGCCTTTGAAATGTCTTATAAGCTTGCACACTCACTCACTTATGCTGTAGCTGCATTGTATGATAGCCAAGATCAAACTGGAATGTACATAAAATCTGAATGTATTATCATAATTAGATGGATTTGATTATCATGGCATATTGTAGTGGAATCTGTCTGCCTTGTAAAGTTCTCAACTGGTGCTTAATGATTTAACTGAATTAAATGTAATTACTTACATTTTCACACTTACAGGCAGGTACAGTTTAGAATGACTAATTACCCTATGTGCATGTTTTTGCTATGTTTTTTAAGTGTCATACACTTAAAAAACAATGCATACAACAATGCCAACTCGCCAAGCCTGCTCCCCAAGTCAAGGAGACAGAAGCAGATTTTTTTTGACTGGGAATCGGGGATAAAATCAGGTTAAAAAAAATCATGCAGGGTATCACCAGCTTAAAGTTCTATTGGTATTGTCTTTTTTTTTTAGTTCTATCTTGTCAAAATGATTAGATGGATTTTAATGACCTAGTTTATAATATGTGGTATATGTAAAACAGGTTGCTCTTAAAAATGAGACTTCACATCTCAATGAGATTTACTTGTATAAACAAAAGTGAACCTAAAAAAAAGAAAGGCCCCAGCAGAAATCCAAACTGGAGTGCTGTGGAACGACAGAGGTAACATTTAAATCCTCCAACCTCACATTTGTCCCAAGTCTGTTGTTTTTATAAAGTGAGATCTAATTAAATGTCACAATAAATTATACATTTTCATTCAGGTTCCTGACAGACAAGCAACACATTTTCATTCATAAGGGGATTAATAAATACAGGTCAGTATTTTACACAACATATGACTAACAGGATGTAAACAATGCTTGGATATTTATCTCTGCAGTGTAACCACTAACAAAAGAGACAGTGGAGGCTGGTGGAAAAAAAATTGTTGGTGGGGCTGATGTGCCAGTTTCCCTTTCTTGTTTAGTATGAGAATTCAAATGAACGGTAGGAAAATGACTACAATTCTACAATAATATAACATTCTTCATACAGAAAATAACAGAAAAAATTAAATAAGCTCAAAGTAAAAGGTCTGTTCAGTAACTTTCAAAATGTAAAGAATTTAATTATTAAATTAGTGTCAACAGCCAACTCTGGTGTTTTTCACAAATTTGAGTCTGATTCAAACTAATGTATAACTGCCTAGAAGTTTAACTCTGAACAAACAACAGGCTAAATTCTATTAAAACTAATGACTCCAAGCAGCAGAGGCCTTCCTACATAAAAGAAATAAAGCCCACTGGTATATGATGAAATAATTACAGCTACTAACAATTAACCCAGGAATCCAAAAGACTTAAACAGGTTCTCCTGGAACTACACCAAGCAATCCCTCTGGATTTATCTGACAATCAGGCGCTCAGCAAAATCTTACAAATATGAATGTTTATTGATCTGAGTCAGCAAACAGGACTTCAGCTCCTCCGTGTACAACACCACATCAGAATAACCATCCGATCCAGCAAATATTATGATATTAACAGAACATTAACATTATAACAGCAGCAGAAACTAAAAAAGGCAACAACAGCATCATCAGTATTAACAATTAAAAAAAGAAATCTTAACATTTATCCAGAGCAGCATTAGCATCATGCAAACAAGAGCAACATAAGCATCAAATAAACCACAGCAACGTAAATAACTGATTATCAGCAAAGAACAAATGAAAGCAGCTGATGAACAGAAAAAGTGAACAATGAAAAATAGCACAGCAATATGTTTGCTAAAGCTAATAAAACATGCTGAGAAACAGAAGCTGTAGCTTACCAGCCATCTGTAAAATCCTCTTCATTGTCATACAAGATGGAGAATTCAGTCTAAGCTTTCCCCCAACTGCAGTTGTTGCCATCATCAACTTTATCACTATAGAGACCCAAAACTTCCCGGCATCTTCTATGGCAGGGGCAAAATTCTGAGTGTCCTAAAGACATTAAATTCAGCGATCCTGATTGGCCAAATATTTATTATTTTTCTCCAGCAACCACACACAATTGGCTTTTAGCTCCACTTTTGAGTCGCTATCAGCAGCGCCTGAGAAGAGAACTAAGAGGAGTCTGTCGAGGAAAATCACGTCCAGTGACCCCTATGGACCAACCACCAATGAAAAGAGACAAAATCAGTATTCTAATTGGGCAAAATGTTGAGTCAAATGTATTTCATACAGAAATTGCTCAAAATCATGATACGCTCTGTCTCTTTCGGTTGATTATGGAGTCCATAATTCATCCAGTTGGACTGAGAGTCAGATGAGTAAAGGTCTTATCCTGTCAGAATGTTGGGGAACAAATTATTGAATTATAGTAATGGAGTTAGAGAGAAAATCACAACTTATGATAACCATTTATTTCAAGAGTCACATCTTAAACTTCCTCTGTTACTTGGTAAAACTGCTTCATGTCATTGCTGCAAGACTGCAGATGTGTCTCATTCGGGCCAAATTAAAAAAGTGCAAGATAAGCACATAGTTTCTTTTGTAAATGTAATGATTTGCATATTTCTACTCAGGTATATTTTATGAAAAAGCAAGCAAAGAGGTATTTTCCATCAGTGATTGAAAATAAAAGATCCTAATTACCATGCATCTGTTTTAACCCCATAATAAAATTATTAATAATAAAATTCCCAAAATAAAATTAGGCCAGATTATTAAGCAAAACTATTATGTCTTCATTATTGGTCTAATGCTGAAATATGGTGAGCTGAGTTAAAAACTTCTTCAAAACATTAAACTTGATTATAAGAACTTTCTAATGATAAATTGCTTTAACTTAATGTATGAAAAGCATGTAGTCTAATTCAAATGAATTTACACTGATATTCAGTGAGTAAAACTTTTTTCTATAGTTTGTTGATTGTCTTTTTGAGCCATAAAGCAGTACGTTGAAATAAGATATCCACTGACCATCACCTTTCTAAAATCAGATGAATGGTTTCTTCCTGACATTTGTCAAGATTTTAAGGTTGTACTTACTGCTTTTTACCATTAATAGTAAAGTGAACACAGCTACAGTTTCTTCTAAAGATAATTTTGAAGGAAAGATTTATAGCTATAATTTCTTTATCAAAATTAACTGAAGTTATTCTAGAAGAAAGATTTTGATGGCCACATTAGCTATGATGAGCTTTGATAACTTGGCATACTAGTAAATGCAAAGCTGCTATCCAGACCTCTCTCCAACAGAGAGCAGACATGTTGGTATAGAAGTGAACTACCTAGATTAAACATGCAGGTTCCACATCATAAAGCAGGATAATTATTCAGAAGAGCATTCAGAAATAAGCAGAAGTAACAAGGTATTGGCAGATCATGACGAAAGATGCCCATTAGATGGCGTTTTTGTACAAGAATTATTTTTTTATTGTTCTCAGATTCAGCATGCTCTTTACCACATTTTTCTATGTAGTTATAAAAAGGATTGAAAATGTTGGTTAAGTAATTTTGGTAATTGTTATGCCTCAGCAGTAACAATTAGGAGCTGGAATGTAGCCGCCATTTTGTGACGCATATGCATTCATAAATTATTTATGTTACATATTTTTATTTTATTTTATTTTTGTATTTCATACTCTGTATAAATGGGTTAAAAAGAAATATATTTAATTTGTAATAATTTGAATTTAAAAACTTTGGTGAAGAAAATGTATTTGTACACAATTTGTATACAACGATGATGATGACGCTCATCATCAAGAGTCTGTTGTCTCTGAGTCTGTTGTTTTCCCATTAACCATGAACCTCTTGGCACACTGTCATCTACAATAAGAACAACGTCACCAGGTTTCAGGTTTCTTTTCACCTTTAACCATTTCTGTTTCTTTTGTAAAAGTGGAAGATGCTCTTTGGTCCCACATTTCCAAAAAATAACCAACAACTATTGAACCTAATGCGATCGTCTTTAAGTACAAGTCCTCATGTGAGAAGAGTTTTGGTTAAAATGAAAGGCAGTGTTTTGGAAAGACCAGTGGATAAATTGTGTCTTTTGTTGGAAATGGATCAGTAATGTATTTTGTTTAAAGTCATTGGACTAAGACATAGTTTGCAGTTAAGAATATTGTTATAGTTACAAAAAGGATTGAAAATGTTGGTTAAGTAATTTGTATAAAATTCAGCTGCAGAGGGCGCGATTCTGTTATTTATGCCCACGAAGAAGAAATTGTTCTTGTACTTGATTTAGAGGAAAAAATAAACGATGGCAGCTGGAGCAACACGGTAGTTTTACTGTGCTGTGACAAAGAAAGTCGTCACACGCGTAAAACAGGCTCTGTGTCAGTCATTTTAACGACAAGGTTAAATGGAGACTGAAGAAGAAGAGGAAATGAACTAAAGACTAGCCTCTACACTATGAGTTGTTAAATACATCGGTGTCATTATGCATGGCCTTCCCAGACTATTTTATTACCAGTACTAAGAGAGAGAAATTATTACTACAAGGAAAATATTATATCAAAAATGTTCCCAACTAAGTCGAATTGTCATCAGAATAAATGTGTTTCTGCTGGCAGTGAATGTCATTCTGACCTAAAGATGTTTTGTGTTGTGATGTCCTTAGTGTATTCTTGGTAATTATTTTATCTAGCTGTACTAAAACTCTGTGTGGGTTTAGAGCTGATAAGACTGTAACGGAGCCCAAAATTGTTTACTTGTTTAAATAATTGCATGTTTTCCAACAAGTTTCCAAAGAAGTCTTATCATCCCCATATGAAGAGGTTATTATTCAATAGCGTGTGGATTATGCCCCTGGCCTGTTTCTTTGTTTCTGGTGTATATCAGAAACTGTGCTACATTGCCACATAAAGGCCTGTAATAGGTAGGCTACTATCATATTTTGGGTTATTTTATTTTGAATTGATGAAGATATAGCTAGAAAGGATTCCTTGTTCATAAGGTATTTTTTTAGAAAGAAGAAAATACAAACAGTATCAGAAGGATTATGTTTTAAGTGAATAATGAATGTAAACCTTGAGGTTAATGGAAACAGAATTATTGCATATGGGCAATAAGGCTAAAGAGAGCTAAAAAAAAAAAAAGAGCTAAAAAAGAAAAAGCAACAACAGCAAAACGTTACCTTGGTTGTTTGCATGTTCACTTAATACTTTATTGTATGATTAGTTCAAATGCTGAATGCTGTCCCATAAGAGAAGGCACCCTGGGCCTTATTGCCCATATGCAATAATTCTGTTTCCACAGAAAGGAAATTAAAAGACACAAAGAAACTAGAAACCAAAAAAAAGTTCTGATGTAAAATAATAAATTCATATGAACAAAGAAAAAAATATGAAAATAAACTAAGAAACTAAACACAAAGGAATGAATGGCAATACCTCTCCAGCAATAATGAATACAGAAAGGAAATTGAATACAGCAAGCAAACCTAGCAATTAACCTGTTGCTTTTATCTATTAGTGTATTAACATCCTCTTTGAGTGTGGTAAATTTGATTGATGTGCATCTCTCCAGTCAAGCGTTTTCTCAGGCAAGGTTTTCACTTTACTCTGCCCTTTCCACATCAGATTGCTTCTTTTCCTTTCATGACTGGGAAGGTTAACTTGGATTTTTTTAAAACCATAATCTGTGTTCCAAAAAAATGATATATTGATTGATATAGTGCCATGCAACATCCACTGTATAATCTCGAGTAGGGTCTGCAAATTTTGCAGTCCAAAGAGCCTTTTTTTTTCCCTTGGTCCACCTAAATCAAACTTTAGAGCTGCAAGTGTTAAAATAATTTTTGAGAAAAACAAGTTAAAATTTCTGATAAATATGTACATTATGAAATTTGTTGTCATTTTTAAAGAAAAACATATAACATTTGTATAAAGAGATCAGATACATTTTCTTCTATGGGATGTTGATATTCATGCAAAATGATGTAAAAAAAAAAAAAAAAAAAAAAAAAGCACATAGTTTCCAACCTATTCACAAGAAAAATAGGTCTAAAAAATGTTACTCGTACCATTCTGTTGTGAAAATTCAATTCAATTATTCCATTGCGGCTCTGCAGCCGCAGGTTGCAGACCCCTGATTTGGAGAAATGTGTAAGGTAATCACTGAGGTAAAATTGAGATACAATGTCTGGTTCCTGTCTCCAGCAGCCATCGGGCAAGAAGCGGGGTACAACCTGTCCATCACAAGGCCTCACAGACACACAAACGACAAACAACCATGCATGCACATACACGTAAGGGCAATTCAAAGTAACCAGTTCACCTGATATTCCAGTTTTTGGACCATTGATGAAGCCAGAATACCTGGATAAAATCAAGCGTGCATGTGAGGAATATGCTATCTTCATTCTCCTTCTTGATGTAAGGCAGTACTGCTATTATCTGGGCCACCGTGCAGCTCGGTGAACGTACCGTAAAGGTGAATTCATGTCTCTGACAGATTTAGGCATAAAGTAATTTTTTAACTTTACCAACATGTTTATTCTGAATGGAAGTGATGTTAGCATTCTGAAATGACCCAGCCGGAGTCACTTAAAATAAACCTGATAGTAAATTTGTAGAGGGACAAAAGATTGTAAATATAAATGTTGTAAATGTTTTTCTTTGCTTATTGAGTAGGGGCTAAATAAATTCTAGAGTGGTATTTTTTATTAACTTGTAAATAAACAGATCCCCTCTCCCCCCGCCCCTTAAATTGATACCTCTTTTACATAATTTTATTAGCTTTTGAGAGACATCCATCTCATTTTCTATCCAAAACAAACTTACTGGTTAAATGAATAAAAATAATTTTAAATCTAAATCTGACAGTGGTATTAACTATTTTGGGCATGCCTGTAACTTTGTTACATGTGTGTTTAAATAATTTTGACCATGCATGAATAAGAGAATATCTAAAACAAATTTAAACTTGTGCCCTTAATTCTTAGTTTTCAAATTTATTGAAGTAATTTGTTAAAAAGAGATATATATTTACACCTTAAGAAAAAATGCTAGTTCAAATAAATCAACAATATTTTAGTGGCTTGTCTTCCTCTGTCATCCCAGCACTGAACAGGTGAGAGGCGGGTTACATCCTGTGGAGGTTTCTTTCATCACAGAGCCGTAAGATGCACTCAGCACAAACAACCAAGCACACAAAATCTGCAATTAACCCAACATACAAGCTTTTTTCCTGCTGCAGGAAGCTTTAGTACACTGGGTAAACCCATACATGCTTGGGTGAACATTAAAACTCTATATTTGAGGTATCTGTCACAACCACCAGAAAGATCTCTAGGTTATCCAAAATGTCAAAAAATAATGATGTCTTAATGATGCCTTAAATGTTTTATTTCTGAGCATCAGATAAATGAAGGTTTAGCAGTGTCAGAAGATGGAGGGTGAACAAAAAAAAATTCACTTGAAATGAAGTGTCTGACATTTCCTGTCTAACACAGTGAAACTGCTTTCTGTCACTGCTGCAAGTTTGCAAATGCATCCTACTCGAAAGCACATTTTTCACCTGTCTCTAATGATAGAAGCTTGGCAGAGTTATACAATTTCATTTAAAAATATTCAAATCTGAGTTGAAGTTATTGTCAGAAGGAATTGGTCACATAATCAATATCCCAGTGAGTATGGAAAATAATCAAAAAGCAGCTTCAATTTTTAAACCACAGAAATTTCTTTTTATAACTGTGGTTCGCTGACATATTTCAGACCTTGTCTAAGATGTTGTTGTTTGGATTGAGGAAACCCAGTTTTATTTTCAGCTTCTTAGAAACACAATATTTCTATATAAGACCAACCTGAATTTTAGACTACACAAACATTCTAGATAACTGCAGGAAGAGTACAAAATGTCATCTCACTTTATTTCAGACCAAAGTTCTTGAATTATTCTTTGTTGGAGCATTTTTCCAACATCAGCAACAATAAGAGTTTTTTATTTCTTTTAGAGGTCAGACGCTGTTTTATGTAAACTGCATTAAATCAATCAAAAAATGTATGTAATCAAAAAAATATTAGTGGCTGTTATGTGTTCGTTGTGTTAGTTCCTCTTTTTCAGTCATAAACCACCACACTGGCAATAACATGACTACTATGATACACCCTGCTATGAGTTAAAATGACAAAACACAGAGATAAAATTCCAAGTGAAAAACAGAAGAAACAGGCTTGAATGCCTTCAGTCATAGCTCACTGTTTCAAATCTTTTTATTTTACTTTTTAAATAGCAAATATATTAAAACTTTTTTATGTGAAAACATTTTTTAAATGATTTGGAAAAATGCTTTGTTGTTTTTTTTTTCCACCTCTATAATATTGATACTTAATTAAAAAAATTATGTCATTTAGCAACTTGGCCCCCCTGTAAGGTTGCAAATCATGCTGCTGGCACAGTAGGGCTGACCCAGTCAGAGGAATTGTTGATGACAGCTGTGGTACTTAAATACTGGTATTTATGACAGTTATAACTCAGAGACCTTCTGTGTTCAGTGTTATTCTGGGAAAAACAACATAGCACTTGAATGACATTTTAGGCCACAATGGAGAAAAGCTTTAAAAGACCATTATGCAAATAAATACAAATCCTTAAAGCACACAGATTATAGTGAGCATTTGTAATCTTATACACAAGCTAAGGATTTGAATGAGCCAAATGTGGTGCTTCTTTTCAAAAGAGCAGACTGTGCATCTCTAAAACAGCCAATCCTGTAAGGTGTTCTCAATCTGGAGCTATTAAAACTGCTTCAGGGAAGAAACAGTGGTGAACTGACACGGTTATGGATGGCCATGTCCGACTGACGCATATTTAGAACAAAGGCTTTTTCAATGGATGAGATACTGTAGCTCAGACTGCTGAAGACATTTATGCTGGTTCTGATTAAGAGGTGTCAGAACACGTAGTGCAGTTTGTTGTGCATGGAACTGCATAGCAGAAAACCAGTCAGCATGTCCGTGCTCACTCCCATTAACTGCCAAGAGCTCTAACAATGGACACAAAAGCATCAGAATTAGACCATGGAGCAGCAGAATAACATAACCTTGTCTGATGATGAATCATGTTTTTTGGGGGTTTTTTTTACACATTACATTGCTTTGGCCCCAAAGAAATTCAAAGCAAAGATATTTCAGTAACAATTTAAGGAGCACAACAACAAGATTGAGGTGTCATAATTCCCCAGATGTCAATCCATCCAGGACAATCTAGGACATTGCAACTTCCATGATGTAAATGATCTTCTGCTGACATCTTGGTGCCAGATAACACAGCACACCTTCAGGGGTCTAGTGGAGCCTATGCCTCAGCTGGTCTGGGTTGTTTTGGTAGTAAAAGGGGAAAAACACAATATTGGGAAAGTTGTCAAAAATGTTATGCCTCTTTGCATATACTTATTAATGTATCTCTCATTTATTTCCACAGTACATACATGTCACACCATTGCATGCGTTTAGAAAACAAAGACATCCCCATGGCTGCACGCTGTTAAAAAGTAAAACATCTTCAGCTTGCTGCTGGAACCCAATTTTGTTTCCATTTTGACAGCTCAATCATTTTTCCATGACTAAATTTGCAAAGGGAAAACAGATGTTCTGCACTTAATCAGCTTCATCTCTCTGGGGGGTTAAGCACACACCCACAAATTTGATCTCGTGACACGATGCTTAAATGATCAACAGCACCCAACAAATCTTGTCCTAAAACAAATGTCTCACAGAAAATATCATATTTCATCTATTGGTTGGGTGTCTAATTTATTACTCCTGCTTGAGAACAAGCTCTGCTTTTCACAAGAACTGAATGTAAGAGGAACACAGCTATGTTTGCACTTGCCTTGTATTGTGGTCATTTGCACCTACCTCCAGTGAGACTGAAAGTGCACTGCTGCAACCTCAAAAAGGAAGTAAGCAAGTAGGCGAGGTTTATCTTTTACTGCACCATTGGTTCAGAATTATGTTCCAAGAGGTGCTGTTTTGAATTGTTTCAGTAAGAGGATGAAGCACAGTGACAAGAAATAAAGAAGAATTTAATGCCTTAAGTCATTCTTGGGATTTTCAGCCTTATTTTAATGGCCTGTTTTTCTGGATTTTGCAGGACAAGTTTTTAAATCTAATTTTTGTTGGATTTTTGGGAAATTATATGACTAAAAGCTAAAAGAATTGAGCTGTGGACCCCCACTGTTTTCAAAAAACTGAATTGCCAGGAGGTCAAACTGAAGGATTATTTGGAAAGTCAAAGTTCTGTCTTGTGGATACTGGATTGGACAGATTCAACAAGGTGACAATGCCTGTGATTGTTCTGGAAGCCCGAGACTTCACCAGTCCACTATTTTTGGTGCGAACATTGGAAGTCCTCTCCAGCTGTACAGCCTTCAGTCTTGTGGCATCACTGGAACATAAAAACTCAAACAGTTCATCTGATCATTCATCGGACACATTCAGGATCTTCTGTATGTTTACCTGGTGTTTCTTCTTTGTGGTTTCTCTCCTCATACACATTATCAGCATCATCCAGTTCCACAGTCTCATCCCAATATCCTGGAAGAACCTGACTATGACCGTGGCACTATTGGGAGTGTTGATGAACCTCAGCTCCACTGTGGTTTTTCCCTGGATAGTCATGGATCATGGAACCATGTCTTCTCGCGCTTTGGCCGCTACAGTGGCTTCCGGTCTCACCTTTGTGGCCTATGCCTCTGAGTCTTTTGTTCTTCGCACCCAAGCGCACGAACAAAGAGGCTACATAAGTAGCTTTCCTGGTTTCCTTAAGATTGTACAACTGTGGGGGGGTCTTAAAATGATCCCTCTGATGGTGTTAATCTCCAATCTGACAACTGGAGTACAATGGCAGTTTTGGGTGTCGTGCGTCTCATATGCCATTTGCGTCTTCATAGCTCTCATCACCCTGGTGGTGATATTGGGTGACTTTGCTGGGCGATGCCTCCTGCCTTTTGACAGATTTTTGGCTGCCTTCAGTCTGATTGGGGTGTTGCTCTACATGTTGGCCACAGTTATTTGTTTGACCAAGATACTGCAGCTGACCGAGATGGATTCCAACCCAAATAATCTTAATGTGGTCATCATGGAAACAGTGGTTTCCAGTATCACACTGTTAGCTTATACAGTGGACCTTGCCTTCTCCATCAAACTGTTATGTGACAGGAGTCACATATGAAGCTGGTTGTGAAATTTGTGACTGATTCGCTACAAAAACTTATGAGAAAAACAGTCAAAGTAATTCAGGTTTTTCCTCTTAAACATTGCTGTCATGTCAAACTATCTTTCTAAATCCAGATCATAATTGTTGTTGGTCTTCCACTCATTGTATTAATATAAACTCCATGTTCTCTCCAAAGTCAGTCACGCCTTGACTTACCAGATTGTAATTAGTTTTGTAGTACAGCTGTATATTATCAATGTTTGGTTTGATTGAGCTCTCAAAGAACTCCCAAATAATTTAACCTGCTTTGGTAAGGGGCTCAGTATGTGGCTGTATTACTATGGGGTTATTGTAATTTGAAGGGGTTTTACACTTAAAGTAACTATATTTCCAACCAGAGATTGGATTAGTTTGCTTGTTTATATCAGGTTTAAATAAAAGTCAGTTAGTTTGCACAAATGATTTTTATCATGTCATGTATGAGATACCTGGCAAGGTTGGTGTTCTCTAAGGTGAAATGAAAACCTTGAGAACTAGACAACTGAACTAAGAGCTAATTAACTAAGAGCTATAGAAGGGATTGGTTTTATTGTTCTAAAACAAATATGTGTCATGCAGTCGACAGTTTAGTCTGACACACGTTGTTCAACTACTAACTACTACAACTACTGTGGGTGACTTGTCTTTTTGATACATTGAAATGCTGACATATATATGATGTGGTGGATGCTTTGTGTATCCACACTGCCTTAAACTGGAACTGATTATGAAACTGTATTAACAACAAATGTTTGAATAATTGTTTTTATTTTTTAGAACATAAACAAGCTTACATGAGTGTAGTTGCCATCAACAAACACTAGATGGCAAGATAACATTAGAATGATTCCATAATTATATTGTTGGACTTAATTTTTGATAGAAAATGTTGAATGCCATTAATATCAAAATCATTGTTTATCATATAAGATTTCAGATCAATAAATTGTCTCAACTTTAAAAGCATCTTTGTCTTCAAAGTTGAATGTTTATACACATAGAAGATTTATGCATTTACCAGAATTGACATTATGTGATGAATGCAACTGTTTTCTGAACTGAGAAAAAAAATATTTTTGTTTAATTTTGAGGGGAAAGTAGGGTGAGCTGTGAATCATTTGAATTTTTAAATTTATCTAAATTTAGTTTAATAGTCGGTGTGGTGAATATGAACATCCCAGTAAATTAGAATAACGTCTAAAAGGATATTAGTTTATCATAATTTCCATTTAGAAAATTTAAACTTATATAGATTCATTATATACAATGATATACTTCAAGCTAATTTTGATATTCATGGATTACACCTAATAAAAACTGTAAAATTAAAATTCTCAGAAATTATAACATTAAATGAGACCAATATGAAAAATGATTGGAAAAACACTTATGACTTGACAGTCACTGATACCCTTCGCAAGAAGGGTAAGCCACAAAAGATCATTGGTAATGAACCTGGTTGTTCATGGTGTGTTGTATGCATGTAGATGTAAAGTTGAGCGGAAGGAATACATGGTAGAAATAAAATATTTATAATACTTAGATTTTGTCCTACTGAAAGCATGTCCATGTAATTTACAACATATGCGATATATACACTCAATGCTTGGCTCCTTTTGCATGGGTTACTGCATCAATGCAGCGTGGTATGGAGACAAGCATCCTGTGACACTGCTGTGTTGTTAAGGAAGCCCAGGTAGCTTTAATAGATAGACTTGCATGTATTGTTGGGCTGGGCCTGCCGGCTCATCTTCCTCTTTGCAATGCCTCATAGGGTTAAATCATAAGGGTAGTAAGGCTAGTTTGTTGTCCAATGATGATGATGATGATAATTTTACCATTTGTTTTTAAGCTGGGTAATGGAACTTTTGGCAGAGTGGGAAGCATTTTTATATAGTTTGGTTGAGGAGGAAGCCTAACATGGTAGACACTGCGGTGACTTTGCACTGGCAGTCGAACAACACAAATAGATGACAGGGCTACTAAAAATTACCATTGGCTGTGAAAACCTCACACTGGGGTGCCTGTATTCTGTACTGTTCCTCTCTTCTTCTAGTCTCTAGGGCCTTGATTTTTAAATAAAATGCAAAATGTACTTTTATCAGTAAAGTGGACTTTGGACCACCAAGTAACAGTCCAGTCCTTTTTTTTCCTTAGCCCAGGTAAGATGCATGTGACGTTGGTTCTGGTTCAGTAACTTAGCACAAAGAATGTGAAAGTTGCACCTCATGTTTTGGATATGTCAGTGTGTGATGTCTCCTGAGACTCTGACTCCAGCTGCAGTACAACCCTTGTGAATTACCCTAAAGCTCTTGCTTCTCAATCCTCTAAAGGCTGCGGGTATCTGAATTGCTTTAGCACCTTTTCATCAGTCATCAGTTTTGCCTATGATTGTACAGGCCACCATGACACCTACTAAAAATAATTTTTTATTGATATGTTCTCAGTTTTTGAAATGTTGAATTTTGGGTTTCATTATTTCTAATCAATAATCATCCAAATAGAAATACAGTAAATGCTTCAAGTATCTCGATTGTTATTTTCACTTTGTAAATTCAATTACTGAACTAAATATTTGACCGATTAACTATATTGTAATTGACTTAAATAAACATGTAGCATACATTTAACAAATGCACTCTTCTACCAGTGTAGAGTAACAGTACAGTAATTTATTTGCATTTTACATCTGCATCATCTGCTGCAGGCTTGTCCAACAGCTTGATCGAAAAGTCGATTGTTTATTCCCAACGACCAAAAATGGGACCATTCCAGCTGCGGGTTCGATTGCTCCGGTCTGGGAAAAACTCCAGTTTTTTTCTTTAAGGAACTGACAGAGGCTTGTCAACAGGCAGAGGGACTAAACGAGGCGTGAAGATTACTTCTTGGTACGTGGAGCTGATAAACGTTATTGAACGGTTTGGTATCCGAAACTGTGCTTTCGTTTGTGGCTCTGTTCGGTGGATCCAGATCATAATGGAGAGTCCTCTACATGGTGAGTTTTGCCTTGTCTGTGTTTAAAGCAGCTTGTGAGATTGGTGAGGTAAAATCGGTCAGACGAGCACTTTAAAACACCAGTGTGTGAGTTAAGTCAAGACTGGCTCATTTTAATTTCGTATTAGTGCTTCTTTAAAGGCTGTTATGAAGCTAAGTTTAAGAAGGTGACGGTTAAACGGGTGACTTTACATCATTTTTAGGCATGTTTTCGCAACTACTTCACAACACAAGCTGGTTTGACAAAAAGTTGTACTTATTATTGAAAACTGAAAAAAAAGTATATTCAAAAATCAGATATTTAGCCCATGTAATGCTCTCTTGGTCTAAATACGACTAAGAGAGCTTTTTGGCTCGGAACATATGGCTCGTTGGTGGTCCACAACGCTGTAAATGCAAAAGCAACAAACGCCCCTCAAATGTCAGATTCAGCAGACATTTAAAGTCTTTCCTTTAGGAGAAAACTGGCAGAAACATTTATGATTGTGTGTGTGTGTGTGTGTGTGTGTGTGTGTGTGTCCAGAGTTAGTTGTAAATAAATTGCTTCAACAGTGTCCATTAGATACAAATTAGACACAAACCTCTTATAAAGATCCCCATAGAAATATTATGCATCAGCATTTTTTTCTATTTCTTTTAGAAATGCAATTTTTAAATTCAGTCTCCATTTAAAAAAAAAAAAAAAAAAAAAAAAAAAAAAAAAAAAAAAAAAAAAAAAAAAAAAAAAAAAAAAAAAAGCAGAAGGAAAGCAGTCATTCCGACATACACAAACTGGTCAAAATATTTGCCATTTGCATCAACCAAGTTAAAGTTTTTCAAAAAAATCTAAAACAATCATAGATGCAGAAGGGTTTTTTAGAAAAGGTTTTTTCTATGTATTCTTTTTAGTAAATTCTTCTTTAAAATATGTTTCTCAGGAGCCCCCTGAGCTCCATGGACAGGAGAAATCTGACTCTACTGTATGCAGATGTGAGTCCCAGGCTGGATTGAATGGCCCCTAGTATCCAGGGTAAGCACTTAGCCAGTACATTTGAACTCATTATTGATCTGCTTCCTGTGCTGCAAATGACCGGAGAGGGGGCAAAGTCTATGTAGAGAGAGAGAGAGAGAAAAGATAAGGGACGATAGGAAGGAGAAACACAACTCTAAATAATGAAAAGGTAGAGTCATAATGTTGAAACTATGGGCCATAAGAACAGACCGTAAAGCTTAGAAGGGTGAATTTAATTATTTTTTTCACTGATCCCTAATATATACTTGACCTGCAAAATATGTACATTGTCTTGCAAAAGTATTCATACTGTTGGAATTGTTCACATTTTATATAAAAAAACCCCACAAACCTTAGTTGTGCTTTATATTAAAAAAAAAAAAAAAAAAAAAAAAAAAAATCAACCAATGATAAATGGTGCATTATGGCAACATTCCAGGAAAAGTGTACATGGTTTTCAAATTCTTTTACTAATAGAAAATCTGAAAACTGATAGTGTAATGTAAATGTTTATTCAGCCCTCTTTACTTTGATGCTAATAAGTAAATGACACAACTGCGAAGGCATGGTCGCCTGCCTCAACTGAAACACCTTACAAGGAGTGCATCACCTAGAGAAGCCACCAAGAGGCCCATAGTAGCTCTATACATCATTTTCATTCCACTTAACAATTATTCACTACTTTTTGTTTGTTTATCACATGAAATGCATTAAAGTTTGTGTTTGTCAAGAGAAAATGTGAAAAACATCACAGGGTATAAGAACACTGTGTATGCTTTTTCTGGGTTTTACCAAATCACTGGTCTTAGTGATAAAGATGGAACTGCTGAGACCAAAAGCTTTTAACTTTGGACTTATTGTTTTAGGCTTATGAAAATCTTAATGTTTTGAGGTGTGAGCAGTTGTTGATGATATAAATTTAGCTTGTCTGTGAAAAGAAAGCATAGTTTAACCCCAAGGCCTGTGTAACACAAGATGTTCCTTAGTGTAACTTAAAAAATTTATATATGTGTGTGTGTGCCGGTCCAAAAAATAGGCCCAAATCATTACTGCTCTTCCACCATGGTTAACAGTTGGTCCAAGGCAGCAATGTCTAATCCCACTGCTTGGGTGCCATAGTGATGTGCATGTTGTTGAGGTTTTCCTTGCTCAACACACCTGAATTATCAAGCCTCTGCAGAACTTGAAAACATTCTCAGGTTGTAATTCAGACGTTTGAGTTGGCTGTGTTGGAGCAGAGACTCATCTAAATCATGCAGAGAGTGCCATAAGACAGATCATTTTGTCCTTATGCGTGATACTCCTTCCTTTACTTTGTTTCTTTGTATCCATGCTCTTGCCATTTGCATTCTTTCTTGACTAGGAAAATCAATGGTATGTAACTGGTGTAATGAATGTGAAATATATCTTCATTTATCAATTTACAGAACAAAAGATGACTCTTAATGCCGATGGTAGCAAATACCCCATTACAGATGAATAAAAAATAAGACCATCGACACTGAGAGCAAGTGGTAGGCCAGAAGCAGGACTTTTATTACACAGTAATTTCTTATGTTGACTTATTAGTCATAACAGTCACACAATATGATGAGGCAATAATATCTTTACTGGAACAGGTCATGAACGGAACTGAGAAAAAAGGTTAGATGAAGTTCCATGTTTCACCATCAATAAATCTCATAAATTGGGCAAACATATTAATTACTGGCCTCCCAGCTATCTGTGTTACACAAAACTGGATTACAATAAAGAAACATTAACATCTTATACAGTGGTATTTCGCTTATGTGAAAATTTTAGCTATATAGCAGAAGAAAAAAAATCTGAGATCAGTTTCTCTTGAAAGGGGGAGAGAACAAAAGTTAAAAGGCTGATAATGGTATCCAAAGAGGAACCAAGGAAGGATTTTACTCTGTGTACCAGACATATATAGGTTAATGGTGGGAACAGCAGGTGCTATGAAGGGAGAAATCAAGGGAGAAATCTGACGTGTCACACTGACGTGCAGCTCTTTCGGCAGCATATCGAAACAATTTGGTGAATAATTTTCTTCATTTCCTGCCACTGATGGAGTGTCAAATATAAACAGCCTGAATGATGATAATCAGAGTGGTTGTCACATACTGTAAAAGTTTTAAATCTCTAAATATTCACAGTGCAAAACCGTAATGACAAGTGAAACAGCTTAATCATGGTCTGTGTTGCAACTGGCCTCATGGCCACATTGACTAGTCTCCTTTTTAGAGCTTTCAAAAGTGATTTAGCAGCCACATATTTTTGACACCTGACTGCAAGGTCAACATGTGTAAGAAGTCAGCAATGTCATTCCACCAGTCTGGGTTCAGTGTCCATGGCAACCAGTTGTTGTTCTGGCAGATGGGTGGTTGTACTCTTCAAAACATTCATTACTCCTTTGGGTTTTAAAATTAAATTTACTGCACTGTCAAGATTTCTCACAGCAGACTCGATGATTTTGGACAGAAGGAAGTTGGTTACCTGTTCGTAAATAAAGCTAGCGTTGCTATGAAGATGGTCAAAAAACAAAAAGCCGTTCTGCAGCTTGCAGGTGTGTGTGCTGTTGCAGCAGTAAATAATTCCTCTTGTTACTGAAAGGATATGAACGTTGGCAGGAAAAGGCTGTGGTGTAGTTGCTTCCTGCAGGTTGGCTCTAGGCTGCAATCTGCTAACGGTTTTGTTTTAAACACACCGCTATCCCTGGGTTTTCACTTGGCCAGCTTGGTCCCCCCTCCACTGTTAGGCCATGCAACCCTTCATCTGCAAAAATAATCAGAGGCCAGGGGTCTCCCGGATCTGAACTTTTTTTTTTTTTTTTTTTTTTTTTTTTTTTTTTAAATGGCCAAGGTTCTGGCAATTCTCAAACCATCCAAGATACAGACAGTGTTATGTATTTAATCTAACAACAAAGTAATAGCTTTGAAAGTGGAAATTCTTCGTTTGGGTGTACAACACAAGATCTTGTGTATATTCCAACTTGGTAAAAACGTTTTTTGTTTTTTTGTTGAAAATGTTTTTCCACTCTGATTTGTTCTTCACCTCTGATCTAGATTTACAAAACAGGGATATTATCCTCTTGTCATATGCTAACTCTGTTTGGCTTCTGGCCCTTAAGCTTTTCATGCTTTTCAGTCTCCTGACTCTTGCCTCATTTGGACTGAATGGAATAGAAGTGGATATTTGTTTTTCTAACAGCATGGATTGGCCTTTTCTTCATGGTAGCTTTTTTTTTGTTGTTTGTTTGTTTTGTTTTCAAAAGCCCCTCTTGGAATTACATGACACACTGCCCATGTTTTTAGCAAGACTTGATGAAGCTATTAAGTGTTCAGACATAAGCAGAAGTGTTGGAAAACCTGAATGGTGTATGTATCAACTAAGAAGGATGTTGAAATAGCTAACAATCTTCACAAAAATGCAAATCCATAAGGCCTACCTCCTTCTCACATGAATGCAGTCAAGTTTTGTTTTGTTTTTGTTTTTTTTATCAGAACAATGTCCAGGGCTTTGTTAGAATTGCAGTCTTTGCTGAAATGCACACAGAGGTGTGTCTGCATTTCTATGAAAGTCCTTGCAAACTGTCTCTCAATAATGGTGACATTTGTCTGTAAGGTACTGTTGGTGTACAGGCCTGTGCAGGTAAAGCTCCTTGCAAAAGTATTGATACCCCTTTTAAGCTTTTTCCTATTTTGTCACTATATGGCTACAAGCCTAAATGTATTTCTTTAGGATTATATGTGGTGAACCAATACAAAGTGGTGCGTAGCTGTGATGTGAACGAAATTATTTTCAGGGTGTTTTACAATTAAAACAATCTAAAATGTTTGGCATTTATTTGTATGCAACCCCTCTGAGTCAGTATGTTTTGCAGCTGCATGCCTTTTGGGGTATGTCTCTACCAGCTTCACACAGCTGGAGACTAATAACTTTTCCTTTCTTGAAAAATCCATCCAGCTTTGAGTTGTTGTCCAGCTGGAAGCTCATCCTCCACCTCAGTCTCAAGTCTTCTGCAGCTTCTGACATGGTTTCTTTCTGGGTTGCTTTGGTTTTGGCTCCATTCATCTCCCCATCCTCGAGCTTCCCTGTCCCTGCTGAAGAAAAGTATGATGTTGCCACTACCGTGTTTCAGCATGGGGGTGGTGTGTTCAGGGTGATGTGCAGCGTTAATTTTCTACCACATACAGCGTTTTCCATGAAGGCCAAAAAGTTTTATTTTGGTCTTGTCTCGAGCACCTTCTGCCACATGTTTACTGTGTTCTTGACATGGCTGGTGAAGCAGGTTTTCTCCCAGAGTTGTATTTCACCCCAACCATCTTCCCATCAACTGTAACTCGCTTCCCTGTCCCCACGAAGAAAAGCCTTCTTATGTTATGATGTTCCCTCTGCTGTGTTTTAGAATGCGGATGATAGGTTTAGAGTGTTGTTGGCTTCGTCCACTTGTTTGCTCTCTTCCCCATATGGCTAAAGGTAAACAGTTGTTCGAGTTGTCTTCCAACAATTACATTCTTCTTGCCAATCCTCCATAAAGGCCAAGTTTGCGGAGTGCTTGGATTTCCCCACCTGTGAATCTTTGCAGCTCTGACCCTCTTGGCTACTTCTCTACATAGTGCTGACCTTGCCCAGTCTGTCTGTTTAGGTATATGGCCATATTTTGACAGGTTTGGAGGTGAGCCATACTACATTATTTCTAGATGATGGATTAAACGAGTCTTTGTGAAATGTTTAAAGCTTGTTATATTGTTTTATAACCTAATCCTGCTTTATACTTCTCCACAACTTTATCTCTCACTTGCCAGCTGTGTTCCTAGGTCTTCATAATTAACCTTTATTTACTCTTTGCCGCTAATAAACCTCATAGGCCTTCACAGAACACCTGGATTAACACCATTTTAACAGGGATTAATCCAGAAATGTAGTAATGTGTAACAATATAACACTTTAATAAAATAACTCAATAATGTTTTTTGAGGGATTCTTGTACACATGTCTATTTTCTAATCAGGTGACTTCTGAAGGCAGTTTGAAACACAAAATTTTATTTGGAAGGTGTAAGAGTGAAGTGGGCTGAATACAAATGCATGCCACACTTTTCAGATTTTCATTTGTGAAACAGTCTTAAAATAAAGTATTATGTTCCTTCTACTTCATGATTATTTGCTAATTTGTGTTAATTTATCATATAAATCCCAATAAAATATAAGGTGCAGTTTATGGTTAACGTGAGAAAATGTATAAAAGTTTAAAGGGTGCAAATACATTTGCAAGGCACTGTAGATATGCATATACATCTTTGTTGACATGACCTTATTTTTACTGTAATATGAGCTGGGATAACATATCTGCCTACTTTTATGAAGCTAATCTTTAAGCACAAATATCAGGGACTTGTCCAATCACTGATATTTGGACTATTTCTTAGACTTTGTGAACTTGTGACACTGTCAGCTTGCAGCCTGTTTTAGCTGCTGTCCCTCCCTGTTCTAGATGGAGCCCTTGGGTTCCCATCAGCATAATGATCACTTGTTACTGACAGAAAGAGACAGACGTAAGGTAGGAGGTGAGGACATGTAAATATAGTGTTTCTATAAATAAACCTTAATGGATTCTGGGATGTGAAACTAGAGTCCATGAAGTGACGGCAAGAGAGCAGAGATTCTGATAGTAATAAAAAGCAAGATGTCTTACTGCAAAATATTACTTTAATGGTGTTAATGTGAGTCCTGAGGAATGTGGCGTCTGCCTTTCATGCAACTTAAACTGAGCTCTTTCACAATTTCATGCAGTCATTCACAGGCCCTGATGAGCTGCTTTATCCAACGCAAACTGTAAATTCCCATAATTTTATTTGCAATCCTACTTTGTTTTTTGTCCAATAGCAAATTCCAAATTAGCGTATTTATCATCTGGAAATGCAGCTATCCAGTCTAGAATTTTTTATTTATTTATTTATTTATTTTTTTTTTTTAGTCCCTATTGAAGCTGCTTCCTATTACTGAATGAAGTTCCTTGGGGCCCATACTTACTTGCTGTTGTGGAGCTGAACTGAGTGGCACAAATTGTAATTATATCAGCGCTTTGCAGGTGTGATGAATTTCACCAGAAACTGGAAAAACCACAGCTCTAAACCAAGAAGAGAAACAACCCTGGCTTTATTGTCCCGTTGCACAATCTCATAAACTTCTGTAGTTTTCTTTTAATTGTCTGAATTTAGGGAGACTGATGAATGCAGCATGTTGACATTAAACAAGGCTTGGGAACTAATTAGAGAAACAAAGGAGTCTTTGTGGAAGAAAAGCAGGAAGCTGGATCTGTGCTCTCCAGGTTTTGACCAAATGGGAGTTAATGGGCAGACGATTTCCTCCAAGAACACCGTTCTCGTTTTGCCCTACTGGTAACTGATTATTTAATTGGAATGCAGTTTGCGTTACGATAAATTTTTCCAGTATATTTGATATTTTTAGTTTATTTAAACTTGAGGAGATTGACCTTTAAGATTTGTCATACTTTTTCTCAAATATAAACCATCATTTAATCCTGAAAAAGCTCAGTCTTATTAAAAGAGTTCTGTTTTTGTCTTGATAGATTGTGTGTAAAACATTTTTGCACAATTGAATCCTTAACCAACAATGTTCCTGAAATACTTTACCAGTGTTTTTTTTTTCCCCCATATGGGATGCAGTTAGAAGTTTTTAGTCAATTCCCCATGAACATTTCCACATTTTGTTACATCACAGCCACAACACTGAATGTATTTTATTGCAATTTTATTTGCTAGACCAACACAAAATTGCAATTTGCCAATTGGATTAAGCTCAGTTAGAATGAACGGAGAGTTTCCGTGAACAGCAATTTTCAAGTCTTGCCACAGATCCTTAATTGGACTTAAGTTGGGACATTGATTGCGCATATTCTGACACATGGATATGCTTCGATCTAAACCTGCTGGAAGATGAAGTCCAACCCCAACCCGAGTCTTTTGTGTCGTCTAACAGGTTTTCTTCCACAGTAGCCCTGTGTTTATCTCTTTCCACCTTCTCATCAACTATGATGTGATTGTTGAAAGTGTGGATGTGGTGATAAGGGTAATGCAGCAATAGTTTACATATTTCGTGTGTGGATGTGACTCATGGTCTATCACATGAGGATCCACATTGAGGTTTGTGGTTGTAAAGTGACAAAATGGGAGAAATGTTTCAAGGGGTGTGAATACTTTCCTTGAACACTTTATTTAAATATTTAGCGTAAAAAGAGTAAAACAAACTTGAAAGTAACAAAAGTTAAAAGGCCTGTTTTAAGTGTTTAAGTTTCATTGGGTCAATTAAAGTTCCTGAAGCTCCTGAAGAGGTTCATCTGGATGCTGACGTCATTTGTCTTGTTCAACCTACAGCGTTATGCAGCTGATGGTTGATTCACTTCCTAACACATCATTTTAGGTTTAGACACTGATCAACAGTTCCTACTCTCCAGATGATTTAAAGCAATGAAGCATGTCAGTTGAGGAGCTTCTGGGAAGGCTGGAAGTCTCTGTGGCTGCAGCAGGGAGGCAGATCTATGATCAACATCATTTTGTTTTTCTGCAGCTGAAGTCATTCATGCAAAAATAATGAGCGCTTGTTGATGTGTCTAAGCAGTTCAGCATAGAGTTCATTATTTAACACCAACAAATCTGGGTTTCTGATCTGACGTGGTCTGAAACGCAACTCAACAAGGTTTGGTTGTAAATTTTGTTTACAATAGCAGTAATAATATTTAATCTGGGTGTAGTGTGTTTGTAATGGAAGGATTACTTATTACCTGTTTCATTCTCTCTCAATCTGTCTCTCTTCGGTTTCTTAAATCAGAAGTTTTCTACTTCCCACTCGGTCAACGCTCTGTCACATGCTCCACGCAAGCTGTTGTGTTGTAATCCACAACAGCTGAGGCATTGCAGGCAATAGTTGAGAAACCTAGTCATCTTGCTGGTCATTTGTAGGCAAGTGATAACTGTCCAAGCCTGTCCCAACAGAAGGCAAAGGTTCTTTTTAATTTAATCCTGACTGAAATAATTAAAGGAATTGTTTTCATCCTAGTTCATAGTGTTATTAGCTATGTTTTCTGACTAATCTTGCAGTGGAAGAAATATTTTATATGGAGATGCAGCCAGCAGGCTAATCCTGGCCGATTTATTTGATTTCCGGTTTTAAGGTCTGATTCGGATTTTATTTAGCTTTTTGTTTTTTGGCAAAGGACACATTAAAGGGGAAAACTGTGCTACAGGATCTTTAATAGAGGTGGTAATTTCTAATGCAATAAAGAATGCATTTATGCATCAGAGCTGAGTCCCTCATCTTGATCTGATTTTTATGAAATCCGAAATCCGTTAAGCTACATGCAAAATCTGTCACAGTTTTTAGTTTTGATGCATTCAGTGAATAAAGGAAAAAAAAAACCCAGATTTTTCAATATTTGATTTGCTGATCAACGATCAGATATTGATCAGGAAAAAAATCTGCACAGTACAGCAAAGATGATCAGATTTCATTATATGCTTTTCAAATAGCATTTGTAATCTTTCTTATAGTAATACTGAGACAGCGGGGATGCAAATGTACTAAATGTACAGTGTGGCAACAGTTTATTGACGCTATATCGAGTCTACAAAAAACTGAATTCCTAAATTTTCCCAGTAACAAATTATTTATAAAGCAACAATAATTGTTTTTAAAAGATAAAACTAAGCACTCTCAATCATTTTCAGATGAGTTTATGCTGATGTCCAGAGTTAAAGCCATATATTTAAAAACGAATGTTATATTTTGAAGCGGTTTGACCTAATTCAAGCTCTCCCTAAGTGAGATGTCTGTTGCTTATCTTATCTGGTGTTTGCTAATTGGTGTTGTCATGTTAAAGAAATGTCATACTCATGCTTTCATTATTACAGACACATTTGGGGATGCGGGTTCTTCTATTTAATGGTAATTATAATGATACATATTTACATATCTCTAAATTTGCAATGCAAGTATAGGGTTCCTATAAAAATCTGAAAATGTTGGATTTTAAGTATTTTCCAGATTTGTATAAACATTAAAAAAGATAATAAAATGAAGAAAAATTTGTATTGCCAGACTTTATTCCTTAATAGGAGGTTATAAAAATAAGTTGACTCAACCAGTGGCCTTTTTCTCATGGTTTTAAAATAAAAGATGGTTCATCTGTTTATACATCCATCTGCCAGTTATTCAGTGCATACATTAGTTTTTCCATCATTCCAACATCTGTCCATTTGTCCAACAATTCATCCATCTGCCAATCTGTCCATCTACCTGTTCATCCAACCATCCATATTTTTTTCCAGTCAGACATTTATCCATCACTCTGCTATTACTATTGCAGTAATGGGTAAGTTTAACTTTTAGAGCAGTATTTTTGTTTGTTGGGCTCTGACTCTATTCAGTGACAGAGGTATTCTCAAAAGAGTGTACTAATACTAATTATTTATTGAAAACTTTTAATAATGATCATATGATTACAAGTTATAGTGATGGAACTTTAAGTCCTACCATCCATTGGTCCATCTTCCCGCACATCCATCATCCATCCACCTATTGATCTATAAATCCTTCAGTCCCTCCATTAGTTTTTTTGCATCCATCCATCAGGGTCGCTATCTATCAATCACTTATGTAACCATCTATCCATCTGTCAACACATCCAACTGTCCATTGCAATCAACAATTTCTCCAAACATTCATCTGTTTGTCCGTACATCCACTAATTTGATCATGGTCAAGCAAAATAAAATGCTGGTGGTTTGAGTTGTTTCTTTGGATATTGTAGGGTAAACACAATATAGTTAGTTTGTTCTCTGAACACTGCACTGCTAGTGTTGTTTTAGGAGTTGGTTGAGGGTTTGCAGTCAGTTGATGCTTGGGACGATCTCAACACAAAATATTTTAGTTTGTCTTTGTGTCACTAGTTTGTCAGCATTCTTAAGAACAGGTTTGGTACTGTTGGGCAGCTGCTTTCTGTTTGTCTCCACAACATGAAGTTGGGGAGGAATTTGTCATCTTATTTTACTGGTTAATTAAAATGCCACATTCACAAAGGGAGTATGGTTGTGGGAAAAACTGCTGAAATGATCTCATTTGAATCACATCTGTTTTTTCATTGCACAATTTTGTAATACCTAATGACCTTCAAATACAGGCATTGTTAAACTAGTAAACACAACACCTTTGGGAATAGAGATATTTAAGACTCACTACTCTCTCTTTGTTTGTGTTGACCCTTACTTTAAGGTTTGATAGCTGCCCTCATACTAGCCATAAACATGCCTTCCACAGCATAACAAAGACGGTGCATCACCTCTCTTTTGGGATCAAAGTTCAGGTTTTTCCAGAGTTTCAACCTGTTGGACCTTACCTGTTAAAAAAATGAGGGAGTGTTCAACCAGATTCAGAGAGCATTCTTTACAAATCTCTGTTGTCATTTCTTCCCCTTTAACATTTAAATATGACTACAGTATCTGTAATACTGGCATAGCATTAAAAGGAACACTGAGATGTGAGACTGTCATTTGTTGCCCTTTCAGCCAACACTCGGGACAAACCATTACCAGTCTAAGTAAACAGCAGCAGTCAAGTAAGGACTTCCTCTAATCTCTCTCTTGGCAACCTCCAAAGTGTTTCCACACTTTTCTCTGCTTGGTGTGTTTTTTTTTGTTTGTTTTTTTTTCTCATGCAGTTTACCTGCCGTCTCTCAGCAAGCGTCCTCCTAATGTCAGTGACGTCCTCTAAAACAGCAGTGCATAACATTTGAGATTTTCTAAGGGAGTTAATATGTTGCATTTGCAGCGAAAAACAAGCAGTGTGAGTTACAGAAATATCCTCACAGTAAGATAATTAAGTTTTGTACAGTAAAAAACCTCGTCAGCCTGTTTTCCTATTTAAAGCTCAGGTGCATTTACGGAACTGTCGGGATCTGTAGCCGTAATGGGTAAGAGTTGCTTCTTGCTTTTCTCTCTCTCTCTTTTTTTATTTACTCTAAAACATTTACTTTATCTATTGGTATTATATGTACTGAGAGATAACCTGTTGTTTCAGAGGTGGCACATATTTTTTTTCTGATCTAGCAGTTTCCTAAAAACTGCGGTGTTGACATAAAGTAGTGTAATTTCATATTTGATAGAATTCTTCAATTTTGTAGTAATGATAGCTCTAATTGATCCAGTGGCCAAAATGCCATGATTGTCATCAATGAATATTGCAGTCATAACATGGATGGCTTTCCAAAGCACATCTCCAGACATACTTGCCATGTTAACTGTGTTTTAAACTTCCAGCAGCACTTCACTATATGTTTCTCAGCCATTATTATTTAGTTAAGCCTCTGCCAGAAGGGGGCTAGTGTCTCTGTGTCTGGACTGGAACTGTTTAAAGTTGTGGGCCCACATGGGTTGATGAAAATGGCTCACTTTGTATTTATTTATGTTTTTCATGTAAATGAGTATCTTTGAGGAATTAGTTTTTCAGGACTAATTTTATCACAACTTTGAGTATTTTGACATAGTTTTGTCATCTTTCTCTGTCCACGCCATAAATGTTATAAGTGAAACTGTACAAATTTTGACACCTCCCAAATGATTTTTTTTTTCTATAAGCACAATTATAAACATCATAGGTGATGTATATTTTTTTAGTTATTAAAAAGTTGGACCATTTAAAAATATGTATAAAAAATTAGAACCAGTTGCCTGAATACTTGCAGTAACTATGTGTCAAGACCTCTGTAATTGCTATGTTGTAAGAGAATGGTGAAGGTGGAGCAGTGGCACATAGCATGACGTGATGGCCCATTTCTTTTCCTTCTTTTTTGTCCCAGATCCAAAATGTCTGAAAAAATTTAACTATTAAAGCAGCTGGTGAGGCTATGCAGGAAGGGATCCCAGAGTTGGATAAAAAGTTATGTTATTGTAAGAAGCGTGCTCTTTAGCTGTTTTAGCTGATAGACCTTTTTTTTCCCCCCCCCAACTGGGGCTTTTGATCATATTCTGACCTTAATGATAATAGCTTAGTGCAAATGCATTTTTAAAACACCTCTGTTTAAGAACAACAGTGGCACAAACTGAAGAAATATTGTCACTTTTTTCACTTTTATTTTGCTGTTTATTTTTTTAACAGCAAATCATTGCACAAAACATGAAAGGCAGTGTACAGTGACTAAGTTTATCTTATTTACCGCTGTTTATCTTGCTTACTGCTGTCACTAAGTATGCTGTTTTATTTAAAGATAAGGTGTGCCTTTAAAAGCAATCCTGACTAACATGAGTTTTATTTCTGAACAAATTGACAGCAAATGCTGTTTTTAAGTAATTTTTCGTTTTTAAATTATTTCTGTGGAAACCCAAGATGTTTCATACTACTTTAATTTTGTCATATTGGAAGAATTTCCTTCATTTTAGCTAATCATAATTGGAACTTCAGTGCAGTTCTGGTTGTTATGGTGCAAGGGAAATGGACTCTGAGATAAAGATGATGGGTTTCAGTTTCAACCTGAATATAGCACAAGTTCAGATATATCACAATTTGAATTCTGTTAGGTGAATGACTAGTCTAACATGATACAAAAGATATGATACATTTTAATTTTCGTGTTTAGAAAAATACAGCTTTGTTTTTAAGGGTTTATATGGGCTATTTTTCAGAAGTCAATGTTGTTTCTGGAAGCCAAAGAGCCAAGCTAATTCCATCTAAAATAAGGTCACCAGAAGGGACTTCATCCAAATCTAAATCAGCTCAAAACATTTTATACTTTTATGGCCACCTGAACAACCATTTAACACAGTGCTCTAAAGAACACACATCAAGAGTGTTAGATTCAAACATGCCCCTACTCATTTCTGTTAAACAAGCCCACTCCTGAAGTGTGTGGTCAGGGACAGATGCTCCACAGCTCCGAGCATTCCTTTTTGGGCTTGTTGAGTATTTTGATAACCATCCATGGCTATCCAGTTCCAGTAATTTGTTCTGTCTCAATGTACTTATACACATTGTGTCCAAGATCTTAAAAAAGCTAATTAACATCAATTGTAGAAACACAATGTTGCTTTCTCCGTGTGTTGTGCTAAAGCTTGTAAATTGTCCCAGATAGCAATTTGAGTCGAATTAAGCTACCTTTTAGCTCATATTTGTTTAAATTGTGAATATGCCTTAAAAGTAAGGCATGCAACAATATATGAAACAAATCTAGTTTTCTAACTGATACAACTTCTAATGTGGCTTATGATAAGGGGTTTAAAAGTTTTATTAAAGTTTTGATTAACTCACTATTCGTTGTTGTCAGGTTCTGGTTTAATCTGAAGATAATACAAGCACAAGTCCAACTTCATCCCCCATATCTTTTATTTCTAATTTGCTGTTGGAGGATTTTGAGTATTGTGTTGACATGATATCCATTTCCAAATGCCTATTACAATGGTTCATTGTGTTGTTGTGCACCAGGAGCTGGCTAACCAGGGATAGAGGTGGCTGGCAGACTGCCTGACTGGGTAACACGCTCACTCATGACCCATGTGACAATAAGTGGCTGAGTGGAGTCTGTAAATGAGTGAGCCAGTGTGAGCTGCCGCCTCTGCAGCCCGGACAAAGCACAAGGACATGAATGCCAGATGTCAACATGATATTACCAGAACTCCATTTTTTCCCTGAGGATGTCACAGAGATGCGTTTGTTCTCTGACTGTTTTACCAAATGTTGATGGGATGTAAGCAGATCAGGAAATTAAAATCTTACAACAAATGCTAATCTCAAGGAACTAACTGTGCAATACACTATTTTGATAACCTAGCATTTTTTATTACAGATTTGATCTCATTTCAGACTCGTCAGATGGGTGAAAACCTGATAACATTTTTTTCAATTCTCTTAATTATTGAATATTTTTTAAATTAAATTTTAATAGTCTTTATCTTAGTTTTTAGTTTTCATTTTAACTTTTCTTTAAATTGGGCTCATCACATATTCCCTTCAGACACAAGATGCTCAGGGTCATAGTCTTAATATCTATTTCAGGTTGACCATTCCTTGTCTTCATTTAGCCTTATTTACACTGTTTTTATCTTGTACAAGTTTAACCTAAACAAAGATACTGACATGTTGGTGAGATGAAATTTTATAATTTCCTTGTCTTTTTTTGATGACCGTTCGCTCTGGCGGTTGTTTATACAACTGTAGAGATGAGTTATTATCTTCTGGCAGTACTGTACTGCAATGGATCCAAATATTTGAATATTCACCGTTCAACTACAACAGCTTTACCGTGGCTTTGAATACATATGTTGGTGTTTCAGCATGACTGGTCTGTCAGTATGTGTATTTGTTGTCATTTAGTCAAAGGGTGGTTTTATTACTAATGCATCATTTTGTGTAGCTGTCAAGGTTTTGTACAGTTATTTTTATTAGAACAGACACACTGCAATCAGATAAATGAAACCAGACAGATTAAGTGAAATGTGATTCTTTAGAAAACCTTATTTGCTGTACTTGTAGGATATCAAAGTTACATATGCATTTTTAGACAGTAATATGCACTGTAAAGACCTTTTTCCCAATAAGACTGTACATAAACCTGAATATACGGCCTATGAAACCTCTTGTGATAAACAGCAGGGAACATTTGTTATGTAACATCACATCATCTCCATTTCAGTTTATTATCTGGACTTTGGGTGATGGTGTGGGGACATGTACTCTCTAACTTTTATTATAGTGTTCCCACTACAGTGGAAAGAAAACGTTTACATGTTCATGTTGCGATACAATGTTTTTATTGTAAAAAAACAAAACAAAATGAGACCAAGATAACTTATATCACAACGTTTTCCCCCTTTTAATATAGTCTAAAACCTATATAACTCAGTTCAAAAACAAACTGAAGTATTTTTTTTAAAGGGAAAAATAAATCTTCTGTCTGACTCTTATTTGCACTCATGTCAAATAGGAGTCAGTACCTCCTGTCATCATTTTAAAGTACATCCATTTAACACAAAATAAAGTTAAGCTGTTCTAGTCTCAAGCCATTTTTGTGTTCATCTCACAACAAATCCATGGTCTGCAGAGAGCTTCCAAAAGAGCAAATGGATCTCACTGTCAAATAGTTGTAGTCAAACGAAGGGTACAAAATAAATTCCAGGGCCTTAAATGTACAAGGAAACACAGTGAAGACAGTCATCAACATTTTGGCTCTGAATCTCAAAAGTGTTTTACAGCACAAAGACAACACTGCACTACTATGATGACACCATAACCACAATGAAGCATGGTGGTGGCAGTATCATGCTTTGAGGCGGTGTTCTTCAGCTGGAATTGTATTGTAAGCAGTTGCATATACCACTTAATACTGGCACAGAACCTTCAGGCTGCGGCTAGAAAACCAGCACCCAGTCCTGAGTCTGATTAAAAATTTGTGGGGTGATCTAAGAAAGGGCTGTGCAAAGAAGACGCCCTCCCAATTTGAAAGAGTTGAAAAGAAAAGTGGGCCAATACTGCCAAATGTTTAACCCAAAACGACTGGATTTTATTTAAATCAATAGCTGCTTCAAAGAATTTAAGGATGTACAAATGTGGAAAATGTTCTGAAATTATTTATCTTGGTTTCCCTTTTTTCTGCACCTTGCCTTTTGTCAGAGTTATGTAGACTTTTTCTATTTCATGTAAGTTCCTGGGTAGAAAACATTTGCCAAAACCTTTACAGTATCTGGAAGATTGTTGAAAGCTTCCGAACCAAGGTGTTACAGAAACAAATGTAAGTTGTGAAATAAAATATGTAAAATATTCTTATTTCCACTGTCCATCACAGGAAGTGTTTTTCTGTTGATTGTCTGGGGGATTATTGGGGTAATTATTTCATCACTTATTCACTTTAAACTGTTTATTTTTTGCAGACTGACTCAGTGGGAGTACTGAAATGACCAGCCAGTATCATAACCATGAAGAGAAATCCCCAGATAAAAAATTACCTGCTGTGGCCCCTAAACTCCACTTCCAGCAATCCTCATCAAAGGAGACCGTTACCATCCACTACCCAGCACTTAGGAAGGAGGAAGAAGAGGAGGAGGATCTGTTCATCACAGCCTTCTCTACAGCCTCAGCTCCTCTGGATGACTCTAACATTGTGACGGCCCTGGAAGCAAGTGAAGAAATGTTTGATGGGGCACCCCTGGAATCTGCAGCTGGCGTTGTTGTCATTCCTGAAACCTCCAAGTTTTCTCCCAGTTCAAGTAATCACACTAACCGTTCTCCAACACAAACCCTGTCTTCACACATTCCTGAACAAAAGGCCTCAGTTGCCAATTCTTCTCCCATAAAATCTCTGAGCTTTCCCTCCACCCTAGGCTCGGTAAAGTCACTTCCCTCAGAAGTTGAGTCCCATGATGGGCCCTCCTCTGCTCCGACATCCTCATTAAGACACAGGCAACTCATGAAAAGTCTTGTCAAATCCTTATCCTCTGACACATCCCAAGACTCAATTGCTTCTTCCTCATCCCACCGTCTTCCAGAGTCTCGCCTTAATCTGCAACTCTTAAAGCAATTTGCACAGTCAAGGATGCCGTCTGCTACTATAGCATCGGTTAACGATTCTAAAACTGCCCCCTCCTCGCCGTTGACTTTGCCAGACAACCGAAGCTTCTTTAAAGTTGCAGAAGTTGAAGCACGATTCGAAGACACTAAACGGCGCCTCACGGAAGCAATTTCCGAACCATTCCAGCTGCTTACCAAGATCATGGATGAAAAGACTGGTGGTGGCATTTACCGGCCGAAGGGGTTCTCTGGCAGTGCCACAGAACTTTCCACCATCACCTCTGTCAATGGTAACCAGGAGAGCATCAAAGAGGAAGATGGAGGTGATGTTGAGGCAGAAAGCCCCAACAGCTGGACTGCTGTTGCAGCCGAGTCACCTGGTGAACCCTCTGCTGACACTAAAAGCCCCAACAAACTATCTTTATTTTATATGTCTGCGCTGGCAAAACAGGAGGAGGAGGACTTTTGCATCCTGAACAATGAGGACTTTGAGTCTTGCACTGACACAATGGTTGAAGGAGTTATTGAAGGAGCTAATACTACTCAAACTGGTAGTCAACTCCCACTTAGTGGTAGTTTGGAACCAAGCTGTGATAATGAATGTGAAGATTTTGAGCTAACACCTAGTGTGCCTCACTATACTCTCACTATCCTTACTGTTCTGGTCTATGGGTGCTTTGTATTGCCACTTCCAAGCTACATTGGAGGAGTGCTGCTTGGGATTGGACTAGGATTCCTTTTAGCCATTGGTGCTGTTTGGCTCACAGGGCCAAAACGCTTTAGAGGTGAAGTGAGACATTCCAGAAACCACAGAAAGCTGTGGAGTATGACCAGGTTGGATGTTAAAGAGCCAGAAATCTATAAGGTCAGTTATTTCACTCTTTTTAATGGCTTATTTCATGCTTTTATGCTGTGGTATTTTTTTTTTCTGCTCCGCAATTTTTATTAGGATTTTAAGAACATAACTGCAGAGATCATTCAAAATTACATTTTTAGATTGAATGTGGTATCAATAAACTATATTGATTTTCACATTCTTGTGCATTTTGGCTAAAACATGTGAATGAAAATATTTTGAAGTGGTCAGATATTATGATTGTTTTTGTTTTAATAGTATTTAGAGAATAATTGCAATAATTAAATATTTTTAGCCCAGCTTGCTAATTGCTCATTTCAGTTTCAATTTGCAGTTTTTAGCTTTTTTTTGAAGAGGAATATTAAATGTCCAGCTTAAAAAAACTAGAGCTTAATGTTCATACAAGTACCATAAATAACAGATGTTTGTTAGATGAGTAAAAACAATGGTTAATATTTTCAGATTTCTGCTCCAGTATAGAGCAATGAAGCATTGTTTATATGAAACTCATCTTATTCTTTCAGGGCTGGATGAATGAGATATCAAACTATGACCCAGAGACTTACCACGCCACACTGACGCACTCTGTGTTCGTCCGCCTCGAGGGTCACGTCATTCGTCTTTCCAAACCCAACCACAACATTGCCCGTCGTGCTGCACACAACGAACCAAAGCCTGACGTGAGCTTTGTCAGTCAGAAGATCTATGACCTTAACAACAGCAAGGTATGCTTTCACACGACTGTCTAACCATATTTTCAAAACATAATCTTACACATCCTTATTGCTTTGAAGATTTTCTTTAAAGTTGTTCATTAACTTTTAAAAAAAAGTAAATCTGTAAATAATAGCTCATTGTATGATATTAATATTTTTGGAATTATGGAAATAAAATTAGCTTGGTCGAAAAAGAATAAATACATGATGACCTCACAAGTCTTGTTTTTTTTTTTTCCCACAAATCTTCCCTCAGGTCTATTTAGTGCCTCCAAATCTAGCCAAGAAGCGAATATGGAACAAAAAATACCCAATCTGCATTGAACTTGGCAGACAAGATGATTTCATGTCAAAAGCAGAAGAGGACAGGTCGGAGGCCAGCGAGACCTTGAGTTCTGGGATTAATGGAGAGAGAACCAATGGAGCACAGGACCGACAGTCCTCCGTGTCCAAAAGAGACCTGACCATCTTCCTGTTTGGGCGGACTGGGAGGGAGAAAGAGGAATGGTTCCAGCGGTTGCTGTCAGCGTCTAACGTCAAAGTGGACGTGAGGAAAGTTCTCTGTGTTGGGACCAATAAAAAAGGTCTATTAGAGCTTTTTCTTTAGCACTTGTCTGTTGATATTTTTTAAATCCAGGCTTAAATTGAAATTCCTGTTGGGATAAATTAAAATGGGAATCTGTAATTTGTTACAGTCACAACCTCAGCCTCTCACAGCCGCAGCAGTAGCCGCAGCAGTCTCGATGAAGCCCTGGCACCACAGCTCAGGTCAAGAGGCTCAGCAACCTCCCTGACAACAACAAGCAGTGCCAAAAGCAAGCTGGTTTTAGACTACAGTATGTACATGGGCTCCTTACTGCAGAAACAGCAGGCAGTCAAGCTCACATCTTCCAGCTCTTCTCAGAGTCTGCAGAGCTGCGTTGGAGCTGAGAAAAAGGTAGCACAAGTTGGTCTTTTTATAAGCTAAAAATATTTAGTTCTCTTTCTAAGGTGATAAACCTGTCACGTCATTTGCAGTTTGTGGGATTATAATATGAAGGTTGGAGCATAATAAAATGCAGCAGGTTGAATGTTGTAGACTCCTGTTGATGGAAACTCTGTTTGGCTTCAGAGCAACACTTCAGCTCAGACGCAGCCCAGGGGAGAGGAAGAGGATTCTGTTGCCTGGGTGAACGCAGCTCTTGGCAGGCTCTTCTGGGACTTCCTGAACGAGCCCTACTGGAGTGAACAAATCTCCAAGAAGATTCAGATGAAGCTCAGCAAAATACGAGTGAGTGTAATGAGACCTGGGACAAGCTTTTGTTCTTCGAGTGCAAAAAGCTCCTTTCTTCCCTATTTTAATGCTCAAATTGATCTTCAGCAAGTCGTCTTCAGCACACATAGATGGCTAAATACATGAAGTTGTTGCCATGTGAATGGCTGATTTCCTATTTGGTTGTAAGCATGAAACTGATTAAGTGTAGTTACGCAGAGGGGTTCCTTTGTTGTTCAGTTTGTTGTATGGGTTCAGGAGCATTTTTCCGATTGTCCAGTTTCTATACATTTTCGAAGTGTTATACTGTTTACAAATCGATTGGTCCCTCCTAAGTGATGAATGCTAGTGTTTCCACACAGTATCCTCAGACTGGCTGTATGCTTGTCTCTTTCAGCTGCCTTACTTCATGAATGAGCTAACCCTGACAGAACTGGACATGGGGACAAGCACTCCCAGAATCCATGAAGCATCTGCACCTTCTGTTGACTGTCGAGGCAAGAGATGGACCACACTACACACACAGACATAAACTCATGGGGGAAAATCATGAATTTGGACTAGCATTTTAACCTATAGTACCATCTGCTCTGTGAGCGCATGTCAAAGAAGGCATGTTTTTAAGGTTTTAAATTCTTTTAAAATCTGTGACATGCCAGAGATTTTGAATTTAACGTATAATTATGTGATCATCAGGTTCTGAATCCCTCAGTGTTCATCATAACATTCTGACAGGCTTGTGTTTCAAAATGCAAATCTTTTAGAACAGTTGCTTTGATAAACCTACCACAGCACGTGCAACACACTGACAGGTTTCTATTGAAAATTTGTAGGTATCAGCCATTAAATGCCCATCACACCTAAACTGCATTAATTCAAAGCAAGAATACTCTTCTAGGGTGAACGAGGAGCTAAATAGAGACGCCTAATAATAAACTTACATAACAAACAAACTCCAGAGACGTTATATGTTTCCCAGAACAACTAAAACAGATGAGCTTAGTGTAACCACAATGATGGCACAAGATGAGCTTGATGATGGTCTCTGTGACTTAAAGCAGGGGTGAGTGATATGATGAACTTGGATCAGAAAGAATAAGAAAATGTTAAGTTGCAGAATTAGAGAGATTCAGAGATCCTCCATAGGACACATTCTATGCTCTAGTTTATTGGTGACAGATAATTTAACACAGAAGACATTCCAAGTGTGTTGGTGAGTGTAATGAAATGATGAGAAACATTCCTATTAGTGCTACCAATAATAATGGTAACATTGATGCTGGTATTAAACTGTGTATATATTGTTACGTAAAAAAAAACCTCATGAAAATTTTCCTCCTGTTGTATACGTATAAAGTGGCAAGAGGAAACTTTTCCTAAATGTCCTTTTGTTTTGAAATTAAAATAAATACTTTAAATTTAGACAAGATAGTTTTATGCAAAGGATTCTTCATGTCTTAAGACTGGCAACATATTTTTGAAATATCAATTATGCTTTACCCAAGTTGGTGAAATTGTTTCCATTGTTATGGTGAGAAATGCCCAACCCTCTAAGTTACGGTGCACTGTTTTTGTTTTTTGTTTTTTGTGCGTTTCTAACCACTGATATGGTTAGAAATGCCCTAAGCGTTGTTGTGGAATTAAACCGTGTTTAAATACATGCTGGAGGGTTTCGCAGCTGGCCGGGGAACGGCTTGGGATTCCCTCAAATAAGTGGAAGGAAACAATAAATATACCATGTTAGACAATGTTTTCATTCAGCCCGAATGAATCACGACGTAAATAATTATTTTATTCTAGGTGTTACGGATGCAATTAGTCACCACAGGGCGCAGCCTGAACCTTCTTTACCATGCCTAGCTACCAGTTAAATGGTAAGAAAAAGTAACATAAAAATGTAAATCTAAGAACTTTACAACGGTTACATTCTTGTAAATATGCAAAAAGGATCAAAAGTACAGTTTTTTGTGTTATTAGCTGACAGACTAATTATTATATAGGTCAATATAAGTTGTGAAGCTGTGCTCTCCTCTGCAGAACAGGAGCAGTGGTAAAACCCCTCCAGGCTCTCTCTTCAGAAACTCTGTAAATTTATTAAGCACAAGCAGCAACAAAAAATGCTGATTAACATCAACAAAACTGTGCATTACTGGTTGTTAAAATGATTATCTTTTATTTGATAAGAAAATGTATAAATACACGGAGAAGGACTCCATGTTTTCTGATTTAGACTCTCCACAGACATTGAGAGACATTGAGAACAGTTTCACTCAGTTTTTTCTAATGTATCACTCAAGCAAAACAAGTTTTGAAGCTCCTCCCTAAGCCTATCAGGCTGTCAGGTCAGAGAGACATGCTTCTTGTGTATGTTTAAAGTACAACCTTTTGCCTTATCTAAGGCCACTGTTACATTTTCATTATCTGACCTCAGGGCTTTGTTTTCATGCTGTCCTTTGCTACAGCATTAGAAGCTTTGCATGGTTGGAAATGTTGCAGTAAGGATGGTGTAAATGATTTTAAACAGATCCTCAAATGTTTCTCCAGTTGACAGAAATGTGCTGCATTGTGAGCAGCTCAGAGTTTTCTGAGTGCAGCACAGACAGGCCATAAACGCATAACCAGGATGTACGTCTGTGTAATTGATAAGTTGAAGCTTGAGCCTGTACAGATAATATGGGACTTGAATTTTAGCTAAATGGGAGCACGTGTTGATGGTTAGGAGGTATTAACGTCTTGGTAAATCTTTTTAAAAACCAGTGCGACACATTTAATAGTTTGTATAAATTGTTCTTCCAACATCTAGACATAGAGCAGGATTAAGCTTTGCATCCCTTCTATCATCATTCCATACAGGCTGTCCTTTCATCACACGTATATTTGCTGCTCTGCTCCTATTTTTTCTTCCTTCTCCATTCCCTTTCCTTTTTATCTTCCTCTTTGTGGGTAGACTCTCTTGCGTCTCAGTTTTCACTCCTTTTCTGCGCCGTGAGTCACTGCCTCATTTTTATCGCCACAGCTCTCGTATAACCCAATAGTGAGAGGAGGAGTTGATTGCATCACTAACCAAAACAGAAACAGCTTTTGTTTATGTTCTGAAACAGTGCGACCCGAAATACCAGATGAAAATGTAGTCATAAAACATGAATCATTATTCTACTATTATCCAGAACGTAGAGATAGAAATAAGTACTCAGGAGGTGTATAAGTCTAACAAAAGGCTCTTTATACATGCGGCTAGAACTTGAGACTTTTTCTTTTGCTAATCCCTGTGTATGTTTCTGTTTGGAGATTAAACCTTTTCAGAAAAAAAGCTCAATCATTTAATGGCCTACCAAAACCTCCATCTCAATCAATTGGAACAATTTTTTTTTTACGTTTTTGAAAAATCAAAATGGCACAAGTGGTTCTATTCTCCAGACATCTCAAGTCTTCCTTTTGCATTTTTTACAAAGTGATTCCTGGAGCAAGCTTGCTGATGGCAGCGGATCAATGAACCTCTGTTCTTTGTACAAACATATTGTCATGAGTAACTGGCGTTTTTAGGGCATGGATGGATGTAAATTTTTTCATGCCAGAAAAGGCCAATTTCTACTTTTTTTTTTTTTTTTTCACAATATGGAACCCTAGCCCCTGCCAAACATCTCTTCAGTCATCACTCCATACAGTCTATCCTTTTATCACATGTATATTTTTTGCTCTTTGCATGTTATTTTATTCTGTATAATATCTTCATATCTGAAAGCATGTTTGTTGTGAAGTTTCTTTCCAAGCCAGGTAGGATAACACACACAGTGTAGCAAGTTGTACTATGTGCCATGCAACCCTTCCCCACCAATCTCACAGTCAGATAAAACCCACCAGTCTGAGCAGAACCAACTTGTTTATCCTGCCTGACTGCTTTAATGAGTTTTTTCATCTATTTTTACATACCACTTTGCCAAGCCTTCAGTTCTGTCTTTTGTTTTCTTCAGGCTTTGATTTCTTCTTTAAATTTTCTGTTCCCCTTTTGTTTTTAAGTGCTCATTCCAGACTTCTTTTAACTGGCTCATCTTTCTTTGACATCAGTTACATCAATTGGTACAAAAAAAGGTCAATTCTTGGATATCTTTTGCTGACCAACCTGATCAGCTTTAAACAGTTTTAAGATATTTAATTTATATTAAAATGTAATTATTAGTTCTGCATTTTATTTATATGGATTTTGTAAAACCTCCAGAATACTAGAGGAGGAAATGACAATTGCATGCAGGTTAACTTTATCCAGTTAAATAGACCTGCCTTTAAGCCATTGTTAGCAGTATAGACCTGCCTTTAAGCCATTGTTAGCAGTGACCTCTAATTATAAATGAGGTTTTCTTCATTGGGGAAGATAGTGGCAAACCAGTTATTTTGGCTTACATGCCTGTTTTAACATTAGGTTATTGAAATAGCTCTAAATACAAATTTCCAGTCTCACTCTTCTTTGATTTATTTGTAAATTTGCTGCCATCAAGTGGTAAAAACATCAACTACAAGCATTCATAGTCCATCTCATACCAGTTTTTCTTATTTTTTTTTTTTTTTTTTTTTTTTTTTTACAGATGACATAATTCAAAATCAAAAATACAAAGGATAGAAGTCTGGAGTGCTTTTAGACCTGTATTCAGCTGAGCACTGTGGATGCATGTGGCAAATGTGAATGGGGTGGAAGGCAACACAAATAATAATCTAGATCTGTGGTGTACACTTTTCTTTTGGTAGAAAAATAGTCTGTAAATCATTGATGATCCAAAACGTAAACAGGGTCTTGCACAGTTGCCGTATAAAAAGACAGGCAATTTCTATTGGGTCCATTGTAATTTTACTTTTACACTTGGCAAAAAGGCTGGACTTGCTATATTTAGCCTGGTTTAATCAGTTAAAGCAGAAACATGGTAAATAAGAGAAAATGCTTTGTGTTGTACCTACAAATAAAAATAACAATGTCTGTGAAAATCTCACCTTAAATGTTAAGTGTTCATGTGCATCAACCACCAGTGCCTACAAGACAGATTTGCTCCTTTCTTGAATTGTGGTTGGGGGGAGAGGGGGGGCTGAACAAAATCATTCAAATCAATAAAGAGGGAGGTGTGTTGCTTTATATTTGTCTCAGATCTCCTGGAATAACATAAACATTTCTCATGAAAATGTATTTATCAGGTCTGTGGTTTGACTTGGAGGTCTCCTACGACGGCTCCTTCCTGATGACTCTGGAAACCAAGATGGTTCTTAATCGTCTGGGAAAGGAGGGAGAGGGTCTCCGGTTGGGGGAGTATGGCAAAGATGGGTAAGATGGCAGAGAGCTGTCATAACTTAAACATTTCAGAACAGTTTTGGTTCCATTTAATTCTTTATATGTCTCAATCTGAGAAATCATTGCCTCTTGACTTTACTAAGTTTTTCCTCCCTCCTTTAACCCTTGTTCTTCCTGCCGCATCTTCTTTTTGACTTCTCCATTTCTACGGCTGTTAATTGGATTTTTCTTCTCTTGGTGAGTTCTGCTTGACATTAATCTTAGATATAGAATCATCTAATGCCTTGTAATACTTCATGTGTTCAATACTTTATTTGTTTGCTGTTCAAAGCAGCATATTTTTTAAAAATGATCTGATACATGACTTCTCAGTAATTAAAACATAGCATGAGATTTACATGCAGTTACAGAACAGATTCTTTCAAACTCTGTATTCTCCCTAAACTTTTGTTTAGCTGTCATCTGTTACTGGTGAGAAACCAGTAAAACACAGCTTGTTTAGCGTCCCTCCTGCTCATTGATTGGTTTGTAGCTGATAAATTTAAGTCAATATCGAGAATTATTATTCAATGTTCAGTAAAGGACACATATCACCATATTTTAAAGCCAGGAAAGCTAAAAAAAGAATTATGAACTAAACCAATCGCAATTAACCTTTCCTCTTTTTTTTTTAACCATAATATAGTAAATGGATGTGTGATTTCTTATTAGCGACACAGGAAAAGGGTATAGTGAGCACTTTTGCTACAAAATGCAGAACACTTTTGTGAACTTGAGGATGTAAACTCTGGTCAAGAGAACAGCTTTTTCCTGATCCACCCATCGGAGCATTTTAGCATTTTAATTTCCTTAACATCCAATTCATGTCCTCAGTATGACATGCACAGCTGATTTACTGCACAATCACTACATTGCTCCCTAATATAAAGTTTCATAGTGGCAAGATTGGTTTAAAAATGAGAGGGCTTGACATCCTTGGATGTCAGAAATATAATTTTCACCTTAACTTAAAGCTGCAGTATGTAAGTTTTATGAAAAATACATAAAAATATTAAAAATAATACATATTTGTTAAAATTATCATGTCATGACAGTATAAGACATAATATGAAAATATCAAGCTCCTCTGCCTTCTCCCAGTGCTCCCAGTATTAACTGCAGAAATATGCCACTCAGTCAGAAACAACCAATCAGAGCCAGGAGGAAGGTCTTAGCGCTGTCAATCACCCTCGTGTGAGCCACTCACACACTCCACCTCGCTCTCTGCTATGCTACAGCTGGTTCACAACATAGCCTGCCGCTAATGCTAAGGCTAGTTAGCATGGCCACTAATGACAGTTTTCCTGGAATGGTAAGTTGTTTCTTCACCATTAGCACATTTAGCAGCGTGTACATGAGGGTGATTGACAGCACTAAGACCCACCTTCTGGCTCTGATTGGTTGTTTTAGGTCAGGAGCAGTGCATTTCTTCAGACAGCTATAGTAGCTCAGGGAGGAGGTGGAGGAGCTCGATCTTTACACAGATTATCTGTTTCATACCAAACTGTCACGACATGATGACATTTTTAACAAATATGCAAAAAAAACTTATTTTTGTAAAAGTTGCATACTGCAGCTTTAAGCAGAAATGTCAAATGTCCATCTGAATGCTGCAAGAAATTCAGGGTTTTGAATTACAGTTTCTGTCACAAGTGTTCCTTCACCACTGTTGTGAATTACAGACAGACTGGACTCACTACTAATCATTTGAAATCCCTCCACTGGGTGCTGAATTGTTAAGTTTCCAACCTGCTGTGCTCAGACTTTTGAACTAGAGTCTAACTTAAATCCTTTCTTTTGTCTTTGGTGACCATCAAGTTATGCTTTGATGCTTTGATTTCTAGTTCCAGATGTTACTCTGGTGCAACTTCTGGCTGCTTTTCTGGTTGCCTTGTGCTCTTTTTTTTTTTTATGTCACACTGATTTTATTAAAGTTTTATTTTTACACATTTGTCTGTGTAGAAGCCCTGATCGGTTTTGGCTTTTGTTTGCTCCCAGACACAGACCTCGGACCTACTGCCTAGCCGCTAGTGATGAAGAGTCATCGAGTGCAGGTACATCAGATGAAGACGAGTCCTCAGATTTCTCAAATGAATCAGCTGGAGTAGAAAGGTATCACTAAGCTTGTGTACATATTCCTTGTTTACGTATTTAATTGTTTTAATTACAGTTTTGTTCTATAATTTAATGCTTTGTCCAGATTCTGTGTAAAAATACGGAACTGGACATGATACATTGCAATAATACTACAATAATACACACAAATTAGACTAGGCAGTAAAGACTTTTACAATAACAATGTCCAAAGCCTTCACATAAAAAAAGAAAATATGACTGTCAGTTATTGTATAATGATGGTATAAAAAAAATCAATTAAAGAAAAAACACAAGTCAATTATAGTTTGATTGCTTTCCTTCTCTTTGTTAAATGCAGTCTGCTGGGTGGACATAAACCGAGCAAGATCATGCGCTTTGTGGACAAGATTGCCAAGTCCAAATACTTTCAAAAGGCCACGGAGACAGAGTTTATCAAAAAGAAGATGGAGGAAGTGTCCAACACACCCCTTCTGCTCACTGTGGAGGTTCAGCAACTCAGAGGAACGCTAGCTGTCAACATTCCTCCTCCTCCCACTGACAGGATTTGGTATGTAAAGGAAGACTGTTACATAATCAGTAGGATGGTCTCCACAGCAAACACCCATCTTTTGTTCAGGGGAGTAAATTGTTACATGTTCATCTGCAGAGTTCATTTCCTACAGATAAAAGAAACACAATCAAGTCTGCTCCAAACAAATGTTTTTAAGATGACTCCTAATGGTGTTGTCACCATCCTTATTTCTATCAGGTGTTGCTGATTAAAAAGTTACAAATCTGTATTTATAAATGATTAGAAATTAATGAGATGTCTGTTGTCAAAACAATTACATTCTACTATACAAACACCTGTTTTAGAGAAATGTAAATGTTTTACAAATGTTATATATAGAGCTTTAGTAATAATGTTTGCCCTCTGGTGGTAAAGATTATTTTTGTTTGAAAGGTGTACAATAGAAATTCAAAATTTTTGCAAGTAAATGATTTGGGATGTTTCCTGCTGAAGGTATGGCTTTAGGACTCCACCTCATCTGGAACTGAAGGCTCGACCAAAACTTGGAGAAAGAGAAGTGACTCTGGCTCATGTTACAGACTGGATTGAGAAAAAACTATACCAGGAATTCCAGGTAGTATTGCATACAGCGTCTTCCAAAAGTACACATACAGTATTTCTTGAGCTTACAGGATAGACTGACGCAAAGTAGCGTGTAATTGTAAAGTGGAAGGAAACGGCTGCATGCTTGTCAAATGTTGTTACAAATAAATAATTAAATAAATAATTAATTTCCTTTTGCACAATAGTTCTTGCCACTCTTTCATAAAGGACAAATTTGTGGAGTGTACAGCCGATGATTCCAACAGGAACTAGGCATGAAAACTTGGCTTCATGTATTATTCTCTGTCCTTTTTTAGAAAATCTTTGTAATGCCAAACATGGATGATGTGTGGCTGACTATCATGCACTCTGCCATGGACCCTCGCACAGCTTGCTGACCGTTAGTCACCCCCCCCAGGGAACACAGAGATGTCCTAGCATGACATGGACATCAACCATCAGCCTTGGACATTGTTTACAGTATTGCCTGAAGCTTCCGAAGTTTCATAATGAAAGTTCAAGCCAAAGTCTTCAGGCACTGTTGTGAGAGAAAGACAAAGACCCCGGGGGGTCTTTGTCATTTATTTAGGCATTTATTTTGCCTACCAGAAAATAAATGCTACAGTTTTCTAGGAACCAGGTTAAGTTGACTAAGTAGAAACTAATGGCAAAGTGTTGCTTGCTGCTATCTTAACTAGTACTCCTTAATGTAAGGAACTTATTGAAGAGTAACAGTTATCTGAAAGTGAGTTATGGTTGGTTCTTAGCTGATTCCAGTGCTCAAGGTAATAAGTTGGAATATACTCTGATTATTATTATAAGTATTTCCTATAACCAGAAAAATGGGGATGCATTCACCAGATACCTTACTATTAGATAGCTAGCTGACAGACGACAAGGGGGAGCACTGCAGTTTCCTGTTAGAGAAGCAGCACATTTAAACTGCATTTATAGTAAAGCTTGGGAAATGTCAGATGTTCTGTTTATATTACAAGAGACCTGAAACCTTAATCATAATTTTTTTTTTTTTTTTTTTTTTTTTTTTTTTTTTTTTTTTTTTTTTTTTGATCAGGTATTAATATACAGTATTTTTTATTTGCTGTGGCCAGACCTGAGCACCCTGTACAACTGCCAAAACCCTCCTTTGTATTTTTTTCTTTTTTTATTTTAATGCCACTGATGCTGTTATCAAATTTTATGGTGATAGTGAACAGCTTAAGTAGTAAGGGTATGATCTGCCTTGCAAATTCTACATATGTTCAATGCACAAGCACAATGAGGGCAATAAGTGCTTCATAGATTAACATATGAGACGATATGAAAAAGTATGTCTGAAGAGTATAATGCCTCTAGAACTTGATTGAATGTTATCAGAAGGCTTTTGGGTCCATTTTTGGTCGATGAAAACAGTTCTTACCCAGTTGAAGTTAAGCTGGGTTATGCAAATAATTGCACAAAGATTTTTTTTTTTCCTTCCCTCATGATGAACACTATCTTACTTTGCATATCTTTTTCCAGATATGTCAGTTAGTCAGAAAAGCTAACGAGGTAGCACATAATGTATTTCTGTCATACATCACGTTGATATTGGGAGAGAGAATGTTATTGACCACCTTGGAATGCGCTCTTTAAGACTCTACTTGCCATACTGTAAGTAAAGAGACGGTACACTCAACATAGAAAGCATATTTTTTGCCAACAATGTAGCTACAAGTTCCCATTTTGAAGAAATGTTTATAAACCAAAGTCCTTTAGGGTAAGATTCTTTTGTGCGCTTAAATTGTTAAAGCAATCTCGGTTCATACTGAAGACTGTGCTACAAACATACATCAACTTTGTTTACAGGGGTTCTTATAGTTTTAAGTTCATTGAAGCACTGTGATGATTATTATCTTGCTAATTTTCTGTTCCTTTTTGCCTGTATTCCAGTTTACACGGTTATTTGAAGATGCTTAAAGTGGGTTCTGGCTTCAGATTTTTATATACTTTTTGGTATTATGAGAATGATACAAGATTTTTGAGGATATATTAATAAAGTAATGTAATTTGTATCTGTGAAATATTAATTACTTTTGACAATTATATGTCATGTTAAGGCCAATATTCAAATATTGTGAAGGCCAAAAATGATTCCACATGTATCTGCCTTATTTATATAGCAAAATAAATCTGTTAATGATAGCCTTGTTGTTGTTTGGCTTACAATTTATTCTTCAGAATTTGTTCTCACAGAACATTGTTTTTGTTTTTTTTGATATTTCTAACTGTGGTTTTAATGAGACTTACACACAGTGTCGTCAGTCAGAGGCTTCTTCAGAATCTCTGTAACACACAGCTACGGAAGATCTTTCCTGCTCATGAACATTAGCATCCACAGCTATTTGAAGAAAATTGTATAATACGAATTACAACATTTGATTTCCCACTGGGATTAATAAAGTATTTTTGAATTGAATCAAGATTTTTATTTCCAGTGCAGCGGAATTCAGTTTTTATTCATGTGTTGGGTTTGTTAATCATAACATTTATTTAAATGTACTTCAAGTGCAGAGTGACATACAGATGCTTTGCATCATGTCTGTTTTGTTACACATGGCCAACATGAACTCATTTGTTGGCAGAAAGTTTACTTAAATACAACAAAACATATATAGATATTAAAATCTCAACATCCTCAATAAGTTCTGTATTGATGGATAAACAAGACCCCAATGTCCTCAGCAGTGCCCAGTACTTTTGCAAAGCTGCGAAAACTATAGAGTTAACTGCTTGAATAAGATTTGATTAAATACTACTTTCAATGTCCTTACTAACTTCTGAACAGGGTATGTATACTTCTACTCAGTAGATATCAGTAGTAGAAATACTATAAGAAATACATTTTCGCAAACCAAAAAAGCAGAAATAAATCCAGTTTAGAACTAAATTAAATGAAGTGCTTTTGTGTGCTTCGCGCTAAGCCTAAGTGAATTTAAGCACGTTGACTTTTTTACAGGGCAACTCTTCGAGTTCGCTGAAAATGCACATACCGGAAGTTACCGTTATTTAGTCCGCCTTTTCTCATCAAACGGAAATTTACCGTTGCCTGGTTACGGTTGCCTGGTTACGGTTGTCTACTATTAGGTTTTGTCAGCTGCAGGAAATCGGTGGTAAGTGTTTGTTTTCATTGTCCTTTTTGATCGAATAAAATGAAAATATAAGTAGGCTAATAAACTTCCTCAAAGTGTGCTTTTTAGTTGTAAAGTCTGGTTGCCATGGAATAGTGTTTTCCTTTACATTAGGATGAACAACTCAACTTTAAATAAGCTGGGGGAATTACGATAGTTCCTTTTTTACCTTAACATTTTTGAGTATTTTACAATAGTTACAACAATAAGTTAACAATAAAAGTCACAATAATTTAATTTGTTATGCAAAAAAACGTTAATACACCTCAGTGTGACATGCACATTATGTCGGTTAGATCACAGGTAAAATGCAGAACGAAGAAGGTGAAGACGGACATGACGAAGACCTGCTGAATGCAGAAGATGGCGCTAGTGGAGTGACTATCCCACCTTCTGTTCAGGTTTTATGTTCATAAAGAAAGAAGACTAAAAAAAGACTCGTTTTCTGTTTTAATTTCTGCACTGGGTTAATTTATTATCCTACATTTGGTGTACTTTCAAGTTCAATCTTTCACATATCAACAGGGTATTATGTGTATAAAACTTTCCCCCATGTTAGTTTTAAAAGCGGAAGCTTAGTTATTTCTAACAATACGAAAGGTGAAGTTCATAAAGGACTTTATATGTTATCTCACACAGAATCCATCACCACAACAGTCAGACGATCTCACTCTTCATCCCGATCCTGATCTTGACTCAAATATGGCAGGTAAATACTCCTCTCTGTCATGTTAAACACAAATCTGTCATTACACAGCCGCACCGAATACTACGTATAGAGCATTGATTCTCAAATGGCGGTACTTGAATTCTTTTGAAAGTCTGTTAAAGGGGTCATGACAACAAATTTCATTTTTCTGTGGTTTTGGGGTATAAAATGATATGTTGTGCACTGATGAGGCCGTGTGAATGTCAAGAGTTGGTATAAAAAGCCTTGCTCATAGGTAGTCAGCTTTGTTTCTTTGCTCAAAAACTGACGAATCAGCGAACAGTTTATCTTTCTACGTAGGTTATCTTTCTACTTAATTCATATTGTCCAATACGAGCACACCATCAAGCAACCCCCCCCTCCCCCACCCCCTAGATGATACACCTGTCACTGCACGATCCGTACCGTTGGCTCATTTGCGCATGCGGTGAAGAAATACTTATGGATTATCCTTAAAACGTACACAAATAAAGTATAACATATTTATTTATGTTAATTAAAAACACTACTTCTTATAAGTAGACCTATTTTCCTAGACAATGTTATAATTCTCTTAATGAATAAAAACTGTCATAATTCAGTTGGGGCCTGCCATAAAATGCATAGGAGAGCAGCAATGCACTGCCTCCGATGCACTGCATGGAGCCACGTATTACTCTCCACCTCGAAACTGCTTTCTCCGTTAATGCGGCCCGAACCGTAGCCTGCACACCCACAATATATATATCAAAAATTCCGGCTCGTTCTCGAGATGTGTGCTATTACTCAGCTTTTCGTATCGAGTTACCACGGCGACGTAATTAGCGAAAAACTACCCTATACAAAGTCAATGGAGCGAGGTTCTGAAGACATCCTTTAAAAAACCCACTATTTTTGAGGATTCACTGAGTCATCATGGTTTCGCCTACAAACGCCATTCAACACTCAGTTTGTAGATATGTCCGTGCTGTGTTCAGAAGTGAAGACGGCATGTTGTTACCTCTGACGGTTTTTCCACAACACGCCTCTAAGCGACCCAAAGTTTTAGGAAAAATCATGATTTTAGAATGTAACTGCAACTAGAAAATTTCTGAATAAATTTAAAAGCGGCCTGCTAATAATGAACTGAAAAATCTTTATAGGCATTACAGCATAGAAACCCTTCCTATAATTGCTGACCAACATTTTCTATGTTTCCACTGTTATTTTGATGATTTATTTTTAGTAATGAGCTCCAAGTCTTTGAGGTTAGGATGCCTCCTTGCCATCATCATAATCTTTATCTCCTCCCAAAGATTCTTTATGAGATTCAAGTCGAGCTTCTGGCTGGGCCACTCAAAAGCATTAATATTACTTCCAGTCAGAAGAAATATGTTGATAAAATTTAAAGAGATCTTTTAACCTAAATGGACTAGGTGTATAACATTTTTTTTAGAGCTAAACTGTATGTGGGATCTCCTTTTCTGCTATGACTATGAACAAAACAATGTAAAGAAACAGTCTGAAACTGGAAAATGCTTTCATTACAGGAGTTGCCTTACTGACACCAAAGATGAAAATAATTCTCTGTGCAGCAAAAGTTTCTCACCAAAATGAAAGACCATCAAGCATTCCAAAGTAATCTTGTTTCATTCTCATATTAACAAAAAGTAGACAAAAAAAAACTGAATCCAGACCCCACTTTAAGCATCGAGAACTGGTTCTATGCAACAATGTTATTTTGATGTAGTTTAATCCCATCTTGAGACTTTGTTAGTTCATTCATATCGTTAAAATTATATTTCATGATTACTTTAAGCAAAAATCTTAGATTAATCTTCTTTGCACAGATTTTTTTTTTTATTTCTAAAAATATTATTGGTTTTAGTTCAAGAACATGTTATGAGCCCAAAAAGGACACATAAGGTTCACAATTATTTATTGTTCATTAGTTCCAAAGGTTGATAAATCAGTCACTGATAGAAAATGAGAAGTTAAAAATGTCACACTTGAAGGTAGAAAATGCAACAAAATATTAAGAGAAGCATAACAAAAAAGGGGGAGCTCTCAAGTTGGTTTGAAGAAAAAGGAGAATAAAACCTACCAAAAATACCCAGTTTAAAACACTGTCAGATATGTTAAAAAAAAAACCCTTTCTTTTGTACAAGTCCAAGCAACGTTTTTCAAGTTGTTTTGCTTTATAATGTCTTTCTTTCTGTTTTTCATCACTCCGTGTAGCACTTGCAAATCCCCAGTTGAGTATTGACACATCAGAAGATGATCTGGAACTTCCACAAGAGGAAGAAGAAGAGGATGTGGAGCTCATCATCCTGGACCCTGAACATGTCTGTTTGTTTTACTGTATAGATTTATACTTAAAATTATGTTAAAACTCTGGTTTCACAAACATTTAATGAAAGTATGGGTGGTTTCAAGATATACTGATATACTATACTTTCTTGTATCCTATTAACATCCTGATGTTTTGTTTGTCTTCTGCTTTGCAGCCCCTGAACAAAAGATTTCAAGAAGCTATGAACACTTACCTTAGAAAACGTCTGGAAGGACTTCAGCAGGAACTGAAAAAAAAAGTCAGCTGCTTTTCAATCTACATCAACAAAATATTCAAAAACACTCCCAAGTCTTTTCAGCAGAAAATTACGATTTAAATGAAATGTAAAAAACAATTCTTGTTTGGCTTGTTGTAAAAAAGGTATACAATATATGGCAGGCCGTGTTAGCATAAAATCGGTTTCACCACACTTACATTCCAGATATCTTAAATTACTTTATGACTTGACGTATTAGCAAATTAAGATATCTGTAATTATATTTTGACTAGACAAAATACCGATTTGAGATATCTCTAATTCCATTCTGACAAGTATTAAAGACATCAGATTTACCATTGAGTTGTATGGAGGATTCAATTCAAAATATCTACAATGAATCACTGACTATCTGAAACACATATTTCAGACATCTACAATTAAATTATGGCTAGTTATAAAGTAAATACCAGATATCTCGTTTTTAGTTCTGACTAGTCATAATTCTAAATAAAGATATCTTGAATGACACCATAATTCAAGCTATCTTAAATGTATTTTTGGATAAGAAATATATAGAGTTGACTTGTGCAAATTAAATTTTAAAATATCTTGAAAGCAAATTATGACCAGGCAAAACTAAATTAGAGATTTCTGGAACTGTAATTTTGACTAGTCAAAATTCCTTTTAAAATATCTCTAAATGAATTAGCGCTATCTTGAATTAGATGGATTTTCTGTTTCAGATACCTTAAATTAACATTCTGACTAGTCAGAACCACATTATAGATATCTTGAATTAGTATTCTGTTGCTTGGGAACAGGTTAGCAGTTGCACTTTTAGCTTTTCAAAACCATTTTTAAGTGCATTGTGTTTGTCGGAGAAGAATAAATAGGAAATTCTATGCCGATTTCTGAAGCAGTCTTAAAGTTAACAAAGCTTTGCGTTCTACACATATTCCGTGCTGCCGAGTTATTTCTACATTATGGCATTTTCTGACAATTTTGTACAGGACATCTAAAAAAATTCTGCAGGCAACCGTTTGGACAGCTCAGTGGCAGCATAAGGGGGCTTACGCGCAATTCCTAATTCAGATATGGAAAAATATAATTTTGACTAGTCATAATTACATTCGAGATATCTTGAATTGTAATTAGAGATGTGTGACCCTTCAAATGACGAATCAGGTGACGTAATTTGAGATAGCTTGAGAGGAATTTTGACTTTTCAAAATATAATTGAAGATATCTTGAATTATTATTCCTACCAGTCAGAATGTGAATGTAGATATCTTAAATTACCATTCAGGATAGTCAAAATGTAGTTTTGTCTTGTCAAAACTCATTTTTAGATATCTGGAATATAATTACGGATAGTCAGATGAAACAGATTTTATGTTAAAAAGGCCTGCCATATACAGTATGTATTATGCCATTGTAGCTCCAATGGTTTTATTTTCTGATTCTTTTTTTATGCTCTCCTTCCTGTGAGTCCAGCAGACAATTAAAAAGGAGGAAGCCAAAAAGTTACAGGACATAAGCATTGAGCTGTTTAGGACTCAAGAAAAGCTGGCAAGAGCTGAAAACAAGCTGCACGACAGTCAACAAGCCAAAGCAAATGCTGAAGCCCAACGGCAGCATGCACAAGATCAGCTGGAACAGACAAAGAGCAAATATTCTAACATCTTCAGTCAGAGCAACCAAGCCAAAGTTAAGGGTAAGATTTGCTTGTCATTTGATGCTGCTGTCTTACATCATGTTCCAAGGCTAATGTTTTTGCTTCTTTTCTTTTTACTTTAATTTGGCAAATATCTGCTCATTAAGCAGTTATATGATATTTTCATGTTTGAACCAATGACTTCAAATTTAAGAATAATACTGATCAAGAGAAAGAATTATATTTGAAATTCAAAACTCCTTTGAATCCGTATTCCATAATCTCTTACTTTGTGCATCCATGATCAAACACAGAGGTAAATAAAACGCCATATGACGTCAAAATTCGAGCTTGTCAGAAGAGGTTTACTCTTGAGTTCTTGGGATAAATCCTTTGGAAGTTCCCGTGTTGTGCTTGTGATGTTAACTAAGCTCTTCTAAAAGCCACAAAGCTGAGGTAATATATTGTCAGCACAGAAACTTTGTGGATTGACATTTTTTGTTGTTGTTTTTACTTAAACTTATTTTAATGGTTTGTTTTTAAATGCAGTGCCCCTAACTCATATCTTTTTTTTTTTTTTTTTTTTTTTTTTTTGGCTTTGTGTCCCAATTAAATATTTCTGACTATCAAACATTTTTTACATCAGACAAACATAACCAGTGTAAATAGAAAAAAAACATTTTAAAGGTGTAATTTCATTTATTCGGGTAAAAAAGCTTTGCAAACCAGCCTTGTCCTATGTAAAAAAAAAAAAAAAAGTAATTGTCCCCTCCAGAAATCCCTTAATGGACAACATGAAATAGGGTAAAAGACCTTATAACGCAATCTAAGATCTCTTGATCTAAATATTTTCAAAGGGTTACAAAGAGAAAGTGTTACAAAGCCATTTCTAAGGCTTTGGGACTTCAATTTTGAATTACAATGAGAGCCATTGATCACCAGTGGCGAAAATACTGAACAGCTGTGAACCTTTCCACGAGTGTCCAGCTAACAGGAATACTCCAGGAGTGTATCAACAATTAATCCAGGAGGTCACAAAAGAACCAAGAAAAAAAAAAGAATAAATAAATGATAATCACAGTGCAAAGCAAAACTTCTAACAGATTTAAGACATCAGAATTGTAAATTCACAGGATGTTGAAAACCCATATATGAAATGCAGCCTGTCATATTGTACAAAGTCTCTTTCCAGATTTTATATCTTAACTGCCAATTTTAAACTGCAACATTCTTTACTTCACTGATTTACCCCAGTGTCCAGGCTACAGGGAGCTTTAGAGAAGAAGCAGCAGCAGGTCACTTTTGCTGAAGCACTTAGTGATGAACTGCACTTGAAAGTCAAAGTCATGGATAATGCCAGACACAAAGTGGGCACTGAGAAGACTCAGGCAGAAGAAGAGAAGATAAAGCAGGTGCCAAAGCTCTTATGCTGTAGATCACACATCTTAATTAGTTTTCAAGGTGGTAGGAACAATCCTGAACTGAATATGTGATCATTTTTTTAAAAATGCCCCCATGTCATCAGGACTTGTATGTAGAACGTCTGACAAAGGAATTGGAGAGCCAGACACGGCAGCTAGCGGAGTATGAGCTCCAGAGAAGCGTTCAAGCCCAGGAGACACAGGAAGCCACTCAAGCACTCTGTGAGGTAACTGTTGATGTTGAAAAAAAATGTCCGAGAACTTCTAGTATATCAGTTCAAAATGTTAACTGTAACAGATTATTTAATCATGCAGTACATTTTATTTATTGATCAGGTTTTGTAACTGTATCAGTGATTGTAAAAAAAAAAAAAAAAAAATCTCTTTGACTCAGGAAATCCCTCTTAGTGCTTTTCTGATCATTTTTAATTCATAATTTATTTTAATTTTAATTTACTGCCTACAACTTGGTGTTTTCATTTAAAGTGTATGTCAGTGTGTCTGGTCTTATAACATTGATTTTTCAAATAACTTTTAGTATAGTCAGATCAGTAAACCGGTGAATAGAATAGAATAACTATTTTGTTATTACTGACTATAATACAGTGGCATTTAAAAAAAATCAGTAAATGACAGAAAATATTCCATTAACGCAACACCTGGAGTTAGGTATTCTGATAGCATGTAGGCCAGCAGAGAAGGCCTTGCAGGTGCTGAACACCCACCACTGCTATAATGGTATATTGAAAATTAATAATTAAAACTTAAAAAGTTTAAAAGAGCTCAAATACGTACATCTAAAAAACAGAGTAATTCACACCATGCTTACTTCTTGTAGATTTTACTGATACTAAAGCTTGCTTGGCTGGAAAAAAACAAAACAAAAAAAACTTGTCTCTAAAGTGGTTTTATATTTGTTTGATCCTGCACCCGTTCTAAGGAATTTTCACTGTGTTTCAAAATAATAATCAAAAGAAGTGAATACTGCATAAATGGTTAAGGTCAAACATGCATATTGAACAGATATGCAGTCTGAAGTTTGTCTCTATCATTTACAGGTAGATAGACAGACAGACAGTCAGTCAGAGAGAAAAATACTTTATTAATCCCCACAGGGTAAATTCATGTGTGAAAGTAGAACCTAAAAATCACAAAACAAACACACAAAAAATACAATACCATTAAAAAAAAACTAGTAACACTTGTGATATCTGTAAATAAAACATGTCAGCAGGAGTGTTTCCATCAATTGTAACAGGCTGATGTTGAAATTTCTTCCTGCCAAACTCCACAATCATCTCCTTGGACTTTGAGATGTTCAAAATGAGGCTATTACTCCTTCTCCAAGCTGTGAAAGCATCTATTAGATTCCTGTATTCTGTTTCAAAGAGAATATTATGTGATATTTTTTTAGCTCAGTAAGTGATAAACAGATAACAGTTACATTTAGGATGGAAAAAAACATGTCTCAATTCATTTCAGTTCTTTTTATATACAATCAATTTATAACAAATGTCATCTCAAGACACTTTACAAGCTCCAGTTTATACACAGAAATATATGATCTAGTTCATCCAATCATAAAGATAGATTCTAATTCCTTTAAATACATTGGAATTAAAACCTAGGAAACGCAGGTGAATGCAACGTGTCTTTGACTTCCACCATCTGAGAGACCAAGTGGTGGTGGTGACAGAGGTAAGGAAGGACTCCCCTTTAACAGGAGGAAACCTCCAACAAAGCCAGACTCAGGGTGAGGGGACATCTGCTTATACCAACTTTGGATTTAAGAAGACAGAGCAGTATGTTCAAGAAAAAATAAATGGAGTAAATGACAATAGTAGCTCTATTACTAGCTTCATCTAGGAAAAAGCACAGCTAAATAAATGATTTCTGAGTAGTAAAATCTTCACTATGAAAAGCTGAGGACATATAGTACAGTTAGAGGCAGCAGTTGCTCTTTCAGTGGCTTTTTTGCAGGAGAGAGATAGGGTTAAGCAAAGATAAATAAATACAGGCCCAAATCTATCATTGATAGAAAGTCTACAGAAAGCCAATAGAAGCATAACTACAGAGATAGCTTAGGATGACATAAGCCACTCGAACTATAAACTGAACCTGCAGTCTGAGAGCAAAGCGTCCTGTTGGGTACATGGAACATTCAGATCTATAAGATGGACCCTGATTATTAAGGCTTTTTACGTGAGGAAAATTTTAAATTCCATTAAGGATTTAACAGGGAGTCGGTGAAAAGAAGCTAAAACAGGAGAAATACGATCTCTCATTTTCCTTCTCGTCAGAGCTCTTGCTGCAGCATTTTAGATTTTGGACTTCTTCACTATAAAACTATTATAGGTAATAGTTCAATAGTAATAGTCAACCTTGATGTAGCAATTGCATGGATGAGTTAATCTGTGTCACTCTGGGACGAAGATGTCTGTACTGTCTGAATTTAAGAGTAGAAGATTAAATCCAGGTTGTTATGTTCTCCACACATGCCTGTTATCTAGCTAAAAGACTGGATTCATCAGGTTATATGGATAAATATCGCTGAGAATCACCAGCATAACATTCAGAATTTTGCCCAGTATGTCGGATATGTTTACTATGGGGAACATGGTCATTAAGATAATATTAAGTAAGCTAATTGGTTAAAGAGGACAAGTGCAAGTAAACATTTAGATTGCATGGACTTGCCATCTTTCACCAACTAGCTTAACTTATTAATAGTATCTTAATTCATTCATAACCTGATTTCAGACTTGGAAGCTCTGCATTCATGACTCTATCTTTGTCTAGGCTGAGATGGAACTGGAATCGCTGCTAATGATGCATAAAAAGCTGCTGCACCAGTGGAACAGCTGCATAACAGACATAAAGAGACATGATGAGACTATTAATGTGATGCAGGCAGCTGTACGGTAAGACGGAGAGTAAGGGGGAAGTTGAAGATGTGTCAGTTTGTTGTTGGTTTCCACAACTTGACAAGCAAGAAGTTTAAATGAAAATGAAAAATTTGCTTGGCTGTTTGAGATTGCTCAAGCAGACATGCAAAAATATGTGAGTTTCTGTTAAATCTGTCTAAAGAACTGTAGCTTTAAGATATAATCAGAATGTTTTTTGATTAAACCGAAATACTAAATGTTATCTTTGCTTGATTTCCTTTTTTATGTCAGTTCGGTTGAGAATGAGGTGACGTTGCTGGACAGAGAGACTGAAGTTTATATGAAATGCATCAGTGCAGAGAAGAAGAACAATGAGGCACTGAGGGTTGAGCTGAACCGGAGTGAAATGGATTGTGTTACTTGGGAAAAACTGATCAGTCAGAAAAAGATGCACCAAGAGGCGGTGCAGGCTCAGTACAGTGCCTGTCAAAAATCCCTGTCTGAGACAAAGCAGATCTTTGCTACTCTCACAAAAGTATGGCAAGAACTCCTGCTTGTACCTTTTGTAACCTTTCCCTGCTCTGATTCTTGCTTTCAATTTTGTGTCTTGACTTTTCCTTTTTTCTTGTTCAAGGAAATGTTTACACATCAAAATGAACTAAACAGTCAGAGTCACCAAATAGAGACACTGAATGCTGCACGTCTGGAGCTGGAAGAGAAAATCATGGACCACATTCAGCAGCAGCTCACACACAGCAAGTCTGCCACATATTCACAACATCTCACAAACAAGCTGGCCACTCAAAAGAAGGAGAAGGTAAAAGATTGGATTCATAAATGTTGAGAAAAAATAAGTAAAATTCCCATTTTATGCTCATATTTGTTTATTCTGTCTTTATGTGTTTTTTCTTTGTGTTTTCTTTTTATTTGTGGTGGGTTTTTTTTGAGAATGTATGTCTTTTGTCTTTCTTACCACATCAACTATAGATGAATCAGCTGCAGCAGCTGGAAAAAGACACTTTGTCAGTGAAGCTAGAATGCCAAAAGGTTGAGCAGCATATCAACAGCCTGACCCTTACCATGGAGACACTCGATGAGGAGATTAATAAGTACAACAGTTTACTGAATTCACATGAGAGTACCTTTTCTTCAATGGTTCGACAAATCAAGCAGAAAGAAACATCGATCAACACCCTCAAAAACAGGATTTATATAATTGTGGAAAGCACTGGGGTAAGAGACTAAACGGAGGCAGTAAACTTTAGCCATGTATTGCTGCTGCATATACAGTGCCTGTCACATTTATTCGTACCCCTGGTGATGATGTATAAAAGGCCTTTGACAAACTCATCTGTTATTGCAGTAGCACACTGACACACTGGAAACTTCATACAATTCTAACCTTCCATATAATGAGTACCGTTCATAAATTCACAAGAGAATGAAATAGTTGTTTTTAACAAAATCACCAGTTGCACAAATACTTCACACAAGTCCCTTTTGCCAGAAGGAGAATACTTGGTTTTCTCCTTCAACATTTTACCAGCTTACTGAGAGAAGGATCTTTGATCATTCTTCTTTACACAATTGCTTTAGATTGTCTAAAGTCCTGGGTCCCTTCTTGTTTGATCTGGCCACGTGTTCTGCATCATTATTCAGTTTAAAGATCCAGTAATGAGCCATTTTCAGTTTTCTGGAAGAGTCCACCAGATTTTTCAAATTTAAAATCTCCTGGTATGTTTTGATACCAAGCAAAAAGGTTCCGAGGAACTTTGGAAGAGAAGCAGGTCCCCAGCATCAAAGAGCCTCCTCCTTACTTAACTCTAGGCATTAAGCGTTTTCCACCTGCTTATCCTTTGTTTCACACCAAACCTACCTGAGCATTTGTTGCAAAAAAGCTCAGTCTATACTCTCATATGACCAAAGCAAAGCACAGCGTCCCAGTTAAAGGCTAGGTGGCACTAACAAACTCCATCGATCTACTTTTATAGCGGTAACATCAGCTTTTACCTTTTACCTTACAATTCTGCTTATTGTGCAAGGAAAACACTGTCATCAGTGGAGACATTTATTTCAAGAGGTTATTAGGAATATCTATAGTTGTGCCACAGGTGATTTTGTTAAAAACAATTGTTTCTTAACAGGAGGTTTTTTTGTTTGTTTATTTTTTCATTTCAAACTCAAATTAAATGTTGGATTTTTTTTCACTTTTTTTTGTGGGAGAGTATGCTACAATAGTCAAAGATGAATTCATCTTAAGGATTTTGCATCTTTTTTATTTATTTAAAAAAAAAAAACTTTATTGAAAACTTCAGGTCAATATTTCCAAAAAAGCCACAGGCGCATCAATTAAAATACATAATTACAAAAAAAAAACCCAAACATAAATAATACTTTTGTATATTTTACAATCGTGATTTGTTCCTTACTATTTTCAGCATGAAGATCTGAATCCTCTGCAAATTAGAATCCAGGAAACATCAGCTGACATCGAGGAGCTGGCTGCTCACATCAAGAATGAGCAGCGCCTCTGGACGCTACACCAGGGAACCCTTGTGGGACTGACCAAAGAGTTGGAAACTAACAAGAAGAAGATGCGCAAACTGCAGAAAGACTACACTGGACTGCAACAGAAAGAAATCCGACTAAACAGTATGCATTCCATGCAATCCCTCACACACACACACACACACACACACACACACACACACACACACACACACACACACACAGAGAGAGAAAATCAGTTCTTGGTTAATGAGTTTATAGGGCTCTTATAAGCTGGATGTAATGCTGTAAGTCTGCAGTGTATGAGGTGCCAAAGTTTGATAATAGCACCTTTAATTTTTAAAGCTATTCACTTGTAATATATATAACCATTTGCATTCTTAAACAATGTTGACTGTGACTTCACCACCCCCAGGTCAGATTGAACAAGAGGAACGAGAGCAGGCAGAGATGGACAAGAACTCAAAGCTGCTGAGGAAAGACCTTGAGAAGCTCTGCAAGCTAAAGACAAAAAACAAACAGCGTTGTGAGACCCTGGAGCTGGAGAACACGCAGATGGAGACAGACTTTAAAAACAAACTCAAGGCATAGCATGGCTGTGTTTGATAGCTATTTGTGCTCTTTTTTAACTTTGTAGTAGAACTAACTTGAGCCTAATTTTGTTAGGAAGCTGAACAGGAGTCTGCCAGCCTGCACATGAAACTCGAGAAGACTCAGGACGAAAAAGAGAATCTCCTCAAGTGTCAGTTGGAGGCAAAGTCAGTCACATTTTAACCACAGACTGGTCGCCATCTTAATTATATACCTTAATGTGATAAAAAAAAAAAAAAAAAAAACACATAAGAAATTTAGGCAGATGTGTTGCTGAGGTCAATAACGATATTAAAAAAAAACAGTAGCTCTGGTTGACTTAAGGCTCATGTGACCTGCAGGCAACAGATCATGCTGTGGGAGAGGAAGATCCAGATCTTAAAGGAGACTCGATCAGTGGTGAATTCAGAAATAAACCAGAGAGAAATCCAGAAGATGAAGACTGAAATACATCGAATGGAGGTAAACATATTTAGCTTCATGCGGTGATGAGGGAAAATAATAAAATGTGATTCTGATTTGTCATTCTGAAAAATCTGAAAACCAAAGTGCTGCCTTTCTAATTTCTGTATGATGGTATTTTTCATGTCTACTTCTACAATGTGGCTATATTTACTGTCATGTTAGACATGTTATGAGGTACAGCTAAGTTCTTTTAAGACTTAAGCACAACTATATATGAACAAAAGAGCAAATGGTAAAAAGTAGCTATGTAGACGTTATTGGCTAAATTTGATCTGGGCACTCTAAAACAATTGCGGCATAAACGGTCTGGTTGTATCATGTCGTAAGCTAGTAAGCATTCACCTTTCAGCAGACTCCAGTCGATATATGTTTTTTTGAGAGCCAAGGAGGATTTCTGTCGCTACACCTCAGCAAACGAATCCTGTCAAAAACATTTCATACATTCTAGACATTTATTCACCGTTGAATAGAGCACAGTTTTACTCCACGTTACTTTTGCATCACCTACTTACTCATCTTTTGTGTGAAGTATTTCGAGCTATCACTTCTGTTCAGCCTGAAAACATTAGTTGAATAAAACGTACAACCAGGAATAAACAGGAATTAAGTCTAAAATGTAATCAGTTTATCACTTTTCTGTAAAGGTGTGATACCTTTCAGGATCAGAGGGCAGTGCTAGTGGTGGTTGGTGGGGGCAAAAAGTAGGATACAGGATACACCCTGGACACGTTTCCAGTCTATCACAAAGATTGCCAGAATGCCATACTAAATTTAAATCCATGATTTGCAAATTCAGTGATACTTTATAATGAGTTTTTGTTTTTTTTTTTTGTCAAATCTGTTTGCATTTTTTATTTCTATTTTGGACCCGACTCAATATTTGTGCAGTTACAAGTCACCAAACTAACAAAACAACAAGAGCAGTTGATGAGGGAAAGTGAGAAAGCTGTGGCAAAAAGAGAACACCTTGACATGCGCAAGGATGCCATGGTCCGAGATCGGCACAAAGACATCACAAAGGAGGAGCTGAAACGCTCCAGCGAGAGCCTGCAGAGGAAGATCCATAAAACACTCAAGGTAAGAGAAGTGGATTATCAGCGTCCAGAAAAATGAAAGGGCCAAACTGTATCCTTTTCCTAAATATCTCTCCTCAGGAGGCTGCAGGTTGTGAAAAGGTGGTGAATGAGCTTGAGAACAGTAAAACCATCCTGAGTGAGAAGATTCAGCAGCAAAAGCAACACTTAACTGAACTATCCTGCACCAGCACAAAACAAGGCAATGACTTGGTAAACCTCCAGGATGACAAAAACATGGTAAATATGAAAACAAATTCATTTTCTTTGTATGGATTAACTGTCACCCTGAAAACTCTTACATGTTATTCAGTGTTTCCATGAGGACACCGGTGTCCTCATGACAGATAAGGGGATTAAAATAGTTGGTACAAGTATTTTAAGCGTTACTCGTCATTGTCTTGAAAATGAATCTAGTGCACTTTCTGCAAGAAGTAACAACTGGTATGCATCAGTCAAATGTAAGACTTTAACAGTGAGTGAATCACAGCATGTTACACAATAGGTCTAATGAATGCGTGGTAACAAAGTTTATTTTAAAGCTTTTTTTTCCTACGTCAAGTCAACACAAGTGGATTTCCTGGCATCACAGTATCACAGTTTCTATTTTTAACAACCTCTCCCACACATTGACAATGACGAATTGAGATAATGTCTTATTGTTTTATCTGCCTGTATAATGTGTGTTGCAATTATTCAAAAATGTACCAGACAGCTGGACTGTTTGTCTTTCTTCTCCTCTTTCCAGAACCAAACGTACCTATTTGCTATGCAGAATCGAAACAAGAAGCTGCAGGAAGTTTGCAGGGGCAGCTACAAACTCTCATCCAGCAGCGAAACAGTTGCAGCCGCTCTGCAGAGCCAAAGTGAGCGCCTGGAGGATTACCGCAACATCTTGAAATCTAGCTCTGAGGACTTCCCTCAGCACCAGGGGGCACTCCGCCGTGTGATACTAGCAGTAGAGGCATACTTAAAAGTCTCCAAACAGTAATGTTCTTAGAGTGAGGCAGTGATTGAAGCAGAACAGTGAGTACAACAAAGGCATGTAACAGAGGTTAAAGAGCAAAGACCTAAAATACTGGTTTGTTTTTGATATTTTATTCCTGTAATGTTTGAATTGAAATATTTGTTTTGAAACAGCATGTTCATTTAAAGAGTTAGATACAGAAATACAAATAAGAAAATAGTTTGTTGTGTTTCAGATTTTCCTTGGAATCAACATGTGATTTACTTCAGGAAGTAAAGTTCAATTTATTCATAATTCATCCACTTGTGTTGTTTGATTTGTATTTGTTAATTTGCTGCAAGGAAGGCGGTTCACTTTTTATGTCTACATTAAGTGAAGAGGAATTAACATTTTAATCAAACAATTAAAACATGTTTGATGGCTTTTTCAGATGTTGAGAAATGAAACATTTTAAGTTTTTCAGAACACCATCATGTTTTAGGAGGCTCTTTCTTAACACTACTGTGGCTAGAATGGTTCTCTAAACCACACCTTGGGTCTGAATATGTTTCCTCTTAAACCAAGCTGCCACATGCCATCCTTGATGGCGACATGCAGACTGAAGTTAAATACAGTGTGAAGACTTTTCAAAATGATCAGCGCTATGCTGTGGAACTGACTTCCTCTTAGAATGTCTCTCTACAACAGCTTCCCAAACAAACAGGCTTAAACCCTGAACAAACTGTCAGTATCACTGCTAACATGCAGGCATGAACATGTATTGAAACAATGAAACTCATGTCATTAATTAAAGGAGTTTCCCCTAATAAAACCGTTAAATTACTAACAATAACAGAAATTGACCATGTATTGCCTTGTATTATCTTTTCAGTGATCACAATGTTTCACAGTCCCTTTGCTTCACTGTGAGAGCAGCAATTAGATTATCCACATATTTCCTCTTTCGACTGTATGGTTATTATGATGAGTTTTTCGTTGGTAGTGGTAAAAAAATAAAAATAAAATAAAAATACAGCCTGTACCTGAATTATTTTTGTGAGTGAGTCTGAAGAAGCTACTATTTTTTCCAGTCTTGGAGAAATATGGAGCAGCTTCAATACTGTGCACCCTGGAAACTAATGTAATAATTGTCTAAACGTACTAATTGTTAGTAAAACTGTTAATAAGATTAATAACCACCTGGAAAGCGGGAACAATAACAGTGATATCATCAGTCTCATATGGGCCTGTGTGTGTAATTCTGTTCAAATATAACACCTAGAAGGTAGATCAATGACGGTTTATACAAAAACATTTAGGAGTTATGAGAAACAAAGAAAAATATAGGTAGAAATCTTTCTTTTTAATCATTGAAGAAAAAAATTCTACAGTGTGGAAAGCAAATGCTTGTTAGTGCTAATAAGCTTTGGATTTATCCTGGCAATTACAGTATAGGACATGATTAACCCTGTCTCATAGAGTTTTAAAAACATAGCGCTATAAAGCCCTAAATTAAGGATCTACAGAATTCACATAACATCTTCTATGCTGATATGTTTCAGCATCTTGAAAGTTCTCTGAAAATGTAAAGTATTGATGTAGTTTTTTCAATATTTCTCAGACTGGAGGGTTTGTCATAAGTTTAAATCAGTCTTCTAAACAGTTGTGTGAAATTCTAAAATTTGTACATGATTCACACTGACAGATCAAAGCTGACTATGATCTGTTTGTTCCCAGATGTAGGGTGATTCAATTGTTCTTGTGCTATTTTTTTTTTTTTTTCAATCATAAAGCTCCTTTTTACAGAATTGTTTTTATCCTATTTCAAATAGGAAAATTTCAAATAATGTTCAGTTTTTACAGTTGGAAGGACAATGAGGCAGATCGTCAGGCCTTGTACTGTTGACAGAAGCTGGTTATCTTCCAGAATAGAATAGAAATATCCTTTGTTGTCCTACGATGGGGAAATTTCTGTGCAACAGCAGCAAAGTGGCAGTGACGGGCAATAACAGAAAACAGACTCACACAAAGAATATAAAATAAATATACAAACAGAATAAAGAATTTAAAAAAAGAAAGCTGGATAATGTGATTTAGACAGGGACATTTTGAGGTTGGCAGGAAATAAGAAAAGAGAATCCTTTCAGCTTTGGCTTTTTTGAATCTTCTGTGAGCTTATGCATGGGAGGGCTGTTGCCACATCATATTTTTATTCTAAACTAAAACCAGTTCTGCCTTTGAGACAACAGATGTCTTTGTCAGTGCATAAGATGTAATTTAAATGTACAATTTACTGTAATTTTTTCCAAAGTCTCCTGCTACACTTCCCTACTTCACACTGTTATCAGTGGGCTCCACTGATAACAGACATCCTCCAAAGCCTTTGGACCTATGTATCATTTACAGTTACTTCAATTTGTATACATCCTCTCTTATGACACACTAGGTCCATGTGTGTTTGACTTTGAAAAACACTTTGTCCTGGTAATATTATTTCCTTCTGTGAAAGAGGACTTTGCACTGCAGCTTTCAGTGTTTGCTCCTGTCTGTGGCACAGAATGTGTGTTTACTTTGCTGTGATTAGGAATTATTAAGCTGAACTCTAACGTTCTCTAATGTGTCCGTTTTAATTCCCCAAAAATTATTAAAAATAAATGTTATAACGAGTTCAATATGGCAGAACAGATGTTTATTATTATTTGAAAAGACACTGAATTTGCCTCAAAAACTAAACAGCATCCAAGAGCGTGAATGTAGGATGCTTACAGTAACACTTTGTTTGACTGATTGTTTTTAAGACCGTGACTAAAATATGACAAATATGTATGAAAACCTGGATCTCTGTTTTCTTGGTCAGATGATTGTGCCTGCTCCTTGCTGAGCTGCACAACAAAGGTTGTCATACAGGTTTTCCTTCACACCCACAGATGCATGCTTGAAATAACCACCAGGGCGTGGAAACTACCCTGCCTTTTTTATCATACTTTATCCGGCTCCTTCACTCAGTCTGTTGATCTGCTGTAGAAGTGCGGGTGTGTTCGTTGTCACCTCACCGGCTTCAGCTGTGTGTACGCATCAGTGAACACACTAAGGATGGCAGGGGAGTGTGTTCCAGAGGGTCCGAACCTGAAGGAGATGAGCGAGGAGGAACTTTGGGAGCTGATCAATGACAACCGCCACCGGATCTCCCTAGGTGTTCGACCGTGCATCTTGATCCCGTATCTGAGGCAGGTCAAGGTTCTCACAGAAGTGGATGAAGATGAGATCCTTTCCTGTCACAACCTGACCAATCGCTGCATGAGAACAAGTACGCTTCCTGATTAGATTTTCTGTTTTAAGTTTGATTATTTTAAGAAATGCAGATCTGCTCAAGATGATAAGACTTACTGGAGTTTTCTGCAGTTTCTAACTGTCAACTTATGGATTCTGATTTGTCCTCTTTTATCAGCCAATCAGAGGTGGACCTAAGATAATGTGATACATATAGAGCTGTATAAATACCCCCCCACAGATTTCTTGTGGATGTTTATTGTTTAGATTTTTTTCCTCCTTTAAATATGTTGACTTGTCAAAGTGTGTTTGACAAAACTGACCTGGGTTAAACCAAACAGCCAGTTTCAAATGATCTCTTGATTTATTAAGGGGGAAAAAACCTGTCCAAACCAACCTGGCCCTTTTTGAAAAGTAATTATCAACCAAACCTAATAATTGGTTGTGCCTCCCTAGGTGGCAGCAGCTGCCATCAGGTATTTGAGATAACTGGTAATGAATCTTTTACGTCACTGTGAAGGAATTTTTTCACTGTCTTTGTTACCGAATTGTTTTTATTGAGCAATATCGGAAGTTTTTTTTTAAGTACGAATGTGTAAGGTCATACCACCCACAGCAACTTCATTTAATTTAAGTTTATAATTTGACAAAGCCCCTCCTTGCAGAGATACACTGGTGTGCTTTAGATCGTGGTCGGACATTCCTCTTCTGGATTGTAGGCAAGTGAGCAAGATTCATGGTTCCCTCAATTACAGTAAGTGATCCAGGTTCTCAGACCTGAAAGCAGCCCCCGGACCACCACTCTACCACCACCATGTTTGACTGTTGATATGATTTTTCATTTTCTGAAAAGCCGTAGGAGTGATATAGCGGGGCACACACCTAGCAAAAATTTAAACTTTTGTCCCATTAGTCCACAGAATATTTTCAAAAATCCTTTGAAATCTTCAATTTGTTTATTTTGGTCAGAAGTGGTTTTCATCTCAGAAGTCTACCATGGATCCCATTCAGTCATCTATGGGAGAGTCTCTTGTTTTTTGTTTTTTTTTTATCGCTGAATCATGAACACTGGCCTTAGCTGTGGCGGAAGACGGCTGCTGTGCTTTGGATGTTTTGGGTTTTTTGTGACCTGCTGGATGAGTTGTAGTAATTTTGGGAGGCTGGCCAGTCATGGACATGTTGTCACATGCTTTCTGTGGTTGTGGGTAACAGCTCTGACTATGGTTCCCTGCAGACCCAAATACATGAAAATGGACTATCATTATTTCACATAGGGCCAAATTGTATTGAATGAAATAGTCATTTGTCTGATAGTAACATTTGATGATGATGAAAGTGGGTCAAAACCATGCAAAAATGGAAGAATTCTGTAAGAGCACAACCACTTTTTACACCACTATGCATCCAGTTAGACAGTCAAATAAACAGTTACCTTCTTGCTATTGTTTTAGCATTTATAGCTGCAGATGTAATTATTTCAGTGAATAAACAGTGAATTTGACATGGGTTTAACACGTTAAGCAATATTTAGCGTTATGACTACTCATGGATTATTTCAAAGCTTTCTGAATTTGTAAATTAACAAAATTTGCTTTTAAAAATTTACCTGTATGGACAGGCATTCAGACATTTTCAATCTTAACAATCCAACAGAATTGAAAATACATTATTGTATGTAAAACTTTATTCCCGTGGTTTAAAAAAAATGTGTTTTTAATGTGTTTTCTCCAAATAAAACTTTCTTTTCATTTTTAACATGAAATTGAATCTGAGATTTAAAAAAAAAAAAAGATATTAATTATATCACCTTTTAGGCTACATGTTGGATCTGCTGAGGACCCATGGAAGAAATGGAGCTATAGCTCTGCTGGAGGGGCTGATGATCCATTATCCAACTCTCTACACCCAAGTTACGGGACGCAAGCCCAGCACAGAGCCCTCGAGATTCAGTGGTCAGTCTCCTAAAGCATCTTCCTACGCTTTCAGAGAGTCTCTTTTTGTCTCTTACAGCTTATCCGACCTGCATTTTCCTCCTCACAGGTCTGATTAAGTACTCAGAGCTGACTGAGTACCTCATCAGAGCAGTAACAGGGATGCAGACGGAGTTGCAGGAGGCCCGCAACGAGGCCGGTAAGATGAGCGCACGTTGCTCCAGCCTGGAGTCGGAGGTCAGACAGCTGATGGAGCAAGAAGAGAAGTCCAGCCACCTTCAGACTGAAAACGAACGTTTGCAGAGACAGCTGAGTTCTCTGCAACGGGAAGTCACTAAGCTGAAGGACGAGAAGTGCGATTTGTACATCCGCTACACGGCAACCATTGAGGAGAAATCGGCTATAAATGGGCGGCTCCATGACCTGAACCTGCAGGTGAGTTGTTTTTCCACCCCCCATTTTTCCATTTATGAATGTTATTCTGGCAGAAAGGAGCAAATACAGCATGTTTTATACAGCATTGTCCCAGCAGTTTTGTTGAATTGAGTTCCTTTTTTGATTAATCTGTTTCTTACATTTCCATGAACTTGGTGGATTTGTGCAATTAAACTTAAATTTGAAATGTTGTACATGAGTCCAAAGTGCTATTAAAGACTCTTACCTGGATTGGACACATAATGTGAAAATTATTTTGGTTAACTTTGTAAATCTTGGATGTGTGTGAAAAAAAAAATGCTTTTACCATGTTTGAGACCATCTGGATATGAAAATATTTCATCCAGGTAGGAATAATTTGCAAGGGGAAAGCATATTACTGTTTTCTATTATTGTTACTTTTTTATCTTTACTATAAAATCATTCTGGATTTCCTTATATGAAAAGTATGAAGTTCTGTGGGAAATATGTTTTTTTCTTCATTCTTTTTTTTTCTTAGTAATTTCTCTTCAACAGTGAAATAGTTTACTTTAAAAGGAAATGAGCTAATTATGCTCTATGAATAGTTTGCATTTTTTTTTTTCATATCCTAATCAGGAAATATGACTATTGGAACTTCTTTGATGTTTGTTTGTTTGTTTCTATACCAGGAAACCACTCAGTCCAGTTGGTCACTGAAGACATTAAAGCCACTATGAGCAGTTACTGCTACTACTAATACTACTACTATTACAGAAATAAATGTTTGAAGCTGAAGCTCTTAATCTCAGCTTCAATAACAACAACAAAAAAAAAAAAACAATTAAACCCAAAGTTTATAAAACTGACACAGTCATCCTGGGGGATTATATATTATGTCACTACTGTGTCTGCAATCATGTTAATAAAACAGTTGGGGCTATAGTTATGTCGTTGTGTTTCAAAGATGGAACATTTGCAGTAAATTGCAGATAAAGGTGGGTAGAAGGAAGGGAGGTGACTCAGCTCACACTCACCAAACATGTCATTTTGACAAGAGGTGTTAAAAAAGGAACAGCTTCACCTTTTCTGAGGTATTTTGACCAAAGCATGTCATAAACTCCTTATTAGGATCACAGCAGCTTTATTCAGCTTGCACAATAGCACAATGTGTCTCATTCAAAAATATTTCTAAATAAAAGAAATCAGGGGCACTACCAAGGGGTCTGGGCAGGTGGTTGATAGGACATCTATAAATTTGCCAGTCTTAAATCTCAAATAGTTTTTATGAATGAAATTAGCAAGAGAGGAAAAAAAGACAACAAGCTTTGGATAAATGGCAAATCTTTTTATGTATTTATTTATTTTAATGTGATTTTTTTTCTATCCTTTGTAGGGCGCCTTTTTGAAAGCATGTCACTCTGTCCTGACCTCGTCCTTAATGATTTCAGGATCACGTTTAGATTTTAAATGATAACAATAGCTATTTTATTCTTAAAAAAAAAAAAAAAAAAAAAAAAGATCACACATTTAAAAAAAAAAAAAAAAAAAATCTTTCTAATGCATAGTCCCACAGTTGAAGTTGGGACCCCCTCTGTGGGTTACATATGAGCAAATGTAGGGTCCTCAAATCATGCCAAGACATCAAAGTAGACAAAAAGATGATGATAATACATGCATTCAGATAAGAAAAAAATACTGCAAAATATTTAAAAGCAATAATATGGTTGTGGGTGCTGTTTATCTTTTTGATTTGGCTTTTAGCTGACTTTTAGTCATTAAGATTATTTGTTTCTAAAATTATTTTGTCCTAATTCAGTCATACTTTTATTACAATTTTAGTTTTTTTTTTATATTTATATGAAATAACTGTTGATACTAAACTGAGTTATTTTGTATTGTATTTAAAATGTTTTTATACAAGTACAATGCTTCTTCTTCTTTGTCTTTATCTTTGTCTTTATTTTTGTCTTCTTCTTAACTGACTTCTTTTTCTTTTACTTGTAATCTCTTTTTTTATCCGTTTTATCAGGAAATGTCGAATCTATGCTTAGAATGTTTGTCGACTTCAAGTGTCTTTTAATTATGACTTCTCTTAATTACACATTTGTATACATTTTTTTCTTTTCCATTCTTACCTTTTTTTAGCTCTCTAATTCTTTTGTTTTTGTTTTGTTTTATTGTTCTTACTTTCTGTTGCCTCCTGTTTTTATGTTATCACTTTGTGTTGCCCTTGTTTTGCATGAAAACTGCTCTATAAATAAAAATTGACTGATGGATTTCAGTTGCCAGGTTACCCCTCTTTAATTGATTTAATAGTAATGCTTGTATAGTCAGATGTCACAAGTCTCTTCAGCTGTTAGGTTATGGGTAGGAAGTTGAAATCAAATCGTCTCTTTTTTGGTGTACAAGAAAACATAAACTATTTGGGTGTTAAAAAATTTAAAGGAGGATCTGGACTTGTTTTTTTAACTGGACCTATGCCATTTTGGTTTTGCTGTGCCACCCAAGAAATACCTGTGACCTCTACCTGATCACCCCTTTTAAAACTTTCTAGAGCTCCCTTTAGTCGCTGGGAAACTTATCCTTACTGGTTGTAAGTAACTTCATACTTTGATAAACACCGTCGTTCCGCAACATGGCAGAAGGACTTAGGTGAAAGCTGTACAGCAGACTATATATCTTCAAACTGAGCAAAAATAATTGGTTTTTATGTTCTGTTGGAGGAAATACCTGAACATCAGGTGTTTCCTAAGAAATGCAAATTTATATATGAAACTTTTTGAGATTCTATTAAGCTACAAAAATAGACAGCACCATGGGATGTAAAGTAGACCTGTTTATTAATGAGATAACAGTAGTTCAGTATTAACCTTAGCATTTATTTGGGGCGATGATGGCGACGGAGGCAGGAGTTCACCCTGCATTCAGTGAGTTGCTGGTTTGAGCCCCCACCCTGTCTGTCTCTGTTGTTGTGTCCTTGGGCAAGACACTTCACTTACATTGCCTACATTGGTGGTCAGGACTGATGGCATGATATGACTGCCTTGTATCTGTCAGACTACTCAGGGCAGGTGTGGCTGCAATCCGGTCACATGCCATCATCAGTGTGTTAATGTATGTGTGAATGGGAATGACTAATTTCATTGTAAAGCATCTTTGAGGGTCCTGAAAAGCGCTATATAAGTCTGAAGTCATTTATTTGTCTTCTTTGGTTGCAGGTATATCAGCTACAGACGGACTTACAGAGCATTCAGATGGAGAATGAGTTCCACAAACAGCGTTCCCTCCGAAGTGTTTCTTCTTCTCAGACCCCACAGCTGCAGGAGGAGGTCAGAAACTTGTGTCATCAGGATCATTGAGTAGTGTCAGTTTTCCTTAATGAACTTTAGACAGAGAAAGGATCAGCAGCTCCTCATCTCTTCATGATCTTGTCTTGTCTGATCTCACCTGTCAGGCTCATAAGGACATCCTGCAACAGGACCTGGCAGAGGCAATTGACAGTCAGGTGGAGCTGGCAGAGCACCTGAAAAGCTACAGAGAAGAGAATGAAAAGCTGCTCAGAGACAAACAGGGGGTGTGTTTGCATGTTTGTAATGTTTGTGTTCCGCAATCATTATGGATCAGGAAAAAACATGCAAATTCAGCTTAACATTTGTAACAGAAAGTGAAAGTTAATATTTCCATGTACAAAGTTAACCATGACATATATACAAATGTTCCACCACCAGAGGAAAATATCAAATATAAGGTGTTTTCTTTTTTTTTTTTTTTTTTTTTTTTTTTTTTTATTAAAAAGGTAAATGTTAGGTTAACCACCAAAAAAAGAAAAAAGCTTAGCAGTAGTCTTGCTTCTGAAGTGCATGTTTTTGATGTAGCCATGTATATTTTTGCAGCTCTTGAATCAGACGGAGGCTCTGAGCCTTCAGGTGCAGCAGCTTTCTCTGGACTGCAAAATGCAACAACAGAAGAGCACTGTAGTCCAGAGCCAGATGAAGGAACTTCAGGTAGAGAGGGACCAGGTAGGTAACCGTTCCTCTCAATCCCTCCCTAATATGGCTTCATTTTATTCAAGTTGTGTGCTTCTGTTTTATATTTCACCTACAATGTTCGGCTGGAACTGATCCGCCAACATGGTTTTGTCATTATTTTCACATGAAAAGTCACATACCAGTAAAATAAATAGTCAAACACTTTTTTGCTTTTGTTTGTTTGTTTTGTTTTATGTTTGTTTCAACTTCCTGTTCTGAGTTGAAAAGGAACACTTTATAGGTTGACTTCTAAAAAAAACATCTCTCAGAGTAGAAACGTATGTGTTGCATGAAAAGCATGCTTTGCTGCACGAGTTATTCCCATAAGGTCTTTTAGCTGCTATTTATACCGCTAACTCTGTACTAAGAAAAATGCAAACTTACAATCTCCCACCATCTTAGAAACTGTCAAGCATCATTAAGCTGCATCCTGAAGCTTTATCAGCCGTAACCATTTTTGTTTTCTTTGACAGTGCCTGAGTGTAATAAATCATTCATTCTTGCTGGACTATGTCCTCTAGTTGAATTAAAATTAGCTTTTGAATCCTGTGTTTACTAAGCCTGTTATCCCTTAAGAAGGTGATATCTTTATCTTATCTTTCACTTAAGAATAATGATCATAACTACTGTATTTACACTATAAAATATATCATATTCTGTACATGATTTAAATATATGTAGGAAATTTGTCCTAATATCAGTAAACATCTTGTTTACAAAATAAGTAACAAAGAACCCAATTACTTGTACTAGGCAATTTTAGGTGAACCACTATTTTTCTGTTCCACATTTCTATCACGTGTCATTGCAGTGTTCAAAAAAGAATGGTTAAAAGAGGAAATGTGACACCACCCTGCATCTCATTTATCTAAATCCTCAGAAATGTTATGCATTAATTTGACCAATGCCTTAAATCCAAAGGGCGCATCTGCATTTCAGGTTTCGGTGGTGTAAAACCAGTTTTGCCATTGTGATTATTGAAATGTTGCCTTTTCTAGATGAGTCAGGAATCTGGCCCTACTGAGTCAGCGAGGCATGTGGGTGTCATTTTGTGTTAACTGAGCAGCTTTTGAATAATTTGACTTCTCTCCCTGTGTGTAGGCCTACCAGTCTAGAGACGATGCCCAGGCCATGATCGCCCGCATCCTGGCTGAGAAAGACACATTGAGGAGTCAGCTGGTGGAGCTCCAGGAGGCCGTCTTCACACTTCAGGCAAAGCGCAGCCCTAGAACCCAACTACAGCGATCTGATGTATGTTTTTTAACACATAAATTACCGCATATACACACAAGCACAGTAAATGCAGAAGTAACTCTATCTATGCCTTTGGTTTGGGATTGAAGGTGAAGGAGCTCAGCTGGGAGAGCCAAACTTCCAATTCTGAAGAATGTCCGCTTCCGGTTCGACAAAAACTCCGGCGTATGGACGCACTTAACCCCATGTCCCTTAGTTCCTGCACTTCGGAAGTATGTAACTGTGTTAAATGGGTTTCTATTCAAGAAGAATTTAATGTTAAATAATGCTTTAGTATTTTATAGTGCTTCTCAAAACTTTGTACCCCTTAAACTTTATGTGATAGATACACACAAAGCAGCTTGTAATTGTGAAGGAGAAGGAAAATAATACATTTTTTTAAATTATGAAAAATTTAGAATTGAGTGTAGTGCACTTACATTTAGCCCTTCCGTGTCAATACTTGCAGGGTTTGTCTCCTCCACCTTTGCACATTTGGAGAGTTTTTGAACATTCGTTCTTGCAAAATAGCTCAAGCTCTGTGAGATTGGAGTCTCAATTGGATTTGAGTCTGACCTTTGACTGGTCCATTGGCTATGTACATAGCTCCATCAATATATTCAAAACCTGACCAGCTTTCCCGTGCCTTCTGAGGAAAAGCATCCAACAGCATGATGCTTCTGCCACCACATTTAATTGTTGAGATGTCATGTTCAAGGTGATTTGCAGTGTTACTTTTCTGCCATACATTGTGTTTTGCATCTAAACTAGAGCATCTTCTTCCACATGATTGCCGTTGCTTGTGACAAACTGCAAACAGGACTTTTTATGACTTTCTTTCAACATTGACTTTCTTCTTCCGATTCTTCCATAAAGGCCAGGCTGGTGGAGTACATGACTAAGCTGTTCTGTTCATTGTTTCTCCCACCTGAGCTTTGGATCTCTGCAGAAATGTTACCATGGACCTCTGGGCTGCTTCTCTGATTAATGCTCTCCTTGCCTGCCCAGTCAGTTTTAGTGAAAGGCCATTATTTTGCAGTTGTGCTATACTCTTCCTACTTTTGGATGATGATAATGAATTCATGATGCTGTTTGTTCACCAATGTTCTCTAACAAACCTGGAAGGCCTTCACAGAACAACTTAATGTATGCTGCAGATATGTTACACACAGGTGGACTCTATTTACTAGTTACAGGACTTTTGAAGGCAAGTGCTTGCAATTAATTTCATAGGAACTTCATGGGGCTGAATACAAATTGGTGTTGCACTTAAAATACCTAGACCATATGATAATGCAAAATTCCAACAGAACCTGATAAACCAATAAGTGCTTTTTATTTATTTGTGTTCTCTTTATTTTTATCTTTAGTCAGAAGAAGCTGTGCCCACCAGCATCCGATCCAAAGGTGTTGAGCCACCCAGTCCAGAGTCTCTCCGTCGAAGACAGGAAGTTTTTTTTGAAGACAGCAGGTGTGTGTGTATTTGAGTGTTGTGTTTGTTACTTTATTTTTATTCTTTTTCATGTATAGTACATTCGGTGGGCGGTGGGGGCATTTATTCTACAAACCAGAAAAGAGTGAGATTTTAAGTACTCTTTCTTCTGCATTTTTTCTGCTGTTGTAACAAGAGTTTCAGGTGGATTATTAATTCACAGGAATGTGAGGTGCATGTTGTGCAGTCATAGAGGCAAGCTAGACTTGTTGAGCTGTATGTCTGTACTCTTTAAAACTTTTTCTTTTTATGACTCTTATCAGTTTTGTTCCTGTAGCCTAAGGGAATGTTCAGCATTAAAAGAGTTATTTAAAGCTTTAGCTTTGTCACTCAAAGGCTATAATTATTGCTCCCCAGCAAACCAGTTGGTGCTGTTGCATGATTTAATCTCAATGATTTGTGGAAGAGCTTTTGCTGTTCTTTTTTTGTAACATATTTCCAAAGTTCTTTTTTTGTTCTTTTTTCTCACGTAGTTTGGAAACAGCAGACACTGACTCTCTGCTGGATGACTTTGTGTTCCTTTCTGATGGTATGTAGAGACAAAAACTTTCATACAGTGAGCTATTTTCAGTGTTTGGTCATTAGGTGTTGAGTTGAAGTACCTTTATTACTTATTGTTTAAAGCTGAACCTTTGTCAGTACTGAAAAGTGATACATTAACTCTGGCATATTATTGGCAGGGAAAACAGCCCTGGTGCCAGATCATCTTACAGCCTCTCTTTTGTTCTGCAGGGAGTGAAGACGAACAGAAACCCAGACCTTCCTCTTCTCATGGCTCCAACTCTGTCTGGTGAGGAGTACACTGAAAAAAAGAGTTGGATATTATTAAGTACAGCCTGAATTTGTAGATAGTGTCACCTGAAGAAGAAAGCCAGTGAATGGTGACAAGCGGTAATTGCTAAAGGGGGGAAAAAATTAAGTCACAGTTTCTCAAATGAAAAAAAAAAAAACAGGCCTGTAAACCTCTACGAACAGATTTAATAAATACTTACAGTCTAAATTGACTACTGGAATGACTGCAATGCATTCTGAGAACAGGATGCATTTTAAAATGAAAGGGTAGCTGGTGTCAAATCTACTTCCTCATGGCTGTGCTAAGTTTCATGAAAAAGCTATTTAGTGTGCTATTGTAGTTTTAAAATGTATTTATAATAGATAAAACCTTTAAACAAAAGCTTTTGTTTGCAAAATATTGCAGAATATTGCAATTTTTCAATATTCATTATTCCAATTTTCTGTCTTCTCCTCAGTGCATCAAGATCTTCCGCCCCTCCCTTCCTGGTGCGTTCTCGTCCAAAAGCAATCCGCGTCAACGGCCGTGTTCTTAGCATCTCCTTCCAATGTGAGGCGCTGCTCAGCCAGCTCACAGTCGTGGGAGGAAACAAGTCTGGAGTGTTTGTGCACCAGGTGACAGAGGGCAGCGCCGTCCATAGTGTTGGTATCAGCCCTGGGGCGCAGATTGTGGAGGTGAGTGTATTGAGAAAAGTAGTGATGAGTTTGCCTGTAATGAATAAAGTAATTCCCATCATGCTGTTGTTCTGTAGATCAGGTATGAGCAACACAACAAGGCTCTGAAGATGGTGTTGGAGGACTCCACTCTAGAAGAAGCTACGTGGGCTCTCAGCCAGGTTACAGGCTTCTGTCAGATGTCCCTCCGGCCCAGGCAAAACGGTATGTCTTACAGCATGGAAAAGACTAACACAAGCCAGAGCAGCGTCATGCAGCAGTGCTGCTGTACATCTTGTGTTTTCTTTTTCACAGTAAGTTAGCAAAAAGGTTCCAGCTGATGTGAAGCCATCAGAAAGCTGATTTTTTATTTATTGTTTTTTTTTGGGAGATTGTAAAATGAGATAACGGCTCATTTTTTATCTTGTGACATGGAGAAATAACATCACAACATTACTTCTGTATTTCATTATTTGTCTGTTCCACAAAAGGATTCTCTCTTATATGAATATCAAAGCAGAGTCATGAAACCATGAAGTTACAAACAAAAGGTCCAACAAAAGGTATTCCATCACCAGTTTGTTTGCTGAAAATTCAAGCTTTCAGACCTTTGCAACACTTACCTTAATCAGCACGAAAGTGCAGTGGATTTCCAGACAGCCATGCATTCCATCAACATTCCTTCCAGTCGTTTAGTGTTTAATCAGTAATGAATTTACAGTTATGACCAACAATATTGTCTATCCGTTTGTTCGCTATTTTTTAATGTTTGATTAATGAATAAGAGGCTTGTTTTAGCTCACAAGGAGTCGGTGCACTCAGTTGATGTAGTGTCAGCTGCTGATGAACCTTGTGAACTCCTCTAACAGCATATACCAGAAGTGCAATATGCTGCCAAAAGTATTAATTCATCCATCCAAAACAATATGCCCGCTATGGGTGTAGAATATCAAGCAGCTTGGCTTGCAGGCTGCTTTTGCTAATATTTGTGTAATAATGGGTCACTTTCAGGGCCATGTTGGCACAGTCCTCCAAACTTAGTGTCACCTTCAGATTGGGTCAAGTGTGAAGTTTGGTGCAGAGGAGATTATGGTATAGGGATTGTTTTTCAGAAGTTTGGCAAGTCTAGAGTGGAGGAACTTGACTGGCCTGCACAGAGTCTTGACCCAACACAACACCTTTGGAATGAATTAGAGCAGAGACTGCAAGCTGGACCTCACAAATGCCCTTCTGGAAATATTGTCAAAAATTCCCATACACATTTCTTAACCTCGTAGAAATCCCTCCCAGAAGCTGTAATAGCAGCAAAGGTTGGGCCAAAATCATATTAAACCCTCTGCATTAATATCTGGATGTCCCTCAAGTGTATGTGAAGGTAGACTTTATCTAATCTCAAAGGGGAAAACAAAAAGATTAGAAAGAATTGCTGAATTTTAAAGGGAAAGGGGATACAATAATTCACATTTCTGCTTGGTTCAGAATGATCAGTTTGACAGGCTTAGTGTACCTTTAACACAGTTATGGTAAACTCGCTGGACTGTATATCAATTGCATCCAAAACAAATAACAAAAATTCTCAGCACAACGTGCAGACAATAAACATGCAAAAAAGAAGGCCCCATGGTGTTGCAGAGAATTTACTGTCGTTGTCATCCTGTACAGACTACGAGGCGCTGCTACAACAGCTACAGAACAGCAAGATGTCGTCAGGAGACTCCTTTTACATTCGGGTCAATTTATCCCTTCCTGCTGGTGCCAGCGGGACCTTGGCAGTGTCGTGCAACGATATCCTGCATGTAACAAACACGCGACCTGCTGGCACTGAGGATCTGTGGCACGCGAGCCAAGTTCACCCATGTCAGCTGCTTGACCTGCAGAGTGGAACTGTACCCAATTATTACAGGTTGGTGCACTGCTGTGAGCCTGTAGTAGATCATAATAGGTCAGGATGATAAAATGTAGGAAACACTAAAAGATTTCTCTCTGTGTTACAGGGCACAGAGAATTTTGATTCAAACAATTGAAGATATGAGCTTTCAGACAAAGAAGAATCAGAAGGTATTAAAAAAAAAACCTTTAATTAATCTGACCATTCAAGTGATCGGTGCTCTGTTATTCACGGAAAAGCTGTCCTCATTAAAGGCTGGACGAGTGAACACCAGGAGTGAACAGAAGGCAGTGAGGATTGTCAGCACAGGGCGCCAAGGAAGGAACCCTCTGTGGGTCAGTGTGGATGAGGAAAACACCAAAAGCACAGAGTCAGGTACAGTGAACTACAGCGGCCCAATCCCAAATGTCAAACGTTCATCTTTGCTTCTACTTTGTTGCTGTAGTATTCACAGTTTTAAATAAAGATTTCCCTGTTTTTCCACTTCTGAAGGTTCTCCATCTCCACCAAAAAGCTGTGTAACTCTCATGCCCTACACCCTGGTTACTCCTCACTTCCCACCAGTCTGCAGGCCTATCCTGCTGCTACCCACAATACTGGGACGCATGCTGGACAAGAAGCTGGCCAGTTGGCAGGGTTTTCAACTCTGTGAGCCTGGTAAGAAATGATACAGTGTTATCGGCTGAGATACTCATCACTATTAACACAGTCTTAAGAAAACATGTTGAAACACGTTAAAGTTTTGACAAACAAAAACATTTATGTCACTTGAATAATTTTTTTCCCCCATTTTATAATCATAAGCCTCAATGTATTTTATTGTGATTTTTTTGTGTTAATTCAACACAAAGTAGTGTATTTGTGAATACTTTTTAAAAAAATTGAAAAGTGGGGATTACATTTCTATTCAGCCCTCCTGAGTCAGTACCTTGAAGAACCTTGTTCAAAGCATCAAGTCTTTTGGGGTATGATTTTACCATCTACAACTTTTTGCTTATTCTTTTTCATAAAATAGCTCAAGCTCAGTGCTTTTGCCCCAGTCTAAAGCCTTCTATTGCCTTTAAAAGGTTTTCTTCCAGGATTGTATTTAGCTCCTTCTTCTTATAAACTCTGACCAGCTTCCCTGATCCTACTGAAGAAAACCATCCCTGCAGCATAATGCAAGCAGCTACTGGCTGTGTTCCTCATGTAGCTTTTGGGAAAGTTTAAAGAGGACCTATTATGGTTGTCCTTTAAATCAACCTGAGCTGTGGAACTCTACAGCTCCTCCAAAGTTACCAATTTGCTACTTCTCTGACTAATGCTTTTCTTGCCCACCCTGTCAGTTTAGGAGGTCAGCGATGCCATGTTAGGTTTGCACTTGTGCCATAAGCTTTCCATTTATGAAGAAAACTATCTCAACTTTTAAGAAGCTTAAAAGTTGAGATAGTGTTTTATAACCTAACACTGCTTTAAACTTCTCCATGATTTTATCTGCTATTTGTTTGCTGTTTATGACGGGGTTTTTTATGATGCTGTTTGTTCATTAATGTTCTCTAACAAAACTCTGAGGCCTTCACAGAACAGCTGGATTTGTACTAAAATTAAATTACACACTGGTCAACTGTGACTGTCACTTAGATGACTTCTGAAGGCACTGAAATTTCTTTAGAGATATCAAAGTGAAGAAGCCTGAATACAAATTCACACCACACTTTTCAGATTTAAATGGATACATTTCTGAAACCATGTATTCCTTTATTTTCACTACACAATTTTGCAATACTTTCTTTGTGTGTCTATCACATAAAATCCTGTTAAAGGACACTGAGGTTTGTGGCAGTAACATGACAAAGTGTGAAAAAGTTTACAGGACATGAATCCATTTGCAACACACCTTATGTTCTGTTGACATGACACGTTTTATTGGTGAGATTACTGATTCATCTCTTCCTCTACTTCCGATTTTACACCCAAATGATGCTGCGTCTGGCTAGCTGTGTAAACAATCTGGTCTCTTACTGGACAGGGGTAAACATTTTATGGTTTTTGTCTGTAGATATCATCCAGGAAGGAAATAAACTCAGTCAGTAAATATTTCTAAAAAACACACACAGCAGCTATAAATAGTAAGTGTGTGTCAGTGTTCCCTGCAGTGGGGTAAATTAAATGTTTGTTGATCTTTGTGGGAAAGTTTGATCATTACAATAACAAGGAACAAGAACATTTTGTGAAAAACAAAGGAAAGTTAAATAATTAGTGCTTATGACTAGCCAGCATAGTATTTTTATGTGCATATATGAGACCAAATGTGATCTGTCCCTTTTCCTTCAGAGACGTTGACCTCCACTGAGCATGCTGCTCGGCTCCAGAGATCGGAGATTCTGGAGGAGGTTGAGCCTGGTGGAAACCAATGCTACACCCTTCAGAGTGTTGAAAAAGTCATGAAAAAGGTCAGAACACTCCACATGTTCTTTTTAGCATGTGTACTCAGACCTTTGTTTTAAACAAAATATGTGAAACTAAGTTTAATCTATTAACACAAAGATTTTTAAAAAAAATCACACATATTTACGGATCACTTTGCTTCACTCCCCTTCGACTGAGTTATTAAGGTATGTCTGTGTATGCAAATCTCCACCTTGTTGAACTGTTTTGGTTTGACTTTAGACAAAAACTATCAAACAAACCAGCACAAGCAGACAGTCATCAGTTGACAGGTTTAACTGTAAAGAGATGATAGCAGAGGGAGAATCATGTTGATCTAACAGCATATTTTGCCATCCCCCTCTTCTTTCAGGGCCTTCACTGTGTGCTGCCATTAGGCCTGGACTGTGTGCGTCGGCTGCACCGCTCCGAGATCTTTCCAGTTATCATCTTCATTGGCCTAACTGCACGCAATGCACGTAAACTGAAGTATGTTTGGTTTTCTTTTGCTCAGAAGCCATTTGGTTCTCGTGTGTTTAAACACCACATGTACTGTGGTTTGAACTTTCATACCCTTGAACTTTTTCACAAACTATCTTACATGGATCTTATATAGTAAACCATGACAGAGCAGTATGTAATTCTGAAGTGGAAGTAATAAGATTAATGATTTTTGATATGTTCTATGAAAAACAAAGTGAAAAGTGAGGCATGCAATATTATTTATCGCCCTTTTCTGCCATACTCCTAAATAAAATCCAGTGCAACCAGTTGCCTTCAGAAGACACCTAATTAGTGAGAAGACTCCACCGATGTGCAGTTTAATCTTCTTATAAATGCAGCTGTTCTGTAAAGGCTTCAGAGGTTTATTGGAGAACATTAGTGAACAAACGGCCTGAAAACAAAGCAGACAGGTCAGGTTTAAAGTTGTCGAGAAGTTTGAAGCAAGTTTAGGTTATAAAACATTATCCCAATCCCTGAGTGTGGCATAACTGTAAAACTACCAAGATACAATCATCTATGTAGAGTGAACGACTAGGTGAGCAGAGCATTAATCAGAGAAGTAGCCAACAGGAGGAGCTACAATAGCTGGAGGAGCTGCAGAGATCCACAGCTCAGATCAGATTATCTGTCAACAGAACACCAAGTCATGCACTTCACAAATTCAAGTTTGTAGTTCATAACAAGCCATGTAGGGGACGCAGTGAATACATGGAAGATGGTCCGATGAGACCACAAATAATGTCTTTGATCTATATGCAAAATACTAAACGTGGAGAAAAATTCTGCAACTTTATCCCTGGAAGCATGCCACCATGCTTCATGGTAAGGAAGCCATGGTAAGTGGCTTCCTTACCTCAGGGGTAAGGAAGCCACTCATTGCTGATGGGAAGAAGGATGGAGCGAAATGCAGTACAATCCTGAAAGAAAACATATCAGAGGCTGAAAAAGATTTGATTCTCATCTTCCAGCAGGACAATAACCCTAAACATACAGCCAGAGCTACAATTGGACTGGTTTAGATCAAATTATACTTATGTGTTAGAATGGTCCAGTCAAAGTCCAAATCTTATTGCGGATTCGTGGCAAGACTTGAGAATTGATGTTCAGTGATTTTTTTTAATCAATCTTACTGAGCTTATTTTCAAACTGGCATCTGGTCCAGACATCGGAAAACAAACCTTACAACTAACTGCATCAAAAAAGTCTTCTTCCAAGTCCGGGAAGACTTTCTGGTTCAGTTCAGATGTACCTCTGACTTAAAATGAAAAAGGACTTCCCCTCATATACCGTATGATTGACAGTTAAGTATTTCTACAACACATCGGCTAAAAATGTCTAGAATTGTTACAGTACTTTCATGTTTACCTCAAACATTGCGGTAAGAAACTGCAGTGAAATTATTTTACATAACACATGGTCTAATGTCAGTGCTCCTTTTTTATTTTTCGTTTTGCAGGTCAAAGCTGCAGCGTAATGGCCAGACAGAGGAACAGCTGCTTGCATGTTCAAAGAGCGAGGAGCCACTGCTGGACAAGCTGCCGTGTCTGTATCACAACATGGCTTCAGACTCCTGGTGTGACCAGAACTCCCTGCTGACCAGCCTCCGTACCATCATCTGGGAGGAGCAGAGGAAGATTGTTTGGGTGGAGCCAGACCTGTGGTGAAAATAAAGGGCAAAAAATACAAAATTATATATATATATATATATATATATATATATATATATATATATATATATATATATATATATATATATATATATATATATATGGTGTGTATATATGTATATGTATATATGGTGTGTATATATGTATGTGTGTGTGACTAAGCTTTACAAGAGATATTTTTGTAAACATGAGTATGTATCCATGATACATGTGAGTATACAAAATCTTGCAGGAATGTCCTGTATAAACTGTATATTAACTTCCATTTCAGGTATTTGTTTATAACAAGCATGTGTAAATACATCACTGTAGCTGTAAGAAGTTGTATCTCCTCATTTGTTGTAGGTCAGTTCTTGTTATTAGAGATTGCATCTGGTATAGATCTCTTTTAAACCACTACATCTACCACTACTCTTTTTAAATGCTATTTGGAGGCCATTTTGTCTCCCTGATTTTTTCATTCTATAGAATAAAAGGTTCTTGTTATAAATTTAAAGAGTATCACAGATATCTCTGGGAAGTGTAGTTTTTCTAAGTCACCAAAAGGTTGTTACATTGTCACCAACTGTGAAGTAAGCCTGTAATTGGTCACATTTTATATGTGCAGCTCAAACTTAAACTCTCTGAACTCTGATAATATGTTGAACCCACTTCCTCTTGTCTTTGCCCTTTCTCTTTATTTTTCTCATCAGGAAATGTGATACAGGGGTTTTTCACTCACAGTCTGACAAAATTACTCTGCATTTAAAAAAACAACAACAAAAAAACGACTTCCTTTTTCGCTTCGGTCTCCCAGCAACCAATGCCGAACTTGAGCATGATTTGTGTGTGTGCATCCTTCTCTGTTCTCTGCTGCCATACTCTGTAACAAAATCTTCTCTTCATTTGTTTTTTTTTCCCTCCTTCTGTCGTTATTTTTTACTGCTAGACTTCCATGCACATTAATTGTGCTCTAATTTTTGCAATATAAACATGGCATCACTAAATTTCTCTGAAATTTGAAATGTAGGGAACGTGTCTTCTTTTCTACTGTACATTTTTAAATGTACAGTAGTGTTGATTAATTGATCCTTTAGGCTAAAATGTAAGAGTTTTTTGTTTTGTAAATGCTTAAGTCTTTTTAGATGTTCATGTTTCCTTATTTATTTTCATACTGATTTCAGGGATTTAAGTTTAGCACAAAGTCTGGAGAGATCAATGAGGGCCTTTTTTTAAACGTGCCTGATCAACCTTTTATAACCCTAATAATTTATGTCCACTGTGTGTGGACATTGTGTGTTAAAGAGCCACAAAAGTCAGACTTGTGCTGTCTGTCTCTATTGCTTAACTGTTCCCTTTTCTCATTATAATAAATTAGTTTGGAACCATTTCATAACATAGAGGCATGCTATGCTTGTAAACAAGTAAACTGTTCATAAAATAACACACATTAATGTACTATAAAAAAAACAAAATGAATACATATTCTGGTTATTTCAGTTATGTTACATCCAGTTTATTTCAGTCACAACAAAACTATGTCTCAGAATATTTCACATAACAAACTTGTCCAATTCTAATTCATGAAGGATTATAGTCAACAATCATTTTCACATTCAGTCCAATAACAAAGACTTTAATTCACTCTAATTAAAACACAGGGAGTATATCCAGGCAGTATAATTTCATAGTACAGATAAATAGATCAACAACTTATTTACAAAAATCTGATCTAGCACCATGGATATATATAAAATGATTATGGGTTAGTAACCATATAGGGATCCACAGTTAGTTGTAACAATAGTATTTATTTGAGAACCATTTATTTCAGATGTAAAAACAATATAGTAAAAATACTGTAGGCTGTTTAGTTTTATCAAATTAAATTGTCACATGGACGTTGCCATGTTGTTTACACTGCAATGCATTCTGGGTAGATGACGTATGTTAGGTCCCACAGGGCTAGCTCCATCTAACCGGCACAGACATTATTGCGCAATAAGTAACATTCAGGCCTTTCAATTTGAACCGGAGCGCGCTGAAATAGAAGCCTATGCAGAAATGATGAGAGGAAATGAAGATGAGGAGGACTAAACAGAGGAAGAGGAGAAATTCGGTTGAAAAAGCTGGTGTTTGTGCTGCTGCTGCTGCTGCTGCTGCTTGGAAATGCCAGTCTGACAGTATGCTGCAAAGAGCTCCACTTTCTAACTCAAGCTGTTTACGGTAAGCATCAGGATCAAAACATTTTCTCAAACACGTGGTGTTACAAAGACTTAAAGATGCTTCATTGTCACTTTAAGTATCCATTCATTATTCCAATTTGTTTTGATTTCATGTTAGCTGCTGCTAATAGGGGTAGCTTCTGCTAATGGCAATCGCTCTAGCTGATATAGCAAAGAATAAATTACACTCCTGTTGGTTTCAACAGATATCTTGTGTACAACTGCACATGTAAACTTTGAGGCAGTTTGCCTCAGTTTAGGCATTGTGTGGGTTTCCGTAGCCGGTCTCCAAGACCTTGACTTCTTGTGTTTTGTTTATGGGTTGGACACCACATTAACCTACACGCATCATCGGCCGGCATGCATTGCGCGGGTGAAAAAATGGCAACCTCTGTGCGTGAAAAATGTCATAAAGATATGCAATTTCTGAAGTAATTTTGAGTTTTTTTTAAGTAACAAACAACAACGTTTAGGTTAATAGGAAGAATACAACATATTTAAGCTAACTTGTTCAACTAGTCACGGATCCCTTTAGGCTAGATGACATCCTACATTCTTTGGCATTTGGTAAATTGTTTATATTGTTGGAACTTTCTAAAAGGGGTTATAGCTGTAATATAAAAATAAAGACTAATCTCATTGCTTAGTATAAGTAGAGTTTAATTTAAAGGTGGTATAGAGGCCCAGAGCAACAGTTCTCAAAGTTGGAGTCAGGAGCCTTCTGTGGGTTGAAAATCATTATACTTTGGGTTTTGAAGTCCTTCTTCAAAAGTCGAAAGAAATAATAAGTGATAATATTGAGGCCTGTTTATTCTGTAACTGTTAGGAGTGAGAAGAAACAGTACTTAAAAATAGATTAAAGTTTATTGGCTGCTGATGCTGTTGTTTTCATAATTCTCCAACAAGTACATTATTTTATTTTACAGGTCAGAAACTGAAAAGTGTAGGAACCACCTCACTAAGAAAGCTGGAAACTCCTCTAAGGTGCAACTAGTCAACATAACCAGGTCAAATAAGTCAAAGTACATATTGAACAAACCCTGTAAGGTTACAGAAAGTTCAGTGAGGTTGTGAGCTTGATGCTACAAGACTGCAAAGAATTGGGCAAACATAAGAAACTGTGCTTAAAAAAACAACAAAAAAAAAACTAGAGAACTAGAGATAATGCCATGGATGTTTCAAAATCAGACAATACTGAACAATAACTAAATGTATTTAAATGCTACACATCCTAACATCAAGAATACAGAATAGCATGCTGTTCTGAAATGGAGTTTTTATTCTTATTCTAAAATAGCAGTCAGTAGTTTTAATATGTTCAATTTAATGGTATTTCATTTAGCGCTTTCCTTTAACAGGTGAAATCAATTTAGCCTGTAATGGTTTCCTCCTGCACATTCGTAGAGGAATTATAATCTCACTATTTGCTGCATAGCCACAAGAGGGCGCAAAATATGAACATAGCTGATAATTTGTCAAAATTAGAATAAAAATAAGTGCTGCCCTTTGTCATCTTTTTGTATGCAGTGTTTCAGTTCAATGTTCGGAGTTGGCTGAAAGGATGAGAAACCAAGGTAAGAGGTGGGTGAGATTTATTCTGTTACGGTAAACTGACTGATAGTGTTTTAAAGAGAGCTGGTACCAAAGTGGTTTTGATTTATCAAATGCAAAAGTATGCATCAAATTAAATCGCGAAGGTACCCTAAGAAGTGATTTTTCTATTGGCCTATTCATTTGCATAAGTTAACTAAATTACAAAAAAAAAAAAAAAAAAAAAAAAAAAAAAAAAAAAAAAAAAAAAAAAGTTACTTTTAATAATGTAAGTCAGAAGTGATTGTAAAAACAATAAATCGGTGATACTAATCTGACTAATATCCAGCTATAACATTTATTACAAAGTACAAGAAAAGTTAAACTCAGGATGGACTGTAGCTGCTTCTTTTGTGTCTTTTTTGCTTTTTCACAGTTTCAGTGTATTTTGATTCTTATATAACAAAACACAGTGATCTACTGAGGTGTCAACGAACCCACAGAGCAACATCCAGAAAACATGAAAAAAACAGAAGAAATTAGCAAACACTTTTTTCTTTTTTTACAGTTCTGTGTCTGTCTGAGGTCTGCCTACATTCAACGTTCATATGAATCTCACGTTGATTTTGGTATTTCCATGATGCAGCTACAATGATTTTGAAAAATAAGAGTTTGAACCACAAGTTTGAGTTTAATGCTACTTTTCTCTAAGGTTTGGATAGAAGTCCTTTAGCGAGTTGTAGAGGAATCTGGATTTTTTTTTTTTTTTTTTTTTTTTTTTTTTTTTTAGATCTATCACTAAGATCTGGACATCAATCTGGAGAGATATTTGACCTCTTTTCTTATAAGAAATGGTAGAGCTAATTTAAATTGGACCCAGGTTTAAAGCATAGTCCATTTTTTCCCAATAGTTTTAAGGTCAGAGCTATTCCTGACAGTTAATATTAATCTTTGTTTTCCACTCTGGAACCAGTTTTGAATATTTGAGATCATTGTCCTGTTGCATCATCCTGTGATGTCGATGTTTTAACAGTTGTCCCAAAACTTTGCCAAGACTATGCCAGAACATTGCTCATGGCTACAAAACACTTGTGATTTCTCTGAAACAATTTAAACAATTAAACAAATTAATTTTTAGCCGGTTTGGATGAGAGAAAATCCACATAAATTCAAACCTGTGAACCCGATAATCTTGGTTTTAGGATTGGTTTGAAGTTCTGTCACAGTCTCACCACCTTAAAAAGAACTGTGTAACTGCATCATTAAAAATACCTAATAACTATGACATCCAAGCCATATGTGATAAGTATACGTAAACGTCTGATCCCAGAAAGTGAGAAAATCTATTTTTATTTTGAACCGAGTTTAATATCAGAGGGGCGCTTTGACTGTCAGTGACCACTAGAGGGCAGCAGAGAGAAGCAAATATGGTTTGGAGGGAGCAGTAAATCAGTAGCGATAATGTCAAGCAGGGGGAAGGAGAGACAGGCAGCTCTTTGGTTTCTGACGTTCATAGCATCACTGTTTTCACTGGCTGTTTCCCGGCTAATGTGTTTACAGCCTTCACTGATAAGCAGAGCACCCCCTGCTCTGCACACACACTCGCTCTCCCCTCCATTTTCAGTCTTTAATCGACCATTTATTGACCAGATTTGAGGCTTTTTTTTTTTTTTTAAGACTTCATTGGAATCAATTTCTCCGACTGGAAGATATTTTTGGCTCCGTCAGGGACCCAAACCCTCCCTCTTGTTGCTGGGAAACCACAGCAGTGATTTGTGTGTTGTCAGGATGCATTAAAGACAGCAAAGAGGCAAAGTTGGCTGGAGAAAATGGGAAACAGATATAAATAGGGTCTGAATATATCATATTTTCTTTATTTTTTTCTACTACTGCAATGATCACCACATCTTGATTTCCCTTTTTAAGCCACTGCTGCTTCATACAGATATTTGAGTTGGGTTTGGTTGAATTAAAGAAATTAATCGTGTTTGTTGCGTATAACATGTTTAATTAAAATGCCTCTGGAAATTTGATATGATGGCTGGTTATTTGACTGTGCCTAGCGGTGTTTCTGTGAGCAGTCTGAGTTTGAGTGAACTCCATATTTAAAAACTGGCCGCTAATTTTCATTCAGAGTGACAGCGTAAGAATACACATTAATGAAAGAGGGCAATGTTGCATTAATTTATTAGTTGTTTGACCAGGGCACCTTTGTGTCAGGCTTTGAGAAAAACAAAACCAAAGTAGTCAGCTGTAGTTGTTTAGGTATTGGGCATCCATTTGTGTTGTGCACAGTGTTAGCCCCTTAGAAAGGGTGGATTTATCTCCTGTAGAAGCTGGGCAATATTGAAGTTGAGTCCAGATTCATATTTGGTGTTAAATTAAAGAGGTCTTTTACTGTTTTAAAAAAATATATCTTGACCAGCTCTAATGCAAAATAAAATAATCTTTAGACCATTCAAACATCAAATGATCTATTTTACACCAAACATTTTCTACTCTAAAGTAAAATGTCTTAGGCATTTTTTTGGCATGCAGACAACTTCAGACAAGTGTGAAAATCACTATAAGAGTCAAACGCAGAGTGAATCATATTTAGACTGATTATAGTTTCGTTTCCACTCATTGTTTGCATTTATGAAACCTGTTTATGAAAAAGAAAAAAAAATATATTTTTACCTTTCTAAATAAAAACATTCTTGAGAAAAGTTCCTCAAGTCATTCTCATTCTCAGGAGCTCAATATTGTCAACATTAATGTATTTGTCTATGCATCTGTGTTTATACAGTTAAGCCCAAACTTATTCATACCCCTGGCAGATTTAGGTTTAAAGTAATCTTTTACTTTAACTATGTGTGTCTTTTGCCTGGAAGTAATATAAACATTTTGATAATCCACCTTTAATATGATAGATAACCTGTGGAGAGAGCTAAAGATTAGGGTGATGGCAACCACACTTTCCAACCTTAAAGACTTGGAGCTCATCACCAAAGATAAGTCAAAATATCCATGGGAACGTGAAAAAACTTGGCCAGGAATCACAGGAAGGGTTTTACTGCTGTCATACTACTAAATATTTTCATATTGATCATTAGGAGGTGATATAAATAATATCCAAATACCAGTTTTTCATATGTAGATAAACAGATATTTTAAAAATATATTGTAAATCTATTAAATCATAATGTGCCTGGGGTAGGAATAATTCTGAGCTTAACTGTACTGTGTGTATTTGTATGAAATACAAAAGACAGAAGAAGTTACCCGGTGTTGCTCTTTTAAAACCTTTGATGAATCGAAGTGTCACATGTGAGTTTTAAACAAAACTGGAAAAACCTGTCTTTCATGTATCTATCACAACTAATTGTCTGAATAAGTGTATAATCATTGGGGCAAGAACACGGTGTTACTCTGAAAACAAAGTACATGTCACCATCTGTAGTATTTGATTTTCTGTGAATTCCAAGGTTTGCCTTTCTGTTATTTATTTTTTTTAAATACCTATATTAGTCCCCCAGGGGGTAAATTACATTTTTCAGTACAGCCCATCCAAGGTAGACAGGTGAATGAGGCTGCAGCCTTTAGGCAAGGTGGGTGAAGTGTCTTGCCCAAGCACACGACATGATGAGACGGACGGAGCGGGGCTCAAACCAGCAACCCGCTGAATACAGGACAAACTCCTACCACCGTCCCCACCCTGCATCCCTTGTCTCTCATCTGCTCATTAACTCACCTGTCTACCACTCCAGTAATAAAGCTCCCAGGATAAATACCAATGGTTTTCTCAGCCTGCACCAGATCCTCCTGTTGTTGCCACCAGCACTGGTTTCCTGAGTTCAGTTACCATTAAAATCAACTGTAACCATACACCTCCAGTCCTCATCTCTGTGTTTTGGTCCTCACAACACCATTTTGTGATAATATGAACCCTTTTAGACTAAATATTTTTATGGTTAGGTCAGCTAGTAGTTATTCCACTTACTGAGAACAGAACATATATGTTGACAGCTGGACTATTTTATCCCAAATCTTCTGCCCAAATTTGAGCATTGAAAATCAAGCTTTGTTAGCTCATTTGAGCAACTTCCTACAGTTTCTTACCTAAATTTAAACATGAGTAGATGTGTTTTTGAGGACAGCTTTTCACCCTTCATTTTTTAAACACATTTATGCCTTGCTTAAATCGAAGACAACGTTGTTTCTTCAAAAACATTTTGGAAATGGGGCATGTTTTACAGGTTTGGCTATAAACAAAAAAGAACTTGATGAATGAACATATAAAATGTGAATCTGTGAGAAAATGTTCAACTATCTAGCGTTCTTTCATGATGAAGCAATTATATTATTATAACCTAATATATCTGGTTTGGTCGACATGATCCTTCAATGAGGACAAACATTTTTCACTAGGGCTAGGTCTGATTGTTCTTAATTAGGCTGGAAGCTAATTTCCCTTTGTTAATCTTTGTCTTTGTACAAGGAATGTCAGCTTTGTTTTGTTTCATTTCAGTCCACATGAGTTAAACTGTGAAAGCAAAGGAAAGAACAGATCCTACTTGTCTGTTCTACTTGGAACAGTCTTGAATTAAGAAAAAAAAAAAAAAGTTATTTAAAACTGAAACATGAGGGAAATTACTAAACATTGCTAAACACAAGCAGTTTATGATTACCTCAAACAGCCAATGATATTGGAAAACTTGGGTCACTCCTTTTAAATAAATGTTTACCAAACACATTTACATGAATATGTTGACACTATAATATCACTTAGATCTGAAATGTATGACTTCATTACATTTAGTTTATTAAATCTCATTCAACTTATCCAGTAAAATGAGAACAAATATGAACAACTTAAACATTTTATCTTTATATTTTTCAAAGTCATTCCTATTTACACAGTTTTTTAAAGTATCCAGCAATAATTGTTGCATCACACCGAGAAGGATAATAATTTTACCATCTTCAGGTTATTCATAAGGCTTATTGAGTTCAGCTTAAAAAAAAAGGGCATCAGTGTTATAAAGCAAATGATCATGACAATAATCAAATGTGCAGGTAAAAAGTATAGTCATATTCACTAAATTAGAATTTTATTGAAGTCATTTATTTCAGTGACTCAGTTGACAAAGTGAAACACACAGAGATTAATTACACTCAGACTGATGTTTTTCAAGTCTTTGTTAATTATGATGATTTTCTGATTATAGCCAAAGAAAACACAACAGTAAAGATCAGAATATTAGATCAGACCATCAAAATACATTTTAATACAGAAATATGGACTTAGTAAAAGTATGTTTATGTAATGGTTGCTATTTCCTAAAGGTACTTTTAATCAGACAAATGAGCCTCATTGGAATGCAGATTCAATTCATTAAATATTACTGTCTATGTGTATATGTAAAATGTATTTATTTTACAATGCATTTCGATTCACATCAATACTTACTAACGCAATGACCAAGTTTGGAGTTCAGCAGGGTCACGGACTGCTGTGGCATCCGCTCCTGTTCTGTATCTTTAATGTGAACAGACAACCATCCACCCGAAATATAACTACTTTAATAAACTTTATTTATTTCATCATTAAGTCCAGGAAGTGTTGTTGCTTTCAGTGCTTCATTCAGATTTGATTGTTTTTACTGTGTTTAAGATGTATTGGTCTAAAGCTTTGCTAGCCATTGGGTATACATCATGGATACAGTAGGATGATCAGGTTTTCCATAAAGACATCTTTCTTCTAATGGTGGAACACTAAATTGAATGAGCTACAGTTACTGACTGTCACATTTCACATTGCACAGCATAATTTGATCTGTGTTTGCTTCTCACCACATAAAGCTGGTAGGAACACCATTAGATCTGCAGCTGATGGTCATAGTGAAATTCGATTATCTCCAGTTTAGTGGCTCTAAACTCTCAAATGTTATAACTGTTGAGGGCAAAAAAAATCCTAAACTGAAACAGAAATCTGTCTCCATGTGCTGACCCTCTGATGACCCTGCACAGTGTGAAACATGTCATACAGGAGTGGCCGTGACCTCGTGTGTGAGTTTCTTTAGGCTCTCTGCTACAAACATGCATTCACACAAAGCTACAAAGACCTCAACTTAAAGACCTGTCATCACTTGAACTCCTTTCTATGAACCGCTTTTTTCTGTGCACCAACAGTTTTAACAACAAATCCAGTATCTTTCATTAGTGGTGTCTTTTTAAAGAAACTTTGAGGGCTCCACCCAGAATTTCCCAGCCTGTGTTGCTGCTCTGTCCCCTGGAGGTTAGTCACAAAGTTAAATGTCAGGTTGACAAAAATCACCTGAAGAGGGCCTTACACTGAGAATAACTGCTTCTGATGGAGAATTTTCATCTACAAGTCAAATACTTCAAAAAAGAACAAACCCAAAACTTAGCTTTGGGTCACTTAAGATTAAAGATGTGTTTCGCCAAACTTAAAGGTTAAAGGACATACAAATAAGACCTACCATTGTACCTTAAAGTTCCAAGTTCCATGTGTTCATCTTGCTCCATTTAATGTTTGTCATAAATGAGACACACCACCTCAATGTGATTTAAATTCATCCAAGAATTTACAAACGTATTTTCTGTTGTGGGCTTGCACTGTTTATGTGGAGTATCTACACTTATTATTGTTATTCTCAATAACACATAGACAACACAATGCTCAACACAGTCAGGGCAACAGGAGATTCAATTCGATCACATAGCAGCAACTCAGGGTATTTAGGCATTTAAACAAGATGACAATGACTTGGTGAAGTTCAAAGTGAGCATCAGAATGGAGAAAAGAGCTCTAGGTGACGGTGAACACAACATGGTTGTTGGTGCCAGAAAGATTTGTCTGAGTGTTTTAGAAACTGATGATCTACGTGGGGGTGTCAAACTCCAGGCCACAAGGGCAGGTCTCCTGCAACATTTACATGTGTCCCTGGTCCAGCACACCTGAATCAAATGACTGCATTGCTGCCTCAGCATGCACTGAAGTTCTACAGGACCCTGCCAATGACCCAAGTATTTGACTTAGGTACACTGAAGCAGAGAGACATCGAAAGGTTAGAGGACAGTGACCACTGAGGACTGGAGTTTAACATCCATGATCTGTGGAGATTCTTACACACAACCAATCTCTCAGCTTTTCAGAGACTGATTAAAAAAAGAAAATATTCAGTACATCAGTCGAGTGGACGAAGACAACTAGCTGATGTCAGACGTCAGACGAGAATAGTCAGACAACTTTAAGATGAGAGAAAGACAAGAGTAGCTCAAATAATAACTCGCTAAAACCACGTCAGGCACAATACTATCTCTGAACACAGAACATGTGGAGCTACAGCAGCAGATCACGCGCTCTGTCACTTCTGTCAGCTAACAAAGATTGGTCAGTGAGAGATTGGAAAAACGTTGCCTGGTCAGACGAGTGTCAACTTTAGTTATGAGATTGAGATGGTGGTCAGCATTTTTTCATAAATCATCCTGCCTTGTAGCAAAAGTTCAGGCTGATAGTGTTCTCTTTGATCATTTTGGTCCCATCAGTTCTCACTGAGCATTGTTTAAATACCAAACCTTTCCTGAGTATTCTTGCTGACTGTGCCCATCTAGTGTACCCAATGTTTTCATGGCTACTTTCAGCAGGATAATACACCAAGTCCCAAAGCTCAAATAATCTCAAATGGGTTTCTTGACCATGACAATGAATTGAACAAACCACAAGAGCAGTTGACTATATGTGTGTGTGTGTGTGTGTGTGTGTGTGTGTGTGTGTGTGTGTGTGTGTGTGTGTGTGTGTGTGTGTGTGTGTGTGTGTAATTGAATATACTCTTAAAATAACCATAAAGTCATATTTACATAATAATGAAAAATCATTGAGTAATTTTATGAATTAATCTGTCCCATGCTAATTTGTAGTGGACTAAAGTAGAAAGTAATTACAGTTCAATTCATTAAGTTGGAACAGATGTAAATTTAGACATGTTTATTTGTTCTGTGTATCTGTCTGATGGCACTTTGGTGAAAAATATAATCACTGACTTGAACTGAACTGAAGGAATGAATGACTGCCAACATTTGTAATTTGCACACAAAAACAACAGCATATAGCTTTTGCTCTTAAAATATAAATAAAACAAAGGGAACAAAACAGGTTTCATAACGTTGACTTATGATGAAGGGATCATAATTGTGATGTTATCTTCTCTGTTACGTTCCTCAGCATTCCTGTCGCTGGTGGGGCATTTAGACATGTTTTTGCAGCATCACTGTATGCAAAGCACTGATGATTCACACTGTGTACATTGTATATATTTGTATTACTGGTTGTTTTAAATCATTTTGCATGTTTTATATTTATGTAAGAACAACTAAGATTAAGATTGTCAGATTTTGTTTGATTATTCTAAAAGGTTTTTTTGTCAGCATAGTTTTATCAGTAACATTTTACATAAAAACATGACAAATAATACAGATTACATGTCATATTTTGAATGAGAATGTGACTCCCATAGAAATACTTAAAGGTGAACAATCTTTTAACAATATGCACAATAAATGTGGCATTAAAATTAAATCAATAGTTTTAGTGGAAGATGTTCTGGAGCACCCATATGTGTATTACAACACACTCTGGAACAAATCTGTAGCTTTCACTGCTGTCTGCAGTTAAAGTTTCTAAGCAAATTTGTTTTTTCTTTATCAAGATGTTTCTGTGAAAGTTGAAGTAAACTTCCTGATACTAAAAAAAAAAAAAAAAAAAAAAAAAAAAAAAACTACTGACAGACTGTGTTCTGAAACAGAGCGTGAAAAAAGACCTGTTCAACTAGATTTTTATGTATTATCATCTTTGATTTCTCATGACAACATTCACAGTTATCCCCAATGTGTATCTAAGCATACACGTTCCATTACTTTTGATTAATTTACCTGAACTTAGTTCTTAAGTAAGTAGCAGGAGTAAGGTTCAGTGGAGTCTAAGAGAAAATGAAAGACAGAACATTCAGTTACTTGGTGTTTGTCATCCTTTTTTATTTTCAGACTGGACAGCACACATTCTTGTTCACACCCATAGAACAATGTCTTTCATTTCAGAGTCTCTGCCAGTGTTTCTAAAGAAGTCTCTATAAAAGTCAAAGGGATGTGAAAATGTGGCCATATAAAGGAAGGACTTGGAAAATGTAAGCTTGATAAACCTTTAAACCAAACCAGGAACAGCAGAGAATGAACAATCACAGATATTTTCACTGAAACCAAAATCTAAACTGAGTGGAAGACAGCAGGACTTCAATTGTCCTTTAGGTCACATCTAATGGGCTGCAATTTGGCCTGAAAATAAAGAAATTATAATTTGAACCATTATTTTTTCCTTTTCACTTACATCGTAACCAGTGGGGATCCCTGTGTGAATGTTGCGCTGGCGAACTGTAATTACATTCCCCTTTCTTGTTACCACCCACCCCTTTTGTGCTACAGCCAAACCTTAAACTCTTTTTTTTTTTTTTTTTTTTTTTTCTTGTACCCGCTCATAAACCCTTTCCTGTGTGTCAGGCCTGCTGGGTTTTTCCATTTTTCATGCCGGCTTCCATTATACAATCATCCACAAAAGAGGTACTTTTGTCAAAATTTTAAAGCTTAACGAAAAAAAAATCAAACACTTAAGTGAAGACATTTATGGCTAATGTGTACCTCAGCCCACAGGGCAGAGTGCTTCTCATTCATTTGCATATAAATATATTGTATTGTATTGTATAAAGTTATGTGCAAATCCTGGCTTTTCAAAGACTAAAATTAAAAAAAAAATACAAATGAACACATTCAGGCAGAAGAAATCCTTTTTCAAATCATTTTTTTCAATATTAAACTTTACATGAATACTACTTACAGTAGGTAATGTGTACATGTTTGAACAGGGTCATGTACTTCCAGTGACAGCATATGGTGTTTACTGCATCTTATTGATCTCCAAATGGCAAAGCAGGCTCAGCAGATAATAGAAAATAACACAACAAAGCTGGTGTAAAAACAAGAGGTCTATAGGTGTGTGTCTGTGTCTCATACATTTTTGGTTAAAATATGTTTGTTCTTTCTTCATTTAAGTTACTTGCATTAGCTAGAATATCCAGAAATTTTACTCAAGTAAGAGTAGCAAGAGTTCATAATAATCAAGTACTTTTTACTTTTAAGAAAAAGTAAAAAGTACATTTTACTTTTTCTTAAAAGTAAAATGTACAGTGCAGTAAAACTACTCCTAAAACTACTTTATTCTTAAAAGTTACTGAAGTAAATGTAACTAATTACTACCCATCTCTGAACGTAACATTATTCTTGTGAACGAGTTTATATTGGCAGGAAATATGTCATCATTTAGCTAACATTACCTGCATCCACCATCATTACTCATGTTACTCAGTTTGTTATTGGAAAAAAATGTGTGTAAAGGTTCTTTGCCTTTTACTGGTTCTGACTGGTTTGCTGCCATGATTCAAACGCACACCTGAGCAGAGCAGAGCGGCTTCCGTCACTGACTCACAGGTGTAAAACCTACCTTATGTTTATACTCATGGTGCGTTTAAAGACGGCTCCGAAAAACACCTTACGGCATGTTAAAACGGATTTAACAGTTAACGGCTGAAAAATGGCGGAGGACAGAAGACACAGATAAGGGAAGCACTGAGGACATCCCCTGTCTTCCTCAAACTCTTCTCTGGTTGACACTGAAAGGTGAAGCAGGTCAGAGGTCTGTGACCTGGACCCACTGAAGCTGGTGTTACTAGCAGTCTGAATGCAGTTGTTCTCTTAAAAGCCTCAGAGGTTTGTTAGAGAACATTAGAGAACAAAGAGCATCAGAAGGACCAAGGAACACAGCAGGCAGCCTAAAAAGAGTTGGGTTATAAAATAGCATCATAAGGTTTAGACATCTCACTGAGCACTGTTCAGCTCATCCTGAGACTCAGGATGAGCTGAATAGCATACTTTCCACATCTTTATTTGTATAAAAAAATACCTTTGTATTGGCTTTTCACATAAAATCCCAACACGTCAATATAGACTAAAGTTTGTGGTTCTAACATAACAGGATGTAAAAAAGGTAAAGGAGTTTGTGTATGATACTTTTTCAAGGCACTTCGATAATCCAAAACCACAGCTTCATTGTACCAAACAATATTACAATTTGATGGAAAAAAAGAGAGAAATTTTTAAACAAGAAAAAAAAAATCATGGAAGTGTTTTAATTTCAAAATAGTTTGTGTTGCATTTCTCCAGTGTTTTTATGTATCATTCATATTTTTTAACAAATTCTAACATAAGTCCTGTCATTTTTTCCTTTGTTCCTAATAAGTCCAATCTACAATCAGTGATGTTTTTATTTTCTCAGGAAGTTTTTATATGACTTTGAAACATTATGTTGCTTTTCCAATCAATAATCAAGTCTTAAAGTTTACTGCCCATCTTCTCTGAAGTGCTAATGTGTTGGCATGAAGCCCCCCTCCAGTCTATAAATGTAGCCTCAGCTGAAATAACCACCATGTATTAACTGACCTGCTGTCAAGCCGACACAGTACAATCAATACTTTCAGATAATGAAGTCATTGACTCACAGCAAATGCTAGATAATGACAAGACCGAAGGTCTCCTGTTATTGCCTTATTTTATGGCTTTGTCTCTTGGTAACATGTGAATAAGTCCTCCATGGTGGTGTATGAACGATGCAAATTGTGAGTGAGATGTAGGATTTGGAGTGTAAAGAAGCATCGCTGGAGCCTTAAGGCTGACTAATGGAGTTTGTCTTTTAAAATGCAGCATGGTTTAACTGAGCTGGGCTCGTCCCTGATTCAGTGTCCACTGCAGTCAGTGCAGCCTCCTGTGTTACAGCATACGACTTTTTTTAACCTCTGAAAACTTGACAAAAACTATGTCAGTTAGACTGACGATAACTATAAGAAAAATAATTATAATCTTGACAAAAAGATGGACATTTTCATATCCAAGAAAAAAGTAATACTAATATATTGTAGGAAGGTGAAGGACAGTCAGATCTCATTTTAGTAAAATGGGTGGGACTAGTTATTTATAACTCCCTTCAGTACATTATAAGATAAAAATTTCCTGTAGGTGTAAAGAGATATTGTTCCTTTTAAGCTGTAAGATGAGAGAAACATGCATTCCTCTATGGTTCCATGTTTTTGTGGATTAAATTTACAAGAAATTTAGCTGAATAATTTGACCACTGATCAATAAAATGCAACTAAAACTAAATTGCTCTGTAGGCAAAAAACTATGAATAAAACTAAATTAAAATGTCCTGCCATAATTAATATTGACTCCAACATGGGAGGGATAAACTTTTTTTCATTTTAACCTATATGAATGTTTAATGAGCCAGAGAAAAGAAGATATTTTGCTGTGTTCGCATTATTTTCCATTCATAGTCAGTATTTTTTTGGAACATATATGAATATCGAAGGGCTTGAAGATATTTTTGGAGCAGTCATGTCCCACATTCTAATAGTTACAAAAACTGAGTGTGTATCCATTAGTTATACAAATATGACATTTGCAACAGGAATTGTATTATTCTTATTCTTATTTTTATACTGCTTATTTTGAAGTCATTGAAATGGTGAGCTGTTGCTAAGGCAACCACAAACCAGATTTCCAAAACTGTTCATCACAGATGTTGGATATTCTTTTGCTAGAACACACCAGTTCAAAGTACTCCTGTTAAACTAAGGTTATTATGGAGTCTAGGCTTTAAACTTACATGACATTTTTTAAATAAATGCATTTCATTATAATTTATCTTTCACGTATCAATGCAATATATGCTAACTTTCCCCTCATTATTCCCTTGGAATAAAATATTGCTCAACCTGGCTTAGATCTTGGATTACTATAATGCCAATAGTGTTTCAGTTTATTGATACCTGTGCATTCATATAGTTTTGTCTTTATAAAAACCCTATGAAGCCTCCATGAAGCTCCCTACAACAGCTGCCTGGCAGGATGTTTTGAATCTTATAGGACTGTCTTTGATAATAACATTCCCAGTGTTGAGGCTCTTGTTTTTAAGCCTGTTCTGATCATGTTATAATGAACTGTGCTTATGTACACATTGTAAATTCATCCAAAGGTGAAGCCTGAGCCTCAGACTGATCCATGGTTGATCTGACAAGAAGCACAGAGAGTCAGAATCTGCCTGTGGCCAACTACCCCCCACCCTGATGCACTTTCTTCTAAACACGCACATTCACCCCTTTCTCCTTGATGTTTTTACTTCCTTTACAACATCCTTCTTCCTTTCCCTCTGCTCCTCTTCTCCCCTCCTCTACCTCCAGGATGAGAGTTAAGACAGACAGCCTGAAGTGGATGTCGAAGAAAATTAGACACCAGCAGACAATGTGATTTCTTCGTCTTCAAGGCTTTCTTTTCCCCAGAAGAGAGCAAAGAGGATTGGTCTGATATTTGGAAAAAAATGTAGCTCAGGGGAAGAGACAGAAAAAAGATAAAGGCAATATAAAGCAGAAAGAAGGTGCAAGACAAGTATAAGCAAGAGCAATTTGAATTATAAAAGAAATACAAAGTGGCCAGTTAGAACTGATGCAAAAAAGGTGTAAAAACGTCGGGGGAAAAAATCACAATGAAAAGAATTCAAATGAATAAAAAGAACTGAGAGAGTTAAAAACTGAGGAGTCAAAAGGTTGTGTGAGTCACAAACAGAGGAAGACAATAGCAGGCCATCTAGGCAGCCACTTAATAGTCCACCCACTCACTGCTATCCAAATGGGCAGATTGACGCCTCTTAGCTCCTTTAATAGCTCCAATAATGGACTTCAGTATAGGTGGGCTGTGTAGAGGATAGTTATCCCATCCAAAGTAACTCAATTCCTCAGTTTTGGTCTCTTGTTTCAGCAGCATTCAGTACGTCAGGGTGGGAAGAATACTGGATCCCAGATTTATTAAGCCACAAAGGACTGTGGTTAGATGAATTATGGTGAGTGGCTGATGTTGTGGTAACATATGGTCAGTTCAAGTTGTGTCTCTGTGGGTATTGTAAAATATATACATTGAGTGCATAATATACACACCACCCTAGTTCTTGTCTTGTTGGTCTGCTTAGACATCTAAAGCTCACTGTGTAGTGTGTTCATTTCTGCAAATACGTGTATCTTCACCATATTGTTTGTTGAACTTCAACACAGGGCCAAATTTAAATATGCTGATAAGAATAGATAAAAACATATTTGTACACGACTGTTATTACCTAAATATGTCAGGCCTATTTTAAGAAACCCTAATGAGGATGGAATACTTGAGGTATAAGTGTATAAGGACTACACTTCATATATCTTATATGTATGGGCTGAGTGTCTGACTGGCATGAAATGGGGTCAATTGTGTATTAAGCTGTGGATGGAGATTCATATAAAACTTTTCAAGTCTTTAAGGTGAATTTTCCAACAGATAAAATCTGTAAAAACTACACTGAAATACAAATAATATTATGGGAACAGGGATTCCTGCTAGGTTGTTCATTACTCACAAGTTCAATTTATTAAAGGGGTCATGACAACAAAATTCATTTTTCTGTGGTTTTGGGGGTATAATATGATCTATTGTGCATTGATGACACTATGTGAATGTCAAGAGTTGGTATCAAAAGCCCTGTTCATAGGCGGTCAGCTTTGTTTCTTTGCTGAAAAATGGACAAATTCTATGTAGGTTATCTTTCTACATATTCTCCAGTGAGAGCACACCATCAAGCAAACTGCTTGATGCTAATTTAAGGGCTAAGTCGAGCTAGCATGTCTGGCTATTCCACTTGAGAAGAGGATGGCTACTAAAAAGTGGAGCTGCTATGTCCGATGGAGCTCAAAAACGGCTGGAAATTTCGACTTCCTCCCGAAGGATGAGAGAACCAGAAAAGAGTGGCTGAAGTTCATTTATGGGGAAGTACCACCCAATTATAACCTCAATTTGAAACGATGTTCATCGCATTTTACTGAAGAGTCTCCCAAATATGGTTGTAGCCAATCAGAGTGAAGTCAACTCGGTAGAGCCACATATCATTACCGTACTCAGCCATTTTACCGAGGAGGGAAATCTGGCCTGCCAAAACAACCCCCTACAAAAAGGTGACATTATTATTATTTTTTTTATGAAATTATTTGGAGAATTGTCATATGCACTACATGAAAAAGTTTATACAGGGATGTCACCACCCCTTTAAAATTGTTGCAGTTCATCATCAGATTCATATAAAATGTAATTTTGAAAAAAACACTTTGCACTAATGGCTTCTAACCTTGGTTTTCTTTTAATCACATTGAAGTGATTTAGATTATCCTAGGCTATCCCTGTTGTTACACTAGACCTAGGCTGCTGGAGTACTTTGTACACAACTGTAAGGCTATTTTCTCCTACTACTCTCCATTTATGCATCAAATGCAGCTATTATTGCCATGAACTCTATCTTCAATAATTAAAATTGATAGAAACAGGCATATGCTAGGGACTGATAGGAGGCAGGACTTAAATTAGTGTTTATAAATGCTTTTGTGAAGCTTATACTAATATAACCGTAATATAGATTATTTGTGATTTTTCTGACTGTCAACACTAGATTTACATTTCAGTGTAAATTACACAGTAATGATTAACTGATAAAATTTTGGAAAAGAGTCAACAATTTTAGTAAATAGACCTTTAAATAGCTATTTACTTAGCCAACAGGTAAAATACTTGTACCATAATTTCAAACACAACTTTCACTGTGAAAATAAAGGGAGGGGTTTCAAAAATATTGTCTTCTTAATTTGATTTTTCTCAACTGTGGCCTGTTGTTTATTACATTGATAGTAACACAATGTAACTTCAGACAGACTGAGCAATGGGAACATTACAGTACTCCTCTTTGGAAATAAAATTAGAAGAAAGAC